>CM046440.1:18349087-19056587 GCA_025506505.1 Flaveria sonorensis | reverse complement strand
ATCAAGATGATAAAGATCAAGTCACATGAGAACCAGAAGTTGCCGCGTGAGAAGCTCTTCTCGTGCGAGAACTTGGAAGTTGCGCGAGAACTATGCGATAACTTCTTAGTTTAGTATAAATAGTTGTTAGTTGGTGTAATTTAGAGAGCTTTTGTCATTTTCCTGATTTCGCATGTATCTGTAATTTCAAATCAGAGAGCAATACTAATCAAAGTTTATTTACACTTGTGTTCATCTCGTTTCTTATTTTATCTTCTTACCATGATGATTATATTCCGTGTTCTTCTCACGAGATCGATCTGATTGTTAAGTGTTGATCCTTACAATTGGTAACAGGGCTTGATATGCTCTAGATTGATTGAATTGAAATTGAAGAGTGTTTTTGAAGTGTTCTTGAGCTTCGAATTGGAATCCTTCGAATATCAACTTGATTTTTGCTGTTTTTGATCACTTTCGAAGATGTTGATCCTTACAATCACAATAAAAAAGATATGTCATAGACATACATACACGATGAGAAAAAAATATCTTTTTGAAAATATGTTCTGACACAGGAGGCAAAATCAAAAGATGGGGCACGTAATTCGGAATTGGCATGTAAGTCCTAAACATCTTGCGAAGGCAAAACATAAGTCCGATTGGCTGTTAATAAGTCTTAAAACTTGTTAATATTTTCCATAATTCCGAGTTGGCTTTTTGCCACCCATTCATATCATATATATTAGTGCTTTTCTCCTCTGCTATGCGGAAGCATTGACCTAGAGTGATGATCTTCTCTGTTATATGTAAATATAGGAAGCTCTCATTAGCACACCAGATTGTCATCTCCTCTGTTATATGTAAATATAGACCTGGAGCGCTCATCATCTATTTATTACATCCATTCATCACTCAGAGATTATTTGTGAAATTTCATTATTACCATATCTTCCATCGGGTAAACTCAATAAACCATGAGGAGGGGTAGGTCTTACCAAATGAGTGCGGAATCCAAATTTCATTTAAATCATACCAAAACATGATAAAAAAATTATTAGGTTAGAGTCTTATGATTAGATTTTATTAGTATTATATTTCTTGTTTAGTTTTTCTTTAAATGAAATTTTTTTTTGGATTTTTTAAATTTTAAGTTTTAAGAAAAACAAAACAAGAAATTTAATACTAATAAAATCTAATCATAAGACTCTAACCTAAAATTTTTATTTTTTTTATCATGTTTTGGTATGATTTAAACGAAATTTGGATTCCGCACTCATTTGGTAAGACCTACCCGTCCTCATGGTTTATTGAGTTTACCCGATGGATGATATGGTAATAATGAAATTTCACAAATAATATTTGTGTGATGAATGAATGTAATAAACAGATGATGAGCGTGCCAGGTCTATATTTACATATAACAGAGGAGATGATCATCTGGCATGCTGATAAGAGCTTCAGGTCTATATTTAGATATAAGAGAGAAGATCATCACTCCAGGTCAATGCTTCCACATAGCAGAGGAGATAAGCACGAATATATATGATATGAATGGGTGTGAAAAAGCCAACTCTCATCCCCTTTTTGACAGGACTCGGTCATGTGCAGACCAATAATGTGATTGAAATCTAGTTTTCACACAGAAGCTTTAGTTTATCACAAGATTACTATCTACTTGTTTGAAGCTGAGCCTACCAAGCATATCATATAATAAAACTTTCAGTTTTAGATTTTAGAATTTTAAGTGATACAGACATCTACATCAGTTACTATCATTTCTCACAAAGTACAAGACATGCAAACAAGCATACAAAGAAAACATACTATCAATTCTCAGTCATCCCAAATCAAGTTCTCATAAATGAAAATAGAATTTTACTAAAGAAAGTCTTCCAAATTATACTAGCAAAAAGATGAGAATTGAAGTACCAAGAAAAATGCAGTGATTGTGAAGTGTGAACTGTAATAGTATAG
Source organism: Flaveria sonorensis (assembly GCA_025506505.1). NCBI lineage: Eukaryota > Viridiplantae > Streptophyta > Magnoliopsida > Asterales > Asteraceae > Flaveria > Flaveria sonorensis. The sequence continues at coordinate 19,054,634 of CM046440.1, read as the reverse complement.
ATAAGAATCCAGAATGTGGATGAGATACTGTAACCATAACCTGTTTGTTTCGCCTTAGATTTGGATGAGGAACAGACTATGTCAGTAAACCGGATTACTAATAATCCTCCTGAATTGTTCCAGCACTTATAAACAGACTAGTTAGAGAGGGGGACCCAGGCCATAGTAGTCCTGGGAGTTCCATTTTTATCAATGTACATAACCTACTTAAGCACACACCCTTTTGAAAAATCGTTTATCTCTTTAACCTTTTGTTTTACTTTCCAAATTTGTTTCTGTTCAATTACTTTTGATTTGAAAGAATTGAATTTGGAAGTCATTTTCTTTTAAGACCCGAAGGAAGAGATTTTGATTTCGAAACATTGGTCTTTTTCATCTTTGAATCATGTGACACCGGCTTCACATGAGAAGGTTTGGATAGATTGTTCGTCATCCAACCATTCAAAGATGTGTGCTTTTTACCTTTTGAACCAGAGAAGCAACCCGTGTTGGCGGAAGCCTGTCTTTGAACATGAGGGCACTTCTTTAGCACATGACCTTCTTTTCCACATCTAAAGCAAGCCTTGAAAGGCTTTTGGTTCTTTGTAGTCTTGTGAAAAGCAGGACAGGCTGGTGCTTGTTTTGAGATTGTTGCAGCTTGTCGACAACCTTGAAGCTTCTTCTTTCGGATATCAGAAGATTGAACTTATTGAGGCTTTATCGATGTGAATTTCAAACTGAGTTGTGATTTGATATGTGATGTTCCAGGAGATGAGATCTAAAAATTCTTCTGAGAACCTTTTTGTATGACTGGTGACATGGTAGACTTGGAGGCAGATTTGTGATGAGCTTGATAGATAGCAGATAAAGATGGTGAGTGCTTCTGCTAAGTTTTGGAGGAATTGCTCATTTGTTTAGCAGTTGGAGATAAGATCCGTATAGGTCTTGATTCGACTTTTGGAAGCTTTACAACTTCAGGTGACTTAATGATCTCTGATTCATCATTTGAGCTTGTCTGGTCTTGTATACACAAGTCTGCTTCCAATGGATCTTGATTGAAAACTCTTGTTGTGTCGGTTTGTATTGTTGACTTCTGATTCCCTGACGATCCCACAGTTGTTCCTTCTTTGACAAACCTGACAGGAACAAAAGAAGGGATGTAACCTATTTTTTATTTGTTAAAGAAGTTTCGGGGAACAACTGATACTGTTTTTGAAGCATCAAAGGTGGAATTATCGTTGTGCTTATCTGATCCTTACTTGATTAGTCCTAAACTTGCAGGAGAATCATTTTCATCTCGAACCTCTTAGCGATTACGCTCCTTAAACCTGCATGTAAACTGTTAGTATCTGCAGCTTCAATTAAATCATTAGATGGATGAGGTTGAGGCATAGGAGAGTAACAATGAGTACTAGGAGGAGGATAAACATATGAAGTTTCACCACATCCCACAACCATTTTGATTCTAGCTCCCCTTTGCTTACAGAATAGTTCTTCCTGTTTCATCCCGGATATTGTCCATTTATCAAGTTTACTTTTAAGCTTGCTAGTCTCAAACTCTGCTAAGGTGGCTCGTTTGCTAAAAACATTAATCTCGACATTCTTTTATAAAAGATTTCTTTTTAAAAGACCATTTTATTTTAAAGCTTCTCTTAGTTTGACAAAATATTTTGACTCATTGGTTTTAAGTTCTTTGTTTATTCGATTTAATTCTTTTTCATTTTCCAGTAATAACCTGTTAGCTTTATACACTCCAAATAAACGAATTTTGCAGATGCCTTGAACTATTTCATATGGGAGTCCCATAACTATCTTTTTAGCAGCTAAGGCTTTTTCACATTAACAGACGGGAGTGTTCTTTTTGTACTCTTCCTCCTCAGCAGTTCTCTTCTTAGCTTCCTTAGCTTCACCTTCCTCTTGCTTTCCTTCATCCTGAACCATCAGCTTCACTTCATCTATTTTACTATCCTGTTGCTTCTGAACTTTACACCAGCTTGCACAAGCATCCATCACAAACACTTTCACCTTGAGTTTCACACCTGAATTCTTTGAAAGGATCAAAATCCTCAACAAAATCCTCATTACTGTTCACCACCTCAGCCATCAATGCATGGTTGACTTCTTCTTCAGTTTCTTGATCTCAGCACTTGAAGATCCACCACTAGACATGGATTGATTGTACTCTCTTCTTTTCATATCCACATCAAATGACTTCAGCTTGTTGATAACATCCATGAGTTTGTATTCAGTAAAATTTCTTTCCTGCTTTAACAATCTAACTTATGGACTCCACTATGGAGGAAGAGAGTCCAAAGGTTTTGTGACTTGTTCTTGGTTTCCAAACTGGTCATCATACTTCTTAAGGTTGCTTGCCACCATCACAAATCGATCAACAAAATGAGATATCTTTTCATCTTTCATAGCTGCAAAAGAATCAAACTAACTTTGTGCGGATATTAGATTATCAGATTTGAAGGAATTAAAGACTTCTGAAAAAGCCATTTCGACATGATCAGAAGCTAATTTCGCAGGGAAATTCGCTGGTAGTTTCGCTCGTAGTTTCACCTGTAATTTCGATAGCAGTTTCGCCAGCAGTGGCACGCTGATGCTAGTTTCGCAGGGTAGTTTCGCCCGAAACTAGTTGAACTTTCGTTTAGAGATCAATTTGGTAGCAATTTCGCAGGGTTTGGCACACAAACACCATGAACTTTTGTTCAAACACTCGTACTTTTGCAGGGACAAAGAAACCAGATCCAAAGACCAAAAACTATGCAGTTTCACAGAATGAAAATGTAGTTTCACAGAATGAAGATGAGGTTTTGTTGGAAGAACACGATGCAGATTCGCCGGAAGAACACTAGTTTCGCCCGACGTATCTGAACAACTTTTTAGCATAAAATCAGCTCAAACTCATCCAAATCTCAATGGATTCGAGATCTGATGATTTATATAGCTTCCCACACCAAAATTGAACAATCCTCAACCAATTTCCTTATCCAAAACACGCAGATCAGATCGAAAATGAATGAAACTGTGTTTTGACTTGAAAACTTGCAAAACCCAAACAATCAAGAGCACAAAGGCTCTGATACCAATTGTTGGTCCACCAATTGATGCCAAACACAAACAATTTGCACTGATAACACAGATATCAATGATATTATAGATCAAACACTATAAAATGGATGAATATATGAAGAACACCCAAGAACACCAAATAAAACCCTTGTTTGATCTGAATTTAATTGCTAACAATATTATAAAGTTAAAGCCCCTCAATCAATGGCTCATTCAAGCTCCATAACCTAATTGTCACTAATCTATTTATAGTGATAATACTCACTAATCACATATTAAGCCCCTAGACTTAGATAATTAGAGAAATTACTGTTGGTCCACTTGATCATTGACACTGTGCAATTGATTGTTAAATACAAACAATTTACACTGATAACACAGATATCGATGATATTATATATCAAACACTATGAAATGGATGAATATATGATGACACCCAAGAACACCAAGTAAAACCCTTGTTTGATCTTTTTTGATTGCTAAAGACATTACAAAGTGAAAGCCCCTCAATCAATGGCTCATTCAAGCTCCTTAACCTAATTGTCACTAATCTATTTACAGTGATAATATTCACTAATGATATATTTAGCCCCTAGACTTAGACAATTAGAGAAATTACATGTAAAACATAAAAGTGACTGAAACATAATTAAATATATTTTGTTTACACAAAATATATTTATTAACAATAAAACTCCTAGTCAAATATATCTTCAACGTCTCGTCTCAGTTCTTCATCTCAAACGCGTCTGTTTGACTTTTCTGATAACTTTAACAGTGACGTTGATATTTGTTGACTTTGACTGTGTTGATAATATAGACTATCCTTTTCAGACCCAACAATACTCCCCTTAGTCTATCATTATCAACCCCTTGTATCATCTTCTGCTCTGATAAGTCAACCATATAATGATTTTCAATCTCCCTTTAGATAGATGACTGTTACTGAAGATCTTTCATCTTAAAGGCTCCCCCTTTTTGTATGCTCCCCCTCTTCGTGTGCATCCTTTGTGAATGATCTAGAACAGCTTTCCCAACTCCCTATTCTTGATAGCTTCGAAGATGTAGGAGGAGGAATCCTAGCTCGGTATCTTCTACAAACTTGAAGAACAGGTTCTCTAGTCAGGTACTTTGCTCAGCAGATGTTCGGCCATCATTTGCAGCAAAAATCTGTAACATAATCACACCCACAATCTCGCGACTTCTTGTCAAATCATGTCAGTTAAAAAATAAACCCGTGTATATCTGTGTGCATTTTCCCGTGAAATCCTTAATAGCATAATATGGAAGACTTTAAAAATAATTTGAAATGAATTTTTTTATTTCATTTTTTATTTATTATTATTTATTTATTATTTATAACACCAAGAACTAATTCAATCATGAGATCACATCCTCAAAATATACTTAAGCACAAAGATGTATTTAAACATTGACAAGTTAGTGATCACACTGATACAGAGTCTTATCACAATTTTATGTTTTTGAAAGCCAAAACAGTTCAAGAATGATTGTTGGTATATTTGTCCAATTTAAACCCATGCAACATTCTTTCAACAAGTAATTTGTGATTTTTTTTCCTAACTCAAATTTGAGGCGGAACAAAAATAAATAAATAAAAAATCTCAGATTACTTGTTGAAAAGAATAAGGCATGGGTTTAAGAGGACAAACATACTAGCAATCAGTTCTTGGCTGTCAAATTAAAAATATATATATATAGAATGGTGATCAGACTCTGTGTCAGTGTGATCTCACTGCTTGTCGATGTTTAATTATAACTTTGTGCTTTAGTGTATCTTGAGAATGTGATCTCATGATTAAATCAATTATTAGTTCTCAAATTATTTAAAAATAAATAAATTATTATTAGGTTAGAGTCTTATGATTAGATTTTATTAGTATTAAATTTCTTGTTTAGTTTTTCTTAAAATTTAAAATTTAAAAAATCCAAAAAGATTTTTCATTTCAAATTATTTTTCAAGTCTTCCATATTATGCTAATGAAATGATCCCATATTTTCATGCATTTCACGGGAAATTACACACACAAATGAACATGGTTTCGGTTGTTTATATTCATAGATAAACACGGGTTTATTTGTATTGTTGAAATGATCTAATGAGAAATGTGTTGAATGTGTTTGTGATTGTGTTGCAGATTTTTCTGCAAGTGATGATCGATCATCACCTGAGCAATGAACCAGACCAGAGAACCTGTTCCTCAAATATACAAAAGATACCGAGTTAGGAATCTTCCTCTTACATCTTTTGAAGTACTCAGAGATTCAGAAAGCGGTCTCCATTATAATAAAGAGGATGCACATAACAAGGGGAAACACAGAACAAGGGGGAGCTTAGAAAAAGGGAGAGCTTGTGAGATAAAGATCTTTAGCAACAAAATTTGGAAAGCATCAGTCTAGGGTTTCGAAACTGTTAGACCTCAAAATTGAGACTGAAGCTTACCAAATTGAAGATCAAGTACAGTTGAGTTATCGGTGCTGAGACATTGATAATAATAGACTAAGGGGGAGTATTGTTGGGTCTGAAAGATAGTCTAATATTATCAACACAGTCAGAGTCAAAAAAAGTCAACGTTGACGTCAAAGTCAACGCAAAAGTCAAACCAAGGCGTTCGAGATGAAGATCCAAGACCAGAAGTTGAAGATATATTTGACTAATAGTTTATTGTTAATAAATATATTTTGTGTCAACAAAATATATTTAATCTTGTTTTAGTCTTTTTTATGTTTATTTGTATTTTCCCTAATTAGTTTAAGACTAGGGGCTTATGTGTCATTAGTGAATATTGTATTCACTATAAATAGGTAAGTGGTAATTAGGGTTTGGTAGCTTGAATGAGCCATTGATTGAGGGGTTTTCACTTTATAATAGCTTTAGCAATCAAATTCAGATCAAACAATGGTTTTATTTGGTGTTCTTAGGTGTTCTTCATATATTCATCTATTTTATAGTGTTTGATCTATAATATCGTTGATATCTATGTTCAGTGCAAATTGTTTGTGTTTGGCAATCAATTGCATGGTTTCAACAATCAAGTGGACCAATAATATTTTGTGTTCAGAAATGTTTCTCAGACTAGTTATCCTCTATATAAATATTATAAGAGAGAAAAATAATACTGAAAATGTTGATTAGAGGTAAAACGTTTAAGTCAAATTAGGGTGACTTGAAATCTCAAAAATGTCTTGAAGCTGGATAATGGTTCTACAGGATTTTTGATTGTGGGATCCAAAAATTTTTATAACTTAATCAAAACATGATAAATATAACAGAATATGTGTCCAAGTAAAAATTAAAGTCTAAAGTTTAAAGTGGATACAACATATTAACAATCAGCGTAACCAGTATTATTTAAAATAAAGCTGGATGATGTTAATGATCGATTTCACAAGGAATATGATCCTATTCTTGAAATTTTTCAAAATATTTAAGTTATAAGTATAATGTGTATGTCAATTTGTTTTTGTTTTTGTTTTCTTTGTTTTTGTTTTTGTTTTTGCTAAACTTTGTGTTTGTTACAATTGGTTTGTTTCTATCAAACGTTTTACAAAATTAAGGGTTTTTGGTTGATTATTAACACTTCGTTAAACATGTGTTTAAACATAACAAATCATAAAGCTCAAACAAAATAACTAAAATTGAAAAGTTGAAATTTATAAAAAAATTCAAAAGAAATTGAACACAGAAGCAAAAAGTTAACTAGTGCAACAAGTTGAACTAGTCACACACGAGAAGTCATACTACTATATATTGAGTAGTCATGCGAAAGGTTGACCGTTCGCATGAAAACTCCCAGACTTCTCTCTCTCGGAAATTTTCTAAGTGTTGAAACTCCTTGTCGTAGATATATGTGTTCATTATGGTTGCATATTGATTGTTTAGGGATTGATAAGGTAGGATAATGGTTTTTGATTGGTTTTATGAGATTTCGAATTATGAACGATTGAATATGGACTGATTGACTTAAAACTGAACGAAATTAACTATATGAAACCTTAAAATTGACCTAATTGACCCCAAATGAACATGTTTTAATGGTTAAAACACAATGAGAATGCCCAATTTGAAAATCTGAAAAATCATACTTTTCTCGTGCAAAAAGGCATGGAAATATGAACAAACGCAATAAGTTTTAAAATTGCATAGAACCATTCTCTTGAAATTCTGAATTGTCACGTGAATAGTTGATCCATGGTCAAACTCAGATTCATGTGATTAGTCAACCAGTCGCGCGAAAAGTTAGTTTTGAAAATGTAACTATTCGAATGCGATTAGTTGGATTCATGCGAAAAGTTCAAATTTTCAATTTCAAAATTATTTCTAAGTCTGTAATTATTGTTTATAACTAACTAATCAATCTTTGTTTACAATAATCTCTCAGATGGCTCGACAAATGGTATTTAATAAAAAAGATAATGTTGTTGCCTTTCTCGGAGGCATTCCTGATGATAAGGCATTGTTCAGATCCCTGATTGAAGGCCTCAAGACCTCTCTAATACATCATGCTATCACAGTTAATCTTACTATCTACAGTGATATTTTTGATCAGTTCTCGATTTCTACTGCTAATAAGAGAGACACTCAGGGAGAACCCTGTATTTCAGCTACGGTCAATGGGAAGAGGGTTATCATTACTGCAGAAGTTATCAATAGTGTATTACTATTGGAAGATCAGCCAAATGTACAAGTATAGATTGATGATGACGTAGCAAGGGATTGTCTAAAGAGGATGGTTATGATCACCGGTATCCATCACTAGTGAAGAAATACTTACCTCCATTCTAGAAGTACTTATTTCATGTAGTGATTTATTGTCTAAGTAACTTGGAGGTTGGGATGGATAGCCTAAGTGCAATATTCAGATCCCTACTGGTATCACTTGTCGATGATTTACCTTACAGCATGTCCAAGGCTATATTTGCAGAGATGCAGAAGAATTTGATTGCTATTGTAGGAAATAAGTTCATTATGTACCCCAGATTCATACAGATGATAGTGAATGATGTTCATCCTGAGTTAGCATTATTTGATTCATTAACCTATGTTGTTATGTTGATGAAGAAAGTCATATTCACTTATTTGATGGGAGCTCATGGTAATGCCTGGGATGGTACTAATTTTGCAAAGCTTGGAAGATTTGTTGAAGAGATATCAAGGTGGAGATCATTCTAGAACTCAATAACAAGAGGTTGAAACTCACCAAGCTGATCAAGCTGGTCCATTTTCAAGTACTCATGAAGATGCTCTAGAAAGTTCACAAGGAACTGGGATGTTAGCTGAAGATGAGGTGAACACCTGGTTCACAGATAGTGATAGTGAGACAGATAGTGACCAAATTAGGAATGTCCCTTATGTGCTTCAAGGGAGACCCAGAGTGCAGGAAACTCCAATAAAATGCACTAGTTATGAAAGATATGAAGATTTTGTTCCTAAGGATTCTCAGTCTACCCATAGTAGAAAGAAGAGGATGGCTAGGAAACGGGCTGATTCTGATAGTCCACGTGGGAGGGGTAGAGGACAAAGTGTGTTACGTAAGCGTCGAACTCCAATGACCACTATGATGACCAGTTATGATATTCCTATGTCTGAGACTCCAGTCACAGCTAGTGAGGCTACTCCATTAGAGACACTGGTGATTGTTAAAGAATCAACTAATGTAACATCATCCGCTATGCCTGTTGTTGATGATGTGTTAAACACACCTTCTAGATATCAGGAACTTAATGAGAGAGTTGGAATGGAAGATTTTCCTAGCACTCCTCCAGCGTAAAGACATGGTGCTGGAACATCTTCTAGTTCACCTATGCCTGTTACTCTTGATAGAGAGTACATACTTTGGAGAGAGAGAGAGAGAGATCATGGAGAAAACTCAACAGATTAATGATTTACATGCTCTAAATCAAGAAAAGGATGAGAGGATCAGTTGTCTGGAACATCTGCAACAGTATATGTTCAGTTATATTCAGATCATGGAGCAAAACATCATAGACCTCACTTCTCGTGTTTCATTCTCGTTTGCTCAGCAACAAACCACAGAAGTTGGAGAGTTAAATGGACAGAAATACGCTGGTCCTGAAGCTCTTAGTGATCCTACTACTGCTACAGAGCATGATGTTGATCCTATTATGACTGGAAGGACAAAAGAGACTGCTAATGTTAATCAAGAGCTATCTACCACCGTTCATACTTCAGCTACTGACCTGTAGTATTTACTAGAGAGGCGCTTGTGGAGCCTGTGCATGACATTCCAATTCCTAACCTAGTTCATGATGATGATGAAATGGAGATGGTTCATTTTAGTTATGATGAGGAAGATGACATAGATGATGAAAAAGAAGAAGAAGAAGATGATGATGATAATGGTGATGATGGTGACGATAATGATAAGGATGGTAAAGGAGACAAGAAGTACGATGATGATGATCAGGGCGGTGATTTGTGTTCAGCTGCTGCCAATTCTTGATCATCGGGTTATGCCAATTTCTCCTGACCAAGTCCCGATGATACAATTGACTATGCTCCATTGGATCCTGCTATTGAAGAGACTTATGATTAGGAGTTCTATACGTTCCAGCAACAGATTCTTGCTGAGGAATCTTATGAAGACTTTGGTCCTTTTGATAACTTGGAGGAGACTATGGATTACACTAACATGTTTGGAAATATTTTTAATGACTTATTTTCAGATATCTTGATTGAAAAAGGAGAGATAGTTGGTGAATCAAGTGGTAAAGAGACGACTGATAAGGCAGAAGATCTAACTGGTCAAAGTGTTATACGTCAGGTTGTAAATCTTACTGTTGCTACTCCTCCACCACCAGCTTATGTTCACACGCTTAGACATTCCAAACCTTTCACAAGGTATGGAAACTCAGAACCTATTATTAGTTAGGTGTATGATGTAGAGAAGAAGATGCATGTGGTGAAGAGAAAGGCTAGTGCGATAGAGTAATATCAGGATGAGCATGACTTTCATACACTTAGAGCTTTTGATTTATATGCTATGGGTTGTGTTTCATTTATCAATCCAAGCAATTATAGAAAGGGGAATTGATTTAGGAATTTGATATAAAGACAGAGTAAGACCAACTTCAAAGACTTCAAAACTGCTAAATCCAAAGTCATTGATGATGAGACGCGTACAAACCCTAACACTAACAAGCCGATGAAGATATGGGATTTTAAGCATCCAAGATATGCTAGGAAGATCCCTATACATGCTCATGTGCCAGTTAATAGTTTGTCTAAGCTAATATGGTGGAGTTGTGAGAAGGAGACAGGACCCTCATTGATACACCATGTAGATAAGGATTAACAGATCATCGACCCTGTGGATCTGCTTAAGTTCAGAAGAGATGATTTGATGAGGTTGCAGCCTTGTTCAATTGCAGCTGATGAATCTGTTCATATTTTGGCGGCACAGTTTGGTTGGTTGATTACGAAGGCCCTGAACAACAAGATGTACGCTTACGAGGGTAGTTACAGGGTTACAGACGTGGACTTCTAAAGTTTTGACTCACTGAGCCTAGGGGGAGATTGTAGGGATTGAACCTAAAGGCTCAGAATATCAAATCAAGATGATAAAGATCAAGTCATGTGAGAACTAGCGTGAGAAGTTCTTCTCTTGCTAGAACTTGGAAGTCGCACGAGAACTACGTGAGAACTTCTTAGTTTAGTATAAATAGTTTTTAGTTGATGTAATTTAGAGAGATTTTGTCATTTTCCTAATTTCACATGTATTTGTAATCTTTCAAATCAGAGAGCAATACTAATCAATGTTTATTTACACTTGTGTTCATCTCATTTCTAATTCTATCTTCTTACCGTGATAATTATATTCGGTGTTCTTATCACGAGATGGATCTGATTGTGAAGTATTGATCCTTATGAATTGCAAGACTACAACAGGATGAAAAACAGAAGGATGAGCTCATAATAAGGATGCAAATGGATTCCCTAGTTTAATTAAAAAGGAGATCATGAACCACATTGTTCCATGTGGGGTGGATGAGTTTGGGAATGAGTTGATGGATGTACCCTTCTTCAAAATGAAAGAATAATGGTTAGACTAGGTTGGCGATCTTGATTAATTAGAAGCACTACTTTATTGGAAACCATTTGTGGTAAACTAGGATAAATTGCACCGAGAATATGTGCAAAAGAATGCATTCACCAACAAACCAATGATGGTGGTGACACCCAATCCGTAACTTTGCACCAAAGATAACCCACCCGTAATTGAACATTATGATAACTCCTCACAAAAATTAAAGGAATCGCGTGAGAGGGAAAACTACTTCATGGACCAACCAACTTTAATGGCGAAATTAGTCCATCACAAATTCCAAGTCAACAACATATTGCAAGGATGATTACCTCCTTCATTACATAAGTTATATAGGTTTGGTCTGGGAAAATACAAGTGTTAGTAGCATGACCTATTTGCATTATGCTTGTTTTTACCATTGGGTTCCTCGTGAACCAATGGTAAATGCACTAAATCAAAGGGATAGGATAGGGTTTCAAGTAACATAAGCCACGACTTTGTTAATTTGTTCAATCACCTACCGAATATTTACATGTATTAGGTCCGACTTAAGCTAATGACTCGTTAAATAAATGAGTGTTTCTAGGAGGCCACTTGAGTTTTTAAAACATTTGGTGTTTGTTTGTATGATTATTCCTTGCTTATTTTTCCTGTTTATCATGTATGATTATACTCATATTTGTTTTTTGTTATGTTTGATAGATCATCTTGGTTTCATGAATCCTGAGGTTGCTTTGAGCTTGGTTTGGTATTTGATAGGTCGTGTTAAGGATATTTTATTAGGGGACTTGTTCGTTCTCTCTTACACACCCACATGTTTTTTAATTGCATCTATTACATGTATATATTATGGGCATATTGATATCAATGTATCTTTTAAGTGTGGGAATGGTCTAGATTTTTATATAACTTCATTAATACCATCAATTATATATCTTTTTGCACATGAAACTACTCCGTTTTGGAATCATATGATTAAAAGAATCTATCAAAAAGTTAACAAAGTATAATAAAATATTATAAAAGCTTGACATGATGAGACAAAGATGATTATGAATGACTTTGCACCCCCCCTATTTCCCATCACCTCCATGTTCGTGAGTTTATTTTTACCCGTCCGAGCATTACTCATGCTCATGTTTTTATTTATTATTGCAGGACCGGGTAAGGGTCCCTAACACAATCAGTTTCACAATAAGGAAAGACTTGGATCATTTAACATTTCAAATAGGGAATCGGGTTTGATTATGAGGATACTATGAACACTAGTAAGTAATGAGACAGAACAAGCAACAATAACACATAAATATGGTTTTCAAGGAGTGTTATATATTGCTCTCAAGTTCTATTACAAGTGTTACAAAGCATATCTAAATTACAAGAACCTGAGACTCTTTATACTACATTCTACAACCGTCAATACTTAGAAGGGTAGTTAGAATTGACTAATCTAGACAACAAGATCAATCTAAAGTCAAAAGGCAGATTGCCTTTTGACTAGTGACTATGACATGCCATAGCTCATATCCTTTTCTATTACAAAAAGGTTTACAGGTACAAAAGTAGGAAGTTACAGACAAAGACCTTAATCTATAGTTTACAAAAGCATGGACTTTTCACCAACTCATGCCAGTTGGTGAGTCTTCAAAGTTGCAGCAGAAAGTGTGTCAGCTTTATGTAAAGTAGATCAGAGAAAGCATGTCTTTCTCTGTCTTCAGAAGAAATCAGTCTTCACTGCAAAATGGATTCGGAAGACTTTGTCTCTGAAGCTTCGGAAGACTTCATCTTTGGCTTCGGAAGACTTCATCTTTGGCTTCGAAAGATTTGGACTTTGGCTACTTCTACCTTTGTACGTCCAGTGCATGCATGCATGAAGACCTTTGGTTGTTTTGGCTTCTTTGGTTGCATCAGCCTTATAATCTTTTGATATTACCTTACAAACTCCCCCTAGGCTGATGCTACCAAAATAGAGAAGTACTTTAGATGTTGATAGTCCTTATTAGGATCAAGACCAAGCCTCTCTTCATCATTTGGTCAGGATCCTTTAGACTTTCATAGTATCTTCTCATGTTATAGAGATCATGTAAAGGAAGATCAAGCATGTCTTGCCAGAAGTAGACATCTTGACCTCCTTGATCTCTGAGACATACCATCTGTTCGGATTGGTAGTAAAACTCCAGCACAAGATGGGTCTTCCAATGGCAAGATGCTTTACTTGAATAGAAGTTGGGTGAGCAACCTCTTTATACACTTCCTCAGGATGCTCTGACTCATCTTGAGGTGTGGAGGTAGATGCTTGGTTTTCTTAATCTTTGAAACACTTTTGCTGGCCATCCTTTTCCTCCTCTTTGAAGTTTTCAACTGAGATGACTGGTCTTCAGCACCAGATTGTTCTATTGTGTCCCTCTCAGTTGGGATCTCTTCTCTTACAGGATCAGATGGATAGTAAGGAGAACCCTGTTGTGGATCAGAAGATGAAGTTGGCTGAGATGTAGCTCTAGGATTAGGTTGTATTGTCTCAAGGAATTCAACCTTCACCTCAACTTTAGGTTGAGCTAAACTTGGTGGAGAATCCAAATCTACAAGCTCTCCCCTTTTAATCTTCTGCTTGATCACTCTTATATGCTCATCAATGATGGATAGAGACATAGGACCAACCCTCCTTTCGGAGAATCCGTACAGCTTCAAGAAGCTCATCATCCTTTGTCTATCTTCAGACTTCTTTTGGCTTTTGTAGATGATGGCCCTTGACCTTGCAGCTTCTTCCCTTAACTTTCTCTTAGCAGCTTTTCTTTCTTTTATGGCTTGTTCCATCAGCTGCTTGAGATATTCAAACTCTATGTACTCAAAGGATAAAGGAAGAAGTGCAGCTACCTGATAGAGTCCTGTGGCACTCAGGTAGTTGATCATATTCATTCTTTCAGCTTCCCTATGTACCTGAGGTTGTGCATGTGCCATAGTCTCTGTCTCAGGACTTTCTTGAACTAGGGAGAAGGAAGGAGCATGTTTGTAGAGCCTTTGTAGTCTTCGTTCTTCATTAATCTTGAGGAACAATGTTGCATCCTCTGCCTCCTTCCTCTCCTTTGATAGCTCAGTGTCAGCCAGCTCATTCAATTCTTCTAAGGGGAGAGACATGAGTTAATCAACATTATAGTTCCTGGTCCCAAGGTAGTTTAGCCTAGCTTCCCTCAACTCATCATCTTGAGTGTTTGGACAGCTCGGATAGCAGCTTGCATGAAGCCTGAGGACCCTCCTGAACTCTCTCCCTTTAGCTTCCTCTTCCTCTCTCTCTTCTCCTCCTCTAACTCCTCGAAGGTCATTTTCCTCTTCCCTTTGTCATGCACAGGCCTTGGTGACTCAGGGTGGAGAGAGCTTTGGCCTTCATTGCTTGGTTCAGCAGTCAAGCTCTGGCCAGAGAGAGGTTGTGGAGCACCATCACCAGCTGGTGCTTCACTGAGGGTACCAGGTGCAAAAGGAGATCCTGTCTCAAGGTTCACAAGCTCAACCTTTGGGCCTTCAGTCAAGGTTTTCCCTTTGAAGCTAATCTTGGGGTCCACCTCACCATCTAGTTGACCAAAGATATCACCTGCTATCCTCTGTCTATATAATCTTAATCTCATATTGAACTCTTCTAGCACCTCATCTTGTATCCAGTCTGCTAGTCTTCCAGCTTATCTGTTTTGGCTTGGGTTGACAAGTGGAAGATCAACCAATTTATGTACTCATAAAAACTCAAATTTGAAAAGTTGAAAGTTTCTAGTTGACCCTGAGTTCTAGAGATGATGAGAGCTCTTCTTTCTGTGTCATACCTCCATCCTATGATTAGGTTATCAGAGTGGGGAGATGGGGTAGACATGGCTCTCGGTATACCCTCCTCAAATAGACTTTGAATGAGAGAGTCTACATCCATGTAGACTTGAGGAGGTTTTTGAGTATGGACTATTACAAGAGAGGGGGGTGAATCCTCTATGTCCATACTCTAAGAGGAACTCCCAGGTTTTGTGACTGTTTGGACTTTCTCCCCCTTTTTGGTAGCATCACCTTCTTGCATAAGTGAGGTGGGGGTTGAGTCTGTAACATTCATAGGTTCTTGTGGACCTGGTTGAGTTTGTCTTGGTGGCCTCTCAGCTAGCTGGCCCTTGAGATCGATGATCTCAAGTTGCTGGTCATTGACCCTTCTTTCTAAGACAGTCACCTGAGATTCCAGGTGACTTATCTTTGAGACTAAATAGGTGCATATTTGAGTCAGTTTTTGCACCTTTAGTTTCAAACTCCCCTCATCTTCATCAGAAAGTCACGGGGGGAATAAGAGAATTAGACCAAGATCCTCCTCTTTATCACCAGCATATTGTTCTTGGCTGCTGGATTTCCCCTGCCTTATGACAGCTTCAAGAGAAGTGTCAAAAGGCCTGGTTGCCATGGTTGAGGTCTTAAAGATGTAATCACTTACTGAAGTGAGAGCCTCTTCCATATGGATCTCCTGAACAGGTTCAGGGAGATCCACCTCAGTGATAGGTGAATGATGTAGGATAGACCTGGGTGAGACAGTAGTACTCATCTCTCCTTGAGTAGGTGTGG
Source organism: Flaveria sonorensis (assembly GCA_025506505.1). Lineage (NCBI taxonomy): Eukaryota > Viridiplantae > Streptophyta > Magnoliopsida > Asterales > Asteraceae > Flaveria > Flaveria sonorensis. The sequence goes on along the minus strand of CM046440.1, from coordinate 19,038,930 downwards.
AGAAGATAGACTCATGGTACTCTTTGAATGCCATGTCTTCATCATCAATGAAGTCAAGGCTAGGAATTAGTTGGTTTAGATCCAGCGGCTGGGGATGGTAACTTTCCGCAGAAGGTTGTTCTCTAGAGTGTGGAGACTCTGAGTGAAGGCTTAAGGCGTTTGGGTGTGATCTCATCAAGCTGAGCATGAGGAACCTCAACACTGATCATATGTGAGATTGGAATGGTTTGCTCCTCAGGGGAAGTGGGAGCTTCAGTGTCCACTTCCTTCTACACTGATCATGTGCAGGGGTTCGCTTGGTTTTTCTCTGGTAGGTGATAGTTATTATGGGCTGTATGTGTGGTTGAGAGATAGAAGGTGTGGGTTCAACACTAGCTGGTGCTGCTAGGTTGCCACCTTGAGAAATAAGCTCAAACATTTTTGGGGCAAGGGCTGTTTCTACCCCAAAGATGCCAACAGTTGGCTTCCTTATTATTTTGAAGATGCCAGGCTTCATTTGTCCAAATTTAAGAATATTACATGTTCCCCTCAACTGTGTGCCTAGTTCACAGTTAAGAATGTGCTGGACATATCTAGAGAACATGTAATACTCTAGGTAGTCCAAGTTAGCAAGCAAATTGGTATATACAAATTGAGAATACCTGAACTTGACCCCCTAAACCATTCTATGGACTATGAAGGAGAGGTCTTCTGGAATCTGATCCCATCCTCCATGCTTGTTTGACAAGCTGTGTATGACAACATGAAGGAGGTACTTCCATTGGGATGAGACCTTCCCCTTCTTGAAGGTTTTGACTGAGAAGTCACCCTCATAGCCCATCTGCGCAGAGGAGTGGTTGACTGTAGCTTTAGGGAAGGACAAGTCACCATCTACATCATCCAGCTGAAGATGTGTGTTTATGATGGCTGGAGTGATAAAGATTGTCCTCCCCTTCACTGTGGCAGACAGTGCCTTCTCCCCGTCCATGGTGACCTCTTCGCAGGTCCGCCAGAACTCTAACAAATGATCCTCAATGGTGAGGGAGGTGAAGTAGTTGGTCAAAGAAAGGTAACAACAAACCTCTGAGAAACTTGGATCTTTCTCAGAGTCTAACAGAGCAACTTGATTATGTTGCCTGTGAAGATGTATGGATGAATCGTGTTGATTTCTGCGGTCAAGGTTGGCCATTTGAAGTAGCTTTGTGATGAAGGAAGATAAGAACAAAGGCGGTTTGTGGGTGAAATTAGGTTAGAGAAATGCAGATGAAGAGGAGAGTGAGAAGAGTGGGAACCGTTTGAGAATATATATGAAATGGATTTGAAACAAAGTTAATGCAAAAGGATAAACTTTGAAATCCAAAAGTAGGTCCCACCTCTGAAAAAGTGCCCAAAAAGGTAGTTATTTTGGAAGTTGAAAATCTTCCGAAGGTAATTTAGCTTTGGAAGTTTTTTAAGAAAAAACTTCCAAAGCCAATTTGGCTTCGGAAGATATTCTTAAGAATTATGAAAATTTGGCTTCGGAAGAAAAATACTTAGGGAGTTTTTCTTCCGACACATATTTGATTTCGGAAGATATTAAGACTTGGGAGTTTTATTCTAAAGAGAATAAATCTTCCGAGACTTAATTGCTTTCGGAAGATATTTGTCCTTCAAATACATGCAAGTACTTAGAAGCATATTTAAGCTTCGGAAGATATTCTCAGAATTTCTTTCGAAGGTAAATTTCTTATAAGTAGTTATTTGATTTGAAGACATAAATTTATTCCGAAGTCAACTTGAAATCTTCCAAAGGAAAATATGTTTGAAAATTTTTCAAAAATCTAAGGAATATCATAAAAAAAATTCTTTCAAAATAAACTAGGCTTATGAAGGTGACAAAATAGACGACTTAGGACACACATGTTTTAGAAATAAAGTTGATTTAAGTTTTTAATAAAATCTACTCAAAGTTAATCATCACAATAGCTGATACAAGTTATTTGAATCTCTGTTCATCAAAAGCTTTAGTGAACATATCAGCATATTGTTCATTTATGTTAACTTTGACTAATTTGATTAATCCCTTCTTAAAATTAGCTCTAATCAAATGATACCTGATGTTTATGTGTTTTGTCCTTGAGTGCTGCATAGGATTCTCTGTAATGGAGATAGCATTGTTGTTGTCTATGTGGATGGGAGTCTCTTTGAAGTTGAATCCATAGTCCAGCATTTGATTCTAAATCCAAAGCACTTGAGCACAACAACTTGCAGTAGCAATGTATTCAGCCTCAACAGTTGATGCAGAGACATAGGATTGTTTCTTGCATTGCAATGAGACAATCCTTCCACCAAGGAATTGACATCCCCCAGATGTAGACTTTGCAGTCAACTTGTAACCACCATAGTCACTATCTGTATAAGCATACAGATTGAAGTCAGAACTCTTTGGATACCAAAGGCCAAGCTTAGGAGCACCTTTGAGATATCTAAGAATCCTCTTGACAGCAACCACGTGTGACATCTTAGGGTTGGCTTGATATCTTGCACAGATGCATGTGGGAAACATGATATTAGGCATGCAGGCTGTTAGGTACATAAGAGACCTAATCATAGCCTTATAAAGATGTTCATCCATACACTCCCCTTCAAGATCAGGTCCTAGGGAGTGGTTTCTGTCTATGGGTGTCTTAGCAACCTTACATTCGGTCATGTTGAATCTTGTAAGTATGTCTTGTACATACTTTGACTGACTTATGAAGATGCCATTGTCAACTTGCTTCACTTGAATTCCCAGAAAGAAATTTAGTTTCCCCATGGCACTCATTTCAAATCTGTTCTTTATCAGCCTCTCAAAGTCTTTGCAGAGCTTTGGATTAGTTGACCCAAAGATAATGTCATCCACATATACTTGAACTAGCATTAAGTCATTCCCTGTCCCTTTGATGAAGAGAGTTCCATCTATAGTTCCCCTTTTGTAACCATGGTGACAGAGATACTGAGATAGTGTTTCATACCACTTCCTTGGAGCTTGGTGCAGCCCATAAAGAGCTTTATCAAGCTTACAGACATAATCAGGATGATCTGGGTCTGCAAAGCCAGGTGCTTGTTTGACATACACCTCTTCATCAATCACCCCATACAGAAAAGCACACTTGACATCAAGTTGGTAGACCTTCAAATCCTTAGATGCAGCAAAAGCCAAGAATATTCTTACAGCTTCAAGTCTTACCACAGGAGCAAAAACAACTGTGTAATCAATTCCATGTTCTTATGTGTATCCTTGAACAACTAGTCTTGCCTTGTTCTTGATGACAAGTTCTCTGTCATCCTTCTTGTTCCTAAAAGCCCACTTGGTTCGTATGACAGTCTTCCCATGAGGAAGAGGACATAGGTTCCAAACCTTTTGTCTTTTGAATTGAAGCAACTCCTCTTGCATTGCTTTAACCCAACTTCCATCTTTCAAAGCCTCATCAACTTTCTTTGGCTCTACTTGGGACAAGAAGCAAGAATATAGACAAACATTTCTATCATGGCAATGGAGTGTCACCCATGTATCAACATTTCTAATGATGTTTGTGGTGGGGTGTGACTTGTGGATCCTAAGTTGAGGGATCACAGCAAGTTGTTTTGAAAGATCTAGATTAGAAAAATTCAGATTTGGCAATGGAGTGTCACCCACCACATCAGCACACTTATCAAGTGAGACTTGATCCAATGAGTGTGTGACATCATTTATGTTGTCTTGTATGGAGTGGTTATCAGCATCAAGAAATTCTTCATCACTATCACCACCTCCATTTCCTCCTACATTTGAAGCTCCTTCACCTGAGTTTTGAACCTTTGAGTTGGAATTTGAAGGCATCTCAGATGTATCAGCTGAATTTATCATGTTTGTGCTGATAGGATCTTCATTTGCAGGGTTAGTCACCAAAGGAGCTGAAGTAGTAATCTTGCTTGGTCTTCTCAGCTCAAATCTTGGGTCGGGATCTCCTGATGATATGTTATCAGTAGATCCTGAAACATTCTCACAAGACATGTTAAAACAGTTGGTAACTAAGTCAAGATCAAATAGCCAATCCAGAACAGAACCTTTCACACTAGGAGTGTGCTCATTGAAGGTCACATTGGCTGACTCCTCAACTACTCTAGTTCTGAGATTGTATACTCTATAAGCCTTAGCTTGGGAAGAATATCCAATAAAGTGTCCGTCATCTGTCTAATCAAATTTGGCTACTTGATCTTTGGTATTCAAGATGGTGCAAGGACATCCAAATGACCTAAGGAAACCATTAAATGGTCTCCTTTTGTGCCACAGCTCATAAGGAGTCTTACCATGAGTTTTAACAACTAAAACTCTGTTCTGCACATAGCAGGTTGTGTTAACTACATCTGCCCAGAAGGTGATAGGCAGTTTAGAGTCAGACAACATGGTTCTTGCAGCTTCAATAAGTGTCCTGTTTCTCCTCTCAGCAACACCATTTTGCTGAGGAGTCCTGGGACCACTATATTGTCTTGTAATACCTTTTTCATCAAAAAATGTATCAAGGATTTGGTTTTTAAATTCTGTTCCTTGATCACATCTTATGGTCTTGACCTTTGTGATCAGATTGATTCTTAATTTTCAGAATGAAATTCTTCAAGATCTCAGGAGTCTCATCCTTAGTTCTAAGGAAAAAGAACCAAGTGAATCTTGTGAAATCATCTATGATCACTAAACAATATGAGGTGCTTCCTAAACTCATTACACTGGTGGGGCCAAAGAGATCCATGTGTAATAAGTGTAGGGGAGAAGTGATAGAGTTCTTTTCCTTTGGCTTGTGACACACTTTATGTTGCTTCCCTTTCAGGCATGCAACATAATGATCATCACTTGTAAACTCTTTCTTTGGCATTCCAGTTACCAAATTCTTAATTAATTTATTCATGTTCTTAAAGTTTACATGGCACATTCTTTTATGTCAGAGGAAAGACTCATCACTATTTGCTTTAGATAGAAAGCAAGAAACCTCTCCTTAGGGGGATGTTTTCTGCATGTCCATCTTGTACATGTTCCCTTTCCTAGGGGCTCTGAGCAGGATATGCTCTTAAGGAATAACCTCCCCGGGCTTGAGAACAATGCACTCATGCTCAGTAAAGAGCATGTTGTGTCTCTGATCAGAAAATTGGGATACACTAAATAGATTGTATCCAAGCTCTTTAACAAAATTTACCTTCTTAATGGTGAGCTTACCATTTATGACCATACCACTTCCAATGATGTAACCACCCGCATCTCCTCCAAATCCACTTGTCCTCCATCAATTTTCTCAAAATTGTGAAGCAAAGAACCATTACCAGTCATGTTCCTGGAATAGCCACTATCAATGATCCACACATTTTCCTTGGTCTTTAGCTGTTCTTGCATAAAAAGAAGTTGTTAGTTACACTTAGAAACCCAAGCCTCATTGGTCTTGGGCTTTTTAAAGTGATCTGAAGACAATGTAATAGTAACAGATCCTATATTCAAGCTTTGAGGATCATTAGTTGCTATTGATGAAGAACTCTTAATCCCCAGCTCTTTCTTCATCTTCCACACCATCTTTGGAAGATTGGACTTGACCTTCAACACCTCAAAAGTTTCAATAACTTCTGAGGTTTTGGATACTGGACCTTCGGAAGATCTTGCTTTCACTACAGTATGCTTTAGTACTTCGGAAGCATTCCTTTCTTCCGAGACCAACATTTCTTCCAAAGGCAAGTTCTCACTTGTCTTCTTCTTCACTTTGGAGCTCTCGAAGGAAACAGATTTTCCTTCCGAAGCTTGCTTTTCCTTCTTCTTCCTAGAAGCCTTTTCTTTGACCATGTGGATAGTGTTTTTAAGATTGTAGATGCAATCCTTAGCCAGATGAGAAGTACTACCACACATGATGCAGTCTATTTGCTTCCTTCTGGGAGTCTTTTTTTGAGAGCAAGACTGAGTTTGATAACTTTCCTTCTCCATCTTCTTCTTTACAGATGATGCAACAAGCTTTTTAGGGAGAGGCTTGCTCTTGGAGCTAGATGGTTCAGGTTATGTAGCAGTGGTACATAGCTGGTCAGTCTTCTTCTTCTTGCTGGAATGGTTTGGAACTAAACTAGAACTCCTGGTACTAGAGTTCATAGTTGAATCTTCAACCTTTACCACTTCAAACCCTGTAGAAATGAACACTTGTTTCTACTTGGAGTCAAAAGTGACCTTGATCTCTTGAGCCTTCTTTGATCTTCTCTTAGCTCTTCTGATCAAGTTCTTTCTCTTTGACTTGGTCATTCCAGACTCTTTCCTCTCCTCAAGAGAATAGTGGCCCTTCTTAGGATGATCTTCTTCACTCTTCTCAGAGTCATCCTTCACTATCTCCTTTTCATCCTCTTCAACAATGGGATCTATAAGGGGAAGTTTATCTTCACAAGTTTCACAACTTGGAGATCTTACAGATAATAGAGTGTGTGGAGGAGCTATCTCAGTAGATCCCAGTCCCTGCTTATTCTAATAACTAACTTTTGCATGTAGGGATGAGGATATTATGTTCTTGAAGGTCTCTTCTTCAAGAACACATTTTTCTGCCCTGGCTTTGCTGATCACAAGCTTAACCTCGCATTCAGTTAACTTTGAGATGAGATCTTTGATTTGAGTCCTGTAGTTAGTGTGCTCATGCTTAAGAGTTGAAATGGTTTTATCTAGATCTTCTATCTTAAGTTTATAATCATTTTCAGCTCAGATCTCATCTCTAAGTTATAGGACCTGTATCTATTAACTTTAGCAATACATTCAGGTGTACAGAGATGTTCTAATACCTTGGCTTCATAATGATCTGCCATCAATGCTTGGTTTGGAGATGCATCTTCCACTTGAAAGCTCCAGTCAAAGCCTCCTTTTTCAATAGCAACTGCGGCTTGCTGCCTTGGCTTCTTATTCTGGTGAGCTCCTTCAATGTAGTTTGGCATTGTTTATGCTTGCCCACCATTTGACCTTGGTGCCTTACACTCTCTTGCAAAGTTTCCCATTTGGTTACAGTTGTAACACTTCACTTTGCTTTTATCAAGCCCAAAATTTCCACTGGCTGCATTGCTAGGAAACTTCCTTCCAGTCCTCTTGTAGAACTTGTTGGCTCTGTGAGAGAGAAGAGCTATCTACTGGACTATTTCCATATAATCCAGATCATCTGGATGGATACAGTCCAGATATTCAAGGGTGAAGAGAAAGTTGCCTGAACTTTTATCAGAAGGCACAAAAGCTTGTGAAGAACTTGTCTCCTGGAATGGGCTTCCAAGGATGTAGCGTTCCCTTGGTGTCTCCGAAAAGGTGATGAAAGGACCCTTTTATTTGTCCGGGTAACAGATGAGTTGGTGCTGTGGTTCTCTGCAATCCCTTTCAACCACATGAAGGGCTGAACTCTGTTGGTTGTTGGAGTTACCAGATGGATTTTGCATGTACATCTCCATCAGGTAGCCACTGAGGATACCATACAACTCTGTGAGAGTAAGGGTTTTGAGGTTCTCAGTCCTCTTAATGACCACACAATAGTGTGTCCATTGTCTGGGAAGAGAGGACATGAACTTCCTCACAATGTCCCTGTTCTCAAGAGTTACTCCAACATCTTCCAGAGTATCCATAATCTCAACATACCTAAAGTATTGTTGAGTCATGGTTTCACCTGTCCTGAAGGTGAAGTTCTCAAACTGCTGCTTCAAGAGGTCTTTCTTGTTTTCTTTTGCATCATCAAACCCCTCATACATCAACTTCAGTGCATCCCAGAGTTGCTTGGAAGTCTTGCACTTCTTGAAGCCTCTGTAGATAGAGTTTAGAAGAGCAGTTTGGAGGGCGGTCATGGCTTTCTGATCAATATCAATCTTCTTCCAGTCTTTATCAGAATAATCAACCACTTCCTTTGGTATCATACCACCACCACCAGCAGCTAAAGAGGTGGATGGTACATGAGGTCCATCGACAACAGACCCCCACATCCTGGAGTCTTGAGACTTGACAAAGCCATCCATTCTTTGACACCAAGTATCAAAGTCTTCAGGAGTGATCAGTGGGGACTTTGTCATTATACTGGTTTCCATATCAGCCTTTGTGATTGAGATGTTAAGTGAACTGTGAAACTAAGAGGATTAAAGATGGTGAGATCTTACAATCAAGAGCCTGAGTTGCTCTGATACCAATTGTAGGACCGGGTAAGGGTGCCTAACACAATCAGTTTCACAATGAGGAGAGACTTGGATCACTTAACAGTTCAAATAGGGAACCAGGTTTGATTATGAGGATAGTATGAACACAAGTAAGTAATGAGACAGAACAAGCAACAATAACATAGAAATATGGTTTTCAAGGAGTGTTGTATATTGCTCTCAAGTTCTATTACAAGTGATACAAAGCATATCTAAATTACAAGAACCTGAGACTCTTTATACTATATTGTACAACTATCAATACTTAGAAGGACTGTTGGAATTGACTAATCTAGACAACAAGATCAATCTAAATTCAAAAGACAGATTGCCTTTTGACTAGTGACTATGACATGCCATAGCTCACATCCTTTTCTATTACATAAAGGTTTACAGGTACAAAAGTAGGAAGTTATAGACAAAGACCTTAATCTACAGTTTACAAAAGCATGGACTTTTCACCAACTCATACCTTGGTGAGTCTTCAGAGATACAGCGGAAAGTGTGTGAGCTTTATGTAAAGTAGATCAGAGAAAGCATGTCTTTCTCTATCTTCAGAAGAAATCAGTCTTCACAGCAAAATGGCTTCAGAAGACTTTGTCTCTGAAGCTTCAAAAGACTTCATCTTTGGCTTCGGAAGATTTGGACTTTGGCTTCAGAAGATTTTACACTTAGAGTATTTTCTGATGTAGTGTAAAACTTCGAAGCACTTCTACCTTTGTACGTCCAGTGCATGCATGCAGGAAGACCTTTAGTTGTTTTGGCTTCTTTGGTTGCATCAGCCTTATAATCTTCTGATATTACCTTACAATTATGAATTGAGCCAAATATTGCATTCATTTTAGAACTTGATTAAATGAGTCATTTCAACATCATTGTTGTATGAAATAGATATAGACATTAAGAAAATCTACTTTTTGTGCTCTTTTTCATTTCTCTTTCCCTACCTGATCATCAACTATAATTACCAACATCATTTTTGTTGTATAACCCACATCCATAACCTACTTACCCAAATAGCGTTTTGTCTTTAATCCTTTTATTAAAATCCGGTTTATGTTAGTTATTTATTTTGTTTTATTATTGTTACTCGTTATTTTTATTTTCAAAGGAGAAGAAAAAAGAGTTAAAAAAAGAAGAAAAACAAAAGTTTTCAAAAGTGGACGCTTGTGTTATTATTTCATCATGATAGTGGTAAGTAAATTATGCTTGAATTTTGTGTTTCATATCAGAAGATCTTAGTAAAACCTAATTTTCTAAAATTTTGGTAGTTTTAGTTTATTTTTATTTCCGTTGTTGTATTATATTTATTCACATGTAGCTTCAAACAATTCTTGATTTTAACCATTTGGCCACCTTATATTCTAAATTCCACACCGTTAACCCAAGCCACATTACATCCCTACAAAGTCCTCTTGACTTATGTTATTCTCCTATGTTAGCTATGGAGATTTGATCCTTAACCAAACTTATATATAGTTTGTTTCGTTGTCTGGATTTAAGTGATACATATATACACATTTACCTATAAACAACCAAATATTGAACAAACCATTGTACGAGGTGCAAGTTGATGCATAACACAAATTCCATAGGCCTGACCAAGTCTACTTACATATTCTCATATATTAAAAAAATTGGTTGACTTATTATTTGATGAGTTCAAAATGGATCGATCTGTGATGATATCGTAATACAATTCAATCAAAACAAACACAAGTAATCAAATCTAAGCAAACATATCACAAAAATTCATAGTTTCATTGATAGAATGCATAGAGAATACAAGTGTAGAAAGAAAACAGTTACAATTCGTTATTATTATCTATCTATACTTTATCTATGCTATTTATACTATCAATACACAAGGAACAATATTTACATAAAAGTCCCTATACTATGACAAGAATGTAAAAGACACACAAAGACAAATGTTAATCTTTAAAGAAGCATCTACAATGCTCCCCCTAAGATTTACATGTCTTTGGTCTTCAAAATCTTCAGTCTTTAAGCTTTGTCTTCTTTCTTCAGTCTTCTTTCTTCTTTATCTTCAATCTTCAATCTCCAGCTTTGATCTTCAGTCTTCACAGGCAAAGAAGTCTTCTGGTTCTTCTTTTAACTTGAAAACTGGCTTTTCCTTATATAGCTCTTGTTCCCTTAGAACTTTGACAATAGCTGCTTTGAATTTTTCTGCTAAAATCCCTTGTTCAGGCTTAGCTTCATTTGTTTTGATTTCCATGGAGTTCATTAGTTCCAAAGTTTTCTTAGAAAGACCTGCAATATCAATATTTGCATAACATTTTATAGGTTTAGAATTGTCTTTGCAATAAATCTCCAATACCCCTTTGCTTGAAATTCTCATGAATTCAATGTCTCTGATATCTTTCTTCACAATATTAGCATATGCTAATGCTTTCCTCAAAGTATCCTTCCATTGCTGCATTCATCACCTTAATGATCGACACTAAATATTTTTTGTCATTCTCAGCAGTTTCTGGACTCACTTTCTCAAGCTTTTGAATTGATAAAAAAGATGTAACTAGGATGTAGTAATTTCAGCTCAAAAACACCGAATAAAGTAAACATATCATTATCCCAGTCATCCACATTTCTGACCAACTTCAATTCATACGATTCAGAATTATAAAACCATCTTTAAATCGGTTTTGATTGTTGAGATCCATCTATCACTTTCAATCCAGGATTTGTGACTTTCTCAAAACACTCATCACTGAAAGCATCCAAAAACTTTTCTTCACCAACATCTTTATCAACTCCTTTTCTCTTCTTCTTTAAAGTTTGAAAATACTGCTTATCTTCTTGATCACAACGTGTTTTCAAGAAGGAAGGCATTCTATTAATTCCTCTGTTGAGCAACTCTACAAACATTTCACCTCTTTTAGCTTTTGTATGATTTATCAACGGAAGTTTATTCAACTCTTTTAAGTCTTGCACGGGAAGAGATATGATACTAGAAAAGAAATGATAAATGTCACATATTGCATCCACTCTTTTGATTAAGAAGGCATCAAAAACTTCATCATACTTCCATGCAACAATCTTGACTTCTTTTGTTGTGTCTGGAACAATCATAGCATTCAACAACTCAAAGATTGATTGTCCTTTCTGCAATACATTACGTACTAGATCTCCTACTAAACATGCCTTCTTCCATAGTTGTTTCTGTTCTAAAGAGACCTGATATGTTTGCTTTTCAGTGTCAGAAAACATTTTCATCAGTTCTTTTCTTTGTTCATGAGTTGAACTTGTCATAGCCATAGATTTAATCTTCTGAGGCTTCAAAATCTTTGTTCACTTTGTAATTTCCAAGCATTGAGGATTATCCATATCCAGCACTATCATCTTGTTTGTTTGTCTTTCAGTTTCTTGGAAACCTTTTACTAAATTCCTTAATGATTCACCTTGCAATCTATTCAATCTCTTTCGTGGATAATTACGCGACTGTAACCACATTCTGAGTGCAGTAATGCTCATATCATCAGGGTTAAGATGATGCAACTCAGATGTAGACAGTTCTTCAATGTTAATGCTTTCTTGTAATTTGTTCCATTCTCCATGTTCAACTACAATTTTGTTTGGATCAACAGGAGCAACGGATTCAGCTGTAACACATTTTTCAGATTCTTCATAAATTTGAGAAACCATCAAACCATCAAGAAACACCCGATTGTATTTCATTTTCACCAAATAATTGTATTTCTCTTCAACATCAACAGGTACAGCATCATGACTTATATCAATTGGTGAATAATATTCATCTACATTGGCTTCGAACCAGATCTTCATCATCTAGAACTTCATTATACATACATCATCAAATTCAGCTTCTATATCATCTAAAGCTCCAATAATTTCTTGAACATCAGATTCTTTTTCCTCAACATTCACCTTTTGAATCTTAGATGATGATTCAGATAAAACTGAAACATCAATATCATCTAATTTCTTCTTTCTTTTATCTAAAACAGGTATTCTTTCAACATCAATCGAAGTAACTTCAGAAATAATCATCACTTCAGGAGATGGAGACTTTTGTTTTTCTTTCAACTTTTCTAATTCTTCTTTCAATGATTCATTTTCTTCATTTACTTTCTTTAATCTTTCTTCCATTGAATCAAAATCTGTCATCATCACCTCAAATGTATTCATATTATCATCTCGACTTTTTCTCAACTCATCAATTAGCTTGTCTTTTTCTTTCATTTCTTCAATCAAACTTTCATTGACAGCTTTCAATTCTTCAATTATTTTTAATTGATTCAACCTTTCTTCATTCAATTCATCAATCTTCGTTTGAAAAGTTTCTTCTTCATTTAATGCAAATTGATCATTATGCTCTACCATTTCTTCAATCATACTTGCAATTTCTTCAATAAATTGTTCTTCACCTTGATTAATCTCTTTAGTGTCCTCATCATGAATCTCTTCAGTAGCTTGGTCAATTTCTTGTACATCTTCATCAATTTCTTCATGAATTTCTTCAGTAGCTGAATTTACTTCTTCTGTAACATCATGCTCTTTTTCATGAGCTTCTTCAACAATTTGCTCAGCTTCTTGTATATCATCATCATGATCTATTCCCATTCCATCACCATCATGATCACTATCATCATCATCAGAATCAGATGAGCTAGAACTATCTTCTTCATCATCAATGTTTTCATTATCATCATCATCTTCTTCATCATCTTTAGCTGGTACTTCCTCAATCAAATCAGCTGGGTCAATAGGTTCGTCCTCAGTTAAATGATAATGATCAATAGTGATATCCACTTCATCATTAGCAACATTGAGAATATAATCAAATAATGGAACATTCTGAGCACCAGTAACCATTGCCAATCTCTTATAAGATACATTAGACAGATGCTCAAGCATCATAGTTTCACCACTCATACCATACACACGTATGTCTGGATACTCTTCATTTATGATCATCTGAAGAAATCTAGGATACATGAGATACTTGTTCCTAATTCCCTTTTCAAGATTAAAGATAAAACCATTTAGAATCCACTTAGACATATTGAATCGTCTATTAGTAGTCAGTGCTACAATGGGTGATGCAATGTCAACAGGAAAAGAATTCCATCCGCACTTCATTTTGACATGCAATGTTGAAAAATGTAGCATATGAGCTTCCAATGATTATACACGCGAGCACGAAAAGAATTGTTTCTTAGGAAAATGGTCAGGATGTCCCATTTCCATGAATGTTTGTCTACATTCATCAAACGTTAGCTCGGATAAATCTTTTGGATCATTTGGTCCTAAACTCAAGGCTTGTCTAATTCAGTCTTTAGAGACTTCAATCATTCTAAAATTTGTTATAAAGCCTCGGACCACTTTAGCTCCATGATCATCAACATCAACATATGCCGTGCTCCAGAACTTCTTAATCAGACGTGCATAGATAATCGGTTGGTATCACATGGCATATACATACTTCGTCCGTAATAGAAATCTGATCATATTTTCGTATCCTGCAGCATCATGAATATCCTCGTTTAATAGCGCAGAAACGTTGTGTTTCGGCTCGAACTTTAAATCAGCCATCTGCACAATGAAACAGAAGACAGTTAAAATTTGAGGTTTAACCAATCAAAATCAATATTTTTTTAAAAAAAATTCATTCTGCAGAAATTCAAATATTTCAAACAAATTGATTTCTTTGATTTTTAACACATGTTAGATTTCAAATTTTGATTAAACAAAAAAACTTATTTTCACTATGAATTTTTGTGAAAATTTTTTATTTTGTTTTATTAAAGAAATGTTGAGTGACTGTTCATCTTCATCCTTAGTTGATGAAGATTCATCACTGAATCAACTTTGATGAACAAACGATTTGAATGCAACATTCTGATCGAAATCATGTGTAAATCATCATTCTAACTTCAATTTCAGTTTAGATTATCATTTCAATTCAACATTTTACAAATTTACACAAGTTAGGGTTTCGAACGCCCGAATAGGATCAAAACGCCCAACTCAATTCAACCTGTTAAACTGAACTTTCTGAAATTTTGATCATCAACTTACATTTAGAATCAAATAATATCACTATAGAATGCAAGACAAGATCAGAAATCAATCGAAATGAGTGAACCAGTAGTATATCGAGTGACTGGGTTTGAGAGTGTTCTGTGTTCAGGGGAGATTTTGAAAATGAAATCTGAAAACACAAAGTGTTGTTTATATACTAAGTGAAAAATTTTAGGCGCTTGAGCACTGTTTAGACGCATGAGGTTGTCTGAAACGTCCAACTTGTACAAATCTTTAAAAATCATCATGCTCCTAATCCTCAGCTAAAAATCATCATTTTAGTCTCTAATTTTTAACAAAAAAAATCTCATTTAACTTTTGCAAGAAGCTTTTCCATTTAAAATATTTTTCAGGTTCATTTTACATTTTGTTACACACACATGCTTGAACATATGTAGCATCCTTCTTACCATCCAAAACATAGATTTTGATTTTTTCATGATTTTACATATCTAGAAATTTGACAATCAGTTTTCTTTTTACTCCCCCTAAACTTTTAAGTTTGAGAAACTTAGAAGTTTCTTGAATTTTGTCACATGAAGAGCATACTAATCATTGTTAAATTGCCTGCACACAAAAAACATGCAAAAAATTAAAATGAAAACAGAATAAAAATATAATATTCACAATGAATCATGTTTCCAGTGAGATCATATTAGCAGTGATCAGCACATTGAAATAAAAAAATGATGGATAGTCACAGAGAGTGATTAAATCCTTATCAAGTGTGTTCCAGGTCATTTTTTTGCAGCAAAGGAGACACTAAATCTAAGGACAGAAAATGAGTGCTTTTGGCAAGGAACTCAGCACACTTACTTTTTCAATTCTTGGATTGTTTAAGGTACAGTAAGATATGACATTATGCTGTCACACTTAGACTTAGAGAGGTTAATTCTCATAAAAATATGCAAGAATCATTATTCTCAACTTGTTAACCTGACATATACTATAACCAGATCTCATTTGGTGTTTGTGCACATTGGCATCTTGTTACATCAGTGAGTATATCCAGGTCTGTAATCACTTACAACAAAGGATATCTCATCACTTCAGGTCTATGATGACTCATAACAGAGAAGTGTTGGATGCATTAAATAATTAGAGCTCAATGGTTATTCATATCGCCATCAGGTGTGAGATTATGTCTTAACAAGCAATCATTTTGAGAAATCAACACTACTCATTAGTGCTAAAATAGACATAAATGAATGCATGAGTGATTTAGTTTAATCACAAGAATTTACTTTTTCAGTATAATTGCAAGAGCTTATCTGCATATCATATCTGATCATGTCAGACTTTAGTCAAAAGCGAAGTATGCAACTGATCATACTAATGTACTATCATTTCTCACGTATTGCAAAACAAATTCATTCCTATATAATTAATAAGGAAAAACACTAATTTTGTGATTTTTGGTTTTATATTTTTTATCTTTTTTTTTCAATTTTCTATTTTTGTATAAAACATACATTAACTTTACTAAAATATTGCAGCAGAATTTCTTTAAACAAACCATTTCATATACGTATATAATTGCTTTTGCAAAATAATGCATCATTGACAGATTACAAAATATTATAATTTAAACAACGGATGCCATCCAAAAATGCCAAGTAGCTGCCCCGTGCAATCCTCAGCAACATTACCTGCCAACTGGAAACACATAAAAGTCAGCGTTGCTGAGTGAGTTCTAGTTTTATAAAAGAAAATACTTTTCATTCGTTTAAAACCATTCTTTCTTTACTTTCACATGTGATCATGGATCATACGTACACATAGATAATAATTTATCATTATCTTTCATCGTCATTCGTTGGCTCCCGTTCATTCATCATCGTACGTCATCCTTAGCATTCGTTATCTTTCATTCCGTACATTTCGTTCATTAACCTTCCTTCGTTCATTCCTTCCGGATCGATGTCATCAGCTATACCCCAAACGTAAGCACAAAGCGGGTACTGGGCCGAAGTTTATCAGACTTCCTTTCATTGCGCACAAAGCCTGGCACCAGCACCGGGGTAAGCGACAAAGATCTGGGTCAATCTCATGGATTGAATCCCTTACGAGTCTTTTGTGACAACACCGTCACTCACCTCAACCTTTGGCATACAAGTCTTTTGTGACAACACAGTCACTCACCTCAACCTTTGGCATACAAGTCTTTTGTGACAACACAGTCACTCACCTCAACCTTTGGCACACAAGTTTTTTGTGACAACACAGTCACTCACCTCAACCTTTGGCATACAAGTCATTCGTGACAACACAGTCACTCACCTCAACCTTTGCTTGCAAGACTTTTCCATCTCATTAATTACTTCGCTAATGCATGCATTCTCTCATTCCTTACGTTTCCTTTTTCATTATCTTCCGCTTTACGTTACATAATACTTTCCATTTACTTTTCATAATCATACCACGTAAAGCCATGGAAAATAAATATACATAATAAGGAACATAACATAAACATAACCATACCATACATAGCATCATCATCACATCACGTATAACATTATAAGGTCAACATACATCACCCCCGGGAACATCCTAAGTCAAAGCCTACACTTTACATTTTCCCCAAAATTTCAGAAAATATTCTAAGGCATAGGCGCATGAGCACTATGCAGGCGCATGGCCTTCTGGGTGCATGGGAACACTTAGGCGCGTGGGGAACTTTCAGGTGCATGGGTACTATTTGGGCGCACGACCCAACACTTAGGCTCCTGGGAAAATTTCTAGGCGCATGGGCACTATGCAGGCGCATGAGTGCCTAGGCGCATGGGCAGTTTTGGGCGCATGGAACACTTAGTAAAATTCAGCCTATTCTAGGCGCATGGATACTATTCGGGCGCATGGGTTTTGGGCGCACGTGACAACACTTAAGCAAATTCAACCGTTGGGCGCATGGGACAAATCCAGGCGCATGGGCAACCAATACATACTAATAACATCATAATCAGCCCCAAATCATCAATTCATCATGTTCTAAGCTTAGTTCTAGATTTCTAAGCATCATAAGATGAACATGGCATCATCATAACATCATAAATCACCCAAATCATAACCCACCCACATTCACGCATACACATACATACGGGTATAAGACCCACATTTATAAAAACATACATACATGCATTTCCAGCCCCAAAATCAGTTAAAACAAGTAAAAGGGGGTTCTAGAACTCACCTTTGACAACCTTCGAGTATGACTTCCTTCAAACCCATTTGCACTACGGGTTCAACCACTTAAAACCCACCAAAACACACAACCCGAAAACGCAAACACACATAAGCATATAACCGAGGCGTAGGCCGGCCAAGAACAACATAAAGCCAAGAATTCTTACCTTGAATTCAGTTTCTTGTTCTTCCTTACTCAGCTCTTTTTTTCTCCAAAATCCGGTGAAAAGAAGATATGCAGAGAAGTGTGGGCGGCCATGCCCACTTTATGCACCCACTTTTATTTTTTTTTGTCCTTTTGACACATTTAGCCCCTCAAATTGGTTTAAATTGTGTTTCTTCCTTTTCTGCATGTTTATACTTGCTTTCTCGTCTTTTAAAATTTTCCTGGTGTTACAAGTCCACCCCCCTATATAGGTTTCGTCCCTGAAACCTGTTATTCCTTAAACGGATGTGGGTAATACTGCCTCATCTCTTTTTCAGTCTCCCACGTAGACTCGGATCCCTTCCTGTGCTTCCGCTGTACACGCACAAGGGGAACCACTTTAGTCCTTAACCTTTTCTCATTGCGGTCAATGATTGCCACTGGTTGCTCCACATAATTGAGCCTTTCATCAACTTCAATATCCTCCAGTGGTACAACCATATCCTCGTCAGCTAAACACTTCCGCAGATAAGATACATGGAATGTCAGGTGAATTCCACTTAACTCATCGGGTAACACCAACCTATAGGCCACCTCTCCTACTCGAGCAATGATTATGAAAGGCCCTATGTATCTCGGGCATAACTTGCCCTGCTTCCTGAACCGAATGATACCTTTCCAAGGTGAGACCTTCAACATAACTCTATCACCCACCTGGAACTCAATCGGTCTACGTCTCTTGTCGGCATACGACTTCTGCCTATATTTGGCTGCCTTCATAAAGGCTTTGATCTTTTCGAGCTTCTCAGTTGTATCCTCAATCACCTCAATACTTCCCAACTCCTTCTTACCAATATCACCCCAACAAACGGGTGTTCTACACCTACCGTATAGCATCTCATAAGAGGGCATACCAATACTGGCATGATAACTATTAATATACGAGAACTCAGCTAACGGTAAGTGGTCATCCCAACTTCCCCCAAAGTCAATGACGCATGCCCGAAGCATATCTTCTAGTGTCTGAATAGTACTTTCCGACTGACCATCCGTCTGAGGATGATAACCCGTGCTAATGTGTAACCTCGTCCCCATAGCATCATGGAATTTCTTCCAAAATTTAGATGTAAACCGGGTGTCGCGATCGGAAACAATAGACACCGGCACCCCATGACGAGTTACAATCTCTTTGATGAATAGATCCGTTAATCTTTCAGAGGAGTACGTCTCGCAGATCGGTAGGAAGTGAGCACTCTTCATCAAACGATCAACTATCACCCATATGGCATCATACTCCTTCACGGTACGCGGTAACTTCGTAATAAAGTCCATGGTGATATGCTCCCACTTCCACTCTGGTATATCCAACGGTTGGATCTTCCCATACGGCTTCTGGTGCTCGGCCTTCACTTGCAAGCAAGTAAGACACTTACTCACATACTCCGCTACATCGCGCTTCATACCCAGCCACCAATAATCTTTCTTCATATCTTGATACATCTTTGTAGTACCGGGATGAATAGAGTATAGAGTCTTATGAGCTTCATCCATAATCTTCCCACGTAGATCCCTGTAACAAGGGATCCACATCCTTCCGAATCGGGTTCTAACACCAAGAGTGTTTTCACCCAATTCTGCAACCATACCTCTCATCCTTTCGGAGTTAAGATGACCTTCTTTCAATGCCTCGCCTTGGAACTCCTTGACCTACTTCATCACATCAGAGGTCATAATCAACTGATAAGCCTTCACCCGAATCGGCTCGGGTCTCTCTTTTCGGCTGAGGGCATCCGCTACTACGTTGGCCTTGCCCGGATGGTAATGGATCTCGCAATCATAATCCTTAATGAGCTCCAACCATCGTCTCTACCTCATGTTCAGGTCCTTTTGCTTGAAAAAGTACTTCAAGCTCTTGTGGTATGTGAAGATTGTGCACTTCGTTTCGTATAGGTAGTGCCTCCAAATCTTTAGTGCAAAGACCACAGCTGCTAACTCCAAGTCGTGAGTAGGGTAATTCATCTCATGAACTTTCAACTGTCGGGATGCATAAGCTATAACCTTCACTCGCTGCATCAACACGCAACCCAACCCCGAGTAAGAAGCATCTGAATAGACCACTAAGTCCTCGCTTCCTTCGGGTAATGATAAAACTGAAGCTTGAGTCAACCTTGCCTTTAACACCTCAAAAGCACTCTCTTGAGCTTGACCCCATACAAACTTCGCATCCTTGCGGGTCAACTTAGTCAACGGATAAGCTATCTTAGAGAAGTCTTGAATGAATCTCCTATAATATCTCGCCAACCCCAAGAAACTATGAATCTCGGATGGCGTCTTTGGAGACTTCCATTGCATCACCGCTTCCCCCTTTGCCGGGTCCACCATGATCCCCTCCGGATTCACTACATGACCCAAGATCTGAACTTCGCGCAACCAGAACGCGCACTTGGAGAACTTGGCATACAACTTCTCCTTTCTTAACGTCTCCAACACCTCTCGAATGTGTCCGGCATGCTCCGCCTCACTCTTCGAATAAATCAGGATATCATCAATGAACACAATCACTGATCTATCCAACATCGGCCGACGCACTCGATTCATCAGGTCCATAAAAGCAGCTGGTGCGTTGGTCAAACCAAAGCACATAACGAGAAACTCGTAGTATCCATAACGTGTGCGAAAAGCTATTTTAGGAATATCTTGTTCCTTCACTTTTAACTGATGGTAACCAGATCGAAGATCTATCCTTGAAAACCAACTAGCACCTTGGAGCTGATCAAACAAATCATCAATCCTCGGCAATGGGTCCCGATTCTTCACCGTCAACTTGTTCAGCTCGCGGTAGTCTATGCACATCCTCATACTACCGTCCTTCTTCTTCACGAACAAGACCGGAGCACCCCATGGAGAGATACTCGGTCTAATGAACCCCTTATCAAGCAATTCTTGTAGTTGCTCCATCAACTCCTTCATCTCGATCGGAGCCAACCGATACGGTGCCTTAGCAACAAGTTGAGCACCGGGTATCAAGTCAATCTGGAACTCGATCTCGCGGTCCGGTGGGACACCTGGTAAGTCTTCGGGAAACACATCTGGGAACTCACACACAACTGGTACATCTGACAGTTATGGTGTTGATCTACATCCTTCATGTAGGCCAAGTAGGCACTACATCCACCCCTCATGCACTTTCCCGCCACCGCCATCGAAATCAGCTTCGGAATCGTCGTAACTCGATCGCCGTAGATTGTCACCAAACTCCGGTCAGGCACGGTCAGATTAATCATCTTCTTGTGACACACAATGCTCGCCTCGTAGTCCGCCAACCAACCCATTCCAAGGACTACATCAAACCCGCCTAAGGTCATCACAAACAGTCTCGCAGGAAACTTATGACCTTCTAGTTCTATATCACAACCTTCTATCAGATCAACAATCCTAGTAGACTTACATTGGCAGTTTTCTACATCAAAGGGCTCATCAATACTTCTACTACTAACAGGCAACTTAGCACAGAAAGCAACAGAAATAAAACTCCTACTAGTACAAGAATCAAATAACACAGAAGCAAGAGTTTGGTTTACTAGAAACGTACCTGACACAACATCGGGGTCCGTCCTAGCCTCCTCCCTGGTCATCGTGAAAGCCCTGGCGCTAGCTTTCTGCCCTTCAGTCCCGGCTGTCTTCTTCGCCCCGGAACTCTCAGCCCTCGGCTTCTTGCATTCCCTGATCATGTGGCCCTCCTCGCCACAGTTATAACACCTCCTTACCCTGCAGTCCTTCGCCACGTGTCCTGTCCTCCCAAACCAGAAACAGACATTGGATCTCAACCTACACTCTCTGGTGTGCTCTTTCCTACATTTGCCACACCTCTTCGACCCCGCACCGGGTGCGACCACACGTCGGTCATCCACCCTCGCAACTTTGTTGTTTGGAGCGGCCCCGCCACATCCAAACCTCTTCCTATTCTAGTTCCGGCCACGACCACCCTTCTTGCTCACCACAGCCACCACCACTTCCCTCTTGTCGTACAGCCTTCCCGCCAGATCGACCACCGACCTGAACATGCTCGGCCGGGCGGTGATCATATGCTTGCGGATATCCGCCGGCAAGCCCTGAATATACCTCTTGATCTTTTGCGACAGAGGTGTCACCTGATCCGGCACCAACCGTGCCATCACGTTGAATTTAGTGGTGTATTGCTGATGCGTCATGGTTCCCGCCTCCAGCTGCAGGAACTCCCTCTCAACCTTGTCGAGCACCCTATGAGGGCAGAACTCCTCGATCACCAGTTTCTTCAACTCACTCCACCTCATCCTGCCAATCGCCCTACTACCCTCGGCCTGGACAATATTGTCCCACCAACACAGGGCCGAGTCCACAAATGAGTGGGTGGCAAACTTCACCTTCTGATCTTCACGGCACTCGCTGATATCTAGAACAGCTTCCATCTCTCTCACCCACTGGTGAGCAGCAGCAGCAGTGCCATTCCCGTCAAAAGTCGGGGGCTTGCATCTTTGAAATGCCCCATAGTTACAGCCTCGTGCTGCCTCCGGTACATGCTATTCCCGTCAAAAGTCGGGGGCTTGCATCTTTGAAATGCCCCATAGTTACAGCTTCGTTCTGCCTCCGGCACAGGCTCTTCTCCTTCTTCCTCATCAGCTGAGACAACCGTCTCAGTCTCCGGTTGCTCCCTTACTCCCGAGGGCCTATTCCTCTCTTTCCTTTCTCCTTCTCGCATAGCTTTGATCACTTCAGTCACCACAGACGGTAAGATCGTCTGCATGACCTGGTGAACCTCTTCCACCACCGCCTCCTTCACTGAGGCCCTAAAGTTAGCACTTTCATCACCACCCTCCGGATGAGGGGTCTCGGGCTCTTCATGAGCCACCTCTTCAGCCCTAGGCCTTCCTCTCGTGACCCGTGGTCTGGCACCACATCCACCACGACCTCCACCTCTAGAAGCCTTCAAAGATCTACCACCGGCCATCCTCTAACACGCTATAAGATTCAAACACTAACACGGTCATTCAAGGTAATGGCTCAGTTTATGTCAAGTATAGTAAGTCCCTAATTACAGTGGCCAGTTGTGATTAGCCACTTACCTTACTCTTCATACCCCAAGCATTTCCTATCCTGAATACATTAGTATCTAAATCTACTAAGAAGCACATAAATCACAGAACATGCGCACATAATACCGGTTAACATCAAGAAAACACCTGATGGCACGTAGCTACTTGGACTGGCATCCCTTCCCTTTGTCCCATTCTCAGTTTAAGTTTAGGTTTCTTTTGAAAATTTTAACCCTTTTCACTTAAACTTTGGCTCTGATACAAACTTGTAAGGCCCCGATCCCAGAACGCTCACAGCTGGTCAATCATTGCACTCAAAGCATAAAACATACATTAACTTTACTAAAATATTGCAGCGGAATTTCTTTAAACAAACCATTTCATATATGTATATAATTGCTTTTGCAAAATAATACATCGTTGACAGATTACAAAATATTATAATTTAAACAACGGATGCCATCCAAAAATGCCAAGTAGCTGCCCCGTGCCATCCTCAGCAACATTACCTGCCAACTGAAAACACATAAAAGTCAGCGTTGCTGAGTGAGTTTTAGTTTTATAAAACAAAATACTTTTCTTTCATTTAAAACCTTTCTTTCTTTACTTTCACATGTGATCATGCATCATACGTACACATAGATAATAATTTATCATTATCTTTCATCGTCATTCGTTGACTCCCGTTCATTCATCATCGTACGCCATCCTTACCATTCGTTATCTTTCGTTCCGTACATTTCGTTCATTAACCTTCCTTTGTTCATTCCTTTCTGATCGATGTCATCAGCTATACCCCAAACGTAAGCACAAAGCGGGTACTGGGCCGAAGTTTATCAGACTTCCTTTCATTGCGCACAAAGCTTGGCACCAGCACCGGGGTAAGCGACAAAGATCCGGGTCAATCTCATGGATTGAATCCCTTACGAGTCTTTTGTAACAACACCGTCACTCACCTCAACTTTTTGCATACAAGTCTTTTGTGACAACACAGTCACTCACCTCAACCTTTGGCATACAACTCTTTTGTGACAACACAGTCACTCACCTCAACCTTTGGCATACAAGTCTTTCGTGACAACACAGTTACTCACCTCAACCTTAGCTTGCAAGACTTTTCCATTCATTCATTAATTACTTCGCTAATGCTTGCATTCTCTAATTCCTTACGTTCCCTTTTTCATTATCTTCCGCTTTACGTTACATAATACTTTCCATTTACTTTTCATAATCATACCACGTAAAGCCACGGAAAATAAACATACATAATAAGGAACATAACATAACATAACCATACCATACATAGCATCATCATCACATCACGTATGACATCATAAGGTCAACATACATCACCCCCGGGAACATCCCAAGTCAAAGCCTCCACTTTACATTTTCCCCAAAATTTCAGAAAATATTCTAAGGCATAGGCGCATGAGCACTATGCAGGCGCATGGCCTTCTGGGTGCATGGGAACACTTAGGCGCGTAGGGAACTTTTAGGCGCATTGGCACTATTTGGGCCCTAACACTTAGGCTCCTGGGCAAATTTCTAGGCCCATGAGTGCCTAGGCGCATGGGCAGTTTTGGGCGCATGGAACACTTAGTCAAATTCAGCCTATTCTAGGCCCATGGATACTATACGGGCGCATGGGTTTTGGGCGCATGGGTTTTGGGCGCACGAGACAACACTTAAGCAAATTCAACCGTTGGGCGCATGGGCCAAATCCAAGCGCATGGGCAACCTATACATACGAATAACATCATAATCAGCCCCAAATCATCAATTCATCATGTTCTAAGCTTAGTTCTAGAATTCTAAGCATCATAACATGAACATGGCATCATCATAACATCATAAATCACCCAAATCATAACCCACCCACATTCACGCATACACATACATACGGGTATAAGACCCACATTCATAAAAACATACATACATGCATTTCCAGCCCCAAAATCAGTTAAAACAAGTAAAAAAGGGGTTCTAGAACTCACCTTTGACAACCTTCCAGTATGAATTCCTTCAAACCCGTTTGCACTATGGGTTCAACCACCTAAAACCCACCAAAACACACAACCCGAACACACAAACACACATAAGCATATAACCGAGGCATAGGCCGGCCAAGAACAACATAAAGCAAAGAATTCTTACCTTGAATTCGGTTTCTTGTTCTTCCTTCTTCAAGAATCCGAACTCAACTCTTTCTCTCTCTAAAATCCGGTGAAAAGAAGATATGCAGAAAAGTGTGGGCGGCCATACCCACTTTATGCACCCACTTTTAATTTTTTTTGTCCTTTTGACACATGTAGCCCCTCAACTTGGGTTAAATTGTGTTTCTTCCTTCTGCACGTTTGTACTTTCTTTCTCATCTTTTAAAATTTTCTAGGTGTTACACATTCTCTTGAAAAGTGGCCACAACTATTACAGTTGAAACACCTTGTCTTAGACTTGTCAAATCCAACAGTCTTGTTAGTACTTGGCTTGTAGTTCCTGTTGACATAAGAGTGTTTCTGAGTCTTGTATGCAATCATCACCATTTGCCAATTCAAATCCATTTCCTCCATGTCATCTGGATCCATTTTGAATAAGTCCTATAAAACAAAATCTAATTAAGTTAAATGACTACCTTGATAAGCTTGAAAACTAGCCATAAAAGCAGTAAAAGATTTGGACTCTTCATCCTGTAATAGGATGTTAATGACATCTTTAACTTTGCTAGATTTAGCAGAGTTAACAGATGGAGTCTCATTCTGAGGTTTAGAACTTTGAGGCATAGGAGGAGACTGAGGTTTTGGCTGAGATGTATAAGCAGGAGCACTTGTATAAGAAGAATCAGTAAAGAACCCTGCTCCTACACACATATCACCCTCTTCTTCAGGTAAACTCTCATTTTTAGCCATAAATGCATTTTCCACAGTACTTGCTGGTGATGCAACATATTTGTACTGAGACATTGAAGATGCTCTATCATTATTCCTTGAGCTTTCATCAATTTCAACAGACTCAATTTTGGCTATCAACAGATCAAGATCCATTGGAAATTCTCAGTATGCTTTAACAGTGTAACTGTTTGCTTCCATGAAGAAGGAAGAGCATTGAGAAGCCTAAAGTTTAGATCTTTTAGATCATTTTTGATACCAACAGTTGACATCTCAGTTGTGAGTTGCACAAACCTATTCATTATTTGGTTTATGGTTTCGCGAGATAAGTGCTCAAATAGTTCTAATTGTCTCTTCAATTTTTGCTTTTTGAGATCTTGAATTTCTTTACCTCCTTCACAAATTATCTTCAAGGCTTTATACATGGTATATCCTGTTTGATATCCATCTAGTCTTGTTAGGACTTCAAGAGGTAGTCTTTTACATATCAGAGAATATGCTTTTATATCATTCTTAACTATCTTTAAATCATCACCCTACAATCCATCTTCAGGGTATGGTTCTGGAGAGTCTTTAGTGTAGACAAATCCTCCATCAGGACCATCTGAAGTGATAGGAATGTGAGGACCTCTTTCTATTGATTTCCATAGATCAGTATCAATAGAATTAAGGTGATGTTTCAATCTAAGTGACCAATTTTTAAAATCAGCCATGTTCATCAGTTTAGGAACTCTGTTCTCTGAGTCTTCTGATTTCACCATTTTTAATTTTGTATTTAAGAAAAAAGATTTGTTTTTGTTGTTTTTAAGTTTTTGAATTAAAACAATGAATTGAAAATATTTTTGGATTTTTTAAGTTTTTGAAAAATTTCTGAAAAATTCCTAAGTGTTGATGTTGATGCGCCTAAACAGTGATGAAGCGCCCAAGCAGTTGATTTAGAAATGCTTAAGAGAATGCCTTAGAATAATTCTCAAAAAACCAAATCAGAAATGCACCCGAACAGTTGTGAAACGCCCTGATTAAAAACGCCTCAACAGTTGTAATGCGCCTTGTCCATTGGTAATACGGCCCAACAGTGGTAAAACGCCTAATCCAAAAACGCCTTAACAGTTGTGAAACACCTGAACAGTTGTCAAGTGCCCAAACACTTGGGCAATTTTCAGTAGTGTTTTGACCTAATGCGCCAACTTCAACAGATTCAAATGAACTCAGATCTTCTGAAATCCTTCAAAACTTGATGAATTGACCTAAAATACTTCAATTAGGTAGGAATTCGATCAATTATCAGTCCTATACTTCAATTTCATCAATTAACAACAACAAATCGATCTTTGGCTTGAAAATTAGTTTGACTAATGAAGAACAAGTTCTAACACTAATTTGAACAATTCACTGAATTTGAACGAATTGAGCTGCAAATTGTGATTCAATTCATGTTTCTGATGATGAAACACAACTGAAATCAACAATTATTTGATTGAATTGCTTATCAATCACAGATTCAAGTGATTCAAAAGTTTGACAGTTTGAAGAACTCAAATCACTGAAACAACAACTCTGATACCATTTGATGTGTTCAAAATGGATCGATCTGTGATGATATCGTAATACAATTCAATCAAAACAAACACAAGTAATCAAATCTAAGCAAACATATCACAAAAATTCATAGTTTCAATGATAGAATGCATAGAGAATACAAGTGTAGAAAGAACACAGTTACAATTCGTTATTATTATCTACCTATACCTTATCTATGCTATTTATACTATCAATACACAAGGAACAATATTTACATAAAAGTCCTTATACTATGACAAGAATGTAAAAGACACATAAAGACAAATGTTAATCTTTAATGAAGCATCTACAATATTTTTTCCTTGTATGTGTTAAATTTCTTGAAAGTATTTTATGGATTTGGATCTTTACCTTGTTTCTAGATTGGCTACTTATATTAATAAAGCTAATGAGAGTTTTGTTATATTGTTGTATTAGATTTTAATTTAGGAAAAGAAAAGCTTAAGAGTGGGGATATTTGATATGTAAATAAAGATATACATTTTAATAATGCATATTCTCTCTCATTTTGAGCATTTTTGGTACAAATTCATCCTGATAGATTCTTAATTATGATTTATTTGGATTTATATTTTCGGATGGGTAATTGTCGATTGATAAAGGAAAACACAACATATTAAGGAAGTTTTCAAAGTTTGGAAACTGTTATGGCGATGAAAACTTTTGTCATACCATAACAGCCAACCAGCCTTATCTTGACTTCCAGGTTATGGCCATGAAATTTTTTTCATTGTTGGAACACGCATTAGATTATCTTTTTAGCCTCATCTTGTTCCCCATATCAAAGGAGCTTGAAATATACTTCAATGGTTATGTGTGTTTATTTGACTTGGTTATATGTTTAATCTTGTAGATATCTTGACCATATCATGTTAGAAAAACGTATGTGCTAGGATATATGTGTATGAATGTGCATGCGTATGTATGTGTATTCGTGGCATTTAACTAGGAATGGTGGATGGAGATAAGAACATGTTGATTTCTATTCAAAGATGCATCATTATCTGTATGCATAGAAAGGCCATTACATTTGTTATGAATTCCTTCTATTGTTATGTAGATGTGATTGAGGTTTACTATAAGGCCATAGACTCAAGAGTCCTCACAGTTGGTTAATCATAGCATAAAACATGTATAAACATATCATTCCCAGCAGAAATCATATTTAATCAGTAAAATAACAATTTTATTGACACATCATTCAATTTCATTTAAACATCAAATTGTATTTGTATGAACATTATTTCAATCTTTAGACTTGAATTACCCTAGTAGTTTCCATATTCATGCTTACATCTTCTCAGCATCAACAATTACCTGCCAACTATTAGGTATACAAAGTCAGCATGCTTCTATAAAATATACTATTCATACTTAAAAACATTTGCACCATACATGAACACCCATTAGTACTTACTTATTAACATGTGCACATCTTTATTTAGCATTCATTGTCATTCCATTCATTCTTACATGATTATCTTTCACTGTAATGGATCACTGTAATGTGCACGACCCCTAACATTATGCCCCAAGTTAGTAACTATGTTGAGGCCTATAAATAGACCCCAAAAAGTGTGCATGAAGCTGGTCATAGTACCTAGGTCAAGCAACAAATATCCCTTACCGTTCATGGTTAATCGCAAGGATTAGACCCCTATGTACATCCTCATGGGCTAGCTAAGTCTTACATCAGTTGAGCTAACAACACATGGTTGTGCACTTCCATTTGTATTGCTTGCAAGATTTTCATACATTCATTACGTTCCACTTCGCATTGACTATATTGTTTACTTTTATTACATAATACTTTACTTGTATTAGCACGTAAACATACCAAGTAAAGTTTTCATAAAACCTTTACCATTTTAAAAATAGATCAAAACGTATAAGATAACACATAGCATCACACTTATCCAAGCGAGAACTTACTTAACAAATTTAGGTATGCGAAAACCCAAGGTTCATGCGAGACCTTCATTTAAGCAAACACTCCTATATACGCGAGGACATTAACAACATGCGACAACATCGTAATACGTAAGAATAACATAACATATGAGAACATCAACATCGCGCGAGAACATAGTATAATTCAAACCCTTGTAGCCCAAGTTACCTAATCCGTGCAAGAACCTCTTATCGCAAGATAACATACCGGTTTACATGTTAAAACATCACCGCTCAAAATACATTTTAATCTTATCTAATTCATCCATAATGTAACCATTTCAATCAGAATCATCATAATAAGCATATATAAACAGAGTTTTATGCATAAGAGACCCAAGACGTGTAAAAACTTGTATAAATAGGGGGGCTTGAGCTCACATTTAAAAGATAACACATAGAAAACCCTTCTCGAGAGCTTCTCAATCCAGAAAGCTACACATTTGAGCATTATAATAGTCATTAATTATTCCTTAGTACATAAACGAATAAGATACTCCAAATATATACCTTTACACCACCTTTTCTTACCTTCTCTCTCTAGCTTTTGTCTCTATCATTCTAAAACAACAACAGTTATCATATAAGGGTGTGGAACAAGGGGCGCCCTCACGCTTTTATAGGCATACCCAACTCGTGCATGTTCTAGCGAAAGAACTTCTTTTCGCGTGGAAAATTTAGGGTTTTATAACTCTAGCCACCATATTTAAGTTTCATCCTCAAAACCTTTAAGTTATTGAATAATTGCAGATAAAGCTTCCTTATATCTTCTTCAATATCCCATTTGGTCTCAAACCCTATTATATGCCTCCACTATACCCATACAAGTGGAACCACTTTTTTCCACAAACGCTTTTCTTTCCTATCAAGGATAGCCACCGGTTGCTCCACATACTTCATTAGCTAAACACTTCTCAATTGAAATACATAACACTTCTCAAGTGAAATACATGGAAGGTGGATGTTCCATTAAACTCATATGGTAGCTCTAATTGGTAGGCTACTTCCCACACTCATGCAATAATTCAAAATGGACCTATCTACCTTGGGCTAAATTTTCCTTGTTTTTGAAATCTAATTTTCCCTTTCTAGGGTGATATCTTCAACAAGACTCTTTCACCAACCTGGAATTCTATCTATCTACACCTCTTAGTGACATAAGACTTTTGTCTATCCTTAACCATTTTCATAAACGCTTTAATCTTATCCAAGTTCTTTATTGTTACCTCAATGCTTCCCAATTCCTTTTATCCAATATCACCCTAACATACAGGGGTTCTACATTTTATATCGTAGAGCATTTTATAAAGGGGCATACCAACCCTTGCATGATATCTATTGTTATACAAAATCTCAGCTAACAGTAAGTGTTCATCCTAACTTCCTCAAAAATCAATAATACATGCCCTAAGCATATCTTTGCATAGTGTGAATCGTCCTTTTTGACTGACCATTTGTCTGAGGATGATAAGTCGTACTATCGTTTAACCTCATCCCCATCGCATCATAAAACTTCTTCCAGAACTTATATGTAAACTGAGTGTCTCTATCAAAAACAATAGACACCAGCACACTATGATGAGTTACAATTTCCATAATAAATAGGTCTGCTAGCCGTTTAGAGGAGTACATCTCATAGATTGGTAAAAAATACTCACTCTTCATCAAATGGTCCATAATCACCCAAATTGCATCAATTCCTCTTGTCGTGCGATGCAACTTCATAATGAAATCCATCTTAATGTGCTCCTATTTTCATTCAGAAATATCCTTAGTTTGGATCTTCGCATATGGTTTCTGATGTTCTTCCTTCATTTGTAAACAAGTGATGCACCAGCTAACGTACTCAACCACATCATATTTCATCCCTTGCCACCAGTAATCCTTCTTCAAGACATGGTACATCTTCATGGCACCAGGATGAATAGAGTACCTAGTCTTATGAGCTTCGTCCATAATCTTCCCTTTCAGATCCCCATAACGAAGAATACACCTGTCATGATCTGGTTCTAAGACCAAGAGTGTTTTTTTCGAAATCTGAAATTTTTCCCTTCATTCTTTCAGAATTAATTCAATCATCTTTCAATGCCTCATCATGGAATCCTCTAATTTGGTTTATAACATTTGGCATTACAATCAATTAATAAGCCTTTACCCGAATTGGTTCAGGACTATCCTTTTGAATAAAAGCATCAACTACCATATTAGATTTACCTAGAGTGGTAGTGAATTCTATAGTTGTACTCTTTAATCACCTCTAACTACCTTCTCTATCTCATATTAAGATCCTTTTGTTCAAAGATGTACTTCAAACTTTTATGATCTATGAAGATGGTGCACTTGGTTCCATACAAATAGTGCCTCCAAATTTTGAATACAAGATCCATGACTACCAACTCCAAATCATAAGTAAGGTAGTTATATTTCATGAATCTTTTCAATTGCCTAGAATTATAGGCTATAGCCTTTCCTCGTTGCATCTGTACAAAACCCAGACTTGAGTACAAGGCGCCTTAATAAACCATATGATCATCATTCCCTTCCTGTAACATTGAGAAAGTAGCTTGAGTTATCCTCCTCTTCAGTTCTTGAAACGCGTCATCTTTATCCATACCCCACTCGAGCTTCAAATCTTTTCGAGTCAGCTTGGTCAAAGGAAAAACTACTTTGGAAAATTCTTCGATAAATCTTCAGTAATAACCTGCCAAAACCCTAGAAACTATTAATCTTTGA
Organism: Flaveria sonorensis; assembly: GCA_025506505.1. NCBI lineage: Eukaryota > Viridiplantae > Streptophyta > Magnoliopsida > Asterales > Asteraceae > Flaveria > Flaveria sonorensis. The sequence continues at coordinate 19,007,170 of CM046440.1, read as the reverse complement.
TGGCGTCGTTAGAGATTTCCATTGCATCACTTCTTTTACCTTAGCAGGGTCTACCATGATCCCATTGGGAACCACATGGATAAGAAATTGGACCTCTCATAGCTAGAATGCACACTTAGAGAACTTTTCATACAACTTCTCATTTTTTAGTGTGTCCAATACTTCTCTTGTATGACTGCCATGCTCCTCCTTATTTCTTGAGTAAATCAAGATGTCATCTATGAATTCAATTATTGATGTATCCAACGTTGGTCAACACACCCGGTTTATCAGATCCATTAAAGCAGTTGGCACTTTGGTTAAACTAAAAGACAACAAGTGGAATTCGTAGTTCCTGTTACGCATGAAAAAGGTGTTTTAGGGATATCCTACTCCTTCGCTTTTACTTTATGGTATCTAGACTAAAGATCTATCCTTAGAAACCAGCTGACACCCTAAAGTTGATCGAACAACTCATCAATCCTTGGTAATGAGTACCGATTCTTCATAGTTAACTTACTCAATTTGCGGTGGTCAATGCACATCCTTAAGATACCATCCTTCTTATTTGCACCAAAACCTAAAGCACCCCATGAAAAAATACTCAATCAAATGAATCCATTATCTAGTAGATCCTATAATTAAGTGATAAATTTCATCATCTCAGAAGGAACTAGGCAATATGGTGCCTTGGCTACATGCTAGTCTCCTGGTAATAGATCAATCTAGAACTCTATCTCACATTCAGGTGGCACACCTATCAAAATCTTAGGGAAGATGTTAAGGAAGTCACGCATAACTAGTATATCAAACAGTTATGGTTCTAACCCATCCACATCTTTCACATAGGCTAGATAAGAACCACATCCACCCCTCAGACACTTCACACCGGTAATCATCAAAATCTCCATCGTAACCGAACAAACCCTATCCTGATAAATTGTAATGAAACTACCACATGGCACGGTCAATCGGATTATTTTCTTACGACATACGATGTTATCCTCGTAAGCGGCTAACCAGTCCATGCCTATGACAACATAAAATCCTCTTAAGGTATCACAAATGATTTAGCTAAGAACCTATGGCCTTCTAGTTATATACCACAGTCATCTATAACATTAGATATTCTGGTGGACCTACCAATAGTAGTTTCTACGTCGTAGGGCATATCAATTTTTCTTCTTCTACCAGGTAATTTGTCAAAAAATGTTTCATAAATAAAACTACTACAAGAACCGGGATCGTAGAGTACAAAGGCATAAACATGATTTACTAGAAATATACCTAACTTAACGTCAGGGTTCATCGAAGCCTCTTTTCTAGTCATAGTGAAGGCCCTTGCCTTAGCCTTCTTCCCTTTCTTGTCTTTTTCTTTACACGTGAATTTTTCTACCCTCTGCTCCTTGCAGTCTCCGCTCAAGTGACCCATCATTCTGCAATTATAACATTTCTTTGCCCCACGGTCCCTTGCCATATGCCCCTCTTTTCCATACTTGGAACAAAGATTTGATGCCCACTTACATTCACTCACATAATTATTCCCACGTTTCCTACATTCTTTTTCACCCGCACCTACTGTCGTCACCCTTTCAGCATCTATTCTTGCCTTCTCCACACCATATGCAAAGCCACCATTTCCATACCTGTCACACCCTCAATTTCCATGAACGGGGTACTACCGTTAGGCATGTGACATACCAGGATCTCAGCCACTAGTTACACTAAACGACACATCAATTACAAAACATAATTATTGTTAAAGTTTGAAATTTCCAAAGATAGAGTTATTAATGTAAACATAATAGTAGTTGCGGAAACATAATAAATCTTAATTCTTAACTGGCGCAACACGCGCAAACCATTGAAATAAAGTTCATAGAAATAATAAATATTCATTTGACCCATATGATGATAAATGCATGAATGAGATGTTCCTAATCGTTTGCATCTTGAGAACCTAAAAGAAACATGCTAAAGTGTTAACACAAAGTTGGTGAGTTCACAGGTTTAACAGAAAACAGTAACTATTAGTAATGAAATCCAGATTTAGTAATCAAAGCATATCAGTAGGTAGCTAGCCTACAACAAGTCACTATGTGTATGAATTTCGCAACCGAGTTGACAGTAATATAATGTAATGAATTCCTCGGCTGTGGGTACCAAACCACAACATAGTAAAACAGGCTAACCATTCACCCGTTTGACCTCCAGTCAAGCTGGCGCGACTAGCCCGGGCGGGGTTTGTCAAACCCAGTAGATCTACTAACAATCACCTCGCTAATCCTATATTAAAGGTCCTAATGAGGCGTAGTGGTAACACCATAGTACACAAGTATATGCAGTATTACAAATCTAAGTAATGTACAGTATATGAAAACAATATGTTTCTCTCCCCCAAAAGAGAGTATAGGATAAAAAGTGGGGCTGTAAACTCACCTTAACGTACAACAACAGATAAATGCAACAAAAGCGATTAAGCCTCCGAATATCCTGAATTACTTTAATATATAATTAATATTATTTATTTAATAGTAACACAAAGACTTCACGGTTTCGCGTTCCACGACTCGGTTACGATGCGGGGGGGGGGGGATCAACTTATTTAACATACACAATCAAGCATAAAGTCACGCACACACAAAACTCAGTTATTCTCGCGTATTCGTGGCAATGCGTATAGGTATACTTTATACATTGTAATTGTATAAATTTATATAATAAAGCCCACATTATTTATTAATACACTTCTTACACTTACAATATTTATATTGTACACAACTATATTTTCCAAGAACCACTAACCCATTAATGTCCACTATGCACCCACACATCACGATTTACCACTATTAACTTACATAATATATATACACCCATGCATTACCTGCATATAAGTTCATGTACATACATACACACCACACGAACTGTAACACCAGGAAAATTTTAAAAGACGTGAAAGAAGAATAAATGTGTATAAAAGAAAGAAAACACAATTTAACCTAAGTTAAGGGGCTAAATGTGTCAAAAGGACAAAACGTATAAAAAGTGGGTGCAAAAGGTGAGGGCGGCCCACACCTTCCTACATATTTCACTTCAACCGGATTTTAGAGAGAGAAAGAGCTGAGCTCTCGGGTTTTTTGAAGAAGGAAGAACAAGAAACCCAGTTCAATGATAGAATTCATCATTTTAAGTTGTTTTTGGCCGACCTATGCCTCGGTTGCATGCTTATGTGTGTTTGTTTGTGTTTGTGTTGTGTTCTATTGGGTTTTAGGTGTGTGAACTCATTGCATTCGGGTTGAAGAAGTCATACTCGAAGGTTGTCTAAGGTGAGTTCTAGATCCCCAGTTTCTATGTTTTAAACCTGTTTTGGGGCTGGAAATGCACGTAACTAACCTTTTTAGTATGTCCTGTATTTTGTACCGTAAGTTTGGCCCTGTTCTTTTAGTGGGTGTGTTAGGGCCTGCATGTTTTGCTCGATTTATGTGATTGTAAGCTTGTTCTAAGAGATTAGCATGCTAGATCGGTGCCATGAATGTACAAGAATGAGGATTGGGAACTGATTATAGTGTAAGATGCGGTTTCAGGTTAGTTGATCATCCGTATTAAGTTTGAATATTTGCATAAGTGTTGTTCATCCGCATTAGTTAAGTCATTCATCCGCATTTGTTGTATGTTCATCCACATTTGTTTTGCCCATGCGCATTTGCTTCAGTCATCCGCATTTTGTTCATGCGCATTTCTTTGGGACAGAATATTTTCAGAGGTGTTCATCCGCATTTGTTGTATGTTCATCCGCATTTGTTTTGCCCATGCGCATTTGCTTCAGTCATCCGCATTTGGTTCATGCGCATTTCTTTGGGACACATAGAATATTTTTTGAGGTGTTCATCCGCATTTGTTGTATGTTCATCCGCATTTGTTTTGCCCATGCACATTTGCCTATTCATCCGCATTTGGTTATTCATCCGCATTTGTTTATTCATCCGCATTTGTCTGTTCATCCACATTTGTTTGCTCATCCGCATTTCTTTAAGGAGACAGAATTTTTGAGATTTTGGGATGTAGAGCTTAAGTGTTAAGAAAGGAGGTTTTATGGGGGACTGTGCTTGTTTACGATTTGCATGCTTTGTATGTTGTTGTGATGATGTTGTTCCATGTTATGTTTATGTCGTGACCTTACGTGGTGTGACATATGAATATGCTTATGTAAAGTTGTACTTAACGAAAGTGGAAGATAACTAAATAGAAGTAAGAAAGAATGAATGCATGCATTAATGAACAAACGAAAGTAAGAAAAGTCTTGCAAGCACTGTAAGGAGGTTCACACCCAATGAAGGGTGTTAGCTCAATGGTGTGCGGGTTAGCTACCCCAGAAGGATGCACACTGGGGTCTTGTCTTTGTGACTGACCATACGTATGGGACCATTGTCGCTTACCCCGGTGCTGGGCCCGCCTAGTGCATGATGTTTGAAGTCTATTTATAGTCTTCGGCCCAATACCCACCTTGTGCATAATGTTTGGGGTATAGCACATGGCATTGTTCCAAATGATGATACCCCGGTGCTGGTGCTCGCCTAGTGCATGATGTTTGAAGTCTATTTATATTCTTCGGCCCAGTACCCGCCTTGTGCATGACGTTTGGGGTATAGCTCGAGGCATTAGCCTGGAGCATAGAGAAGTGAAAGTGATAATGGACGAATGAAATGTACGATAAGAAAGAGAACGAATGAATGTAAGTTGACGTTGATGAAAGATAATAATGAGATTATCTATTTGTACGTATGATGTATGATCGCTTACGAAAGTAAAGTACGGTTTTAAACGAAAGAAAAGTATTTTATTTATAAAACTAGAATTCACTCAGCAATGCTGACTTTTATGTAATTTCCAGTTGGCAGGTAATGTTGCTGAGGATGGCACAGGGCAGCTACTTGGCATTTTTGGATGGCATTCGTTGTTTGAATTATAATGTTTTTGTGATGTAATGCAACGAGTGATATTTTGTAACAGGTAATTGCAATGTATTATTTTGCAAAAGCAATTATAATGAAATGGTTTGTTTAAAAGAATTCCGCTGCAATATTTTGGTAAAGTTAATGTATGTTTTATGCTTTGTGTGCAATGATTGACCAGCTGTAAGCGTCCCGGGAACGGGGCCTTACAAGTTGGTATCAGAGCCAAAGTTTAAGTGCAACGGGTAAATATTTTCAAAAGAAACCTAAACTTAAACTGAGAATGGGACTAAGGGAAGGGATGCCAGTCCGAGTAGCTGCATGCCATCAGGTATTTTCTTAATGTTAACCGGTATTACTTGCGCAAGTTATGTGATTTATGAGCTTCTTAGTAGATTTAGATACTGATGAAGTCAGGATAGGAAATGCTTGGGGTATGAAGAGTAAAGTAAGTGGCTAATCACAACAGGCCACTGTAATTAAGGACTTACTATACTTGACATAAACTGAGTTATTACCTTGAATGACCGTGTTGGTGTTTGAATCTTATAGTGTGTCAGATGATGGCCGGTGGTAGATCTTCGAAGGCTTCTCGAGGTGGAGGTCGTGGTGGACGTGGTGCTGGACCACGGGTCACGAGAGGAAGGCCTAGAGCTGAAGAGGTGACTCATGAAGAGCCCGAGACCCCTCATCCAGAGGGTGGTGATGAGAGTGCCAATTTAAGGGCCTCAGTGAAGGAGGCGGTGGTGGAAGAGGTTCACCAGGTCATGCAGACGATTCTACCGTCTGTGGTGACCGAAGTGATTAAGGCTGTACGAGAAGGAGAGAGGAAGGAAACGAGGAGACCCGCGGAGGAAAGGGAGCAACCGGAGACTTAGACGGTTGTCTCCAGTGAAGAAGAAGGAGAAGAGCCTGTGCAGGAGATAGCACGAGGCTATAACTATGGGGCATTTCAAAGATGCAAGCCCCCGACTTTTGACGGAAATGGCACTGCTGCTGCTGCTCACCGGTGGGTGAGAGAGATGGAAGCTGTACTTGATATCAGCGAGTGCCGGGAGGATCAAAAGGTAAAGTTTGCCACTCATTCATTTGTGGACTCGGCTCTGTGATGGTGGGACAATATCATCCAAGCAGAGGTTAGTAGGGAAAATGGAAGAATGATTTGGCCAGAGTTGAAGAAACTGGTGATCGAGGAGTTTTGTCCTCACCGAGAGCTCGACAAGGTTGAGAGGGAGTTCCTACTGCTGGAGGCGGGAACCATGACACATCAGCAATATACCACCAAATTCAATGAGATGGCACGGCTGGTGCCGGATCAGGTGACACCCATGTCATGAAAGATTAAGAGATACATTCAGGGCTTGCCGGCGGACATCCGCAGGCATATGATCGCCGCCCGACCGAGCACGTTTAGGTCAGTGGTTGATCTGGCAGGGAGGTTGTATGATGAATAGGAAGTGGTGGTGGCTGAGGTGAGTAAGAAAGGTGGTGGTGACCGGAACTGGAACGGTAAGAGGTTTGGTAGGGGTGGTGCCCCAAAAAAACAAGCTTGCACAGGTGGATGACCGCATTTGGTCACATCTGGTGCGGGGTCAAAGAGGTGTGGCAAATGTGAAAAGGAGCATTTCGGCGAATGTAGGTGGGGATTGAATGTATGCTTCCTGTGTGGGAGGACGGGGCATATAGCAAAGGATTGTCGTATGGCCAGATGTTTTAACTGTGGTGGAGAGGGTCACATGAGCAGGGAATGCAAGAAGCCAAGGGCTGAGAGTTCCGGAGCGAAAAAGACGACCGAAACCCAAGGGCAGAAAGCAAGCGCCAGAGCATTCACGATGACCCAGGAGGAGGCTAGGACGGACCCCGATGTTGTGTCAGGTACGTTCCTAGTAAACCAAACTCTTGCCTTCGTGTTATTTAATTCCGGTGCTAGTAAGAGCTTCATTTCTGCTGCCTTTTGTGCTAAGTTGCCTTTAAGGAGTAGGAGTATTGACGAGCCCTTCGATATAGAAACTGCCATAGGTAAGTCTACCAGGATTTTGAGATAATGGAAGGCTGTGTCATAGAAGTAAAAGGTCATAAATATCCTGTTAGACCATTCGTGATGACCTTAGGTGGTTTCGATGTAGTCCTGGGAATGGACTGGTTAGCGGCCTACGAGGCGAATATCGTATGTCGCAAGAAGATGATTGGACTGATAGCGCCTGACGGGAGTTCGGTGACGATTTATGGTGATCGAGTTACTACGATTCCGAAGGTGATTTCAATGGCGGTGGAGGGAAAGTGTATGAGGCGTGGATGTAGTGCCTACTTGGCCTACGTAAAAGATGTTGATACGCCAACACCACAACTATCTGATGTACCGGTTGTGTGTGACTTCCCAGATGTGTTCCCAAAAGATTTACCAGGTGTACCGCCGGAACATGAGATTGAGTTTCAGATCGACCTGATACCCGGTGCCCAACCTGTTGCTATGGCACCGTATCGGTTAGCCCCCTCTGAGCTAAAGGAATTGATGGAGCAACTGCAAGAGTTGATTAATAAGGGGTTCATTAGACCGAGTATCTCTCCATGGGGTGCCCTGGTTTTTTTTGTAAAGAAGAAGGACGGTAGTATGAGGATGTGTATAGACTACCGCGAGCCGAACAAGTTGACGGTGAAGAATCTGTATCCATTGTCGAGGATTGATGACCTGTTTGATCAGCTCCAAGGTGCCAGTTGGTTTTCGAGAATAGATATCCGATCTGGTTACCATCAGTTGAAGGTGAAGGAGCAGGATATTCCTAAAACAGCTTTTCGTACGCGTTATGGACACTACGAGTTCCTCGTTATGTCTTTCGGTTTAACCAACGCGCCAGCTGCTTTTATGGATCTGATGAATCGAGTGTGTCGGCCGATGTTGGATAAATTAGTGATTGTGTTCATCGATGATATCTTGATTTATTCGAAGAGCAAGGTGGAACATGTCGGTCACATTCGAGAGGTATTAGAGACATTGAGAAGGGAGAAGTTGTATGCTAAGTTCTCCAAGTGCGCATTCTGGTTGCGCGAGGTTCAGTTTTTGGGTCATGTGGTGAATCGCGAGGGGATTATGGTAGACCCGGCAAAAGTGGAAGTTGTGATGCAATGGAAGTCTCCAAGGACGCCATCCGAGATCCGTAGTTTCTTGGGGTTGGCGGGCTATTATAGGAGATTCATCCAAGACTTCTCTAAGATAGCTTCTCCACTGACCAAGTTGACCTGTAAGGATGTGAAGTTTGTTTGGGGTCAAGAGCAAGAGAAGGCTTTCGAAGAGTTGAAGACGAGGTTGACTCAAGCTCCTCTCTTATCATTACCCGAAGGGAGCGAGGATTTGGTGGTTTATTCAGATGCTTCTTACTCGGGGTTGGGTTGCGTACTAATGCAGCGAGGAAAGGTTATAGCTTGCGCATCCCGACAATTAAAGGTTCATGAGGTTAATTACCCTACACATGATTTGGAGCTAGCAGTTGTGGTCTTTGCATTAAAAATTTGGAGGCACTACCTGTATGGGACGAAGTGCACCATTTTCACCGACCACAAGAGCTTGAAGTACTTCTTCGAGCAAAAAGATTTGAACATGAGGTAAAGGAGATTGTTGGAACTAATAAAGGATTATGATTGTGAAATCCATTACCATCCGGGCAAAGCCAATGTAGTGGCGGATGCCCTTAGCTGAAAGGAGAGGCCTGAACTAATTTTGGTGAAGGCTTATCAATTGGTTATGACCTCAGACGTAATGAAGCAGGTCAAGGAGTTTCAAGACGAGGCGTTGAAAGAAGATCGTCTTAACTCCGAAAGGATGAGAGGTCTAGTCGTGGAGTTGGGTGAAAACACTCTCGGTGATAAAACCCGATTCGGACGAATGTGGATTCCTCGTTGTGGGAATCTACGTGGGAAGATCATCGACGAAGCTCATAAGACTCGATACTCCATTCATCCTGGTGCCACGAAAATGTATCGGGATATGAAGAAAGATTATTGGTGGCCGGGTATGAAGCGTGACGTAGTGGAGTACGTGAGTAAGTGTCTTACTTGCTTGCAAGTGAAGGCAGAGCATCAGAAGCCGTACGGGAAGATCCAACCTTTTGATATACCCGAGTGGAAGTGGGAGCATATCACCATGGACTTTATCACCAAGCTACCGCGTACTATGAAGGGGTACGATGCCATATGGGTGATAGTCGACCGTCTGACGAAGAGTGCTCACTTCCTACCGATCCGAGAGACGTATTCATCTGAGAAGTTAGCGGATCTATTCATCAGGGAGATTGTAACTCGTCACGGTGTGCCGGTGTCTATTCTTTCTGATCGTGACACCCGGTTTACATCTAAGTTCTGGAAGAGATTTCATGATGCAATAGGGACGAGGTTACACATCAGCACGGCTTATCATCCACAGACGGATGGTCAGTCGGAGAGAACCATTTAGATGCTTGAGGATATGCTTCGGGCATGCATCATTGATTTTGGAGGTAGTTGGGATGACCACTTACCGTTAGCGGAGTTCTCATACAATAACAGTTATCATGCCAGCATTGGTATGCCCCCTTATGAGATGCTATACTGTAGGAGATGTAGAACACCCATTTGTTGGAGTGATATTAGTCAGAGAGAGTTGGGAAGTATTGAGGCGATTAAGGCTACGACTGAGAAGCTCGAAAAGATCAAACCCTATATGAAGGCAGCCAAAGATAGGCAGAAGTCGTATGCCGATGAGAGACGTAGACCGATTGAATTCCAGGTGGGCGATAGAGTTATGTTGAAAGTCTCACCTTGGAAGGGTATCATTCGGTTCAGGAAGCGGGGCAAGTTGAGCCCGAGATACATAGGGCCTTTCCGAATCATTGCTCAAGTAGGAGAGGTGGCCTACAGGTTGGAGTTACCCGATGAGTTAAGTGGAATTCACCCTACGTTCCATGTATCTCATATGCGGAAGTGTTTAACTGACGAAGATATGGTTGTACCACTGGAAGACACTGAAGTTGATGAAAGGCTCAATTATGTGGAGCAACTAGTGGCAATCATTGATCGCAAGGAGAAGAGGTTAAGGAATATAGTGGTTCCCCTGGTGCGTGTACAGTGGAAGCACAGGAAGGGATTTGAGTCTACGTGGGAGACTGAAGAAGAGATGAGGCAGTATTACCCATATCTGTTCGAGGAATAACAGGTTTCGGGGACGAAACCTATATAAGGGGGGTGGACTTGTAACACCCGGAAAATTTTAGAAGACGAGAAAGAAGAATAAATGTGTATAAAAGAAAGAAAATACAATTTAACCTAAGTTGAGGGGCTAAATGTGTCAAAAGGACAAAAAGCATAAAAAGTTGGTGCAAAAGGTGATGGCCGCCCACACCTTCCTGCATATTTCACTTCAACCGGATTTTAGAGAGAGAAAGAGCTGAGCTCTCGGGTTTTTTGAAGAAGGAAGAACAAGAAACCGAATTCAAGGTAAGAATTCGTCATTTTAAGTTGTTCTTGGCCAGCCTATGCCTCGGTTGCATGCTTATGTGTGTTTGGGTTGTGTTCTGTTGGGTTTTAGGTGTGTGAACTCATTGCATTCGGGTTGAAGAAGTCATACTCGAAGGTTGTCTAAGGTGAGTTCTAGATCCCCAGTTTCTATGTTTTAAACCTGTTTTGGAGCTGGAAATGCATGTAACTAACCTTTTTAATATGTCATGTATTTTGTACCGTAAGTTTGGCCCTGTTTTTTAGTGGGTGTGTTAGGGCCTGCATGTTTTGCTCGGTTTATGTGATTGTATGCTTGTTCTAAGAGATTAGCATGCTAGATCGGTGCGATGAATGTACAAGAATGAGGATTGGGAACTGATTATAGTGTAAGATGCGGTTTCAGGTTAGTTGATCATTCGTATTAAGTTTGAATATTTGCATAAGTGTTGTTCATCCGCATTAGTTAAGTCATTCATCCGCATTTGTTGTATGTTCATCCGCAATTGTTTTGCCCATGCGCATTTGCTTCTGTCATCCGCATTTGGTTCATAAGCATTTCTTTGGGACATAATATTTTCTGAGGTGTTCATCTGCATTTGTTGTATGTTCATCCGCATTTGTTTTGCCCATGCGCATTTGCTTCAGTCATCCGCATTTGGTTCATGCGCATTTCTTTGGGACACATAGAATATTTTCTGAGGTGTTCATCCGCATTTGTTGTATGTTCATCCGCATTTGTTTTGCCCATGCGGATGAATTTGCTATTCATCCGCATTTGGTTATTCATCCGCATTTGTTTATTCATCCGCATTTGTCTGTTCATCCACATTTGTTTGCTCATCCGCATTTCTTTAAGGAGACAGAATTTTCTGAGATTTTGGGATGTAGAGCTTAAGTGTTAAGAAAGGAGGTTTTATGGGGGACTGTGCTTGTTTACGATTTGCATGCTTTGTATGTTGTTGTGATGATGTTGTTCCATGTTATGTTTATGTCGTGACCTTACGTGGTGTGACATATGAATATGCTTATGTAAAGTTGTACTTAACGAAAGTGGAAGATAACTAAATAGAAGTAAGAAAGAATGAATGCATGCATTAATGAACAAACGAAAGTAAGAAAAGTCTTGCAAGCACTGTAAGGAGGTTCACACCCAATGAAGGGTGTTAGCTCAACGGTGTGCGGGTTAGCTACCCCAGAAGGATGCACACTGGGGTCTTGTCTTTGTGACTGACCATACGTATGGGACCATTGTCGCTCACCCCGGTGCTGGGCCCGCCTAGTGCATGATGTTTGAAGTCTATTTATAGTCTTCGGCCCAATACCCACCTTGTGCATGATGTTTGGGGTATAGCACATGGCATTGGTCTAAATGATGATACCCCGGTGCTGGTGCTCGCCTAGTGCATGATGTTTGAAGTCTATTTCTAGTCTTTGGCCCAGTACCCGCCTTGTGCATGACGTTTGGGGTATAGCTCGAGGCATTAGCCTGGAGCATAGAGAAGTGAAAGTGATAATGGACGAATGAAATGTACGATAAGAAAGAGAACGAATGAATGTAAGTTGACGTTGATGAAAGATAATAATGAGATTATCTATTTGTACGTATGATGTATGATCGCTTACGAAAGTAAAGTACGGTTTTAAACGAAAGAAATGTATTTTATTTATAAAACTAGAACTCACTCAGCAATGCTGACTTTTATGTAATTTCCAGTTGGCAGGTAACGTTGCTGAGGATGGCACAGGGCAGCTACTTGGCATTTTTGGATGGCATTCGTTGTTTGAATTATAATGTTTTTGTGATGTAATGCAACGAGTGATATTTTGTAACAGTTAATTGCAATGTATTATTTTGCAAAAGCAATTATAATGAAATGGTTTGTTTAAAAGAATTCCGCTGCAATATTTTGGTAAAGTTAATGTATGTTTTATGCTTTGTGTGCAATGATTGACCAGCTCTAAGCGTCCCGGGAACGGGGCCTTACAAGTTGGTATCAGAGCCAAAGTTTAAGTGCAACGGGTAAATATTTTCAAAAGATACCTAAACTTAAACTGAGAATGGGACTAAGGGAAGGGATGCCAGTCCGAGTAGCTGCATGCCATCAGGTATTTTCTTAATGTTAACCGGTATTACGTGCGCATGTTATGTGATTTATGTGCTTCTTAGTAGATTTAGATACTGATGAAGTCAGGATAGGAAATGCTTGGGGTATGAAGAGTAAAGTAAGTGGCTAATCACAACAGGCCACTGTAATTAAGGACTTACTATACTTGACATAAACTGAGTTATTACCTTGAATGACCGTGTTGGTGTTTGAATCTTATAGTGTGTCAGAGGATGGCCGGTGGTAGATCTACGAAGGCTTCTAGAGGTGGAGGTCGTGGTGGACGTGGTGCTGGACCACGGGTCACAAGAGGAAGGCCTAGAGCTGAAGAGGTGACTCATGAAGAGCCTGAGACCCCTCATCCGGAGGGTGGTGATGAGAGTGCCAATTTAAGGGCCTTAGTGAAGGAGGCGGTGGTGGAAGAGGTTCACCAGGTCATGCAGACGATTCTACACTCTTTGGTGACCGAAGTGATTAAGGCTGTACGAGAAGGAGAGAGGAAGGAAACGAGGAGACCCGCGGGGGAAAGGGAGCAACCAGAGACTTAGACAGTTGTCTCCAGTGAAGAAGAAGGAGAAGAGCCTGTGCAGGAGATAGCACGAGGCTATAACTATGGGGCATTTCAAAGATGCAAGCCCCCGACTTTTGACGGAAATGGCACTGCTGCTGCTGCTCACCAGTGCGTGAGAGAGATGGAAGTTGTACTTGATATCAGCGAGTGCCAGGAGGATCAAAAGGTAAAGTTTACCACTCATTCATTTGTGGACTCGGCTCTGTGCTGGTGGGACAATATCATCCAAGCAGAGGGTAGTAGGGAAAATGGAAGAATGATTTGGCCAGAGTTGAAGAAACTGGTGATCGAGGAGTTTTGTCCTCACCGAGAGCTCGACAAGGTTGAGAGGGAGTTCCTACTGCTGGAGGCGGGAACCATGACACATCAACAATATACCACCAAATTCAATGAGATGGCACGGCTGGTGCCGGATCAGGTGACACCCATGTCACGAAAGATTAAGAGATACATTCAGGGCTTGCCGGCGGATATCCGCAGGCACATGATCACCGCCCGACCGAGCACGTTTAGGTCAGTGGTTGATCTGGCAGGGAGGCTGTATGATGAATGGGAAGTGGTGGTGGTTGAAGTGAGTAAGAAAGGTGGTGGTGACCGGAACTGGAACGGTAAGAGGTTTGGTAGGGGTGGTGCCCCGATAAATAACAAACGTGCACAGGTGGATGACCGCATTTGGTCACATCTGGGGCGGGGTCGAAGAGGTGTGGCAAATGTGGAAAGGAGCATTTCGGCGAATGTAGGTGGGGATTGAATGTATGCTTCCTGTGTGGGAGGACAGGGCATATAGCAAAGGATTGCCGTATGGCCAGATGTTTTAACTGTGGTGGAGAGGGTCACATGAGCAGGGAATGCAAGAAGCCAAGGGCTGAGAGTTTTGGAGCGAAAAAGACGACCGAAACCCAAGGGCAGAAAGCAAGCGCCAGAGCATTCACGATGACCCAGGAGGAGGCTAGGACGGACCCCGATGTTGTGTCAGGTACGTTCCTAGTAAACCAAACTCTTGCCTCCGTGTTATTTGATTCCGATGCTAGTAAGAGCTTCATTTCTGCTGCCTTTTGTGCTAAGTTGCCTTTAAGGAGTAGGAGTATTGACGAGCCCTTCGATATAGAAACTGCCATAGGTAAGTCTACCAGGATTTCTGAGATAATGGAAGGCTGTGTCATAGAAGTAAAAGGTCATAAATATCATGTTAGACCATTCGTGATGACCTTAAGTGGTTTCGATGTAGTCCTGGGAATGGACTGGTTAGCGGCCTACGAGGTGAATATCGTATGTCGCAAGAAGATGATTGGACTCATAGAGCCTGACGGGAGTTCGGTGACGATTTATGGTGATCGAGTTACTACAATTCCGAAGGTGATTTCAATGGCGGTGGAGGGAAAGTGTATGAGGCGTGGATGTAGTGCCTACTTGGCCTACGTAAAAGATGTTGATACGCCAACACCACAACTATCTGATGTACCGGTTGTGTGTGACTTCCCAGACGTGTTCCCAGAAGATTTACCAGGTGTACCGCCGGAACGTGAGATTGAGTTTCAGATCGACCTGATACCCGGTGCCCAACCTGTTGCTATGGCACCGTATCGGTTAGCCCCCTCTGAGCTGAAGGAATTGATGGAGCAACTGCAAGAGTTGCTTGATAAGGGGTTCATTAGACCGAGTATCTCTCCATGGGGTGCCCCGGTTTTGTTTGTAAAGAAGAAGGACGGTAGTATGAGGATGTGTATAGACTACCGCGAGCTGAACAAGTTGACGGTGAAGAATCTGTATCCATTGTCGAGGATTGATGACCTGTTTGATCAGCTCCAAGGTGCCAGTTGGTTTTCGAGAATAGATATCCAATCTGGTTACCATCAGTTGAATGTGAAGGAGCAGGATATTCCTAAAACAGCTTTTCGTACGTGTTATGGACACTACGAGTTCCTCGTTATGTCTTTCGGTTTAACCAACGCGCCAGCTGCTTTTATGGATATGATGAATCAAGTGTGTCGGCCGATGTTGGATAAATCAGTGATTGTGTTCATCGATGATATCTTGATTTATTCGAAGAGCAAGGTGGAACATGCCGGTCACATTCGAGAGGTATTAGAGACATTGAGAAGGGAGAAGTTGTATGCTAAGTTCTCCAAGTGCGCATTCTGGTTGCGCGAGGTTCAGTTTTTGGGTCATGTGGTGAATCCCGAGGGGATTATGGTAGACCCGGCAAAAGCGGAAGTTGTGATGCAATGGAAGTCTCCAAGGACGCCATCCGAGATCCGTAGTTTCTTGGGGTTGGCGGGCTATTATAGGAGATTCATCCAAGACTTCTCTAAGATAGCTTCTCCACTGACCAAGTTGACCTGTAAGGATGTGAAGTTTGTTTGGGGTCAAGAGCAAGAGAAGGCTTTCAAAGAGTTGAAGATGAGGTTGACTCAAGCTCCTGTCTTATCATTACCCGAAGGGAGCGAGGATTTGGTGGTTTATTCAGATGCTTCTTACTTGGGTTTGGGTTGCGTACTAATGCAGCGAGGAAAGGTTATAGCTTACGCATCCCGGCAATTAAAGGTTCATGAGGTTAATTACCCTACACATGATTTGGAGCTAGCAGTTGTGGTCTTTGCATTAAAATTTGGAGGCACTACCTGTATGGGACGAAGTGCACCATTTTCACCGACCACAAGAGCTTGAAGTACTTCTTCAAGCAAAAAGATTTGAACATGAGGCAAAGGAGATGGTTGGAACTGATAAAGGATTATGATTGTGAAATCCATTACCATCCGGGCAAAGCCAATGTAGTGGCGGATGCCCTTAGCTGAAAGGAGAGGCCTGAACCAATTTTGATGAAGGCCTATCAATTGGTTATGACCTCAGACGTAATGAAGCAGGTCAAGGAGTTTCAAGACGAGGCGTTGAAAGAAGATCGTCTTAACTCCGAAAGGATGAGAGGTCTAGTCGCGGAGTCGGGTGAAAACACTCTCGGTGATAAACCCGATTCGGACGAATGTGGATTCCTCGTTGTGGGAATCTACGTGGGAAGATCATCGACAAAGCTCATAAGACTCGATACTCCATTCATCCTGGTGCCACGAAAATGTATCAGGATATGAAGAAAGATTATTGGTGGCCGGGTATGAAGCGTGACGTAGTGGAGTACGTGAGTAAGTATCTTACTTGCTTGCAAGTGAAGGCAGAGCATCAGAAGCCATAAGGGAAGATCCAATCTTTTGATATACCCGAGTGGAAGTGGGAGCATATCACCATGGACTTTATCACGAAGCTACCGCGTACCATGAAGGGGTACGATGCCATATGGGTGATAGTCGACCGTCTGACAAAGAGTGCTCACTTCCTACCGATCTGAGAGATGTATTCATCTGAGAAGTTAGCGGATCTATTCATCAGGGAGATTGTAACTCATCACGGTGTGCTGGTGTCTATTGTTTCTCATCGTGACACCCGGTTTACATCTAAGTTCTGGAAGAGATTTCATGATGCAATGGGGACGAGGTTACACATCAGCACGGCTTATCATCCACAGACGGATGGTTAGTCGGAGAGAACCATTCAGATGCTTGAGGATATGCTTCGGGCATGCATCATTGATTTTGGAGGTAGTTGGGATGACCACTTACCGTTAACGGAGTTCTCATACAATAACAGTTATCATGCCAGCATTGGTATGCCCCCTTATGAGATGCTATACTGTAGGAGATGTAGAACACCCATTTGTTGGAGTGATATTAGTCAGAGAGAGTTGGGAAGTATTAAGGTGATTAAGGCTACGACTGAGAAGCTCGAAAAGATCAAACCCTATATGAAGGCAGCCAAAGATAGGCACAAGTCGTATGCCGATAAGAGACGTAGACCGATTGAATTCCAGGTGGGCGACAGAGTTATGTTGAAAGTCTCACCTTGGAAGGGTATCATTCGGTTTAGGAAGCAGGGCAAGTTGAGCCCGAGATACATAGGGCCTTTCCGAATCATTGCTCAAGTAGGAGAGGTGGCCTACAGGTTGGAGTTACCCGATGAGTTAAGTGGAATTCACCCTACGTTCCATGTATCTCATCTGCGGAAGTGTTTAACTGACGAAGATATGGTTGTACCACTGGAAGACACTGAAGTTGATGAAAGGCTCAATTATGTGGAACAACTAGTGGCAATCATTGATCGCAAGGAGAAGAGGTTAATGAATATAGTGGTTCCCCTAGTACGTGTAGTGTGGAAGCACAGGAAGGGATCTGAGTCTATGTGGGAGACTGAAGAAGAGATGAGGTAGTATTACCCATATCTGTTCGAGGAATAACAGGTTTCGGGGACGAAACCTATATAAGGGGGGTGGACTTGTAACACCCGGAAAATTTTAAAAGACGAGAAAGAAGAATAAATGTGTATAAAAGAAAGAAAATACAATTTAACCTAAGTTGAGGGGCTAAATGTGTCAAAAGAACAAAAAGTATAAAAAGTGGGTGCAAAAGGTGATGGCCGCCCACACCTTCTTGCATATTTCACTTCAACCGGATTTTAGAGAGAGAAAGAGCTGAGCTCTCGGGTTTTTTGAAGAAGGAAGAACAAGAAACCGAATTCAAGGTAAGAATTCATAATTTTAAGTTGTTCTTGGCCGGCCTATGCCTCGGTTGCATGCTTCTGTGTGTTTGTTTGTGTTTGGGTTGTGTTCTGTTGGGTTTTAGGTGTGTGAACTCAATGCATTCGGGTTGAAGAAGTCATACTCGAAGGTTGTCTAAGGTGAGTTCTAGATCCCCGGTTTCTATGTTTTAAACCTGTTTTGGGGCTGGAAATGCATGTAACTAACCTTTTTAATATGTCATGTATTTTGTACCGTAAGTTTGGCCCTGTTCTTTTAGTGGGTGTGTTAGGGCCTGCATGTTTTGCTCGGTTTATGTGATTGTATGCTTGTTCTAAGAGATCAGCATGCTAGATCGGTGCGATGAATGTACAAGAATGAGGATTGGGAACTGATTATAGTGTAAGATGCGGTTTCAGGTTAGTTGATCATCCGTATTAAGTTTGAATATTTGCATAAGTGTTGTTCATCCGCATTAGTTAAGTCATTCATCCGCATTTGTTGTATGTTCATCCGCATTTGTTTTGCCCATGCGCATTTGCTTCAGTCATCCGCATTTGGTTCATACGCATTTCTTTGGGACATAATATTTTCTGAGGTGTTCATCCGCATTTGTTGTATGTTCATCCGCATTTGTTTTGCCCATGCGCATTTGCTTCAGTCATCCGCATTTGGTTCATGCGCATTTCTTTAGGACACATAGAATATTTTCTGAGGTGTTCATCTGCATTTGTTGTATGTTCATCCGCATTTGTTTTGCCCATGCGGATGAATTTTCCTATTCATCCGCATTTGGTTATTCATCCGCATTTGTTTATTCATCCGCATTTGTCTGTTCATCCACATTTGTTTGCTCATCCGCATTTCTTTAAGGAGACAGAATTTTCTGAGATTTTGGGATGTAGAGCTTAAGTGTTAAGAAAGGAGGTTTTATGGGGGGCTGTGCTTGTTTACGATTTGCATGCTTTGTATGCTGTTGTGATGATGTTGTTCCATGTTATGTTTATGTCGTGACCTTACGTGGTGTGACATATGAATATGCTTATGTAAAGTTGTACTTAACGAAAGTGGAAGATAACTAAATAGAAGTAAGAAAGAATGAATGCATGCATTAATGAACAAACGAAAGTAAGAAAAGTCTTGCAAGCACTGTAAGGAGGTTCACACCCAATGAAGGGTGTTAGCTCAACGGTGTGCGGGTTAGCTACCCCAGAAGGATGCACACTGGGGTCTTGTCTTTGTGACTGACCATACGTATGGGACCATTGTCGCTTACCCCGGTGCTGGGCCCGCCTAGTGCATGATGTTTAAAGTCTATTTATAGTCTTCGGCCCAATACCCACCTTGTGCATGATGTTTGGGGTATAGCACATGGCATTGTTCCAAATGATGATACCCCGGTGCTGGTGCTCGCCTAGTGCATGATGTTTGAAGTCTATTTATATTCTTCGGCCCAGTACCCGCCTTGTGCATGACGTTTGGGGTATAGCTCGAGGCATTAGCCTGGAGCATAGAGAAGTAAAAGTGATAATGGACGAATGAAATGTACGATAAGAAAGAGAACGAATGAATGTAAGTTGACGTTGATGAAAGATAATAATGAGATTATCTATTTGTACGTATGATGTATGATCGCTTACGAAAGTAAAGTACGGTTTTAAACGAAAGAAAAGTATTTTATTTATAAAACTAGATATCACTCAGCAACGCTGACTTTTATGTAATTTCCAGTTGGCAGGTAATGTTGCTGAGGATGGCACAGGGCAGCTACTTGGCATTTTTGGATGGCATTCGTTGTTTGAATTATAATGTTTTTGTGATGTAATGCAACGAGTGATATTATGTAACAGTTAATTGCAATGTATTATTTTGCAAAAGCAATTATAATGAAATGGTTTGTTTAAAAGAATTCCGCTGCAATATTTTGGTAAAGTTAATGTATGTTTTATGCTTTGTGTGCAATGATTGACCATCTGTAAGCGTCCCGGGAACGGGGCCTTACAAGTTGGTATCAGAGCCAAAGTTTAAGTGCAACGGGTAAATATTTTCAAAAGAAACCTAAACTTAAACTGAGAATGGGACTAAGGGAAGGGATGCCAGTCCGAGTAGCTGCATGCCATCAGGTATTTTCTTAATGTTAACCGGTATTACGTGCGCATGTTATGTGATTTATGTGCTTCTTAGTAGATTTAGATACTGATGAAGTCAGGATAGGAAATGCTTGGGGTATGAAGAGTAAAGTAAGTGGCTAATCACAACAGGCCACTGTAATTAAGGACTTACTATACTTGACATAAACTGAGTTATTACCTTGAATGACCGTGTTGGTGTTTGAATCTTATAGTGTGTCAGAGGATGGCCGGTGGTAGATCTACGAAGGCTTCTCGAGGTGGAGGTCGTGGTGGACGTGGTGCTGGACCACGGGTCACGAGAGGAAGGCCTAGAGCTGAAGAGGTGACTCATGAAGAGCCCGAGACCCCTCATCCGGAGGGTGGTGATGAGAGTGCCAATTTAAGGGCCTTAGTGAAGGAGGCGGTGGTGGAAGAGGTTCACCAGGTCATGCAGACGATTCTACCTCTTTGGTGACCGAAGTGATTAAGGCTGTACGAGAAGGAGAGAGGAAGGAAACGAGGAGACCCGCGGAGGAAAGGGAGCAACCAGAGACTTAGACGGTTGTCTCCAGTGAAGAAGAAGGAGAAGAGCCTGTGCAGGAGATAGCACGAGGCTATAACTATGGGGCATTTCAAAGATGCAAGCCCCCGACTTTTGACGGAAATGGCACTGCTGCTGCTGCTCACCAGTGGGTGAGAGAGATGGAAGTTGTACTTGATATCAGCGAGTGCCAGGAGGATCAAAAGGTAAAGTTTGCCACTCATTCATTTGTGGACTCGGCTCTGTGCTGGTGGGACAATATCATCCAAGCAGAGGGTAGTAGGGAAAATGGAAGAATGATTTGGCCAGAGTTGAAGAAACTGGTGATCGAGGAGTTTTGTCCTCACCGAGAGCTCGACAAGGTTGAGAGGGAGTTCCTACTGCTGGAGGCGGGAACCATGACACATCAGCAATATACCACCAAATTCAATGAGATGGCACGGCTGGTGCCGGATCAGGTGACACCCATGTCACGAAAGATTAAGAGATACATTCAGGGCTTGCCGGCGGACATCCGCAGGCACATGATCGCCGCCCGACCGAGCACGTTTAGGTCAGTGGTTGATCTGGCAGGGAGGCTGTATGATGAACGGGAAGTGGTGGTGGCTGAAGTGAGTAAGAAAGGTGGTGGTGACCGGAACTGGAACGGTAAGAGGTTTGGTAGGGGTGGTGCCCCGATAAATAACAAACGTGCACAGGTGGATGACCGCATTTGGTCACATCTGGTGCGGGGTCGAAGAGGTGTGGCAAATGTGGAAAGGAGCATTTCGGCGAATGTAGGTGGGGATTGAATGTATGCTTCCTGTGTGGGAGGACAGGGCATATAGCAAAGGATTGTCGTATGGCCAGATGTTTTAACTGTGGTGGAGAGGGTCACATGAGCAGGGAATGCAAGAAGCCAAGGGCTGAGAGTTTTGGAGCGAAAAAGACGACCAAACCCAAGGGCAGAAAGCAAGCGCCAGAGCATTCACGATGACCCAGGAGGAGGCTAGGACGGACCCCGATGTTGTGTCAGGTACGTTCCTAGTAAACCAAACTCTTGCCTCCTTGTTATTTGATTCCGGTGCTAGTAAGAGCTTCATTTCTGCTGCCTTTTGTGCTAAGTTGCCTTTAAGGAGTAGGAGTATTGACGATCCCTTCGATATAGAAACTGCCATAGGTAAGTCTACCAGGATTTCTGAGATAATGGAAGGCTGTGTCATAGAAGTAAAAGGTCATAAATATCATGTTAGACCATTCGTGATGACCTTAAGTGGTTTCGATGTAGTCCTGGGAATGGACTGGTTAGCGGCCTACGAGGTGAATATCGTATGTCGCAAGAAGATGATTGGACTCATAGCGCCTGACGGGAGTTCGGTGACGATTTATGGTGATCGAGTTACTACATTCCGAAGGTGATTTCAATGGCGGTGGAGGGAAAGTGTATGAGGCGTGGATGTAGTGCCTACTTGGCCTACGTAAAAGATGTTGATACGCCAACACCACAACTATCTGATGTACCGGTTGTGTGTGACTTCCCAGACGTGTTCCCAGAAGATTTACCAGGTGTACCGCCGGAACGTGAGATTGAGTTTCAGATCGACCTGATACCCGGTGCCCAACCTGTTGCTATGGCACTGTATCGGTTAGCCCCCTCTGAGCTGAAGGAATTGATGGAGCAACTGCAAGAGTTGCTTGATAAGGGGTTCATTAGACCGAGTATCTCTCCATGGGGTGCCCCGGTTTTGTTTGTAAAGAAGAAGGACGGTAGTATGAGGATGTGTATAGACTACCGCGAGCTGAACAAGTTGACGGTGAAGAATCTGTATCCATTGTCGAGGATTGATGACCTGTTTGATCAGCTCCAAGGTGCCAGTTGTTTTCGAGAATAGATATCCGATCTGGTTACCATCAGTTGAAGGTGAAGGAGCAGGATATTCCTAAAACAGCTTTTCGTACGTGTTATGGACACTACGAGTTCCTCGTTATGTCTTTCGGTTTAACCAACGCGCCAGCTGCTTTTATGGATATGATGAATCAGTGTGTCGGCCGATGTTGGATAAATCAGTGATTGTGTTCATCGATGATATCTTGATTTATTCGAAGAGCAAGGTGGAACATGCCGGTCACATTCGAGAGGTATTAGAGACATTGAGAAGGGAGAAGTTGTATGCTAAGTTCTCCAAGTGCGCATTCTGGTTGCGCGAGGTTCAGTTTTTGGGTCATGTGGTGAATCCCGAGGGGATTATGGTAGACCCGGCAAAAGTGGAAGTTGTGATGCAATGGAAGTCTCCAAGGACGCCATCCGAGATCCGTAGTTTCTTGGGGTTGGCGGGCTATTATAGGAGATTCATCCAAGACTTCTCTAAGATAGCTTCTCCACTGACCAAGTTGACCTGTAAGGATGTGAAGTTTGTTTGGGGTCAAGAGCAAGAGAAGGCTTTCGAAGAGTTGAAGATGAGGTTGACTCAAGCTCCTGTCTTATCATTACCCGAAGGGAGCGAGGATTTGGTGGTTTATTCAGATGCTTCTTACTTGGGTTTGGGTTGCGTACTAATGCAGCGAGGAAAGGTTATAGCTTACGCATCCCGGCAATTAAAGGTTCATGAGGTTAATTACCCTACACATGATTTGGAGCTAGCAGTTGTGGTCTTTGCATTAAAAATTTGGAGGCACTACCTGTATGGGACGAAGTGCACCATTTTCACCGACCACAAGAGCTTGAAGTACTTCTTCAAGCAAAAAGATTTGAACATGAGGCAAAGGAGATGGTTGGAACTGATAAAGGATTATGATTGTGAAATCCATTACCATCCGGGCAAAGCCAATGTAGTGGCGGATGCCCTTAGCTGAAAGGAGAGGCCTGAACCAATTTTGATGAAGGCTTATCAATTGGTTATGACCTCAGACGTAATGAAGCAGGTCAAGGAGTTTCAAGACGAGGCGTTGAAAGAAGATCGTCTTAACTCCGAAAGGATGAGAGGTCTAGTCGCGGAGTCGGGTGAAAACACTCTCGGTGATAAAACCCGATTCGGACGAATGTGGATTCCTCGTTGTGGGAATCTACGTGGGAAGATCATCGACAAAGCTCATAAGACTCGATACTCCATTCATCCTGGTGCCACGAAAATGTATCAGGATATGAAGAAAGATTATTGGTGGCCGGGTATGAAGCGTGACGTAGTGGAGTACGTGAGTAAGTGTCTTACTTGCTTGCAAGTGAAGGCAGAGCATCAGAAGCCATACGGGAAGATCCAACCTTTTGATATACCCGAGTGGAAGTGGGAGCATATCACCATGGACTTTATCACGAAGCTACCGCGTACCATGAAGGGGTACGATGCCATATGGGTGATAGTCGACCGTCTGACGAAGAGTGCTCACTTACTACCGATCCGAGAGATGTATTCATCTGAGAAGTTAGCGGATCTATTCATCAGGGAGATTGTAACTCATCACGGTGTGCTGGTGTCTATTGTTTCTGATCGTGACACCCGGTTTACATCTAAGTTCTGGAAGAGATTTCATGATGCAATGGGGACGAGGTTACACATCAGCACGGCTTATCATCCACAGACGGATGGTCAGTCGGAGAGAACCATTCAGATGCTTGAGGATACGCTTCGGGCATGCATCATTGATTTTGGAGGTAGTTGGGATGACCACTTACCGTTAGCGGAGTTCTCATACAATAACAGTTATCATGCCAGCATTGGTATGCCCCCTTATGAGATGCTATACTGTAGGAGATGTAGAACACCCATTTGTTGGAGTGATATTAGTCAGAGAGAGTTGGGAAGTATTAAGGTGATTAAGGCTACGACTGAGAAGCTCGAAAAGATCAAACCCTATATGAAGGCAGCCAAAGATAGGCAGAAGTCGTATGCCGATAAGAGACGTAGACCGATTGAATTCCAGGTGGGCGACAGAGTTATGTTGAAAGTCTCACCTTGGAAGGGTATCATTCGGTTCAGGAAGCGGGGCAAGTTGAGCCCGAGATACATAGGGCCTTTCCGAATCATTGCTCAAGTAGGAGAGGTGGCCTACAGGTTGGAGTTACCCGATGAGTTAAGTGGAATTCACCCTACGTTCCATGTATCTCATCTGCGGAAGTGTTTAACTGACGAAGATATGGTTGTACCACTGGAAGACACTGAAGTTGATGAAAGGCTCAATTATGTGGAGCAACTAGTGGCAATCATTGATCGCAAGGAGAAGAGGTTAATGAATATAGTGGTTCCCCTGGTGCGTGTACAGTGGAAGCACAGGAAGGGATTGAGTCTACGTGGGAGACTGAAGAAGAGATGAGGTAGTATTACCCATATCTGTTCGAGGAATAACAGGTTTCGGGGACGAAACCTATATAAGGGGGGTGGACTTGTAACACCCGGAAAATTTTAAAAGACGAGAAAGAAGAATAAATGTGTATAAAAGAAAGAAAATACAATTTAACCTAAGTTGAGGGGCTAAATGTGTCAAAAGGACAAAAAGTATAAAAAGTGGGTGCAAAAGGTGATGGCCGCCCACACCTTCCTGCATATTTCACTTCAACCGGATTTTAGAGAGAGAAAGAGCTGAGCTCTCGGGTTTTTGAAGAAGGAAGAACAAGAAACCGAATTCAAGGTAAGAATTCATAATTTAAGTTGTTCTTGGCCGGCCTATGCCTCGGTTGCATGCTTCTGTGTGTTTGTTTGTGTTTGGGTTGTGTTCTGTTGGGTTTTAGGTGTGTGAACTCAATGCATTCGGGTTGAAGAAGTCATACTCGAAGGTTGTCTAAGGTGAGTTCTAGATCCCCGGTTTCTATTTTTAAACCTGTTTTGGGGCTGGAAATGCATGTAACTAACCTTTTTAATATGTCATGTATTTTGTACCGTAAGTTTGGCCCTGTTCTTTTAGTGGGTGTGTTAGGGCCTGCATGTTTTGCTCGGTTTATGTGATTGTATGCTTGTTCTAAGAGATTAGCATGCTAGATCGGTGCGATGAATGTACAAGAATGAGGATTGGGAACTGATTATAGTGTAAGATGCGGTTTCAGGTTAGTTGATCATCCGTATTAAGTTTGAATATTTGCATAAGTGTTGTTCATCCGCATTAGTTAAGTCATTCATCCGCATTTGTTGTATGTTCATCCGCATTTGTTTTGCCCATGCGCATTTGCTTCAGTCATCCGCATTTGGTTCATACGCATTTCTTTGGGACATAATATTTTCTGAGGTGTTCATCCGCATTTGTTGTATGTTCATCCGCATTTGTTTTGCCCATGCGCATTTGCTTCAGTCATCCGCATTTGGTTCATGCGCATTTCTTTGGGACACATAGAATATTTTCTGAGGTGTTCATCCGCATTTGTTGTATGTTCATCCGCATTTGTTTTGCCCATGCGGATGAATTTGCCTATTCATCCGCATTTGGTTATTCATCCGCATTTGTTTATTCATCCGCATTTGTCTGTTCATCCACATTTGTTTGCTCATCCGCATTTCTTTAAGGAGACAGAATTTTCTGAGATTTTGGGATGTAGAGCTTAAGTGTTAAGAAAGGAGGTTTTATGGGGGACTGTGCTTGTTTACGATTTGCATGCTTTGTATGCTGTTGTGATGATGTTGTTCCATGTTATGTTTATGTCGTGACCTTACGTGGTGTGACATATGAATATGCTTATGTAAAGTTGTACTTAACGAAAGTGGAAGATAACTAAATAGAAGTAAGAAAGAATGAATGCATGCATTAATGAACAAACGAAAGTAAGAAAAGTCTTGCAAGCACTGTAAGGAGGTTCACACCCAATGAAGGGTGTTAGCTCAACGGTGTGCGGGTTAGCTACCCCAGAAGGATGCACACTGGGGTCTTGTCTTTGTGACTGACCATACGTATGGGACCATTGTCGCTTACCCCGGTGCTGGGCCCGCCTAGTGCATGATGTTTGAAGTCTATTTATAGTCTTCGGCCCAATACCCACCTTGTGCATGATGTTTAGGGTATAGCACATGGCATTGTTCCAAATGATGATACCCCGGTGCTGGTGCTCGCCTAGTGCATGATGTTTGAAGTCTATTTATAGTCTTCGGCCCAGTACCCGCCTTGTGCATGACGTTTGGGGTATAGCTCGAGGCATTAGCCTGGAGCATAGAGAAGTGAAAGTGATAATGGACGAATGAAATGTACGATAAGAAAGAGAACAAATGAATGTAAGTTGACGTTGATGAAAGATAATAATGAGATTAACTATTTGTACGTATGATGTATGATCGCTTACGAAAGTAAAGTATGGTTTTAAACGAAAGAAAAGTATTTTATTTATAAAACTAGAACTCACTTAGCAACGCTGACTTTTATGTAATTTCCAGATGGCAGGTAACGTTGCTGAGGATGGCACAGGGCAGCTACTTGGCATTTTTGGATGGCATTCGTTGTTTGAATTATAATGTTTTTGTGATGTAATGCAACGAGTGATATTTTGTAACAGTTAATTGCAATGTATTATTTTGCAAAAGCAATTATAATGAAATGGTTTGTTTAAAAGAATTCCGCTGCAATATTTTGGTAAAGTTAATGTATGTTTTATGCTTTGTGTGCAATGATTGACCAGCTGTAAGCGTCCCGGGAACGGGGCCTTACAAGTTGGTATCAGAGCCAAAGTTTAAGTGCAACGGGTAAATATTTTCAAAAGAAACCTAAACTTAAACTGAGAATGGGACTAAGGGAAGGGATGCCAGTCTGAGTAGCTGCATGCCATCAGGTATTTTCTTAATGTTAACCGGTATTACGTGAGCATGTTATGTGATTTATGTGCTTCTTAGTAGATTTAGATACTGATGAAGTCAGGATAGGAAATGCTTGGGGTATGAAGAGTAAAGTAAGTGGCTAATCACAACAGGCCACTGTAATTAAGGACTTACTATACTTGACATAAACTGAGTTATTACCTTGAATGACCGTGTTGGTGTTTGAATCTTATAGTGTGTCAGAGGATGGCCGGTGGTAGATCTTCGAAGGCTTCTCGAGGTGGAGGTCGTGGTGGACGTGGTGCTGGACCACGGGTCACGAGAGGAAGGCCTAGAGATGAAGAGGTGACTCATGAAGAGCCCGAGACCCCTCATCCGGAGGGTGGTGATGAGAGTGCCAATTTAAGGGCCTTAGTGAAGGAGGCGGTGGTGGAAGAGGTTCACCAGGTCATGCAGACGATTCTACCGTCTTTGGTGACCGAAGTGATTAAGGCTGTACGAGAAGGAGAGAGGAAGGAAATGAGGAGACCCGCGGAGGAAAGGGAGCAACCAGAGACTTAGACGGTTGTCTCCAGTGAAGAAGAAGGAGAAGAGGCTGTGCAGGAGATAGCACGAGGCTATAACTATGGGGCATTTCAAAGATGCAAGCCCCCGACTTTTGACTGAAATGGCACTGCTGCTGCTGCTCATCAGTGGGTGAGAGAGATGGAAGCTGTACTTGATATCAGCGAGTGCCGGGAGGATCAAAAGGTAAAGTTTGCCACTCATTCATTTGTGGACTCGGCTCTATGTTGGTGGGACAATATCATCCAAGCAGAGGGTAGTAGGGAAAATGGAAGAATGATTTGGCCAGAGTTGAAGAAACTGGTGATCGAGGAGTTTTGTCCTCACCGAGAGCTCGACAAGGTTGAGAGGGAGTTCCTACTGCTGGAGGCGGGAACCATGACACATCAGCAATATACCACCAAATTCAATGAGATAGCACGGCTGGTGCCGGATCAGGTGACACCCATGTCACGAAAGATTAAGAGATACATTCAGGGCTTGCCGGCGAACATCCGCAGGCACATGATCGCCGCCCGACCGAGCACGTTTAGGTCAGTGGTTGATCTGGCAGGGAGGCTGTATGATGAACGGGAAGTGGTGGTGGCTGAAGTGAGTAAGAAAGGTGGTGGTGACCGGAACTGGAACGGTAAGAGGTTTGGTAGGGGTGGTGCCCCGATAAACAACAAGCGTGCACAGGTGGATGACCGTATTTGGTCACATCTGGTGCGGGGTCAAAGAGGTGTGGCAAATGTGGAAAGGAGCATTTCGGCGAATGTAGGTGGGGATTGAATGTATGCTTCCTGTGTGGGAGGACAGGGCATATAGCAAAGGATTGTCGTATGGCCAGATGTTTTAACTGTGGTGGAGAGGGTCACATGAGCAGGGAATGCAAGAAACCAAGGGCTGTGAGTACTGGAGCGAAGAAGACGACCGAAACCCAAGGGCAGAAAGCAAGCGCCAGAGCATTCACGATGACCCAGGAGGAGGCTAGGACGGACCCCGATGTTGTGTTAGGTACGTTCCTAGTAAACCAAACTCTTGCCTCCGTGTTATTTGATTCCGGTGCTAGTAAGAGCTTCATTTTTGCTGCCCTTTGTGCTAAGTTGCCTTTAAGGAGAAGGAGTATTGACGAGCCCTTCGATATAGAAGCTGCCATAGGTAAGTCTACCAGGATTTTTGAGATAATGGAAGGCTGTGTCATAGAAGTAAAAGGTCATAAATATCCTGTTAGACCATTCGTGATGACCTTAGGTGGTTTCGATGTAGTCCTGGGAATGGACTGGTTAGCGGCCTACGAGGGGAATATCGTATGTCGCAAGAAGATGATTGGACTTATAGCGCCTGACGGGAGTTCGGTGACGATTTATGGTGATCGAGTTACTACGATTCCGAAGGTGATTTCAATGGCGGTGGAGGGAAAGTGTATGAGGCGTGGATGTAGTGCCTACTTGGCCTACGTAAAAGATGTTGATACGCCAACACCACAATTATCTGATGTACCAGTTGTGTGTGACTTCCCAGACGTGTTCCCAGAAGATTTACCAGGTGTACCACCGGAACGTGAGATTGAGTTTCAGATCGACCTGATACCCGGTGCCCAACCTATTGCTATGGCACCGTATCGGTTAGCCCCCTCTGAGCTGAAGGAATTGATGGAGCAACTGCAAGAGTTGCTTGATAAGGGGTTCATTAGACCGAGTATCTCTCCATGGGGTGCCCCGGTTTTGTTTGTAAAGAAGAAGGATGGTAGTATGAGGATGTGTATAGACTACCGCGAGCTGAACAAGTTGACGGTGAAGAATCTGTATCCATTGTCGAGGATTGATGACCTGTTTGATCAGCTCCAAGGTGCCAGTTGGTTTTCGAGAATAGATATCTGATCTGGTTACCATCAGTTGAAGGTGAAGGAGCAAGATATTCCTAAAACAGCTTTTCGTACGTGTTATGGACACTACAAGTTCCTCGTTATGTCTTTCGGTTTAACCAACGCGCCAGCTGCTTTTATGGATCTGATGAATCGAGTGTGTCGGCCGATGTTGGATAAATCAGTGATTGTGTTCATCGATGATATCTTGATTTATTCGAAGAGCAAGGTGGAACATGCCGGTCACATTCGAGAGGTATTAGAGACATTGAGAAGGGAGAAGTTGTATGCTAAGTTCTCCAACTACGCATTCTGGTTGCGCGAGGTTTAGTTTTTAGGTCATGTGGTGAATCCCGAGGGGATTATGGTAGACCCGGCAAAAGTGGAAGTTGTGATGCAATGGAAGTCTCCAAGGACGCCATCCGAGATCCGTAGTTTCTTGGGGTTGGCGGGCTATTATAGGAGATTCATCCAAGACTTCTCTAAGATAGCTTCTCCACTGACCAAGTTGACCTGTAAGGATGTGAAGTTTGTTTGGGGTCAAGAGCAAGAGAAGGCTTTCGAAGAGTTGAAGACGAGGTTGACTCAAGCTCCTGTCTTATCATTACCCGAAGGGAGCGAGGATTTGGTGGTTTATTCAGATGCTTCTTACTCGGGGTTGGGTTACGTACTAATGCAGTGAGGAAAGGTTATAGCTTACGCATCCCGCCAATTAAAGGTTCATGAGGTTAATTACCCTACACATGATTTGGAGCTAGCAGTTGTGGTCTTTGCATTAAAAATTTGGAGGCACTACCTGTATGGGATGAAGTGCACCATTTTCACCGACCATAAGAGCTTGAAGTACTTCTTCGAGCAAAAAGATTTTAACATGAGGCAAAGGAGATGGTTGGAACTGATAAAGGATTATGATTGTGAAATCCATTACCATCCGGGCAAAGCCAATGTAGTGGCGGATGCCCTTAGCTGAAAGGAGAGCCCTGAACCAATTTTGGTGAAGGCTTATCAATTGGTTATGACCTCAGAGAAAGTTAGCGGATCTATTCATCAGGGAGAATGTAACTCATCACGGTGTGCCGGTGTCTATTGTTTCTGATCGTGACACCCGGTTTACATCTAAGTTCTGGAAGAGATTTCATGATGCAATGGGGACGAGGTTACACATCAGCACGGCTTATCATCCACAGACGGATGGTCAGTCGGAGAGAACCATTCAGATGCTTGAGGATATGCTTCGGGAATGCATCATTGATTTTGGAGGTAGTTGGGATGACTACTTACCGTTAGCGGAGTTCTCATACAATAACAGTTATCATGCCAGCATTGGTATGCCCCCTTATGAGATGCTATACTGTAGGAGATGTAGAACACCCATTTGTTGGAGTGATATTAGTCAGAGAGAGTTGGGAAGTATTGAGGTGATTAAGGCTACGACTGAGAAGCTCGAAAAGATCAAACCCTATATGAAGGTAGCCAAAGATAGGCAGAAGTCGTATGCCGATAAGAGACGTAGACCGATTGAATTCCAGGTGGGCGACAGAGTTATGTTGAAAGTCTCACCTTGGAAGGGTATCATTCGGTTCAGGAAGCGGGGCAAGTTGAGCCCGAGATACATAGGGCCTTTCCGAATCATTGCTCAAGTAGGAGAGGTGGCCTACAGGTTGGAGTTACCCGATGAGTTAAGTGGAATTCACCCTACGTTCCATGTATCTCATCTGCGGAAGTGTTTAACTGACCAAGATATGGTTGTACCACTGGAAGACACTGAAGTTGATGAAAGGCTCAATTATGTGGAGAACTAGTGGCAATCATTGATCGCAAGGAGAAGAGGTTAAGGAATAAAGTGGTTCCCCTGGTGCGTGTACAGTGGAAGCACAGGAAGGGATCCGAGTCTACGTGGGAGACTGAAGAAGAGATGAGGCAGTATCACCCATATCTGTTCGAGGAATAACAGGTTTCGGGGACGAAACCTATATAAGGGGGGTGGACTTGTAACACCCGGAAAATTTTCAAAGACGAGAAAGAAGAATAAATGTGTATAAAAAAAGAAAATACAATTTAACCTAAGTTGAGGGGCTAAATGTGTCAAAAGGACAAAAGTATAAAAAGTGGGTGCAAAAGGTGATGGCCGCCCACACCTTCCTGCATATTTCACTTCAACCGGATTTTAGAGAGCGAAAGAGCTGAGCTCTCGGGTTTTTTGAAGAAGGAAGAACAAGAAACCGAATTCAAGGTAAGAATTCATCATTTTAAGTTGTTCTTGGCCGGCCTATGCCTCGGTTGCATGCTTATGTGTGTTTGTTTGTGTTTGGGTTGTGTTCTGTTGGGTTTTAGGTGTGTGAACTCATTGCATTCGGGTTGAAGAAGTCATACTCGAAGGTTGTCTAAGGTGAGTTCTAGATCCCCGGTTTCTATGTTTTAAACCTGTTTTGGGGCTGGAAATGCATGTAACTAACCTTTTTAATATGTCCGGTATTTTGTACCGTAAGTTTGGCCCTGTTCTTTTAGTGGGTGTGTTAGGGCCTGCATGTTTTGCTCGGTTTATGTGATTGTATGCTTGTTCTAAGAGATTAGCATCCTAGATCGGTGCGATGAATGTACAAGAATGAGGATTGGGAACTGATTATAGTGTAAGATGCGGTTTCAGGTTAGTTGATCATCCGTATTAAGTTTGAATATTTGCATAAGTGTTGTTCATCCGCATTAGTTAAGTCATTCATCCGCATTTGTTGTATGTTCATCCGCATTTGTTTTGCCCATGCGCATTTGCTTCAGTCATCCGCATTTGGTTCATGCGCATTTCTTTGGGACATAATATTTTCTGAGGTGTTCATCCGCATTTGTTGTATGTTCATCCGCATTTGTTTTGCCCATGCGCATTTGCTTGAGTCATCCGCATTTGGTTCATGCGCATTTCTTTGGGACACTTAGAATATTTTCTGAGGTGTTCATCCGCATTTGTTGTATGTTCATCTGCATTTATTTTGCCTATACGCATTTGCCTATTCATCCACATTTGGTTATTCATCCGCATTTGTTTATCCATCCGCATTTGTCTGTTCATCCACATTTGTTTGCTCATCCGCATTTCTTTAAGGAGACAGAATTTTCTGAGATTTTGGGATGTAGAGCTTAAGTGTTAAGAAAGGAGGTTTTATGGGGGACTGTGCTTGTTTATGATTTGCATGCTTTGTATGCTGTTGTGATGATGTTTTTCCATGTTATGTTTATGTCGTGACCTTACGTGGTGTGACGTATGAATATGCTTATGTAAAATAGTACTTAACAAAAGTGGAAGATAACTAAAGAAAAGTAAGAAAGAATGAATGCATGCATTAATGAATGAATGGAAGTAAGAAAAGTCTTGCAAGCACTGTAAGGAGGTTCACACCCAATGAAGGGTGTTATCTCAACGGTGTGCGGGTTAGCTACCCCAGAAGAATGCACAAAATTGCACTTTGTATGGTTGGGGGTGTTGCGGCCGTCACCATGCCACGAATCTGTGGTACCAGACCCAGATGTACCGCTCAATTCTCTTCGACTCAGGTGTTACCAAGTGTGGCACCAGTTTTGCCAATTCATGAAACCGGTCGGTATATGCAGCATGACCCGACCCTACCATCGAATGGTTCCAGAACTCGTATTCCAACTTTTGCATCTTATTCATAGGGCAATACTCCTCAGCTGCCAATGCCTTAAATTCGGCCCATGTCATGGCCACAGCTGCCTCTCACCCCAAGCCTGAACTTGGGTGTTCCACCATGTCAATGCCTTTCCTACCAATGAACACGTTGCATACTTCACCTTCTGATTCTCAGCACAGTTACTGATATCCATCACAGTTTCCATCTTCTCAATCCAACGGGTCAAAGCAATAGCTCCACCCTTTCCATCAAACTCCTTCGGTTTACAAGTTATGAATTCCTTATAGGTACATCCAACCCTACCCCCAGTACCATTTCCCACAACCTTCACGTTCCCACCATCTCCAGCTTCCATCAACACCTCGCCGCCATTCGCTCCTTCTTCACCTCCATGATTGCCATTGTCCCCTTCATTCCCATTATCGTTTTGTTACTCACTTGCGTAACAATAGTAGGAATTAGCTCAGCTAGCTGTTGAGCAATAATAGTGGCAATATCTGGGTTACCAACCCCATTATTTTCATTGTTTGTTCCACCTTGACCTCTTCCACCTATGGCCCCACCACGGCCACCAGCACCTCTACCACGTCCCCGTCCCCTCGGGGCTGCACCTCGGGTAACTCTTTTTGGCGGCATGTTCTAAAAAAAATAGGGCAACCCGTAAATAATTATAACCCAATATCGCATTAGTAATAAGGCTAGGAATTATTCCAGAAAATAGGCACGTATATGATAGCACTTAATTTGTCAATTCGACACCCATATTCCATAATAGAAATACTTAAATAATATCCAACCCTAATATCCATAACATTCCAATTTCAAAACTCAAAGTCAAAATATACTAATCCCAATAATCACCAGTCAAGATAGTTAAGAAAAGAAAAGGAAAATCATAAAAAGGCTAATCAGTAGTAGTATGGAGTGTCCCCAATTCAATTTTTCTTTTCACTCCATGAGCAGGAAGCAATGAGTCCGCCTGTTATACGTCGCGCGAACTCTCTCTTGCCCTTTAAGGCTGGAGGGGCAGGTATATTGCCACCATCATCGTGAATAGTCGGTGGGGGCATAGCCACCTCCGGTAACGGTCCTACATGGCTCTCACAGCTGCTGACGGACCTAGGGGAATCCGGTGGTGACCCATGAATATCTCTAACGTCCTTTGAGTGAGGAAATGGGTTCCTCACTGCATGTGCTCTCCAGGGTGCTCCAAACCCATATGGCCTAAAGCATCCCATCATAGACCTCGTCAACGGTCTACGTCCATGCACCGCTACTGCTTGCTTCACCAGCTTCGGCGGGCCAGGTGACGCTTCTTCATTCTCCGAATCAGACAAAATATCAATAATAGAAGGGGGAAAGGAACGAGTACCAGAAGTCATGGCCTAAAAGAATAAAAACATAAATTCTTTTATCAAAAAGGACAAGTAAAAAGAAAGAAGCAACAAGACAATCCAAAAATCAAAACAATTAACACAAATATTCACATGTATAATGTACACATAATCCTATTATGCATACTACATGCGGGTACTTAGGTTATTGTCTAGGTCGAATAATCCACCTAATTCTCTATAACCAATGGCTCTGATACCAATCTGTCACACCCTCGCTAAAGCAGAAACACGAGGATGCGACGGACGGGATCGTCATAACACATTGGGGGTTCAAGCGAATATCTAAAGGTATTCTCCGTACATGGGTCATGACGTCGCCTGACACATAGGAACACATGTCAAGGATAGTCACTACCAGAACGTCATACCAAAATGCATAATCATACCAAAGCTCCATACAGAAACAAATCAACACAATTGTCAAACAATAAAAATCTCAAAATCATCAAAATTACAATCCATAAAACCCAACAATCCACAACTTGTCCCAAAAGTCTCTTGAATGTCTAATGCTCCTAGTGGAGTGGTCTCGTCTAAGTCCACAACCATACACCTAGACTTCATTACCTGAAAAGACATGCTCTAAAAAGGTCAACATACGATGGTGAGTTCACAGGTTTATAAGTACAAATATTTTGCCATGTAAAACATATATAGAAAATTGTATGTGAAAGAGATACATAGCAGTCAAGATACCAACATACGTTCAAATGTAACCCAAGTCCAAGACATTCCAAAATTGTACACAACCGGATAATATTCACCTAAGGGCAAGCCCCGGCCAAGTCGGTCTCGACTAGTATACTGACAACATGGGTGGGGGTGTCAACCCATTAGTACTAACAATATCTCTCCATAACGTCCAAGTACACAAGTTGAAGCACAAGTACACACTCATGATTGAATATCAAGACTCATACCATGACCCAAACCACATACAATATTTCAAAAGAAAATCAAACACGGCATAGTTCAAAACCATGAGCATGCTTTTCCCCCAAGTAAAATACATCAAAAGGGGCCGTGAAACTTACCTTGAAATGTCACAGTTCAAATTCCACAACACGCAGAGAAAGCTCTAAAAATATATAATTCACACAAGGATTAATATAGCACCAAATATCGATGACTAATATGGGTGCAATCCTGTTAGTCCAGCCCTTAACACTAATCAAGGTTTTCCATCGTCACACTTATTAATTTAATTCTTTTGTAAAGAGTTTTAATCAATATATATGCAATACTTGTCTTAATTTAGACTATTTAATCCCAACCCTTATTTTTAAGTTTTACCAAAATAATTCAGCATACATATCTGATTGCACATCACTCTTGTATAGGCTGTTAGGAGATCGAAACGATAACGAATCATTGCGTAAAAAGTGTCGTTTGAAAGAAGAGACTTTAAATTAACTCCAGAAAAAGAATCAGGTTCATTTGACAAAATATGAGTAAGTTATGACACGAAGAATAAAGACCAATCTGCTGCCCAGATTCGTCAGTTTTGACCTTCAGTTTTATTTGCTACGTTTGGAGGACCAAACGATGTCTAAATGACATCAAACCACTTGGGTTAGTTAGAGGACTCATAGGGCTTAAATTTAGACCCAGAGTTTGCCCCAATTGGGCGTGTTTCGACTAAGTTATCACACGAACAAGATGACCTATTTTTCTGACAGCAAGCTGCCCAGATTGTTAGTTTCGTTGTTTCGATTTGTTCAACACATCAATACTTTCAAGGAACAATTCTAGTTATTTCAAAACGTTTTATAGGTCCAAAATCTCGATTAAGAGCAGGTCATCCAAGATTACATCCCAATCTTTTAGATTCGATTACCATACATGACCAAGAATTAGGGTTTTTACCAAATGGCGAACCCGACAATCGTTGTTGGGATTAATCTTGATCGGGTCAAGTCGGGTCAAGTTACGTGTCACGGGTCTAATATTTGAGTCATATTTTGTTTAGAGTATGTAGCAAGCTTTTAATTTGAATTAGTCTTAGTTAGTAGTTAGCAAGTAGTGGGTATGTATTAGGGATGATGGAGTAGTGGCACTTGTTTTTAGGAATGCATGTTTATTTTCTATATATGTAAGTTTTCAAGTATGAATGAATAGTAAGAGTTTGAGTATGATCTTGGGCCTGAAACTAACATTTGGTATCAGAACGCAAGGTTAGAAAGAGGGTTGTTTTGAGAGTCGGTTTTTGAAAGCGGGAGCAGCCCTTGGCTGCAGGGCTGAAGAACGAGCGTCAGAAAGAAGGAAGTCTAAAGCAGTAGTAGGTAATCCAGTAAGAATAATGCAGCAGTAAGCGACCACAGCAGTCACTGAAGACCTAATTGTTCAAGGCAGAAGAGGAGCAAGGTTCTGTCGAGATAGATCAAAAGAAAAAAAAAAGTCAACAGTCTTTGAATCGGCGGGAAGAAAGGTTTCTGGAGCAGAAGCAAAGAAAACAAAGAATTGTTGGGCACAAAAATCAAGGATTATTTACAAATCCTTAGAGACTTCTAATGAGAATCAAAGTCTTCATAACCGCCATCAAAGAAAGAAAGCATCCAGGCAAGCCCTTAATTAGTTTAAACATGCAGGCACACAAGCAGGTTGCTAAATTAATTATGAGCACGGTGTAGAAGAAAGAAAATGATTAAAAAAAGAAAACTAAACAAGATGGACCTACGAGGTTCAAGTAGCAAAAGCAAGAGCAAGAAAGGAAGCTAGAAAGATAGCAAGTAGCAAGACCGTATCTTTGTGATTCGGATAACAAGAAAGTAAGCAAGTTAACAAGGAAGATGATTCGAAGCAAGCAAGCAAGAAAGATTCGAATCAAGCAAGAAAGTAGCAAGATTAGCAAGAAAACCGGTACCGGGTATAGAAAGAAAGAGCAAGATAAGCAAGAAGGAAGGAAGAAAGAAGCAAGAGAACCGAGAATCGAGATCAAGATTAAGGGGGTGAATATTGGGATTAATCATGATCGGGTCAAGTCGGGTCAAGTTACGGGTCACGGGTCTAATATTTGAGTCATATTTTGTTTAGAGTATGCAACAAGCTTTTAATTTGAATTAGTCTTAGTTAGTAGTTAGCAAATAGTGGGTATGTATTAGGGATGATGGAGTTGTGGCACTTGTTTTTAGGAATGCATGTTTATTTTCTATATATGTAAGTTTTCAAGTATGAATGAATAGTAAGAGTTTGAGTATGATCTTGGGCCTGAAACTAACAATCGTAACACTTAGATCGTCACGATCTAGCACCAAAAAAAAAACAAGAATGAGAGATTATTAGATGAAGATTTTGAATATAGATGATGAATATCATCAATTCTAGAGTAAAACTAGAATGAAAATTCATCAAAAACGATTTTCGCTTGCCGTATCTACGAAGACGAAGGTATCTTGCTTGGTTTTAGGCTCATGGGTGTTTTGATTATCAAAAGTTGATGGATGCTTGTGGATATTCAGAGAATTCGATGGTTAGTGGGGATAAGAGAGAGTTTGGAGAAGGAGGTAGCTAGGGTTTCAAGTGAAAACTAAAATTTTATGCAAATGAGCTAAGGCAAAGGGGAATACCCCCCTTAAACCTTGCGGCCGAAACTTGGGAGGAAGAAGGGCCTTCAGGCCCTTGGCCCGTCTCGTGTATTTCGTCACGTCTCGAGCCATGCGTCGTCTAATTTTTACGCTTTCAGATTCCGCGCGTAATAACGTTTCAATCGAACTATCACATGCCCTAGGATTTGGATAAATTATATTTTTAGAACCAATTTAAGTTGTTTTAACAGGCTTTAGGCAAAGCCCATGGATGTAAGGCTAATTGGGTTATGGTGAAGTTTCGTGTTTTACATTTTAGAAAACCCTCGATTGGGCAAAATACATAGAACCTCATACGATGACAAGCCCACTAGTCACATAATGATATAGGCTCCAGGCCCATCATAAACACATAGGCCCATCAAGAAAAGAACCATAAATCAAGACCTAGCCCAAATAAAGACGAAAGTAAAAGTCAAAAGTCAAAATTCAAACTAATGCCAAAGCCAACGTACCTATTTTGGTGACGGATGTCACAGCTATTTACTTGCGTTGTCGAGCGATCACCGAGGAAGCAGTAAGAAGGAACCGTTGCACGGATGGGGAAGGCTTTCGAGGGATGGAGATCGCGAATGAGGGCTGCCGGAAGGAGTTCATGCGGAGGAGGGTCAACGGCAGCAGATGGTTTAGGGTTTCGAAGGTGGGGAACGAGGTGAGGGGTTTGGGTAGTTATAGAATTTGTGAGATTTCCAAGATGGCAATTTTAATCCCTCCGGTTTGGTCAACATGCACAACCGACCCTCATGAAAACTAATGAAATAAATTGAACCTATAATTAGTCTCATATTAACGTAAGGAACGTTTTTTTTAAAGAAATATAAAATCGAGTTGTCGACGTTAACTTGAAAAATTTGGGTTGTCGCAATACCATTCCCGATTCCCATTTTAGTTGTCATTCAACTTCTTCTTCACCTCCTCTATAGTCAACTCCAACATCATAAAGTCTCCCTGCCACCTATACACCATTCCACTTCTTTTTCACCTCCACCATAGTCACCATTCCACTTCTCCGCACCTCCTGTCGTCACCCTTTCCTCAAGCACTAGCTTTTTCAACTCGATCCACCTTATCTTGCTGATTGACCTACTTTGCTCAACTTGGACATTTTTTTCCCACCAACACAACACTGAGCGCATGAATGAATGAATGGCAAACTTCACCTTCTAATCCTTTTCAGGTGTAGCATTGCCATTCTCATCAAATGTTGAGGTTTGCACCTTTGAGATAGCCCATAAATACATCCTTTCGTGATCTCCTTCGTAGAGGCTTCATCCCCATCACTGGAAACAATCAACTTGGACTCTTGCTGATCCTTCTCTCCAAATCCTCCCTCCATATTCACTCTTTTAGTACACTCTTCTTATTAATCCTTTCCTTCTCCTCCCTATCCTTAACAGCTTTGATAACCTTGATCACCATAGATGGTAGGATTGTCTACATGACCTGATGCACCTCATCAACTATGGCCTCTTTTACTCAGGCCTTCAGGTTATCACCCTCATCTCCACCTTCTTGATCGTGGAGTTCAGGTTCCTCATGAGCTGTCTCAGCGGCCTTAGCTCTGCTCCTAATGATAATTGACCTAATACCACGTCCAAGATCTCCACCTTGAGAAGCTTTCATAGATTTCCTAGTAGCCATTTTTAATTCCTATAATTTTCAAACCCCAACATGATCATTTATGGTAATAGTTCAGATTTTGACAAGTACAGTAACTTCCTAATTATAGTGGCCCGTTGTGATTAGCTACTTAGCTTAACTTTCATTCCCTAAGCATTTCTTATGATTTCATCAGTATCGGTAGTTACTATAAACACATAATTCATATAGCACACGCATACATTTACACTTTCATTACAGTACATAAAAACATTTACTTGCAGTTATCTAGCTACTTGGATTGACATCCTTTTTTCCATTTTTTTCCTATTTTAGTTAAATTTTGGTTTTGAAAGATTTATCTTATTCTCTTAAACTTTAGCTCTGATACCAACTTTTAAGGCTCTAGACCTGGGAGTCCTCACATTTGGTCACTAATAGCATAAAATATTTATAAACAGACCATTCACAGCGGAAATCATATGTAATTAGTAAATAATACTTGTCTTGCAACATCATTCGATTTCATTTAAACCTAAAATTGTATTCTTATGAATATCATTTCAAAACATTGGATGCCTGACTTGAATCACCCCAATAGCTTCCATGTCCATGCCTACATCTCCTTATCATCATCAATTACATAGTAACTATTATGCATACAAAGTAAGCAATTCTAAGTGAGCTCTAGTTTTATAATAAAATATACTTTATATACTTCAAAATATTTACTATCCTGTATGTGAACACATATTAATGCATGCATATTAACATGTTCATTTCTATATTTAACATTCATTATCATTCTTTTAATTCTTCATCGTTATCTTTCACTATATTGAATCAGTGTCATGTGCACGACCTCCAACATAATGCATAGAGCTGGTAACTATGTCGAGGCTCATAAAAGACCCTTAATATTATTCACAAAGCTGGTCACAGTACCGAGGTCAAGCGACAAAGATCCCCTTTCATTCATGGGCAATCGCAAGGACTAGAACCATGTGTGCATATTCATGGGCTTGCTAAGCCACACATCAGTTTAGCTAACACATGGTTGTGCACCTCTATTCATTTTGGCTCCAAGAATTTCTTTCATTCCTTACATTTTACTTTGTATTAACTTTATCTTTCACTTCCATTACATAAGATTTTACCTATAATAGAACATAAACATTCTAAGTAAATTTTTCTTAAAACGTTTATCATTTTGAATGCAGATCAGAACATATTAGATAACACATTGCATCACATAAAAATCAAGGTATGTGAAAACCCAAAGGTCATGCAAGAACCTTCATTTAAGCAAAAACTCATACGTACGCGAGGACATAACCACATGAGATAACATCAAAATAAGCAAGAACAACATATCGCACTAGAACACCAACATCACGCGAGAACGTACTATAATACAAACACTTGCAGCCCAAGTTACCTAATCCGTGCCAGAACCATGCTTGTTTACATGAGAAAACATCACACCAAGTCTTCATGATCCGAATGCATTTTAAGAATAATACCAAGTTATATTCACCTAGTCTGTTGTTTAGGCTTTTAAAGTGCCTAGTAAACATATAATGAGTGTATGATTCATCTAGCAGCCGCACCTCATAAGCACTAAATAGTCTGATGTCTTGGCCCTCTTTCCCATCCCATCTTCTTGATATTACGAACTCATATGTATATTCATCATACCTCACATTAGATATTAGTATATTCAAATAAGTCCCAAAAATGTTTTTCTCCTCAAATCCTGTGTTGGATTTACTCTTACTTTCGGAGTTACAAACTCCTCAATACTTTTCTTCTTTTTCTCCTCAGCAAGGTGGTTTATGAATGACCTATCACTTCTTAGGCATATGTCTTCTGATGCTTTGAACTTGTTCATCCTTTTGAACATCTTTAGAATCTTTTTAAACTGATAACCCCTCGCCATGGAAGCATGATTGATCAACTCAAAGTCTCTAACTCTTTTAGATCATGTATCTTCAAGGATTTGACCACATCATCATTTTCTGTAAAGAATAAGACTAACCCTGAGATCCTCTAAACCATGAATATGTTCTATTGTGAGTCATACTTTTAGGCAATGATCTATACATCTATTTTGCCTTTAGGAGCAGACGTACTCAGTAGCATCTCTAAAGTGGTAATACCCTTTTGAAACTAAAATTGAGCACCTTATTTGAACTAATCAGGATTCTTGCTTCGTAATGGTGCTAATATGTCATGATCATCTTGTTTATATTGAACTTGTTGAGCAGATGTTCTACATATGGGTTGTCTTAAAGTCACTTCTTCTTCAACTGCCTCCATTTTATCCTTCGTCTCTTGGATATATTTCAATATTGTAGTCCGAAGAGAGTTGGTCTTCATTGGACCTAACTTTCCCTAAGTAAAGCCATTTCTGTTAAGAAATTCCTTCATTTCCCTGTCTGACATAGCACCGGGATCAGGAAATGGATCGTGTGCTTATGGTTTACTTGTGGAAGGTTCTGTAGTATTGGAAGTACCCGCTTTGTCTTTCTTCTTCTTTTTAGTTACCTTTTTCTCATACTCTATCTCCACTGCTAGATCCAAAAGTTTCTCCACCTTTACTACCTCCTAAGTCATTGCTTCATAATTCATGATAAAGACCATGTCAGCATCATATCCAAGATTAATCAAAAACATGGCTTTAACTATGAGATCATCTGTTTGAGCCTTTTCAACCATACCATGTTTTGAAGAAAAATGCTACTGAGGAAGATGAAATTCGGATGAAGTAGAAGACTAAGTATTTGATCATCCATATTAGTCTTATACGGGTGACTTAGACAAATACGGATGAGTATTTGTCTACCCACATAAACTAATGCGGGTGACAAAATACAAATACTTATGAACATTTTGAAGAAATACAGCCATGTATTACACAACCGCATTAGTTAATACGGATGTGTTCATACAAATGCGATTATAGAAAAAAACAAATACTAATACAGTTATTTGTACTTGTGTACTTATTTATTCTAGATTATGTATTAGTGTAATTAAGTAAATGTACATGTCACTGTATGAGACCTATAAATAGATAAACTTTTTGCCTTTTTTGAAACCTTGAACCCTACCCGCCTATTATTTATAAACACAAAACTCTTATTGTATTTTGATTATTCATCTATATACAATCATTTTGAGTACTTCTATTATGTTTGATCTTTGATAGTTGTAATGCCGCTACAATTGATAATTGAAATCATTCAATATATTCACTCCAATTGCTTCTAACCCAGTCAATTGGTATCATAAAAATGAATCATCACAAATACTCAAAGACTTTATCACTACGATTGAAAATCAATTAGACTTAGAAGTAAAATCAATCAGAAGTGATAATATCACAAAATTGCATATCAATTTAGTGCAGCTAAAATTCTACAACAAA
Organism: Flaveria sonorensis; assembly: GCA_025506505.1. Classification (NCBI taxonomy): domain Eukaryota; kingdom Viridiplantae; phylum Streptophyta; class Magnoliopsida; order Asterales; family Asteraceae; genus Flaveria; species Flaveria sonorensis. Next base: position 18,964,116 of record CM046440.1, on the reverse strand, counting down.
ATAGAGTAGCTGAAAAAAGAAACTAGACATTAATTAAGGTGGCAAGAACCATGCTAGCTGATATTAAAATGCCAATTACCTTTTTGGCAGAAGCAGTCAACATAGGTTGTTATGTACAAAATAGAATTTTAATAGTAAAACAAAGCAATCAAACACCTTATGAACTGTTATTTCATAGAAAAACTTTCATTGGTTTCTTTAACTATTTTGATAGTCCTGTCTTAATATTAAACACAAGAGACCATTTGAGAAGGGGTGCTTCCAAATCAGGTAAAGGATTCTTTGTAAAATATTCATCAATATCTAAAGCATTTATAGTGTTCAGTCCTAGATTAAACACAATTGATGAATCCAGAAATTTTAAATTCAATGAGCATTGCTTTCTAAAGTCATCAAAGGGTCTTTATTGGTTGTTTGATATTGACTCTCTTACTCAATCATTTAATCCATTTAACATGTCAACTATAGTTAATCAACAAGGAATTAGATCTGAAGTAACTGAAGTAGCACAAGATGATTATCCAAAAATCATGAGCAAGCTCAATATATTCCATTGCAAGCTAATCTTGTTAGAGAAACCTAGATTGATAGTGTATCAACAGAGGCTTGTCCAAGTTCAACGCCTACATTTTCACCTAAGATGTCATATGAAGTTTGTAAGGTTATATTAGAAGGCTTATGCAACCAAAGAAGCCAAAACAACCAAGAAGCTTCCTGCATGCATGCACTGATGTACAAGGTAGAAGTTACTTCGGAAGTTTTACACTTATCACAGAAATTATTCCGAGTGTAAAATCTTCTGAAGCCAAAGACCAAACCTTTCGAAGCCAAAGATGAAGTATTCCGAAGCATAAAAGTCAAAGTCTTCCGAAGCCAATGTTGTGATGACTGATTACTTCCAAAGACAGAGAGGACATGTTTTCTCTGATCTACATTTCATAAAGCTGACTTACTTTTCGCTGCAACTCTGAAGACTCGCCAACTTATACAAGTTGGTGAAAAGGTCCATGCTTTAATATATTGTTGATTATGGTCTTGAGTCTGTAACTTCCTACTTTGTACCTTTATCCTTTTATAATATATTAGGATATGAGCTATGGCATGTCATAGTCACTACTCAAAAGACAATCTGCCTTTTGACTTTACATTGATCTTGTTGTCTAGATTAATGTTTCCAGCTGGCCTTCAAAGTATGGCCGGCTGTAGAAAGTAATATAAAGTCTCTCAGGTCCTTGTATTTCTTTTATGTATTGTAACACTCGTAAAAGAACTTAAGAGCAATATACAACATTCTTGAAAATCATATTAGTCTGCTCTTGTTCTTAGTTTTGTCTCATTTACTTATGTTCTTAGTATCATTTACATAAACCCGGTTCCTTATTTGATCTGTTAAGTGTTCTAAAACTCTCCTTATTATGAGACTGATTGTATTGACCATCCCTTAACAGGTCCCGCAATTGGTATCTGAGCTTTTCCATGATCTTGATTGTAAGATCTCACCATCTTAAATCCCTTTAGTTTCAGAAAACACATAACATCTCAAATTGCAGCTATCACAAAGGCTGATATGGAAACCAGTACTATGACAAAGTCTCCATTGATCACTCCTGACGACTTTGATCCTTGGTACCAAAGAATGAAGGCTTCATCAACTCTCAAGACTCCAGGATGTGGGGATCTGTTGTCTATAGACCTCATGTACCATCCACCTATTCGGCTGCTGTTTGTGGTGGTATGATACCAAAGGAAGTAGCTGACTATTCTGAAGAAGATTAGAAGAAGATAGACATAGATCAAAAGGCCATGATCGTCCTCCAAACTGCTCTTTCAAACTCCAGCTACAGAGGCTTCAAGAAGGGCAAGACTACCAAGCAACTATGGGATGCACTGAAGCTGATGTATGTGTGGTCAAATGAATCAAAAGTGAACAAGAAGGACCTCTTAAAGCAGCAGTTTGAGAACTTCACCTTCAAAACAGGTGAAACCATGACACAACAATACTTCAGGTATGTTAAAATTATGCACTTTAATTAATGATAGCCACTATAGAGAACACGTACGGAAATGACATACCCAAACACAGATAACCAAAAGCGTGTTGTCATCAACTACTCTACTATTACGCAAACAACATAGCTCACTGGGAGTAGTCTCAAATCCAACTGACAATCATCACCACCGAAGCCACCTAAATGGTAAAACCAGAATCGATCTTAGATGGGGCTAGAAGATGATAGGAGCACAATCGCACACCTCTAAAACCCCAAGGGGAAAACCAGTGCCGACCATCATCGTCACCATCAACACCAACCAACTGCAAGCAGTCGCATAGCACCAACGATGACAACTATCGCAAGTTGCGCTACAACATTAAAACGGCAGATAAATGATGACGACGGCGCCACGCACTAATATAATGCCAACACAACAGTAACAACTACCGACTCAAGGCGAATCCCAACAGATGCAGCAACTAGCAAAACGCCAGAGATTAGCCAATAGTAAAACAACATCTGGGAGCACCATGAATATCTGAAGAAAATGGGCACACAAATAGATAAGAGAAGAAAAAAATGGCGGTACGTGGTGCATCTCCTTGTAGTAATTTAAGCATTAAGCAACACTAAACCAAAAAATGGTTGTTCATTCACAAATAGTTTAATATAGAGATAATAACCGCTCAGCTCCCTTTTGTTCATAAAAGGGCTATTTACGAATAGGGTTGTTTTAGGTTTTTAAACATATGTTATCGGTTTAATTTTTGAAGCCCGTGAATTTTTTGTACTAGCATGTGACCCTATGATTTGGATAATAAATGATAATTATAGGTCTAAGAAAGAAAATATTTTAACGACAAAGTATTAAGGTAATGAAAAATTAATAAATTTAAACAACTCAATTTTAGGGTTGTTATACAACTACTCTTCCTTTTTACTTTTTACATGGAGAATACCATGGAAAATTCCCATTTTATACATAATAAAATAGAGTTTAAAAATCAAAACTATAAACTGTTGTTCAATAAAAAATTCATACTATCAATTTGTCATTGATATTCCTAACTTTTAGTTTTATTTCCAGGGACAATCCTAGAAGATTAATCATGTATTGATTGGCCCCTGAATTTTACTCGATTTTGTTCTTGATAATGATTTTGAATAAAATAGGGAAATGTACAACGAAATAGAGTGGAAATTGAGTAGAAATCAATTGTAAACCAATGATAATTATGTTACTAGGATTGTCTTTACAAGAAAATATGAATGTTTGGATTACCATTGGTCAAATCGATAGTATGGGTTATTATCGGCTAATAGTTCATAGTTTGGCTCATAAAAATCCAATTTGCCTTTAAAAATCTTGGTCTCTCAACTTTAATATTCATTTAACATTTTTATCCCATACTTTACCTTTAGCTTTCTTTTCTAAAATTTAGGAATTTACAATATATCACTCTTATTAAACATACTAACTTAGATTAGGTTACAATGGTTCAACAATACCCATTGCACTATATACAGCTAGTACATATCGATCAATCGATGCCAATATGATCATTAGCACGACCACCACCATATATTGGCTATACTCACTACATACTCATTTTTCCTTCCATAATTGCTTGTCACCACCACCTACCGATGATCACTAAGTTGACCTTTTTCACCACCGTTACCACTACAACACATTTTAGTAACTTTATGTTATTAATGTCACTTAGTTTAATTAGATTTACTAATAACAAAATGAAACATTAGAATCAACATTGATGTGCATTATGAGTTGTTGAGTATGCACTTGATAATACTATTCTGATTTTAGTCCCTAACAAACCTCTAAAGCTCTAAGGGGTAAAGCCCCTCTACTGTGGGTTTCAGATGGCAGTACCCTAATGGAGTCTAAGGGGAAAGGCCCTTGATAGGCTAATGGGTTGGAGTAAGTTATCATTAATTATTAGTGGTAACTATGATGGGTAGCAATTTACCATTAGTAATTTGGTATTAGTTACAACTACTCATTGATGGTAGATTAGTCACAAGTAACCATGACTTTCAGATTATCAGTCATAGATCAGTGACAACTTAAGTTGGAAATCATATGTAAGTAGTAACGGGCCAATTATTGGCACCCTACAACTGGTAATGGATTTTCTCAACAAACGGTACTTTTACCACCATGTATTATTTCACTGTATCTTTTAATGTTTCACCCCACTAATTATGATGATTCAATACTATAATGTATCCAGTCGAGATCAAAAAGATGTTTAGAAAAAAATAAAGATGAGAAGAAGTAATTGGAGAAACTTTCAATTTATTTCATAATGAAAAGCAATAAACAAAGGCTCTAAATATGTATTTCTTGATAAGTTTATCATATAATTGTATTAGTATGTCTTTACCAAGACAAATTGTTTAAACATCTATATCATCATATCGATAACTTCCCAAATTAGTCATTCTTTTTGAAGGAAAATATGAAGTACCCATATTATTTTATTTTCGATGGTATTTGTTTGGTTAACAAAAGCAATCTACAAAGGTTCATCTTTCTCTAGAAGTTTTTGTTTTAATCTTTGATCCAGATAAAAGAGTATATGTTTTTCAACATCTCTCTTTAACAAAAGAATCTATATTCGTGTTCAATGTCACGACCCTCAATCGTTCTGCATAATATTCCAACAAACACTATGCAAATTATATGTTTTGTGAAAAATGTGCTTATATGGAAGTGTCTACACAAAGATTATATCAGGTTCTATTTATATGAAAATAAGAGAATTCAAAAAAATTATTCAAAGATGTTTAATACTTAGGATGAATATTTTATTCTTATATTGTTTATAAGTAAACTTAAATAGTATTTATAAATCAGATCATTATGTTCTTACACGTGGTGATGATTATTGCGTTTAAAGTTATATTTATTAGCATTAGCATATCAACATCACAAGGAGTTATCAAATTGAGCTCTTGACCAACATTAACCAAGTAATTTAAAGAGACCCCACCTCCAAAATAACCAATGAACTAATTATATATATATATATATATATATATATATATATATATATATATATATATATATATATATATATATATATATATATATATATACGTATGTATATATACGTATATATATACGTATATACGTATATACGTATATATATATACGTATATATATACGTATATATACATACGTATATATATACATACATACGTATATACGTATATACATACGTATATATATACGTATATATATACGTACGTATATATATACGTATATATATACGTACGTACGTATATACGTACGTATATATATATATATACGTATATATACGTACGTATATATATACGTATATATATACGTATATATATATATACATACGTATGTATGCATGTATATACGTATGTATGTATATACATACGTATGTATGTATATACAGATGTATGTATGTATATACATATGTATGTATATATATACATATGTATGTATATGTATATACATATGTATGTATATATATATATATATGTATGTATATATATATATATGTATGTATATATATATATATATATTATATATATATATATATATATATATATATATATATATATATATATATATATATATATATATATATATAAAAGAGTAGTATCATGTATAACCTAATATATTATAAAAACAGTAAAAATCTATATTATTTCACCAAGTGACTATTCTCCTAGTAGGAAGGAGGGATAATCTTGTCATAGCAATTTAAATTTATTTTGATAACTCCTTATTTCATGCAATTCAAATAACTTCTGAGTTAATTTTGTAATTCAAATGTAGTTAACCATTAGAATTGCAATTTTATATTCATTCATTATTTCATCTTCATTTGCATTCATATTCAAATAACTATTGTGATCACATTCTTTTGATCGATCGTGCTATTTTACGCTTATTTGTTATTTAAGGTTGATGTGCTATTTAGTTGTATATGTTGATTTTAGATAAATTTTTATGTTTTTTATTGTTAAAACGATGTTATTTTGAAAAATAAATTATTTTAAACTACTACTTTAATTGTTAAGTGTTTATTGGGCATTTTTAGTGTAGTTTTGACATTATAAAGTGTTGTGTTGATATTATACAAAGTTATGTTCATTAAGTATTATTTTACTTTTATATGATGTTTAAAGTTTATGTGTTACTATGAGGTAAAATTTGATGTTTCAATTGTTAAAATGGTAATTTGTTTTAAAAATATGTATACAAGTGCTACTTTTATACATGAAATGATGATTTTATGTTATAAAGTTTCAGTTTAAAACTATAAAGTGCTATTTTCGTTGTGTGCTATTTTACGAAAGTAGCACCCTTTATATTTATTAAGTGTTATTTTTAAAAACTTTTTAAAAAGATGTAATTATTTTTAGAAAAAAATATAGCAATATTATACACATGTTGAAGATAAAAAAATGCTTGATTTTATTGTATAATTTTTTTAAAAAAATAATAAAGCATATAAAAGATATGTTAGTTTAAAAATTGGTGTAAGTAGTTATTATGTTTCGAAAAAAATCAACACATGAAAAATCTAGAATTTATTATGGATGTTGATTTTGTTTTATTTAGTTATCACTAATTTCTAATCTGCTCTTATTCTTATTTACTATTAATCTAATTGAAAATTGATGAGTTGTCGTTAATCTTAACTATCAATATATTCAATTAACGCACCAGATCTGTTCTTATGGTTTTAGGTAGCATAGAGTTTGTACTGGAACTATACTACACTATATACATACATACATACATACATACATACATACATACATACATACATATACATATATATATATATATATATATATATATATATATATTTATAGAGGTTCAAATAAAATAAATTTTCCCTAAGAAATCTAAGAATCAATATTAACGTGACATGTGGCACAATTCAAATTTAAAGCTTAAGGACAATTATGTCAAAAATAAAATCTAAATTTTTTTAACAAAATGTAGCATATATTCTTAGATCTCTAATCTCAAATAAATCTTTTCACTCTTATAAAGCAACCCCAAATATGAGTAATTGTATAACTATAAACCCACCAACCATGGCGATGTGTTGCCGTGTCAAGGTTTCACGTGCTCGCATCAACCTTTGGCTATCGCAAAATATGTGCTGCATTTCATAAAATAAAGCAAAAGATATGCTAAAAACGTAATATAGCATAGAACTTTGTTGTTTGATGCAAAACCACACAGTTCTTTGCTATTTTGATTAAATAAGATAATAAGTCACATAAACAATACAAGAGATTTTGTTGTTTTGACATAAAACAACATAGAATATGTTACGCAAGACAGCACAAAACTGTGCTATTTTATGCAAGACAACACAAAACTGTGTTGTTTGACATAAAACAACACAATTCTATATTGTTTTTATGGAATTGAACACAAAAACTTTAAAATGCATCACAATTTTACGTAATTTGTTTTTTTTTTAAATTATAGCAATACTATACTAAATTTAAAGAAGAAAAAATGCTTGATTTTATGGTACAATTTGTTTTAAAAAAATTATCTAGTATGAAAAAGTTATAAACGTTTAAAAAATTAGGAGAAACTCAAAAAAGTCAACAAAAGTGTTTACATACCCAAAATACCCTTCCATCTTTTTATTTGCAACATTATCATCTTAGGCATTTATTGAGAATTAGAATGCTAAGATCATTTGTTAGCCTTCTTATGCAAAATATATTTTTAAATGGAACCTCCCTAGGGATCCATTCCATTGAGAACCAATATTTTGTAAAAAATCAAAAGAACCAAGACTCACCAATCAAAAATTTTAAATTATTTTAGGTTTATTTATTTCATCAATTATATAAAAGGGTAGGAATGTAATTTGATAAATAAAAATTCACTTTAGTAGGTTGAAAATCCTAACTATTTCCTCCATTATTGGTTCCACAATCAAATTACCCTTCACCAATAATTTCCATTCCTAGTTTTATTTGTAGTTTTAGTAGTCATAGAATACTTTTAAAAATGTCATTGAGCAGGTTAATTGGTGATCGAAATACACCATTTTTTTGCACGAGAGCTTTGATGATGATTTTTTTGACACAAAATTAGCGGAACCAAATGTGGATTCTAAGAATGCTACTCCATATTTAGGTACTTTAAGAGCGTCATTATTATCTCATTTGTTCTTTTGTTAAAAAGCGATCAATGTTAAGTATTGACTTCAAGGCACTAGACAAACAACAACAAGATCATGATGTGGTAAAGATCAGATATCCTTCACAGATATGCAGTTCTATATTAAATGTTCTTTTTCTTAAATGGTTTTGAATGATAATATCTTCATTGTATAATACATTTTTAACCAAAATATTGCTATCAACATTAAAACAAAATTATGTTGTAGAATGCAATGTTCTAAATGTATCCAGAACAAGTTGAGCATCCAAAAAGCTCTTGATACAAGCTAGCCAACTAGTTACACGGATCTTGAAATGGAGCATTGTTGGACACAACAAGTGTATAAAAAGGATTATGCTTGCAATAATAAAATATAATATGTTCTAACATTCAAACAATCATTAACTAACACATTAGCATCATTAACATTCATAACATACATAAATTACTATTTAAAATTTCTTTTTCAAATTTGTAGATAAAAGAAATTTTTGCAAAAGTGTCCATAGCGGATGAAGATTTGTCCAAAGCGGATGAACAAGTATCTGAAGTGGATGAGAACAAGTCTAAATGTCTACAACAGATAACCATCACACACACAACGAATGACCAAGTTTACAATTGATGAACAGTCCACATCGGATGTTCATCCACAGCGGATGTTCATCCACAGCGGATGTTTATCCACAGCAGATGAACACTCCACAACGGACAACTATCATACAAACACACAAGTGTTCACAGCAGACAACATCCAAGACACAACAGACATGTTATCCAACATCCATAATAGACAACTTAACATGCACAGCGGACAGATAATCATCCATAGTGAACAACTTATAGACTTAGGATTATATGTAATTAGTTTTTACATAAGGATATTTTTGTAACTATACATAGCTCTTTGTATGTTGGACTATTTGAAGATGATACTTACCAAAACCTGAGTGCCAAATCTCATGATGATTACCAAAACCGACATGGTGAAGCTATGCTGAAATTATGATCAAAACGAAGAAAATTGACCAAAGTCAAACTTGGTCAACCTTGGTCAAAGTCAACAGCCAACATCAGCGGTCGTCCCGAATGACGTCAGCACCTAGCAGTAGTCACGCATTAGCAACAGAGAATTTATCAGACTTAGAAGAATATTTATGTAATTATTAGGGCTTAAATGTTATTTTGTTTATTTATGTAAAGAGTATAAATAAACTAAGTGTAGTCATTTTTATACGCTAAGCATTGTAAGCACTAACAACAAAAAACAAGGGAGAATTAGTCTAGTGAGAGAAACAATCAGGTTGAGTGTGTGTGAGAGAGAATTTTCTTAAAAACTCCCTTTGTAATCTTATAGCATTATCATCCATATGAATGAATGAAAAATTTATGAATATGTGTTCTTGAATTGTTCATCATTCATTCATCATCATACATTAAATCTTGCAACAGAACTTCACTTGAAATCATCAACAATTCTGTGAGATTTTGCATCACATATCTGATAAACGACAACAATACGATTGCAATATTCAATCCTACGATTGTCGAATTTCCACAGTTGGTATCAAAGCCTTGGCTTCTTGTTCTTTAATTTTTTATCAAAAATTTGAACCACAAGTTTGATCTACAAATTGTTGTTGTTTTTTATGAAATCAAGCTACCATTATCTCAGATTTTTATTTTGTGAAGATCTGCAAGTTTTCACGTCAATTGAAGTTCATTTGAGCCATTAATTTGAAGATTTAAGCAAATTTGTTCTTCAAGTCTTCAAATTCTCATAAACATGAAATTTGATTTTGTTGTTGTTTTATCGAATTTAAGATTCTAATTGCTTTAGTTTATGATAACTAACACATCTGTAAAGTTTCATATCAGTTGATCAACCACCAGTCTTGAATTTGAAGATTTTTGAAAATTTTGTGTTCTTGAGAAAAGTTCACTGTTTTTGAGGAAAAATCATCAAAATCATGAATTTGATGTTTTTTAGCTGAAACTGTTAGTGTTTTTAGCTTAGAGACATCAAATCTAAGGTTTATTTATCATACACAACAACCAAAACCTACATTTTTGAACATTGATTCCCAGATCTGAGTTTTTGTTCTTCTTAGTGTTCTTTAGGTGTTCATTATCACAATTCGAGTTTAGATGATGATTATATGAAATTGATTGTTGTTTTAGCTTAGAATCACTTATCTATAGATATTATAATATTTGGTTTTATCAAATTCCATCAGAAATCCAAGAATCAAAAGTTTGTTCATTCAAAACATGAAGTTTGACTTTTTCAAAGTCAAACTGTTTTGAAATCTCAAAATTCAGCCAAAATTCATGATACAACAATTTGAGAATCATTCAATTATTCAAGAATCATTTAACAATCATTCATACAACAATTTGTGTATTTGAAACTGAAATTTTATTCATAATCAAAGTTTACACAACTGATGCACTATTTCCACAGCTGATACACTATTTCGACAGCTTATGCACTATTTTCACAGCTGATGTGTTAAAGTCCAAAGCGGACAAAATTCACACAAAACGTCCCAAAGTCTTTCTTAGCTTCACAACAGACACACAACTCGATACACATCTGATTCACAACAACCACAACGGATATTAATCACATAGTCCACAACGGACATTGAACAAACATCTTCACGTTTGTTCACATCTGACCTTATAAACATCTTCAAAAAACACACAGTGGATGTTACATTCATTTTACAGCGGATGAGTTAGAAGAGACATACACATCGGTCCACAGCGGACGTTAAACATACAACTTGGATACCATCTGTACACAGCGGACTTGTAACATCATTTAATTTTAATTGGGGAGATCCAAATATAGTTACTTCTTAAATTAAGCTAGATTAATATTAGTCTAGCTTAACTAAATTATAATTTAATCAAGTTAACTCTTTAATTAGGTTGATCTAATTAAATTGAGTTTTGACGTTCTTTGGATTCAATTAAAATTTTAAAATTTGATTTTGTTTGAAAGACAAAAACAATTGTTAAATCATTTTTGTTTTAAACAAAATTGAAAATTTAACATCATTCACTAACATTCGTGTTCCAAGAAACCGAGCTGTCTTTCTTGCTGCAGGTAGAAAGAGGTTTAAAGAATTCAAACAAAGGAAACCAAGCTGCAACCAACCAAACAACAGCAGCAAATCAAACAAAAGCTACAACCAACCAAGCAACAGCAGCATATCAAACAATAACAACAATTCATTGTTTGACAAGATAGATATTCAGTTGTACATCAGTCACATTAAGAAAGAACTCATGCATTTACATTTGTGTGATCTTGCAAACTCAAACAACACATTGTCTAATGATTTAATCAAATGCAGGTCAGAGATGGAACAATCTCAAAGAAATGATCAAGCACAAATGAAGACGTTGAATCAACAAAACATTACATTAGATCAAGAGATGAACCGTGTTGCGAGACAAAATGTGTAAGGCCTCGTTTCCAGAAACCTCACAGTTGGTCAATCATAGCACAATATATATAAAACATTTCATAGTTTATAAACCAGTGCAGCGGAATTAATATCAAAAGCCATTCACTTCATTAATAAATATTGTTGCTAAGCAATACATTGCTAACTGTTAATAATTACAAAAGATCATATTAATTTCATTACAAAACAACAATATAAATATGTGTGAACGGATGCCAGTCTAGCCCTGACGAGTAGCCTCCCCGAGTGCCATCCTCAGCAAATTACCTGCAAACTGAAAATAAATAAAAGCCAGCGTTGCTGAGTGAGCTCTAGTTTAAAAACATTAAAATATCTTGAAAGATTTGTATATGAAAATACCCTTATAAAATAATATACTTTTACATATCATACGTAAAGTTAAGATAACATCCATTATCTTCTTTACCATTTCCATCATCGTTCATTCAAACCTTTATTTTAATATTTCACTTAATCCGGACCAATGTGCTATGCCCCCGATATTGCGCACAAAACTAGTACTGGGCCGAGGTCTACAAATAGACCCCAAACTGGTGCACGAAGCTGACTCCAGTACTGGGGCAGCAACAAGGGTCCCCTCAATCTCAAAGATTGACCCTGTGTGCATCCAACGGGTTAGCTAAACTGCACACAGTTGAGCTAACAACCTAGTGGTTGTGAACCTCGAGTGAATTTGTTTGCAAGACTTTCTTCCGTTCTTTATGTACCATTTCTCATTATCATTAATCTTTCCACTGTCTTTAATGATAATACTTTACGTATATGGATAAATCACACCACACAAAGTCACATAATAATATAATAAATATGAACACAAGAACAGCCCAAAGCATAAATAAAATAATCAGATAATAGCATCAAGTCAAACCAGGGTCAAACCCTAAAATTCTGATTTCCTAAAATTCCAGAAAATTTTCTAAGTGTCTAGGCGCATGGGCACTATGCAGACGCACGAGCCCTACTTAGGCGCATTAACACTATTCAGGCGCATGAATCCTACACTTAGGCATTTTAACTTTCATTCTGGGCGCATGAAGTGTTCAGGCGCATGGACACTATTGGGGCGCATGAGCCCCTCCTAATTTTTCTAAGGAAAATTTTCCAGGCGCATGGGCCCTGTTTGGGCGCATGGCCTGTACTTAGGCGTTTCTAAGTTAAAATCCCAGGCACATGGGCCCTGTTTGGGCGCATGACCTGCACTTGGCATTTCTTAAGCCTAAACCTCAGGCGCATGGACCCTGTTTGGGCGCATGACTACCTGTTGTGCATTTTTCAAAATCACAACTATCCCCGATCTGTATTTGCACCTGTTCTAAGTATAAACTTAACATTCTAACCAACCACAACACATAAACAAGCATAAACATACACAACATACGGGTATACATAAACCAGTTGTAAAACATTTTAATCATGCATTTTCAGCCCCAAAATGTTTAAAACATATAGAAACCGGGGTCTAGAACTCACCTAGTGCAGCAAACAAGTAAAACTCCACCTAACCTGCTTGCACACGAGTTCAAACGCCTAAAACAAGCAAAAACAAACAACAAAAGACATAAACACATATAAATCAGTTTTAAGGTTGAAAACCCAACAAAACCGAGCCAATTATGCATAGAAATACTTACCAAGATCAAAAACACCCTCTTTCTCTCTCTAGAACTGAGAGAACTTTGATTTCTTCTTCTTATTCTTTTGTTTCAGTAGAACACAGCAACAACAGGGGTGATATGGGCGGGCATACCCATAAAGTGCACTTTTTGACTTTTGTGTACTTTTACACAAAACACCCCTCATCTTTTGCTTCTTTTAGTTTTCTTCAAGATACTTTCTTTTCTTTTATTTTATGTGACAAAATTTTGGGCGTTACAAGTCTACCCCCCTTAAAGAGGTTTCGTCCCTGAAACCTGTGACTCTTCGAATAACTGTGGGTAATGCTGTCTCATCTCATCTTCGGTTTCCCACGTAGACTCAGAACCCTTTCGGTGTTTCCACTGCACCCGCACAAGCGGAACCACTTTATTTCTAAGTCTCTTCTCCTTCCAATCAATGATTGCCATTGGTTTCTCCATATAGTTAAGCCCTTCATCCACTTCGATCTCTTCTAGTGGTACAATCATGTCTTCATTGGCTAAGCACTTTCTCAGATGAGATACATGGAAGGTTGGATGAATTCCACTTAACTCATTAGGCAAATCTAAGCGATAGGCCACCATCTCCTACTCATGCGATGATTCGGAAGGGCCCTATGTATCTTGGGCTTAGCTTGCCCCTTTTTCGGAACCAGATGATCCCTTTCCAAGGTAAGACCTTCAACATGACTTTATCACCCACGTTGAACTCGATCGGTCTATGCCTTTTGTCGGCATACGACTTCTGTCTATCCTTTGCCGCCTTCATAAAGGCTTTGATCATTTCCAATTTCTCCGTCGTAGCCTCGATCACCTCAGTACTTCCCAATTCCTTGTGCCCGATGTCTCCCCAACATACGGGCGTCCTACATCTTGTACTGTATAACATCTCATATGGTGGCATGCCTATGCTGGCATGATAACTGTTGTTGTACGAGAACTCTGCTAACGGTAGGGTGATCATCCCAACTTCCTCCAAAGTCGATCACGCATGCTCGGAGCATATTCTCTAGCGTCTGAATTGTCCTCTCAGACTGACCATCTGTCTGTGGATGATAAGCCATACTGATGTGTAAGCTCGTCCCCATTGCATCGTGGAATCTCTTCCAAAACTTCGATGTGAACCGGGTGTCACGATTCGACACAATAGACACCGGCACACCATGACGAGCCACAATCTCCTTGATGAACAGATCCGCCAATCTCATGGAGGAGTACGTCTCGCGGATCGGTAGGAAGTGAGCACTCTTTGTCAGACGATCAACTGTCACCCATATGGTATCGTACCCCCTCGCAGTACGGGGTAAATTTGTGATGAAGTCCATGGTGATGTGCTCCCACTTCCATTCAAGTATAACCAATGGCAGGATCTTCCCGTATGGCTTCTGGTGTTCAGCCTTCACTTGCAAACAAGTAAGGCACTTACTCACATACTCCACTACATCGCGCTTCATTGCCGGCCACCAGAAATTTTCTTCATGTCTTGATACATCTTGGTAGCACCAGGATGAATGGAGTATCGAGTCTTATGAGCTTCGTCCAGAATTCGCCCCCGTAGATCTCCATATCGGGGATTCCACATCCGCCCGAAGTGGGTTCTAACTCCATGGGTATTCTCTCCCAACTCTGTGACCAGACCTCTCATCCTTTCAGAGTTAAGACGATCTTCTTTCAATGCCTCATTTTGAAATTCTTTGACCTGTGTCATCACGTCCGAGGTTATCACCAATTGATAAGCCTTCACCCGGATTGGCTCGGGTCTCTCCTTTTGGCTCAGGGCATCGGCCACTATATTGGCTTTACTCGGATGGTAGTGGATCTCACAATCATAATCCTTAATCAATTCCAACCACCTCCTCTACCTCATGTTGAGATCCTTTTGCTCAAAGAAATACTTTAGGCTCTTGTGGTCCATGAAGATTATGCATTTCACCCCATACAGGTAGTGCCTCCAAATCTTTAAGGCGAAGACCACAGCTGCGAGCTCCAAATCATGCGTGGGATAATTGACCTCGTGGGTTTTTAGTTGTCGGGACGTGTAGGCTATTACTCTCCCACGTTGCATTAACACACAACCCAGTCCCGAATAGGAGGCATCCGAATACACCACTAAGTCTTCACTCCCTTCGGGTAATGTCAAAACAGGAGCTTGAGTTAATCTTGCCTTTAACTCCTCAAAAGCGTCTTCTTGTTCTTGACCACACACAAACTTCACCTCCATGTCAATTTGGTCAAAGGTGAGGCTATCTTGGAAAAGTCCTGGATAAATCTTCTGTAGTAGCCCGCCAAACCCAAGAAACTACGAATCTCGGATGGCGTCTTTGGAGACTTCCATTGCATCACCGCCTCAACCGTTGTCGTGTCCACCATGATTCCTTCAGGATTCACCACATGACCCAAAAATTGAACTTTATGTAACCAGAAAGCATAATTAGAGAATTTAGCATAAAGCTTCTCCCTTCTAAGTGCCTCCAACACTTCGCGTATGTGACCGGCATGTTCTTCTTTACTCTTTGAATAAATCAGTATATCATCAATAAACACAATCACTGACTTATTCAGCATTGGCCAACACACTCGGTTCATCAAATCCATAAAGGCAGCTGGCGCGTTAGTCAGACCGAAAGACATAACGAGGAACTCGTATTGTCCATAGCGCGTGCGAAAAGCTGTCTTAGGAATATCTTGCTCCTTAATCTTCAATTGATGGTAACCAGATCGGAGATCTATCCTTGAGAACCAACTAGCACCTTGGAGCTGATCAAACAAGTCATCTATTCTCGGTAGGGGATATCGGTTTTTCACCATCAACTTATTTAGCTCCCGGTAGTCTATGCACATCCTCATACTACCGTCTTTCTTCTTGACAAACGGGACCGGAGCACCCCAGGGAGAGATGCTCGGTCGGATAAATCCCTTGTCCATCAACTCCTGTAATTGAACCATCAACTCCTTCATCTCCATAGGAGCCAATCGATACGGTACCTTGGCAACTGGTTGGGCACCGGGTATCAGATCAATCTGAAACTCAATCTCGCTATTCAGTGGCACACCTAGTAAATCTTCTGGGAACACGTCTGGAAAGTCACCCACCATGGGTACTTCAAACAACTGTGGTACTGACGCGTCCACATCCTTCACATAAGCCAGGTAGGCACTACATCTCCGCTTCATGCACTTCTCTGCCACCACCATCGAAATCACCTTCGGGACCATAGCGACGCGGTCATCGTAGACAGTCAACGAACTTCCATTGGGCGTAATTAATTGGATCATCTTTTTGCGACACACAATATTTGCCTCATAGGCTGCTAACCAATCCATCCCTATTACTACATCAAATCCGCCTAGGGGCATCACAAACAGTTTAGCAAAGAACCTATGGCCTTCTAGTTCTATGTCGCAATCCTCAATCATCTTAGAAATTCTAGTTGACTTACCACTAGCAGTTTCTACATCAAATGGTTCGTCAATATTCCCACTACTAACAGGCAACTTAGCATAGAAAGCAGCAGAAATGAAACTCCTACTAGCACCAGAATCAAATAATACAGAGGCACAAGTTTGGTTTACTAGAAACATACCTGACACGACGTCTGGGTCAACCCGGGCCTCTTCTTGGGTCATCGTGAAGGCTCTAGCACTCGCCCTCTGTCCTCCTTATTCAGTCCCCTTCTTGGCCCCAGAGCTCTCAGCTCTCGACATCTTGCACTCATAGCTCCTGTGACCAGTCCCGCCACAGTTGAAGCATTTTGGCACTCAATAATCTTTTGCTATATGACCGGGCTTCCCACACATGAAGCACACAGTCACACCCCTCATACAATCACCAGTGTGCTCCCTACCACATCGGTCGTACTTCCTCAACCCTAGGCCTGATGACACCACCCGCCGATCATCCATCCTCATCCTTTAGTTGTTTGGGGTGTAACCGCGATGCCCAAACCGCTTACCTCTCCAGTTCTTATCACCTCCATCTGCCTTCTTCACCTCAACCACCGCTACTTCCCTTTCATCATACAACATTCCCGCCAAATCCACTGCCGACCTAAAAGTGCTCAGTTGGGCAGCGATCAAGTGTCTGTGGATGTCGGCCGGTAGTCCCTGGACATATCGATTGATCTTCCTCGATATCGGCGTAACCTGATCCGACACCAACCTCGCCATTTCGTTAAACCTGGCGGTGTATTGCTGGTGGGTCATAGTTACCGACTCCAGCTGTAAGAACTCCCTTTCGATCTTGTTGAGTTCTAGGTGAGGACAGTATTCCTCAATCACCAACTTCTACAGCTCTCCCCATCTCATTCTCTTAATGGCCCTGTCACCCGTAGCTGCATCCACTCGCGGTTTCCCACACCACCAACTCTTCTTCATCACTAGAGGCTCCCCTTCCAGCATTCATCTCCTCCTCATCATTATGATTCCTCACGTTACCCCTCCTACCAGCAGTCGTCCTCCTTTCCTCTTTCTCTTTCCTTTCATCTTCTCTAACAGCCCGAATGACTTCAGTCACTACAGACGGTAGGATCGTCTGCATGACTTGGTGAACCTCCTCCACCACTGCCTCTTTCACTGAGGCCCTCAAATTGGCACTCTCATCACCGCCCTCCGGGTGATGAAGCCTAGGCTCACCAGGAGCCGTCTTTGCAGTCCTCGTCTTGTTCTTCACCGCCCGTGGCCTACCAGCACGACCACCCCATGTTCCACCTCGAGAAGCCTTAGATGATCTACCTCCGGCTATCCTCTAAGCACTATAAGATTCAAACACCAACACGGTCATTCAAGGTAATAGCTCAGTTTATGTCAAGTATAGTAAGTCCCTAATTACAGTGGCCAGTTGTGATTAGCCACTTACTTTACTCTTAATCCCTCGAGCATTTCCTATCCTGACTACATTAGTATTGAAATCTACTAAAGGCACATAAATCAAATAGCACACACACAAAATACTGGTTAACATTAACAAAAGAAATACCTGATGGCACGTAGCTACTCGGGCTCGCATCCCTCTATTCGTCCCATTCTCAGTTTAAGTTTAGGTTTTGAAAATATTTACCTATTTCACTTAAACTTTGGCTCTGATACCAACTTGTAAGGCCCCGTTCCCGAGACCTCACAGTTGGTCAATCATAGCACAATATATATAAAACATTTCATAGTTTATAAACCAGTGCAGCAGAATTAATATCAAAAGCCATTCACTTCATTAATAAATGTTGTTGCTAAGCAATACATTGCTAACTGTTAATAGTTACAAAAGATCATATTAATGACAAAACAACAATATTAATATGCGTGAACAGATGCCAGTCTAGCCCCGACGAGTAGCCTCCCCGAGTGCCATCCTTAGCAATTTACCTGCCAACTGAAAATACATAAAAGTCAGCGTTGCTGAGTGAGCTCTAGTTTAAAAATGTTTAAATACCTTCAAAGATTTGTATATAAAAATACCCTTTTAAAATAATATACTTTTTCTTTCGTACACGATCACATATAATACGTACAGTTAAGATAACATCCATTATCTTCTTTACCATTTCCATCATCGTTCATTCGAACCTTTATTTAATCTTTCACTTAATCCGGACCAATGTGCTATGCCCCCGATATTGCGCACAAAACTGGTACTGGGCCGAGGTCTACAAATAGACCCCAAACTGGTGCACGAAGCTGACTTCGTACCGGGGCAGGAACAAGGGCCCCTCAATCTCAAAGATTGACCCTGTGTGCATCAGCGGGTTAGCTAAACCACACACAGTTGAGCTAACAACCTAGTGGTTGTGAACCTCGAGTGAATTTGTTTGCAAGAATTTCTTCCGTTCTTTATGTTCCACTTCTCATTATCAATAATCTTTCACTTTCTTTAATGATAATACTTTACGTATATGGATAAATCACACCACGCAAAGTCACATAATAATATAATAAATAGGAACACAAGAACAGCCCAAAGCATAAATAAAATAATCAGATAATAGCATCAAGTCAAACCAGGGTCAAACCCTAAAATTCTGATTTCCTAAAATTCCAGAAAATTTTCTAAGTGTCTAGGCGCATGGGCACTATGCAGACGCATGAGCCCTGCTTAGGCGCATTAACACTATTCAGGCGCATGAATCCTACACTTAGGCATTTTAACTTTCATTCTGGGTGCATGAACTGTTCAGGCGCATGGACACTATTGGGGCGCATGAGCCCCTCCTAATTTTTCTAAGGAAAATTTTCCAGGCGCATGGGCCCTGTTTGGGCGCATGGCCTGTACTTAGGCGTTTCTAAGTTAAAATCCCAGGCACATGGGCCCTGTTTGGGCGCATGACCTGCACTTGGCATTTCTTTAGCCTAAACCTCAGGCGTATGGGCCCTGTTTGGGCGCATGACCACCTGTTGTGAATTTTTCAGAATCACAACTATCCCCGATCTGCATTTGCATATGTTCTAAGCATAAACTTAACATTCTAAGCAACCACAACACATAAACAAGCATAAACATAAGAATAAACATACACAACATACGGGTATACATAAACCAGTTGTAAAACATTTTAATCATGCATTTTCAGCCCCAAAACAGTTAAAACATATAGAAACCAGGGTCTAGAACTCACCTAGTGCAGCAAACAAGTAAAACTCCGCCGAACCTGCTTGCACACGAGTTCAAACGCCTAAAAAAAGCAAAAACAAACAATAAAACACATTAACACATATAAATCGGTTTTAAGGTTCCAACAAAACCGAGCGAATTTTGCATAGAAATACTTACCAAGATCAAAAACAGGCTCTTTCTCTCTCTAGAACTGAGAGAACTTCGATTTCTTCTTCTTCTTCTTTTGTTTCAGTCAAACACAGCAGTAGCAGCGGTGATATGGACGGCCATGCCCATATAAAGTGCACTTTTTGACTTTTATGTACTTTTACACAAA
Source organism: Flaveria sonorensis (assembly GCA_025506505.1). Lineage (NCBI taxonomy): Eukaryota > Viridiplantae > Streptophyta > Magnoliopsida > Asterales > Asteraceae > Flaveria > Flaveria sonorensis. The sequence goes on along the minus strand of CM046440.1, from coordinate 18,943,860 downwards.
ACACCCCTAATCTTTGGCTTCTTTTAGTTTTCTTCAAGATACTTTCTTTATGTGACAAAATTTCGGGCGTTACAAAGTGGTTCAACAATAAATCAAACTAGAAGAGTTAACTGCTGAGCTTGCAAAATCCAAAAAGAACAATAACACAAACATTCCTCCATTGCCTGAAATTCCCGAAGACAGAAAGATCAGTCTATGCACATTAGCATGCATAGATGAAGTACAAGCATATCGGAAATATTGCAACAATCTAGCATACATGATAAATTAGGAAAGAGCTTCACATGCAGAGGAACTACAAACTTCTCCTAATCAAATTAGTTCACTAGAGAAAGAAGTTGATAACTTGCTTAAAGAAAACCAAAAGTTGAATGCTCATGCAGCTGAACTCTCTGTGAAGTTAACAAAAACAAAGGTTGAAGTTGACGCCAAAATATCAGAAGCAAGTACAACCAAAACAATCAATAACTTGCAATATTACGTTGAGCATCTAAATCAAGCAATCAATACAGAAAAGGCTACAAATGCAGAATTGAAGATATAACATAAAGCCTTTGAAGATAAAATCAATTCTCTGCTGAAGGATGTACACAAACTCCTTGGAGAAAGATTTAGTCTTCAAGCTCAAGTTACAAGCCTCACTGAGTTTCTAACAAAGACAAAGCAGATTATGCATCAACAGAAGTTGAACTTGAGAATTTAAAGCTGACTGCTAGCAACTTGGAAGAACTACTTGATGCACAAAAACATCAGAAGAAGAGTGCTGGAACTACATACCATGTTGTTCCTCCTCCTTATAATGATAACTACACAGAAATACCAACTTCAATGACAAGTCTAGTCAAAGAAGATTCAAATATGCATGTTCATCCACCATCCACTATCACTCAAATCACTTCTCCTGAAACAGCACCAAAGTTGTCCCTCAAACCAGAATCACCATAGAATAAAACCTTTCATTCCTGTGATAGTCAAGATGGAGATCCTGCAAGTGCGGAAAGTGATGAAGAAACCAACCAACCAAGCAAAGAAACATTGACATGTCCTAACCATGTCATTGAAGAAATCAATCCAAAAGAAACACAGCCACAAAAATCCAAAGCAGCAAAGCCTGACAACAAACAAATGGCTATGGTTCTCTATGAGAAATTCAAACCAGCTGGATTCTTGAACAAGAATTAACAAAGGCCGAACTGTAGGCAAAGATTAAGATGGAGTTAAAGAACAAGCAGAAGCTTAAGGTACAAGAAATCAAATAACGGGTCAAGAGGAAGAAAAATGGATCTAAAAGAAAGAAGAAAAATCAAACCAAGTCTTCTACACCTGATCCAAGCCAACTATCAACCTCAATTACTACATTAGAAACTCCAAAACAACAATCAATTCCCTATGAGACATGCAATTCAGATTCACACAACACGTCTGAGTGTAAAAACACTGAGTGTGATACATAGATATGTCCTCACAAGAGAAAGCAACAAAAACAACCAAGAGAAAAAGCTATGAAGTTCCAATCAAATCCAAATTCATCATTAAAGCCTAAGGGAAGAAGATCCAAACCTACTCCTTACTGCTTAAATTGTGACATTGAGAATCATACCACTTCAGAGTGTTCATACAACAACTCTCCAATATCACAACACAGAAGAGGTCAAAGATCTTATCATTCATCAGAGTTGTACTCACTGAGATTGGAGCATGAGTACTACAACAGATGTCATAGCTACTCTTCTCCTCGATCACATCGACATGGGTATGATTTTAAACATTATGATATTCATGATTATTGGGCATCAAGACATTATCCTAAGTCATACATACAACATAAGTATGACAGATATAGGAATAATGATTTGCTTAATGGCTATCATAAAAGATCACATCCATCAAATTATTATAATCATTATTATAATTCATATGATGAATATGATCACTTGCCTAAAAGAAAAAAACATGATCAAGGACAAAGATCCTTTGCTACACCTCCACAAAACTTTCAAAAGCAAAATAGATTTTCTAAACCAACCAAAAGATTTTCAAAAGCCAAACAAACTCCTTTTGTTAAACAAACTAAAATTGAGTCAGTTGGTTTAAAATCAAAACAATGTTGGAGAAATAAAACAATTTCAAGAGGTGAATATGATACATCATCAGATAAAGCAAAATCATACACACACCAGCAAGTCATATATAAAGATGCTAATGAATAGCTCAGGACAGTAATGGCCTGGGTTGAAATATCTAACTGATTTGCTAGTGTGAGAGGGACAGTTATGGAGGCCTGCCAACACATGAAAAGTTAGTAGTGGCTGATCCCTTCCCATGATAGGAATCTTTCTGCTCATGATGTTTATGATGCACCTGAATCATATGGAGAAGAAATTAACCATGATTCAATGCAGGACATCAATCATTCATAGAAACTATGATGGCAATGCAAGAAACAACAGATGTTTCATTCCATTTGCTTAGTCTGACTACATTGCTACATGGACTAACTGTTGATGATCTTTATTGATTTGATAACACATATGCCATTTCTTTATTTTCTCAAAACCAAAAATCCTAAAAAGAAATTAGAAAATCAAGAAAAGTCCAAAAATATTACTATTATGTAATTATTTTTGAATCTTCTTGCATTTATATGAGAAATGATAGTACCCTTATCTACTATCTTCTGCATCTATTTTTCAGATTAATAAAGACTGATAAGACTCTATTTGATATGTCAGTAGGCTTAGCCTGGATTCAAGATAAGCATATTTGTGATGAACTAAATCAATATGCATTGTGGACCAAAACCATCTTAGGGTATTGGTATACAAGGACTTTTCAAAGTGTTTGCTTGTGTAGTTACCTAAACACACCATGCAAAAATGGTTTATAAATTTCTCATTGATAAAAGCATCTGTTTCTCCTTTATTGTATGTAATTACAGACCTGGAGTAAACATAATGACAATTTCTATTGTGCTGAGCACTGACCTAGTTGACCTTGCACTAAAAGTGTTGATGCATGCCAAAAAGGCAAACAAAACATTCCCAATGTGGATCAAAACATTCCTAAAGTGGATCATATCATGAGAATTTATACTCTAAGTAGCCTGGATCAAGTTGTAATAAAGTGCTACCTTGCATTTCATGAGGAGGGTTATTCTTCCATATTTCTGAGTGTGGGGTACTCAATTAGCATATCTAATCAAACTTAAACATGATAAATATCACAAAGTTTTGAAAACAGATCCTTGTATGAGTTTAAGTGGACAAATATACTTACAATCAACATTTTTCTTTGTCTATGTCTATTCTAACTTTAAATTCTTAGATGTAGAGGATTTTGGATTAGTATGATCTCATTGAAGTTAAGGATTCATGCTTGTAAATATCATAATTTTGAAAACTCTAAAATTCCAAAAAGATTTATCAGTTTTAGTATATTTCTTAGTTTTGGCAGATTTACATGTGTTATTGATTTAGGAGTGAAACTTCCATGCAATACCTCTACCGAGAGGATTTAGAAGTTTATAGGTGATGAATTGCACAACATGCCTAAGTTTCTCATTCAGTTCAAGATGTTAAGTGAACACTCATGCTTCTTTCAAAGATCTCCTGCCAGTTGCTGAGAACTAAGAATCCTCCTCTTGGTGTCTCATACATAAAAGTTCCTGACCCTCTAAAGCTGTTGTTGAGGGAGAGTATATGTCAAGTCTAAAGAATGTCTGATGCTTCTCCTTCACTTCTGAAGTTGAGATAAAGCTGCTGATATTGCTACCTGTGTAATCCATAGTGTTTGCAAATGGGTGTATTTTCAGGTCTTCAAAATAAGACTAGAAGATCAAGCTGATGAAACATCCATCAAGTACCGAAACAAAGTTTGTATTTGTTGAAACAAAGTCTTTTCTCAATGGCTTTTTTTGAAGCTTCTAAGAAGATGCTACCAAAAAGGGGGAGAAGACTGCACTTCAAGACTGCACTTGAATCAACATCCATAGATTTGATAATCATGAGGTTTTGGCAGCATCATCTTAGGGGGAGTATTGTTGAACTATTTGAAGATGATACTTACCAAACCTGAGTGCCAAATCTCATGATGATTACCAAAACCGACATGGTGAAGCTATGCTGAAAATATGATCCAAACGAAGAAAGTTGACCAAAGTCAAACTTGGTCAAACTTAGTCAACCATGGTCAACGTCAACAGTCAACATCAGTGGTCGTCCCGAATGACGTCAGCACCCGGCAGTAGTCACGCATCAGCAATAGAGAATTTTTAGACTTAGAAGAATATTTTGGTAATCATTAGGGCTTAAATGTTATTTTGTTCATTTATGTAAATAGTATAAATAGACTAGGTGTAGTTATTTTTATACGCTAAGCATTGTAAGCACTAACAACAACAAACAAGGGAGAATTAGTCTAGTAAGAGAAACAATCAGGTTGACTATGTGTGAGAGAGAATTTTCTTACAAACTCCCTTTGTTATCTCATAACATCATCATCCATATGAATGACTGAAATATTTATGAATATATGTTCTTGAATTGTTCATCATTCATTCATCATCATACATTAAATCTTGTATAGATCTTCACTTGAAATCATCAACGGGTCTGTGAGATTCGGCATCACAGATCTAATAAATGGCAACAGTACGATTGCAATATTCAATCCATAAGTATCGATTTCCACAGTGTATAGGTTAAAAATAGCAGCATTTTATAGATATCAATTATTAATCATGGGTTTCCGCACTATGATCAATGAGTATTGATTCTATAACAACTTGTTGTTATATTTGAGAGATTGAAATCGATCGTTGGGGGAATTCATTGTTTTATTCTTGTGATCTGATTTCAAAACCCGAATTCCATCAGGTAGTATCAGAGCCTTGGCTCAAATCAATCACTGATTTTTGATCCTCTCAATCAATACAATGACATCTATGGTTCATTAGCTTCATGTCAATAATTTTCGATCTGAAAATCAACACAAAAACACTCTTCTACTTCAAACATTCAAAAAATGTTCAAAACATGATCATTAATCTGTTTTTGTACATTTTGAAGAAGGTTTTGTGTTTTTGAAGCTCTAAACATCATTCATACAGTGTTTTCAAACGTGTTCATCGCAAAAACTCTCAAAAACCTCATTGGTTCAAGGGTTTTTTTGATAAAATACTATACAGTTACTGTTCTATTAGGTTTTCATCAAACAAATACTGGTTTGGATACTTTAAATCCATTCATTGTATTTAAACATCATTTTTGAGTCATTCTATACTCAAATCAGGCAATTCATCATCTTCAAACAACAAACCAATTTTTGTTTCTTTGAAGTCGTTACAGCCGCAACTGTTGTGAGGATAAACCCTAGTTTTTCATTCATACATAACCTTCAAAATCATCGGTGATTTGGTTGGTTTTTATCAAAAACAAAGAAGAAAAAGATTCTTCTTTTGAATTTTTTGAAAAAGTAACTTTTTGATCCAAAAAGTTAACTTTTAAAAACATATTATTTGTTTTTAGGGTTTTGATTTTTCTTGACTGGCATCATTAAAAACGGTATTGACTGAGCAACATTTCTTAAACGGAATATCTCTTATTTAACCAAAGATTGACAGTGACATCACATAGGACATTAATTAATTTAAAATTGAATTAATTAATACTTTATTCGGTAAAATTAATCAAAAGTGATAAAAACTACAAACAAATCCTAGTGAACTTAGGATAAAGCATGTTTAGCACCAAACTAAATAATCAAACAAATTTAACTTAAGCCGTTAAGTTAAAAATTTAATAATCATGTTGGACGAAATTTCATGTTCAAACAGTGGTCTCAAACCACCCAGACTGAAGAACAAATCAAACTTCAAACAATGGAAAAAAATGTTATGAAACTAGATTATTTTTCAAGACCCGGACCTATGGACATCCATAACAGAGGGACCATACATACCTGTGACTCTTGGTCCAGATTACAACATTCAGAAACCAGTGAGCTTGAAAGTGTAGCTGGTGATGACCTCAAAAAGATCAAAACAGACATGAAGGCTTTCAGCATTCTGGCAATGACTCTGCAATTTGTGATACTAACAAGAGTGGAAAACTTTAAAGCAGCACATGAACTGTTGAAGGTGCTTCACACCATGTGTGAAGGATGTGAGGAAATTAGGGATCTCAAGAAAGAAAAACTGAGGACCCAGTATGAAACCTTCCATCATGTTCAAGGAGAGTCAATACCATAACAGCTTCACAGATTTGTTCAGACGGTAATTGAGATGATTGTTTATGGTCTTAAATATAAATCTATGGTGATCAGCAAGAAAATGTTGCATACTCTTCCAAAGAGCAGGACTCAATCCGTCTCTTTGATGAAAAAAACATTGGATCCAGAAGCATTATCATTGGATGCACTAGTGGCTAATGTAGAGGCACTAGAACTAGATGAGAGATCTAGAAACAATAGCACAGTTAGACATGTGGAATCATACATGTTCAAGGAGATGCAACAAACAGACAGTGCATTCTTAACTTGCACGGGTGAAGAAGAAGAGGAAGAGTTTCTTGATTCAAGTGACACTTCATTGTTTTCTGCTCCTGAATCATCACAAAACAAACAAAAGCCCAAGAAGACTGGTGTTCATGCTTCTCATGAAGCGACACCTCAGAGCAAACAACACCCACATGCTTCCAGCTTCAGCAAAGACACAAAACATCCATAAGTTTGAGGAACCCATGGATGCTCTAACAATTATTCTGCAAAGTGAGGAGCAAAAGGCAGCCTTTGCAGCCTTCTCCACAAGCTTTGAATCTTACTTGGCTGCAAATCTCACACCATCCCAGATCATCCAGCAAGATTTGGATGAATTGCCTCTTGACATGGTTGAAGAAATGGATCTTCAGTGGTTAATGAAATGATAGCATATAGGTCAAAGAAGTTTCTGCAAAGAAACAGGGGGTTGAGTATGGATAAGAAAACAAAGATTGGTTTTGATAAAACCGAAGTGTGATGCTACAACTGCCAGTTCTATGGACACTTCTCTAGAGAATGTCAATAACCAAGGACTGATAGAAACAACCAACAAACACAAACATCAAGTATCTATCACACAAACAGACTAATCCCACCTTCCATAAGTATTCCTGCTGCACCAACACCAGCACAAATCCTACAATACAGCCCTAATCAACATTCCAAGTCCTCTACAATGATTATCAAACAGGATGGTAAGTATGATTGGAGTATGTATGAGGCAGAGATACAATCTCCTGATCATGCCCTCATGGCACATGTAGAGGATAAAATTGTTGAAATCCCGAAAGAGGTATATGTTACTCAACCACTAGGGTTTGAAGATCTAGACTTCCCTCATAGAGTCTACAAGTTAGATAAAGCTCTATACGGTCTTCATCAAGCACCTAGAAAGTGGTATGTGTTTCTACTATAGAATGGGTATACTAGAGGGAAGATTGATCAGACATTGTTTTTAAAGAGAAAAGAACAAGACTTGTTAGTTGTACAAGTCTATATGGATGACATCATATTTGGCTCCATAAACATACAACTTTGCAGAGAGTTTGAGGCTCTTATGCAATCAAAATTCCAAATGAGCTCAATGGGAGAACTTACCTTCTTCTTTGGTCTTCAAGTTCAACAATCTACTGAAGGAATTTTATCAATCAAAGCAATTATGTGAATAAGATCTTAAAGAAATATAGTATGTCTGATTGCACATCCAGCAAAACACCATTTGCAATTGGATTCAAGTTTGGCCCCGATCTAGAAGGAACACCAGTTGATCAAAAGCTTTACTGATCCATGATAGGCTCTCTGATATAACTAACTGCAAGCAGACCAGACATCATGTATGTAGTTTGCGTGTGTGCCAGATAACAAGTAGCCCGAAAAGAATCACACATAAATGTTGTAAAGAGAATTTTTAGATACTTAAAATTAAAACCAGCACTTGGCCTATGGTATCCCAAAGATGGAGATTTCTCTTTATTTGCATACACTAACAGTGATTATGATGGATGCAACAACAATAGAAAATCCATAATAGGAGGATGTCAGTTTCTTGGATCAAGATTGATCTCATGGCAGTGCAAGAAACAAAAAAATATGTCTTTGTCAACAGGTAAAGTAGAATATATAACTACTTCTGCATGCTATTCTTAGGTGCTATGGATTCAAACCAAAATGCTTGATTATGGCTTTAATTTTCTTAAAACAACCACATATTGACAATTTTGCTGCCAAGTTTATCACTGACAATCCTATTGAACGTTCAAAAACAATGAATATAGATATCATATATCACTTTCTGAGAGATTGCTCAGAAAAGGGTCTGATAAAGTTGATCAAAGTCCATACCGACAATCAATTGGCTGACTTGTTTACAAAACCATTTGATTAAACAAGATTTGAAGTTCTGGTTTAGTCACTTGGTATGATCAACTATGAACCAAACAAGTAATGTTATCAAAACATTAATTTCAAACAAGCTTGATTTTGTCAAAGTTCGAGTTTAACATCAAACATACATCTTTCCAATATAAAGACATCAAACAAACATTCATGGTTTCCAATTAACAAACAATTTGAATCACATATAACCACTCATGAGAAATGATAGTACACTAGATTACTTCTTTACTTGAGTCATTTTCTACTAATAAAGACTAATAATACTTTGTTTGATGTGTGGATAGGCTTAGCATGGGATACCTAACATAACATACAACGATGAAGAACTAAATTCTCATGATTATGTGGTAAGCAATACCCATCTTGGTTTATGGTGAGTATTGGTCTATCCAATATAGATTTCTTGTAAAGTAACTCATATACACCAAGTGAAATAGTTTATAAATTGCTCAATCATACAAGTGTCTCCTTTGTTATGATTTTCATAGACCTGGAGTACACTAAGGCATTCTTTGTTATGCTGAGCATAGACCTGAATGAACTACATCATGATCTAAAAAGATTCCTAATGAGGAATACATCCATCTTGGATGAACAATCAATAAAGTCTTTTTGACTACATTCCTAGTGAATGACTCAAAAGAGTCCTAAAGAGGATCACCTTCCAAAGTGAAGTGAAAAAGAATCCCTATGTGGATCAAACAATATGGATCAAATTGAGCATTTATACTCCTAAGTAGCTAGGTCATAAGTATTGAAAGTGCTTTTTGGAATATCTTGAGTAGGGTTGATCTTAACATACAATCAAATGTGGGGTACATACAAATCATCTTAATATTCCCAAAACATGATAATCACTCACTATTTCAGTCAATCATTAATACCATGCATGAGCTTAAGTGGATCACAATATCCGCAATGAACTTTGTATTAGTCTATGTCTATTCTCAAAATCATCAAATCAACTCAATGAGGATTTAAGGTGTAAGGCCCCATTCCCGAGACAATTACAGTTGGTTAATCATCACATAAATAATATAAAACACGTCATTTTGTAGCGGAAATTTAGCTTTTCATTAATAAATAAAAACATGTAAAATTTTCATATCATTTCGTTTACAACCCAAAAATTGTATTAATACATTAAGATATTCAAAATTTGGATGCCAGACTCAAATTGTCCACAGTAGCTTATGCATCCATGCCTGCACCTCCCCAGCATCATCGATCACCTGCCAACTAATATGCATATAAAAAGTTAGCGACACTGAGTGAGTTCTAGTTTATATAATAAAATACTTTACTTTTAATAAAAACCTTTCCTTTACTTTCGTTCGTGATCACACATCATATGTACATCTTGATAATAATCATATATTATCTTTCATCATCGTTCGTTCATACTTTATTATCTTTCACTTCTATCTAGATCCTGCCATATGCTATGCCCCATCATTGGTGCACAAAGCAACAAAAGTCTTGGAGGCAAGTGGCAAGGATCCTGTTTTGTACGTTTCCATTAATCACAAAGACTGACCTTTACGTGTGCATTCAGCACACTGTCGAGGTGGCAACCCATAATGAGTTGTGAACCCCTTTTTAATATGCTTGCAAGACTTTAATTTATTCATTACATTCCACTTGTTGTTATCTTAATCTTTCACTTTCATTACAATAATAGTTTACATACATAAGCACATATCACACCATGTAAAGTCACATTATAATACATAATATAGAACATTAACAACAGCCCCCAAGCATACATAACATTAACAGGCATAAACCACCATAAAACGTCAAGGCTTAACACTAAATTCTCTTTCCCAAAATTTCAGAAAATTTCTAAGTGTCCATAGCGCATGAACATACTTACAGCAGATATAAAATTTTCTAAGCGTCCACAACGGACAGCCAAAGTCCATAGCGGATAGTCAAAGTCAACAGCGGAAAGCCAAAATATTCTAACTGTCCATAGCGAATGAACAAAGTCCACAGCGGATGAACAAAGTCCACAGCGGATGAACAAATCTACAGCGGACAATCATAAAACTTCCTAAGTGTTTACAGCGGATGTTAAAAGTCCACAGCGGACAGAATGCAAAATCTGTCTAAGTGTCCATAGCGGACTTTTAAAGTCCACAGTGGACAATAAGCACAATTTTTTTAAGTGTCCACAGAGGACGTGTAAAGTCCATAGTGGACACATGCATGATTATTTTCTAAGTGTCCACAGCGGACACCATGCAAATTCTAAGTGTCCATAGCGGACACCATAATATCACCTGTAATGCATCATGCGTATTTTCCAGTTCCCAAACATCATTCTAACTTATACTTAGCATAGATCTAACATGTTACACACTAAACATCAACCCAATCATCACAACAGTCACATAAACACACATACATCATAATTCAGTCGTAAATACATGGAAAATATATAGTTTGAGCAGAAAATAATAGTTTAATATTCATACCATCCCCAAACAAGCAGAAACATGTAAAAGAAGGGATCTAGAACTCATCAAACCCGAGAGCTACCTAGAGTTTTAGCACTAAAACACATAAAAACAAGCTACCAAACACAAAGAAAACACATAAAGATCGGTCCAGAAGTTCAAAACCACTGATAACCGAGAAGAAAACACTAAGAAACCTCACCTTCTTGAAGATCTTCCTCTTTCTCTCTCTAGAACCAGTTGAGAACTTCTTCCTTTCCCTTTTTCAGCCGAAAGTGAGTGTGATAATGGGAAGTAGGGTGTAACACCCGGAAATTTTCTAAAAATAAAAGAAAGAAAAGTATCAAGAAAGAAAAGTAAATGGACCCTAGTGGAGGGGGCTAAGTGTGCAAAGTACAAAACTTTATTATTCTATTTTTTAAAAGGGTATGGCCGCCCATAAACATTTTTCTACACACTGCTTTCAGCTGGAAAAGAAGAAAGAAGAAGAAGAGTTGAAGTTTCATCGGTTTCTTGAAGAAGAAGCTGTGATTTTGCTTAGGTGAGTGTTTTTCATGCGTTTTGTTCTGTTTCAGCTGAGTTTTCCGCTTCGGGACCGATTCTTATGTGTTCTCTTGTGTTTGGTTGTGTGTTTTGGTGTGTTTAGGTGTTTGAACTCTTTGTGCCCTCAAGTTTGGTGGAGTTTTGCTTGAAGGCTGTAATTGGTGAGTTCTATATCCCCGGTTTCATGTTTTTAAACTTGTTTTGGGGCTGAAAATGCATGTAACTAACTTTTAAAAACTTTTCAGCATGTTTTACCGTATTTTTCTACACACTGCTTTCGGCTGGAAAAGAAGAAAGAAGAAGAAGAGTTGAAGTTTCATCGGTTTCTTGAAGAAGAAGCTGTGATTTTGCTTAGGTGAGTGTTTTTCATGCGTTTTGTTCTGTTTCAGCTGAGTTTTCCGCTTCGGGACCGATTCTTATGTGTTCTCTTGTGTTTGGTTGTGTGTTTTGGTGTGTTTAGGTGTTTGAACTCTTTGTGCCCTCAAGTTTGGTGGAGTTTTGCTTGAAGGCTGTAATTGGTGAGTTCTAGATCCCCGGTTTCATGTTTTTAAACTTGTTTTGGGGCTGAAAATGCATGTAACTAACTTTTGAAAACTTTTCAGCATGTTTTACCGTATGTTTTGCTTGTATATTGTGGTTGTATGCTTGTTTTTAGGTGTCTAGTATCATAGAATTGGATTGAGAACATGTTAGAATGATTTTTGAGATCTGGAATAAGTGCACGTTTGAATTGGTAACTACCCATACGTTCAACATAGTTCCCATGCGCCTGAGTTTTGTTCATGCGCCTGAAATTTGCCCAAACGCCTAAGTGCCAGCCCATGCGCCTGGAAAGTTGTCCATGCGCTTAAGTCCTTTCCTATGTGCCCAAGTATCCCATGCCCCTGAAATTTGCCCAGACACCTAAGTATGGATCATGCGCCCAAGCAGGGCTTATGCGCCTAAGTTTCTCATGCGCCCAGGTGTCTGTGCGTCTGCATATTATTATGCACCTACATAGTGCATGCGCCTAAATGTCTTAAAAAAATTTCTGAAAATTTGGGAAATAGAAATATTAAGACTTAACCCTGGGATGTTTTGGTGGTTATGTTTGTTGATGTTATGCTTCTTTGTAGCCTGTTCTTATGTTCTATATTATGTATTATTATATGACTTTACATGGTGTGTTTATGCTTGTAAACGTAAAGTATTATCATAAATGATGTTAAAGATGAATGATAATGAAAAGTGGAACACAACGATTGAATGAAAGTCTTGCAAGCAAATTTGAATGGAGGTGCATGACCATGTTGTTGTTAGCTCAACTGTGTGCGGTTTAGCTAACCAGAAGGATGCACACAAGGGTCAATCTTTGAGATTGACGGGACCCTTGTGGCATGCCCTTGGTACTGGGTCAAGATTCGTGCGCAATGTTAGGGGTCTATTTATAGACTTCGGCCCAGTACCCGCTTCATGCACAATGTTCGGGGTATTGCACATTGGTTCTGTAGAACGTGAAAGATAATAATGAAAGTATGAAATGAATGAAAAGAATGATGAAAGCTAATAATGAATATTATCTCGTTATATGTATGATGTATGATCACGTACGGAAATGATCACTTTCATGGAAAAGGAAGTATTTTAAGAAAGATATTTTTATATATTTAAACAAGGTATTTTAATATTTTAAAACTAGAACTCACTCAGCAACGCTAACTTTTATGCATTTTCAGTTGGCATGTAACTTGTTGCTGGGGATGGCACGCAGGTGAAGCTACTTGGCGGGCAAGACTGGCATCCATTTATGCATGATGATATTGTTGTTTTATAATGCAACTGAACGATTCTTTTGTAACTCCTAAAATACAATGATGTATTATTTGGAAACATTAAATATTACTGCATGAATGGTTTTTGATAATTTTAATCCGCTGCTATGTTTCTATGAAATGTATGTATTTTTTTATAAATAATGTTGTGATTGACCAACTGTGAGGTTTCCGGGAACAGGGCCTTACAAGTTAGTATCAGAGCCAAAGTTTAAGAGAAATGGGTAAATTATTTTAAAAACCTAAATTTAAACTGAGAATGGGACTGAATGGAGGGATGCCAGCCCAAGTAGCTACATGCCATCAGGTATTTCTTTTCCTAAATGTTAACCGTTATTATGTGCGTGTGCTATCTGATTTATACGTCCTTAGTAGATTTGAATACTGATGTAGTCAGGATAGGAAATGCTCGGGGGATGAAGAGTAAAGCAAGTGGCTAATCACAACTGGCCACTGTAATTAGGGACTTGCTATACTTGACATAAACTGAGCTATTACCTTGAATGACCGTGTTAGTGTTTGAATCTTGTAGTGTTTAGAGGATGGCTGGTGGTAGATCGTCAAAAGCTTCTCGAGGAGGAACACAGGGTGGCTGTGGTGCTGGGCCACGTGCCACGAGGAACAAGACCAAGACTGCTAAAACGGCTCTAGCTGAGCCCGAGCTTCATCACCCGAAGGGCGGTGATGAGAGTGCTAACTTAAGAGCCTCAGTAAAGGAGGCAGTTATAGAGGAAGTACATCGGGTCATGCAGACGATCCTGCCATCTATGGTGACCGAGTTGATTAGAGCGGTGAGGGAGGATGAGAAGAAGGAGAAAGAGGAGAGGAGGACTTATAGGAGAGGGGGCGAAGAAAGAGGTTCAGGGGAGATGGAGCAACCGGATACTAAGATGGTTGTCTCGAGTGATGATGAGAGAGAGAAAGCAGTGCAGGAGACTACGAAGCGGTGCAGCTATGGAGCATTCCAAAGATGTAGACCCCCAACTTTTGATGATAATGGTAATGTTGCTGCTGCTCACTGATGGGTGAGAGAGATGGAGGTAGTGTTGGAGATCAGTGAATGTAAGGAGGACCAAAAGGTGAAGTTTACCACTCACTCATTCATGTTCTCGGCTTTATGTTGGTGGGACAATATTGTCCAAGCCGAGGGTAGCAGGGCTATTGGGAAGATGAGGTGGGAAGAACTGAAGAAAATGGTGATCGAGGAATTTTGTCCTCGCCGGGAGCTTGACAAGATAGAGAGGGAGTTCCTGCAGTTAGAGATGGGAACCATGACACACCAACAGTACACTACGAAGTTCAATGAGATGGCAAGGCTAGTGCCGAATCCGGTGACGCCGGTGTCATGGAAGATCAAGAGGTATATTCAGGGATTGCTGGCGGATATCCGCAGGCACATGATTGCTACCCGGCCGAGCACCTTTAGGTCGGCGGTGGATTTGGTAGGGAGATTATTTGATGAAAGGGAGGTGGCCGTGGTTGAGGTGAGCAAAAAGGGTGGTGGTGACAGAAACTGGAATGGAAAGCGGTTTGGACGTGGTGGTTTCACTCCAAACAACAAGAGGGCAAGGCTGGATGATCGAAGGGTAGTGTCAGCAGGCACGGGGATGAAGAAGTGTGGCAAATGTGGAAAGGAGCATACTGGAGAGTGTAAGTGGGGATCGAATGTCTGCTTCAAGTGTGGAAGGCCTGGTCATATTGCAAGGGATTGTAGGGTGTTGAGGTGCTATAACTATGGTGAAGAGGGCCATGTGAGTAGGGATTGCAAGAAGCCGAGGGCCGAGAGTTATAGGGTGAAGAAGAGGATCGAGAATGAAGGGCAAAGGGCAAGCGCTAGAGTATTCATGATGACCCGAGAGGAGGCCAGAGTAGACCCCGATGTCGTGTCAGGTATGTTTCTAGTAAATCAAACTTGTGCCTCTGTATTATTTAATTCTGGTGCTAGTAGTAGAAGCATTGATGAGCCCTTCGATGTAGAAACTGCCATTGGTAAGTCTACCAGGATTACCGACTTGATAGAGGATTATGACATAGAACTAGAAGGCCATAGGTTCTCTGCTAAATTATTTGTGATGCCCCTAGGCGAATTTGATATAGTTCTAGGGATGGATTGGTTAGCAGCCTATGAGGCAAATATTGTGTGTCGCAAGAAGATGATCCTTCTGACAACGCCTGAAGGAAGTTCGGTGACGGTCTACGGTGATTGAATTACTCGGTTCCTAAGGTGATTTCAATGGTGGGGCAGAGAAGTGCATGAAACATGGATGTAGTGCCTACCTGGTTTAAGTGAAGGATGTGGATGCGTCAGTACCACAATTGTCCAACATACCAATTGTGTGTGACTTTCCAGATGTATTCCCAGAAGATTTACCAGATGTGTCACCAGACTACGAGATCGAGTTTCAGATCGATTTGACACCAGGTGCTCAACTTGTTGCCAAAGCACCGTATCGATTGGCTCCATCGGAAATGAAGGAACTGATGGTTCAGTTACAAGAGTTGATGGACAAAGGGTTCATCTGATCGAGTATCTCTCCCTGGGGTGCTCCAGTCTTATTTGTAAAGAAGAAGGATGATAGTATGAGAACGTACATTGACTACCATGAGTTGAACAAGTTGACGGTGAAGAACCGATATCCGTTACTGAGAATAGATGACTTGTTTGATCAGCTCCAAGGTGCCAGTTGGTTCTCAAGAATATATCTCTGATCTGGCTACCATAAATTGAAGGTGAAGGAGCAGGATATCCCCAAAACAGCTTTTCGCACGTGTTATGGACAGTACGAGTTTCTCGTTATGTCCTTTGGTCTAACTAACGCGCCAGCTGCCTTTATGGATTTGATGAACCGGGTGTGTCAGCCGATGTTGGATAAATAAGTTATTGTGTTTATTGATGATATCCTGATTTATTCAAAAAGTAAAAAGAACACGCCGGTCACATTCATAAAGTATTGGAGACACTCAAAAGAGAAAAGCTGTACGCTAAGTTCTCCAAGTGTGCTTTCTTGTTGCGCGAGGTTCAGTTTTTGGGTCACGTGGTAAATTCTGAAAGGATCATGGTAGACCCAGAAATAGTTGAGGCGGTGATGCAATGGAAGTCTCCAAAGACGCCATCCGAGATCCGCAGTTTCTTGGGTTTGGCGGGCTACTATAGGAGGTTCATCCAAGACTTTTCTAGGATAGCCTCACCATTGATCAAGTTGACCCGCAAGGATGTGAAGTTTGTATGGGGTCTGGAACAGGAGAATGCTTTTGAGGAGTTAAAGACGAGATTGACTCAAGCTCCTGTCTTGACATTGCCCGAAGGGAGCGAAGACTTAGGGGTCTATTCGGATGCTTCTTATTCAGGTTTGGGTTATGTTCTAATGCACAGGGGAAGAGTAATAGCCTATGTGACCCGATAGTTGAAAATCCACGAGGCTAATTACCCTACTCATGGCTTGGAGCTAGCGGTCGTGGTCTTCGCGTTGAAGATTTGGAGGCACTACTTGTACGGGACGAAGTGCACCATCTTCACAGACCATAAGAGTTTGAAATACTTCATTTAGCAGAAGGACCTCAATATGAGGAAAAGAAGGTGGCTAGAATTGATCAAGGATTATGATTGTGAGATCCAGTATCATCCGGGCAAGGCCAACATAGTAGCAGAAGTCCTTAGCCGGAAGGAGAGACCCGACCGAATCCGGTTGAAAGCTTACCAGTGGATTATGACTTCCGATGTAATGACACAGGTCAAGGGGTTCCAAGATGAGGCGTTGAAAGAAGATCGCCTCAACCTTGAAAGGATGAGAGGTCTACTCCCGGAGTTGGGTGAAAACACTCTCGGAGTTAGGACCCGCTTTAGGCAGATATGGATCCCTCGTTATGGAGACCTACGGGGGAAAATCATGGATGAAGCTCATAAGACTCGGTACTCCATTCATCCTGGTGCTACCAAGATGTATCATGATACGAAGAAAGATTACTGGTGGCCAGGTATGAAGTGTGATGTGGCGGAGTACGTGAGTAAGTGCCTTACTTTCTTACAAGTAAAGGCAGAGCATCAGAAGCCATAAAGGAAGATCCAACCTCTGGAGATACCCGAGTGGAAATGGGAGCACATCACCATGGACTTCATTACGAAGTTACCACGTACGACAAGGGGGTACGATACTATATGGGTGATAGTTGATCACTTAACGAAGAGTGCTCACTTTCTACCAATCCGTGAGATATATTCATCTGAGAGGTTGGCGGATCTGTTCATCAAGGAAATTGTGACCCGTCATGGTTTACTAGTGTCTATCGTGTCGGACCGTGACACTTGGTTTACATCTAAATTTTGGAAGAGATTCCATGATGCAATGGACACGAGGTTGCATATCAGTACGACTTACCATCCTTAGACAGATGGTCAGTTGGAGAGAACTATACAGACACTTAAGGATATGCTCCGAGCTTGCATCATTGATTTTGGAGGAAGTTGGGACGAACACTTGCCGTTAGCTGAATTCTCATACAACAGTAGTTATTATGCCAGCATTGGTATGCCACCGTATGAGATGCTATACGGTAGGAAGTGTAGAATGCCCGTATGTTGGGGTGACATTAGACAGAAGGAGTTGGGGAGCATGGAAGTGATTGAGGCTACGACTGAAATGCTAGAAAAGATCAAGGCCTTCATGAAGGCGGCGAAAGATAGGCAAAAGTCGTATGCTGACAAGGGGCGTATACCGATTGAATTCCAGGTGGGTGATAAAGTGATGCTGAAGGTTTCACCTTGGAAGGGGATCATTCAGTTTAGAAAGAAGGGTAAGTTGAGCCCGAGATATATAGGACCTTTCCGAATCATTGCTATAGTGGGAGAGGTGGCCTATATATTGGAGCTACCTGATGAGTTAAGTGGGACTCATCCAACGTTCCATGTATCTCATCTGAGAAAATGCCTAGCTGATGAGGATACAATTGTACCACTGGAGGACATTGAGGTGGATGAACGGCTAAATTATGTAGAGCAACCAGTGGCAGTCATTGATCGGAAGGAGAGGAGATTACGAAATAAAGTAGTTCCACTAGTGCGAGTACAGTGGAGGCACAGGAAGGGATACGAGTCTACGTGGGATACTGAGAAAGAGATGAGACAACATTACCCACAACTGTTCAAGGAGTGACAGGTTTCGGGGACGAAACCTCTATAAGGGGGGTGGACTTGTAACACCAAAACATTTGCTAAAAAGAAAAGAAAAGAAAAGTATAAAGAAAGAAAAGTTAATGGACCCTAGTGGAGGAGGGTAAGTGTGCAAAGTACAAAACTTTATTATTCTATTATTTAAAAGGGTGTGGCCGCACATAAACACTTTTTTACACACTCCTTTCAGCTGGAAAAGAAGAAAGAAGAAGAAGAGCTGAAGTTTCATCAGTTTCTCGAAGAAGAAGGTGTGATTTTGCTTTGGTGAGTGTTTTTCATGCGTTTTGTTCGGTTTCAGCTGAGTTTTCAGCTTCGGGACTGATTCTTATGTGTTCTCTTGTGTTCGGTTGTGTGTTTTGGTGTGTTTAGGTGTTTGAACTCTTTGTGCCCTCAAGTTTGGTGGAGGTTTGCTTCAAGGCTGCAATTGGTGAGTTCTAGATCCCCGGTTTCTTGTTTTTAAACTTTTTTTGGGGCTGAAAATGCATGTAACTAACTTTTATAAATTTTTCAGCAAGTTATACCGTATGTTTTGCTTGTATATTGTGGTTGTATGCTTGTTTTTAGGTGTCTAGTATCTTAGAACTGGATTGAGAACATGTTAGAATGATTTTTGAGGTCTGAAATAAGTGCACGTTTGAATTGGTAACTGCCCATACGTTCAACATAATTCCCATGCGCCTGAGTTTTGCTCAAGAGCCTAAGTTTTTGGCTCATGTGCCTGAAATTTGCCCAAACGCCTAAGTGCCAGCCCATGCGCCCATATAGTGCCCATGCGCTTGAAAAGTT
Organism: Flaveria sonorensis; assembly: GCA_025506505.1. Taxonomy (NCBI): domain Eukaryota; kingdom Viridiplantae; phylum Streptophyta; class Magnoliopsida; order Asterales; family Asteraceae; genus Flaveria; species Flaveria sonorensis. Next base: position 18,924,661 of record CM046440.1, on the reverse strand, counting down.
GTCCATGTGCCTAAGTCCTTTCCCATGTGCCCAAGTATCCCATGCGCCTGAAATTTGCCCAGACGCCTAAGTATGGATCATGCGGCCAAGCAAGGCTCATATGCCTAAGTCATGCACCTAAGTGTCCATGCGCCTGCATAGTACTTATGCGCCTACATAGTGCTCATGCGCCTAAATGCCTTAGAAACATTTTCTGAAAATTTGGAAAATAGAAATTTTAATTTGGTGGTTATGTTTGTTGATGTTATGCTTGTTTGTGACTTGTTCTTGTGTTCCATATTATGTATTATTATGCGACTTTACGTGGTGTGTTTATGCTCGTATACGTAAATTATTATCATAAATGAAGTGAAAGATGAATGATAATGAAAAGTGGAACATAACAAATGAATGAAAGTCTTACAAGCCAATTTGAATGGAGGTGCACGACCACGTTGTCGTTAGCTCAACTGTGTGTGGTTTAGCTAACTCGAGGGATGCATACAGGGTCAATCTTTGAGATTGACGGGACCCTTGTGGCATGCCCTAGGTAATGGGTCAGGCTTCGTGCGCAATGTTAGGGGTCTATTTATAGACTTCAGCCCAGTACCCGCTTCATGCACAATGTCGGCGTATTGCACATTGGTTCGGTAGAAAGTGAAAGATAATAATGAAAGTACCAAATGAATGAGAAGAATGATGAAAGATAATAATGAATATTATCTCGTTGTATGCATGATGTGTGATCACGTACGGAAATGATGACTTTCATGGAAAGGAAGTATTTTAAGAAAAATATTTTTATATATTTAAACATGGTATTTTAATATTTTAAAACTAGAACTTACTCAGCAACGCTAACTTTTATGCATTTTCAGTTGACAGGTAACTTGTTGCTGGAGATGGAACGTGGGTGAAGCTACTTGGCGGGCAAGACTGGCATCCATTTGTGCAAGATGATATTGTTGTTTTATAATGCAACTGACCGATTCTTTTGTAACTCCCAAAATACAATGATGTATTATTTGGCAACATTAAATATTAATTCATTAATGGTTTTTGATAATTTTAATCCGCTGCTATGTTTCTATGAAATATATGTATTTTTTATATAAATAATACTGTGATTGACCAACTGTGAGGTTTCCGGGAACGGGGCCTTACATACGGGCTGCCATAATTCTTTTGAATCCCATAATGGGCAAGTTTGCCCCTTGCACACTTTTAACCCCTACTTTTAAGTAAAACTCTTTTTCTCCATTTTTCTTTTCTTTTCTCTCTCTCTCTTCTTTTTTTTTTATTTGCTGAATTTTCTGGGTGTCACATAAGACTAATATGATCTCATGTTATGTGCAAATAATCCATGTCCAAGCATGAAAATCAACCATTTCATAGTTAGATAAAGTGCTATCTTTTTAAATGTTTATCTTGCAAATAATCAAACTGGACTTTTATAATTTCCATTAAAACAATTTTAAATTTTTTCATTTTATAAATTTTTTTTATAAATATATAAAAATTTAGGGGGAGAAAAATGAACATGGAAATATCAACAGCGGTAGAATATGTGCATAATGTTAAAATTTGAAATTTTAAAAGTTTTGAGTTTTAAATAAAATCAAGTCAAGCCAGCACTCAAACACAGCAACTTGACACATATACATTCATAATATTGCTAGTGGGTGATATTTTATCATCCATATATTAATCATGTTAAAATTATAAAATTTTAACAAACATTCAAATTTTTGTTACATTTCAAAATTGTTTAAAGCAAAAAACGCAAAAAATTCATGTCTCTACATCGTATGTATTAGTTTACACAGCTGATGAGCACAATTTTCAAAGCAAACAAAAGGTTTCAAATTTTGGACAACAGCAGTCATAGCGGACAAACAAACATACATCCGCTGTAGATATAGTCAACCATTAATCATGCTAAATACACCCAAGTGTATATAGCAGACAAACAAACATGCATCCGCTATGCATCATTAAACATACAATTGTTCATATCGCATGATGTTAGTAAGGCATCCGCTATGAATACAGTGACATTCTACAGCGCATGTCTAACTTTAGTCATCCGTTGTTGAAATAGTGCAAGTGTACATAGCGTATGCACATAGGTAAGCATACGGTGTACACCATCATACAAGCAATCACAGCGCATGAAAATAAGTCAACCGATGTGAATATGTCCTAAACAAACAAAAGTGTACACAATGTATGACCAGTGAGTCATCAGCTATGAACAGCCAAAAATTAATCAAAGTATACAAAGCGCATGAACAAATGTTCATCCGCTTTATGAAAAGTGGTCAAACACAGCATATGACTTTTAGTCATCAGTTTGAATTTTTATCTCACAAAAGTGTGCATAGTGCATGACCAAATGTTCATCCGCTACGAACACAGTAAAAACCATTTAAGGGTCCATAGCGTAAAACTTAAAAGTTGTACAACGGATTCACTGTTCCCACAGCGTATGTGTAAATCACAGTGCATGACTTAAAATTAAATTTTAAGTTTACTGTTTACACAATGCACATACACACTGTATACACAGTGGATGTTCATTTTTCTATTGTATATATATTTCAACACTTTACATTTATCATTCATCACGAGTGTGAGAGGCAAAATCAAATTTCTAAAACGTTACAACAGTGCGGTAAACCCTTAAAACCCTGATCATTCAAAAAGCAATATCTGCTTGATTTCATTACTAATAATCATTGAAAAAGATAAAACAACTTGTTTCTTATCATCAAACCATCATCAAATCAACTGATTCTTCGATTTTGATTCATACATTGTTAAACCCTAAGTCGAACTATGAATCGTTACCAAACATGAATCATTTGATGTTGCATATGAAGTCAAACATTGAATACATGTTACATAATCATAGTCGCATGTGTTAGACTATTAATTTGATGAAATTTGATTTAGTGTTCGTCGGGTTCATGAACAGTGAAAGAGTTCATGTAAAAAACATTCAAAATTGGTTGTTGATCTTTGTAAATGTTGAATATGATTTGAAATATGATATGACTTTGCAAACATGTTCAATATTCAGTAACAAACACGTAAAGACAGTTAATATGGCATGGAATTTATCAATACAACATTCAATGCATACACATTCAATGATCAAATTTGACTTTGAAAGTCAAATTAAAAACATGGTTTAATTTGTTATGATACACAATCATTGAATGTGTTAAAAAAGTTAACCCTTTGTAATGAAACAAACATGTTTCATGTGAATTTTGATCAAAATAACAACATTTCAATGAGATATCCAAATGCTAAACTAATGTGAGTTGACTTTTAATTTAATTCACAAAAGTCAACCTTTCAATGAGCTTTATTATCTCCAAACAATCATTGTGACATATTAACATGTCAAACACCCATGACTAATCACTACATAACATTGCAAATGCCTAATGAACACATAATCAACATTTCAGCATATTAAAAACAAGCAGTATAATCATACAAGTTTCTAACATGCTCTTCTTGTTTGCAGATATGGCAAACCTTGTGTTTGTCAGAGATCATAATCTCTGTGCATATCTCAACCCAGACTCACAAAAGGCTAAGACTACAGAGACATCATACAAGCTATCAGCTAGACTAGACATGTACATGCTATGACAGTAAAACCAGAGATTTATGAAGATCATATTGTCCAATTTTGGACTCATGCTCATCTGGAGCACATGGATGATCAACACGTTATTATGTCTACTGTACATGATCATCAGATTATCATCTCAGAAGAAGGTATAAGGAGTATTGTAGCTTGGTGATGAAGAGGCTGAAGATCAGTATAATTTGATGCGAACTATGTTTTTCATGTATTCAGTCAGATAGGATATACTAGTACCATTGACAGAAAACAAATCAAGAAGTCATACATGTGTGCACAATTTAGATTCCTAATGCATACATATCAAAAAACCATGCCACTTCATTGAGGAGTTTTTCTGTAATTGCTAGCATTATAGCAAGAAGACCCTTCAACTTTGCTGCTCAAATACTAAATGGGATGATATACAATTTGACTGAAGTGAGGAATAAGTTTCAGATGTATCCCAGATTCCTCCAGCTGATTATTGATGATCTATTACAAAACATCTAAAGAGAAGGTGCCATATTTTAGCCTATTCATTTTAATGAACATGCGTTCAACAGAATAAAGTCAAGTTTATACCAAGGAGATGAAGTCCCTGTGCCTCCTCACATGATTGATCATGATTTACTAGTTCCAGAAGTGTTTATGAGGATTCCAGGTCAGGGAGAACCATGCATGATGTTTCAGAACATTATTCACCAAGACCCCATCATTCAGCCTATACCAATCATACAAGATCCTATTGTACCATAACCAGAACCTATCATCCAACAAGAACAAGCACTAAAAGAAGTACAAGAATAAGAATAGTTTCATGTTGAACATCACATGCCTTCTCCACCTCAAAGCCCTCATCTCTCAGATCAGCAGACTTTGTCATCTCTTTTAAGAGATATAGATGCATCACTAGCTAAAAAAATTACTCACCAACAAGAGGTTGGAACATCATCCATGCATGAATCTGAACAAGAAGAACACAGTGTTCATGATGAGCAAATTGAAGGAGAAGAACAAACAAGTAAAGTACCCCCGAGGAAGACATTAAGTATTCAAAAGTTTTCTTATTCACTGAGTACAACAAACTAATAGAGAAATCAAACAATAGAGGAAGGAGGTTGAAAGAAAAGATTAAAAGCAAAGACGAAGAGATAGAAAAGCTCAAGACTTACTAAAAGGCTCAGAAGTTGATTGTTTAATTTCTAGAACAACAACTTGAACAATCAAAGGAAGAAGTAAAGGTAAAAGATCAAGATTTGAACAGTACAAGACTTGATATTGCATATTTGGCTGAACAGACAAATGTTAAAGATGCTGAGAAAGATGAGATAAAGAAGATGATCAATGCTCAAAGTGAAGAGTTCAAGAGGCTGAACAGAGAGTTGGAATATACAGACACTCAAATGAATGAGGAAAAACATTCATAAGGTCAAGAACAAGAGTTGAGTGAAGAATTTGTTAAACAAATCATGTCTCAAGCTAAAGAAATTAGCACAGGGTAGTCTGAACAAGCAATTATTATCCTTGAGGAGACTTATTCTATGGATCAACTATTTGGTGAAGTTAATCCATTTGAAACATCCATAATTCACCCATTCTCAGACAACATTTTCATATACTAAACATCCAGCCATCTTAATCAAGCATCATTCCTGTTAACCCTTTAACTGAGAAACAAAAGGAGTTAATGAGACAGTTTGCAAAATCATTGAAGGTGCAAACTAAATTAACCAAAGATCAAGCATTATCATAATCACAGGCTCAACTAAAAACTTATGAAAGGAACAGAAAGAGAATGTACCTGGCATCATTAAAAAAAGGAAAACAAAGGTACAACAACTAGATGAGCCTAAGTCTCCTCCTCTTAAGCTTTTGAAAGTCAAAGCTAAGCCAGTTGATGAAGATGAACCCAAACAGAAAGAGGCTGAGGCTACTGTGTTAAAAGAAGGAGAGATAGACCAATCACATGACCAGCAACGAAAGCCTATTATCATTCTTAGTGATTCTGATGAAGAAAATGAAGAAAAGGATGTTGATGAGATGTAAAACATTCAAGACTTATTCCCTGATGATCTTGAAACTCTCATGGGAATTGAGTTAGCATCAATGGGTTTTCCTTATGATACATTCATGCAACTTAACTTCTCTGAGGTTGAAGACTTACTCAAAGACTTCCAAGAAGTAATGGAAAATGAGTCTGAGCAAACATACAAGAGTTATAAAGAGATTAAAGATCAACAAGAGTTTCAAAAGAATCTGCCAAAAGATGTTCAAATTGAGAAAATGACCAACTCCCAGTTTAAAAGCTGGTTGAGTCATACCAGGATGCCATACAGGTCATATGCAGTCATATCACTATCACAAATGAAAGATCTTGCTAGAGAAACCTACAAGAATATGCGGGCAAGTGCATTGAAGCCTTAGGTTACTAGACCTCATCCAACATCATCTTTATCCACATATCATCAAGCTCCACCTGAGCTTCATCCCATAGAGGAACCCAATAGTTTATGTCTCATAGGCTATGCCCTGAAGGTAATGAGGTGAGGGAAATGATAAACGAGAACACCAATTTTGTGAAGCTGTATGATAGAATCACACTAACAGCATCAGCAGATGAAAGGAAAATAATGGCTTGGAAGTATGATGAAATATGGGATGCTGTGCTGATAAAGAGTGTATCTGTCCTAGTCCAGTACTTATCATAGATATCCTAATCGGGACCACTGAGATATGAAGACAGATTGCACCTAATGCAATTGAGAATGGTCAATCACTCTAACAATCCCAGAGGTGCTGACTTCTATCATATCATGAGATCATAAATGAACAGAAAACATCATGAGATGAGAATAAAAGCAAATAGAGAGAATAAGCTTCACTTGGCCAAGTTGAGAAGAGAACAAAAATTGGCAAGTAAACATAAGAAACAAAGTTAATAACCAACAGCTTATATTGATAGTGAAATTTTGGAGAGAGTTGGATACCCTATGAGACCATCTAATTTAAAGTTAATCATGAAGAAAATTGATGGTAATCAATACAACCATCTGATTACAGAGTGGTACGATGATGAAACCCACTTTGAAGTGGTGTTAGAGAGGAAACGTGAAGGAAAGGAAGCAGCTGATATCAGACTGTTTGATACTGTAGAGATAAAGCTACTACATCCTTCCAATGTTTAATTTTTGAAGACAAAGTCATTCCTTTCAATTGAAAATGTCTTGTGCAAGGGTGACTGTTTTTAATTCATACATATGCTGAGGATATTGGGCACGGTGTACGTGAATGCTTCTTTAAAAAAAAGACAGTGACAAACCAGCAATCACTTACACATATTGAAGGAACTACAGGCCTAAGAATCTAAGAAAACAACAACCTTGAAGTTCTTAAGGGTGATCATGTTGTAACCACTCTGGTTAGCAATATTGATGTGCAAAGCTTAGATCAATCAATCCTGGAACAAATGGTACACCACTCCATCCAATGCATGTATGATGATCAGAATAGTATAGTGCAATACTTTGCTAAACACATAGTCAACTACCAAAATTCCTTAAAGATTACTCCTTGACTGACCAAGTTAAGGAAGGTGAAAAGGATCTGATCATAGAAAAGGATGTTAAAGAGTCATTGAAAGACACATCAAAAGTACAAAGAAGTGTGGATGAAGCTGGTCTATCTCATTCATAAAGGTTTCTAACAAAGAAACACACAAAAACAACAGACATACATATTTAACTAGTCAAACAATCATAACGTCCAATCATTCACATCACAGACATAGCAAACAAATCATAACATCAATCATTCATATATATCATGCATATCATAAACATAACAATAATCATGCAAGTAACAAGTCATTTTAGCAAACATACATGAATCAGAACATGCAAGGTAATCTGATTACACATATGTAATTAGTGATCAATCAATCATACAATGTAACATTCAATCATGCAATCATACATCATAAGTCAATCATGAAATCATTCACATCTTACATAATCAACATATTAACACTAACAAACAAAACAGTAGCAAGCAAACATTAAAGGATGGCAACATCATCCTTAGGGGGAGTATTGATGGACTAACAAGTGTATAAAAAGGATAATGCTTTCCATAATCAAACATAATGTTTTCTAACATTCAAACAATCATTAACTAACACATTAACATCATTAACATTTATAACATACACTAATTATTATTTAAAATTTCTTTTTCGGATTTGTAGATAAAAGAAATTTTTGCACAAGTGTCCATAGCAGATGAAGATCTGTCTATAACGGATGAAGAACAAGTCTAAGTTTCTACAGCGGATGACCATCACACACAAAGTGGATGAACAAGTCTACAACCGATGAACAGTCCATAGCATATGTTCATCTGTAGCGGATGAACACTCCACAGCGGACAACTATCATGAAAACACACAAGTGTTCACAACGGACATCATCCAAGACAGAGCGGACATGTTATCCAACATCCATAGTGGACAACTTAAAATGCACAACGGATAGCTAATCATCCACAGCGGATGACTTATAGACTTAGGATTATATGTAATTAGTTTTTACATAAGGGTATTTTTGTAACTGTACATAGCTCTTTGTATATGCTATAAATAGCAGTATACCCTAATCCTTTGTAAGCTTGGGGGAATTCATTGTTTTCTTCTTGTGTTCTAAGTTCAAAACCCAAATTCCATCAAGCATAACTAACAATTTTAGTGACTATAGCATCTTTCTCATGAAATACATTGATAGATACAAAGGATTAACCAGAACAAAATGTTATTACAGGTTTAAAACGAAAGGGAATTACCCAGAAAAGAAAAGAAAAAGTAAGCAGTGGCGTGATACATCTGTTTATTTTCTTGAAGTTATTTTAGTTATTATATGTTGACTCGATGTTATGTCTTTAAATGTTTATGAACTACTTCAGTAATGCTGTTATTGCAAGTTTTGAACATAAATGCTCATTTACCTGTGCATATATTCAGTTGAATGTAATACATGATACAAGTAGTAACACAAACGATCTCATGTGTAGTAGTGCATGTATTGCTTGAGTGCATTAATGCATGTATGATCTTTGTGCATTAACGTATATTGGTTTTCGTAAATATGTTTATTCATCTTATTAGCTATCAAAGTATACAAAATTATAATACAACCATATAGCCAAACCGGCCAACTGAACACAAGTTTATAGCCGGCAACAACTGAATAGCAAAAACAATAAACAAGGCAATGGACTTAAGATTAAAAATACATAGTCGGCATCAATAACAAAGTTTGGAATATTCCGCACCAAAATAGCATAATATGGGCAATAGAATAAAAAACATTAGCATCAACAAAGGCATTAACTATATTAGAGAATGGATGACATCCACTAACTCAATTGAGTAACTATAAACCATCAATGTATTAATTTTAGGTCTTCGCCAAACCATGTGTTGCCGCTCAAGACCTTGGCCCTCCTCAACTATTAGTTCTTCTACTCACACAACAATGCCTACACAAACCATAGAAGGATCAAGCAAGTTTCATAATGACAAAAAGAAAAATGACTTTTAAATGCAACTTATTGACTTTCAATAGGCATTCGGAAAAATGTCATCTCCTTGATGATATATTAAATGTGATCATTACCATATGATACTAAAACCATTCATAAATCTCATCTCCTTGATGATATATTTAATGTGACCATCACCATATCATCTTGAAACCATTCATCAACAGTCAAAAGAGCTTGGATGGGAAATAAGGACAACTCACGGCAGGTCTCATTTAACAGGTCTAGGATCCCAACATCATAGCTATGCACACATAACATCAAAAAATAATTCATAAATGCACAGACATAAGATTCTACCTGCAACATGACTAATAACCATGTCAGAAACTTTATAATCACTTCAAGACCTAAAGTGCAAGAGCTAACATATGCATCACCTTTGTATTAGGTGTATATCCATACGTGTATAAAAAAAAATTTAATTCATATATGAAATTTTTTGAACGTTATTGTATGCATATGTGCATTATTTTCAAAAATATTTTATGCATATGGATCATTAGTTTACAACTAACTCAAACAACAACCTAATTATATAATATGAAATTTAATTCTCTAATAAAATGTTAAATGCATCTGTAAAACATTGATGCATATGTTGTCAAGAATTTTGTTTCCATAAATAAAAAAAAAGAACAAATAGATATAAAATCAGTCCTAAAATTGTAATCAACAACATTGGTCCAACTTATGTTTTAATTCACATATTAATAAAGAAATGATAGCATATAATTGATTTATCTCCTTTGTGTCAATAGGACAATGAACCCTAAAACATAAAAGAAACACATAAAAACTAAGTTGTGAAAGCACAAACACAAGATAACTTGTACACCATTTGTTGGAGTCTATGCTCTCAGAACCATTATCAAGCATCTGTACCATCCCCACTAATTTAACCTGCCTTAATAAACATATTTCACTCATTTAAGCAATGTAATTAGTTTTAAAGCTAAACATAAATGAAAAAAAAAAAACTACGTACCGACGTACCTGCATAAAGTAGCACGATTAAATGATTCGAATTTGGTTTTTTTACTTCTTTTGTGCTGAAGAAAAATGTTGTCTTGCTCGCAATCACCTAAAGTGAACACACAGAACCAATAAACCAAATTATAATGAATCAATCAAACTCTGTTTTTACAATAAATTGGTGAATGCTTGACCTTATACAACAATAATTAACGCATAATTACATAAATTGTTCATAATAACTGTGAGTAGCATTGGTACCTGGTAACTCACACGGATCAAACCTATACACATCAACTTTAGGGATGATGGGGCAGGCAAAGAGAATGAGTGTAGTTTGCCCATTCAGTATTGTAAAACAAGTTCTTCATCCAAGGGATGAAATAAAACCCCATGACACAATCTGAAATTACAAAGATCTTCATAATAGTTGATTCATAAAAAGGAAACTAAAACCAATTTTGAAATTACAAAGATCATGAAGAATTCATGTTCAAAATTTCAAGGATTAAAGTAAAATTAAGATGAAGAAGGATAGTGAGAGCTGTGCGTGGGGATGTAAGAATGAATGTAGGGGTTCTATAAACGAGAAATTTGCTTTCCTAAAACAAATTGAGCAAAACGGTTATTGGCAACCCACTTTTACTTCTATATATATCACCATATTACCCCTATTAATTCTTAAATATTACCAATTATACCATTGCATCCCATCCACCCGCCTACTTTATATGTTATAAATTACTAATTTGCCCCTTTTGTTACAACCAATGATCAAAACATATATATATATATATATATATATATATATATATATATATATATACATATACATATATATATATACATATACATATATATATATACATATACATATATATATATATATACATATACATATATATATATATACATATACATATATATATATATATATATATATACATATATATATATATATATATATATATATATATATATATATATATGTGAATCCTAGGATCGTTCAGGAATTATCGGAATTGATTTGAACAAGTATTGATCGCAAAATTATCAATACTTGGTGTTTAATCTATTAATAATACTAAAATCAATCAATAAAATAAGAATAATCAAACCAAAGAACTCAATAATGTTGATTCTAATGCTTTCTTGTTGCTATTGATGTTATTGATCTTGAATACAATGATTCAGATAATGATTACTGATAATTCTAATGATTTTCAACTGTTGTTCTATTCTTGATCTATGTTGTTGATCTCATATATATAGAGATCTAATTCTGTTCTATCGCTAGCTATTTTGTTGCTATAATTAAGCTAATCAAACTTATCCAAATCCTTGCCATGTTTATCGGCTTAAGAATTTGAGATTTACAACGAATCTAATATGAATAAAGTTTGTTGATGTGACGTGGAATATCCGCTTGAATAATATGTCTTCCATCGTCATTAATGTTGTTGTTCTACCACGTTAACGTCCGAGTTAATTGGTCTTCCGCAGGAATTTAGTCTTCCGCAGGTAGTCTGTCTTCCGCAGCAAATGTTGTACTGTACCTGTTCTTGTGCTTCCACAGGAGTTCTTGTCTTCCGCAGCAATCCCTCCTACAGCAGCTTCACTTGTTCTTTTCTTGTTCAGCTGAAGTTGTTCTTCCGCATGAGATCCACGTATGTACATTCTTCAGTTATGTTCCTGAGAACATCTACGGAAGAACACTTTATTCATCGCAGTTGTTCCAACACTTGGTCAATTTTCCAAATTGACACAGTTTAATGTTTCCTGCACATTCACACATACATTTTGAAATATATTATATCATAGATGAATATATGAAGTGCAAAATAAATTTATTTAGTTCATAAACACAATTATAATCAATATATTCATTTTATATCATTAATAACAATAATTACAATTATGATTACAAGAGTGATATATATCATCTAAACCTATACAAGAGATCTCTTCCTAACAGTACTCCCCCTTAGGTTTAGACTCTAGTAATCATTGGTTTAACACTCTAAGTTCATTCACTCTTGCCAAAATCTTGATTTAAAGTAATCTACAGTCGTCTTCTGATCTTCATACTGATACTTTATCTGTCGTCTATTCATCCTCTTCAGTGTTTTGTATTTCATACCCAGGACATCCTCTTCAGTGGTGAGTGTTGCAACAACACTATTATTTGACACCACCTCTAATTCATCCTGTTCTGAAATTCTTAATTCTATTATAGGCTTTATCTCTGACCCAATCAGCTGCCCAACTTCAAACTTCCTCCTCTTGTGCGCCTTGGCATGCAATTTGTCAATGACTTGAATAAGGTGTACATAGAAGCACAAGTCATTTTGAGCAGTTGAATCTTGAAGCCTTGGAAAGTGTTTATCATGAAGATAAGAGGTATAGCTTGGGTGCAGCAACTTCAGTTCTACAGGGTCAAAAAGTCTTATGCTTGTTGACTTCTTAGCAGGATCATTCCTTAGCAGCACCAGTTCTTTATTTCTTTCAACATACCCCCAGTCAGTAATAGGGCATGTGAACTGATTGCCATCTATTATTTTGATTGATGCTACAAATCTATCTTCAGCTCCAATCCTTTTCAAGAATTCATCATCAACCAGTTTGGACTTGGACTGAGACTTTGACTTTCTTCTAAAGTGCACAACATCATTCATCATAGCTTCCCTGATCATATCCCCCTTGAACTTGTTCTTCAGACTGTTCACAATCCCAGAGAAGTTTCTTCCCCTTGGACTTACGGGATAATTAATGATAGGAAGGCGTTGTAATGTATGATGGTCTACATCTGGCAGTGACAGTAAGCTCTCTAGACTTTGAAAGTATTGCACCATGGCAGATGCCCTCTTGATCATTGCAAAATCCCAATCACCATCATACTTCCATGCAATAATCTAATTGTCTTCAGCTAATCTTGGAGTTGTCATCTGATTAAAAAGTTGAATACGACTTAGTTGTTCTTGGGTGATCTCCCTCACAGCTGTTCCAAGAGGCCATATCTTGTTGGGAATTATATCTCTTGGATCTCTGATCAATTGTTCTTTTCCTTTATGCATGTCTTTTGCTTGAACCACAGTAGGCTCAGCAAGGGTTTGTGATGATTTTTGTTGATAAGCAGGATTGGGGGCTCTAGATTTGAACTTTACTCCTGTATCCAGCTCTACCTACATAACATATTCCATCATCTCCCTTAATTCACCAATGGTTCTTCCTTTGAGTTCATATTGGTCATGGTTGTGACTTTGCAACCAGCAAACCATGTTGTACTTTGTAACCCCGAAGGTGTCACAATGACCTAACTCCTTCCTTATTCTCTCCATTGACTTGAACTTTGAGAAGGTGTCAAAGTTACACACAGGAATCATCATACTCACATCTTCAAATTCTTTTAGAGTTTGAATCATCTCCTTCATGTTCATCTTTTCCACCAAATCAAATGGAAATCCGTGATTGATTAATTGCATGAACATGGATGACTGTGGTCTTTCATCAAGGATGTCTGCAGTAGTCAAACGTACTTTTGTTTCTTCTTTCTCAGTTTTGGGAGACTCTTCTTTAGTCAATTTCTCCCATTCTTCATCACTATCTTTCTTGACTTCTTCCGTAGGGGCTGACAGCTCTGGTGAATCTGATTTTGCTCTTTTTAAGGATTCACCCAGAACATCAGTTGTCTTCCCTAAGTACTTCCTTTTTCTGCTATAGGTGATCATTGTTGTTTCACCTTTAATCTGTTTAGCCTCAGTCAATTTCTTCTTTAAACTTTCAATCTCATTATCTTTTAGCTTCAAACTTACAGCTTGCTCATCTACCAGATTATTTAAAGTATCTATTACTTCATTATTCATCACTGCATCTTCCCTCAGCCTTTTTACTCTGCTCTCCAAGCTTCTAATGGCTTCAACTTTCTCATTTAACTCCTTTTTCATCCTTCTCAGCTTTTACATCCTCTTGTTACTCTTTAGTACAAGGTTGTTGTACTGGGCCACCAAGTAGCTTTTGCTTACATTTATTTCTTCTTCATTCAGGTCATTTTCATTATAAGCAATGATATCAATGAAAGCACTCTCTTCTTGCTCAACTTCCTCTTCTTTATCTTTCTCTTCTACATCAATACAGACTTCTTCTATATCATCATCATTAATGGCTTCATCAATATCCTCATCAAGGTGGAGTTCTTCTGTTGGTGTTGGGCTGTCAATGGGTTCAGTAGGAGTGGGTGAGATGGTTGGTTCAGTTGGTGGTAGAGGAGATATGGGCTCTATGGCATAGTATCAATTGATGTTATGGAGACTGGTGATTGTGTGAGTGGAGGTTGAGTCCCATCCTGACCAACTACTTCAGTAGAAGTAGAGTTGATTGATATTGGTGATTAGCCAGGAGAGATGGGTTCAGTATTCTCACTTGAAGATGTCAAGTGGATGGGTGATGGTGGTGGCTGTGATTCTTGTTGGGGTGATTTGGGTGAAGCATGTTGTGGTGTTTCAGTCTGGGAGTGTGTGGCAGATGGTGCTGATGAGCTTTCAGTTTGTGGTTCCTCAACCCACAACAGCTCCTGAGGAATGTTCTCATTCTCATCTATTACATGAGCAAACAGTTGTACCTCCCCTCCTTGGTACATCCCAGATAGTTTGTTCAGAAGTGATCTGCTCAGATGGTTCGACAAACACGAATCTCCTACTCTCTCGACCTCCGGAAGGTGTTCATTTATGATCAGTTGTAGGAATCGAGGAAACATGAACATTTTTCCTTCCTTCTGCACTCGCATATGGTCGCAGAGGTAGTTCATTATATAGCCTTCCCTTCTTGATTTCACCGTGTTGATAGTCACCATCATACCCCATTAGGTCTAATACTTTCTGGATGTATTCGTGGTCGAATACATCCGGATGACCTTGTTCTTCGTCTCCTAATTCTAGAGCCCCGCGTATGATTCCTTCATTCACCTAGAGGGGTAGGTTCCCAATGGTTGCGGTTATCATGGCCCCTTCATCTCCTTCTTCAATAGCTGTGGTATTCCAAAAATCCATCATATGCGACAGATATATGACCGGATCGGCAGTTAGTGCGAAGTGTAATCGCGATCTTCTTAAGTACTGTATGATGGGTCTACACTCATCATTGACATTCGGATCTAGATACGCACACATATTGTGTTCTTTCACGAATCGGTTAGCCATGATGGTGACGTTGATTACGTGAGAGGTGTAACTATTTGAGATTAGGTTGAGATTTTGGTAAGGGTTTATGGTGTTCAGTTTGGATGCTGTTTGATTTGGGGGTTTTTTGAAAGTGATAGAAAGGCCAACGGTCGAAGCCCCTATATATACCTTTTCAGAAAGCCTGTCTATTACACTTAGCCCCTCCGAGGTTTTAACAATTAATAAGGAAAAGAGCAATTAATATCCAATCAATTAATAAAGCAAAGCAGAGTATGGTTATCTACGGAGATTACATCTACAAAATTATAATATCTTTCTTCCGCATTGCACCTGCGGAATTTGACATTCTGTCTTCCGCAGGAAATCTCCGGATAATTAAGTTCAACAAACTTTTGAAGACAAGTTATCTTCCGAAAGAAAAATGTCTTCCGAGGGAAAACTTAATGTCTTCCGAATCTTCCGAAGGAAAACTTAATGATGTCTATGTTTTATCTTTGTATGAATTGACTCATGTTTAATTCATTTGATTTTTTTACTATTGCACCTTGTGACTTGCTTCATGTCAATTGTGTACAAGTGGCAGCTTCCTGTTGCAGATATCCTGCAGCCTGCAGCCAAGTTAGTGCTCAAGTTCCAATTTTCTTCAACTCAGTATGTTTAACATAGGTTTTAATGAACTTATTACTCCCCCTAAATTTGTGATGAATCAGAAACTTAAGAATTTATCAAAAATTTAATAAGAGAAGTTCATGTGAATGGTTACATTGACTAACAGAATAAACACATAAAAGAGAGAAGCATATGCAGGCACTTGTTTGATAGACTGAAGGATCATACTATGACACTAACACACTCCTGCAGATTATTGTTAGGTTTGTTAACTACTTGAACAGAGATGAGTGCATCATGCAAGATGTTGTGAAAATGTGTCTGTTCCAGAACCTGACCAATCCATCACGTTATCACACTTGACCCATGTTCCGTAGATTATAAGCTCTATCTTAAGATTTCTTTGAAATCTTATTAATGATGATAGTTTATTCATGCTTTTTGTATTTTGTTGATCCGTTTTGGATTCTTTTGAGAGCAGCTCTTATTTGGAGTTTTATGATTTGCATCAAGTCACCAGGTCTTTACTCACGCAAAACAGAGGTGACCCATGACTCAGGTCTTTGCTTACGCAAAACAGAGAGTCAAGATGCGCAAAGATAGAGGTTATAAGGTGTTACAACATAGTAAGTGTGCATGGGCAATGAATTTTGCACATCTGGATTCGACTTACTTAATATACACCTCTCAATGACTTTGTCATAAGAAGTCATCTGAAATGTACGTTGAGCATGTCATACCTGATTTTCCACTTAAGATGAACCTATTCACATATCCAACACATCAGATCAGTAGATAGTTGTTAATTTGAAAGCAGGATATATGTCAGTTATAGCATACTATCATGTCCTTAGTATATCTGTGCCTTACATAGGTGGTCTCATATGTCCACAGTTAGTACATACCTATGTCTATTGTTGCTATGATGAACTTATTCTAAGTTGATCATGCCTAATGATTCTATTAAGAAGTTAAATCTGATGGAATCAAATGCCTTAGTGAATAAATCAGCAAGCTGATTTATTGTATCTACTTTGACCAGCTTAATTAGACCTTTTTCTGAGCAGTCTCTTAGAAAATGATATCTAATTTCTATGTGCTTAGTTTTACTATGTTGTACCGGATTAGCAGTTATAAACATAGCAGCTGAGTTGTCAATATGTATAGGAGTTTGAAGAAAATTGTAACCATAATCAAGTAATTGGTTTTGCAACCAAAGAACCTGAAAGCAGCCAGCTAAAGCAGCTATGTACTCAGTCTCAGCTGTGGATACTAAGACATTGTCTGCTTTTTGCACTACCATGACACAAGTCTTGGTCCTGTAAATTGACATCCGCCAGTTGTGGATTTTCTGTTGTTGTTGCATCCTCCGTAGTCACTATCTGAATAGGAGCAAAGTTTGAAGTCTCCTTCTTTGGGATACCATAGTCCAAGTGATGGTTTCCCTTTAAGGTATCTGAATATTCTCTTTACTGCATTCAAATGAGACTCTTTTGGATCTGCTTGATACCTAGCACACACACAAACAACAAACATTATATCAGGCCTACTGGCAGTTAGATACATTAAAGAACCTATCATAGACCTATATAATCTTTGATCAATAGACTTCCCTATTGGATCTGGAGTGATTTTGTCTATGGTGGATGCTGGTGTTTTGCATGAGGAAGCATCTTCTAGTTTGTATTTCTTCTGGGTTTGCAACACATACTTCTCTTGATTGATGAAGATCCCATCTGTTTTCTAATGAACTTGTAATCCCAGGAAGAAGGTTAGCTCTCCCATTGAACTCATCTGAAACTCATATTGAATTAATGATTCAAACTCTTCACACAGTTTCTTGTTAGTTGATCCAAAGATGATGTCATCTACATATATTTGAACCACTAATAGATCCTGATGTTCTGTTTTTAAGAAAAGAGTTTGATCAGTAGTTCCTCTCTTATATCCATGTTTTAGAAGGAACTTGGATATGGTCTCATACCACTTTCTTAGTGCTTGATGTAGGCCATAAAAAGCTTTGTCAAGCTTATATACTCTATGAGGATTGGCAGGATCCTCAAAGCCTGGTAGTTGAGATACATAGACCTCTTCATCAATCTTACCATATAAGAAGGCATACTTTACATCCATTTGATAAACTATGAACTTCTTATATGATGCATATGCCAAGAACACTCTAGTTGCCTCAATTCTTGTAACTGGTGCAAAGACTTCATCATAGTCTATGCCTTCCTCTTGTGTGTAGCCTTGAGCAATTAGTCTTGCTTTGTTTCTGATTATTATTCCCCTATCATCTAGATTGCTTTTGAATAACCACCTTGTGCCAATAGGATATTGGCCTTCAGGGAGATCAACTAGGTTCCACACCTTCTGTTTCCTGAACTGCTGCAGTTCTTCTTGCATTGCTTCAATCCAGCTATTATCTTTTAAGGCTTCTATGATGTTGGGTGGAACTACTTGAGATAGAAAACAGGAGAATAAACAAGTGTTTGCAGCTCCCCCTTGTCTTCTGGTAGTTCTACTGTTGAGGTCACCTATCATGTTATCAATTGGGTGATACTTATGTGTTCTAACTGTTGGTACATCATTAACTTGGATGGATGAATCCAGGTTTGTGATGTTGGTTGTTGGAGATAAGGGTAGTTATGATGGGGAGTCAACAAAATAGTTCATCTCATTTTCTGGTGCAGCTGACTGAGCTTCCGCAGGAACATGTATGTCATCCGGGGTAGTACACATGACTTCTGTAGCAGGTACTTGATCAGCTGTGGTCTCTGTCCAAGGCATATCTGTGTGTGACAATAGTTTGGGATGATTTTCTGATATGGTTTGATTTTTGGGGGGTCTCCGTTCAACATCTGCAGTAGGGATATCTACAGAAGTAGAGGCATCTACGAAAGCAGAGGGTATTGCTGCTGATGTGCATGGAGTAAAAACATCTGAACAATCTTTGTGTTTTTGTACTGATGTACTAGGATCATTATCACTTTGGTTTTCTGGAGTAATGACTATTGGTGGATCAGTTGTCAATGGTACACCCATATTTGGAGGAACATAGGGATAACATGTATCCGCAGCACCTGTCACATTAAGATAACCAGAGTTAAATGAGTTAGTTAATGTGAATAAGGATTCATCAAAGGATACATTAGGAGTTTCTTCCACTATGTTATCATGTGGAATATAGACTCTATATGATTTAGATGTTGATGAGTAACTAACAAAGAAACCATCATAGGCTTTTTCAGCAAATTTTCCTAACTGTTCTTTTGTGTTTAATATAGATACATGACACCCAAAAGCTTTAAGATATCCTATAAAAGGTTTTCTTTTAAACAGAAGTTCATAGGGTGTTTTGTTATGTTCTTTGACAATCAAAGTTCTGTTTTGAACAGTGCAGGCTGTGTTCACAGCTTCTGCCCAAAATGTTATTGGCAGATGTGAGTCAACTAGCATTGTTCTTGCTGCTTCAATTAGAGTTATGTTTCTTCTTTCAACAATTTCATTCTGTTAAGGAGTTCTTGGAGCACTAAATTGCCTAGCTATGCCTTTATCCCTACAAAATGAGTCTAAGACATAACTAACAAATTCAGTTCCATTATCACTTCTCAGTATCTTGATTCTTAGATCAAGTTGATTTTCTATCTTAGTGATGAACTCCATTAAAATTTATGATGTTTCACTTTTATGTTTTAAGAAAAATACCCAAGTAAATCTAGTGAAATCATCAACAATCACCAAACAGTACTGCCTTTTGCCAATGCTTAACACATTGGTGGGACCAAAAAGATCCATGTGTAGTAATTTTAGTGGTGTTGTGTTTGTGTTAATTGTTTTTATTTTATGGGAAACTTTATGTTGTTTCCCTTTATAACATGATAAACAGTGGTTGGAACAATAAAATTCTTTCTTAGGAATACCAATGACTAGGTCATTTTTCACCAGTTTATTCATGTTTTTCATGTTGGAATGAGCTAGCCTTCTATGCCATAATTGTGACTCATCTTCTGATGATTTAGATATCAGGCAAGCCTCCTTGCTTGTTAATGATGTGTTGTTCATGTCCAACACATATGTATTACCTTTTCTTGGTGCTTTAAGAAGGATCCAGTGTTCTGGAATTTTAAAACCATGTTTAAGGATGTAACAGTCAGAGTTATCAAAGAATGTTGTATAATTTTGATCACAAATTTGAGAAACACTTAATAAGTTAAATTGTAGATTTTCACAAAAATTGACTTTCTCAAAGTTTAATACTCCATTAGTTACTATCCCTTCCCCAGTGATTTTACCTCCCTTTTTATCCCCACCAAATGCTACATATGAAGCATTTTTGTGTTTGAAGTCCTGTAGAAGGGTACAGTTTCCTGTCATGTGTCTGGAACAGCCACTGTCAACATACCACTTGTTGTCAGCCCTTCTTGGATGTTCCTGCAAAACAAAATGAGATCAGTTAGACTTAGCAGCCCAAGCCTTAATGGTCTTGGGCTTGCTGTTGTTATCTCAAATAGTAACTTTCTCATGTATGAGTCTTGAAGTTTCTAAGTTAGTTTTGTTGTCTGATGGTTCATTATGTTTTGTTTTGTGTTTGCTTGTGGTTGGGGATGAAGTTGAGGTTGTTTCATCTTTGTTTGTGCTAACTTCATCAGTGATTTTGTTCTTCGTAGAATCCTTCTTTGATGTAGATGAAGTAGAGAATGTTTCTACATCCCTTGATTTTGACCGTGGCACATGTTTGCCTTTGTCAAAGTGATCAAAGAAGTCATCCTCTCCTTCAAGTTCCACCTTCTTGTGTGGAGTCCTTTCTGTTTTTCTGTCCTTTTGTTTGTCTGTTCCTTTTTGTTGGAACCTTTTTGTTTACTTTGTTGTTTTTGATGTTTAGCTGGACCGTTGACTTCTTCTGAAGATTGAGAATCTGAGTCAGAGGATTCAGCTTTCTTCTTCTTCAGGATCTTTGTTTTATTCTTCTTGTTGAAGAAACAGTCCTATGTAGAGTGATTATTTTTGTTGCAAATAGCACAATACTTATTGAAATAACACTCAGTGGTCATATGGTTGTTCATATTGCATATTAAGCAATAGCTGCTAAAATAGCAGTCCTCTGTACTGTGGTTGTGCATATCACATCATTTACAGTACATGTCTTTAGAGTCACTCTCGGAGACAACTTTAGCCTTAGCCTTTTTCTGCAAGTTGGCCTTTTTCTTGATGGTAGCTTTGTGTAGCTTATGCTCTTTCTCCATTTTTGCTGCTGAAGAATCCTTACCTCTGCCTGACATTATGTTAAAGGGTTCTTGATCAGCCTTCAGGTGCTTATTAGATCTATTGAGAGGGATTTGTGCAACATTTTCTTCAGGTTTTTTTGCTGGTTTGTTTGTTTATTGGTTGCTTGTAAACCTTCACTTAATTGTTCAATTCTTTTGTGAATTGTTTTCAGTAGGTTTCTTTGTTTTGGTGAATAGGGTAGTTTAGGTTCATTT
Source organism: Flaveria sonorensis (assembly GCA_025506505.1). Lineage (NCBI taxonomy): Eukaryota > Viridiplantae > Streptophyta > Magnoliopsida > Asterales > Asteraceae > Flaveria > Flaveria sonorensis. The sequence goes on along the minus strand of CM046440.1, from coordinate 18,903,203 downwards.
AACACTTTTGGAATTGTGTGTTCTTTCACATGAATTTTTCCCTTAACCACACCAGCATGGTCAGATTCACTATTATTATCTAAATCATAAAATTGTCATAATCAAATTCTGATGTGCTTTGATTTGAATGTTCTAATTCTGATGAATCAGTTTCAGTGTTATTAGTTAGATTGTCAACAGTTTTATCTTCAGACTCAGACAAGGTACTAGACATGAAATAATTTGAAAGACTATTTGTCATAGATTCTGGTAGAGAAGTATAGTTATCATTTACTGGTGCTGGAACTGCATGAAATCCCAACCCTGTTTTGTGCTTATACTCAATCTGAGAATTTAGCAATTTTTCATACTGATGTACTGACAGTTGGAATTTCTGTAGTTTCACCTCAGTAGATGCATGATCTGACATAGATTTTGTTAATGATGCAGTTAAATGCTCAACTTATGCCTTTAAGTTGTAATTTTTAAAAACAAGTTTATCTAAGTCTGTTTGTAAAGAATTTATTTTGACTTGATAAAGTTTATGTTCTCTTACATGTGATTCATTTAAAATCAGTGTTTCTTTTACTTTATCTGCTAACTGTTGAGCATGTGATCTATATCTTTCTACCTTATCTATGCAAGTAAGAGAACATAACCTTTCTCTTACCTCAGTAGCCATTGGAGGAACTTTGTTTTCCATGTTGGCCATTAGTGCTTGATTTTCAGCAAGAACTTCTTTCTCATAGATGCTCCAGTCACAAGTACCATCCTGCAAAATGATTAAACCAGTTTCGTTAGCATTGGATTTACTTGTGTTATTGTTAGTTATTGGTGGGGATGTATTGGTTAATTGGGGTTGTGAGAAACTCCTCTGAGCAGGTTGTCTTTGGTCGGTTGCCTGCTATTGGTTGTTGCATTCCCTGGAGAAGTGTCCGTATAGATTGCATTTAAAGCATCTTTGGACTTGTCCACACCAATCTTGGTTGATCTTCCTCCTAGTGACAGCCATTTATTTCTCTTCATATACATTTTGGCTCTGTAGGCAATCATAGCCATTTGCCATTGCAAGTCCATCTCCTCCACTTCATCAGGATGAAGTTCTTCTAAGTCTTGTTGGAAAAAATGAACCGGTGTCAGGGTGCTTCCTAAATAAGCTTGAAAACTGGAACTGAAGGCTGCAAAGGCTGCCTTCTGTTCTTCAGACTCCAGAACCATAGTAATTGGTTCTATCTGCTTGTTGTTTTTCTTGTTCTTTGATTCAGATTTGGACTTTCTGTACTGACTACCTTGGGAATTTGAGCTAGAAGACTTTGCAGCATAAAAGCTAGTCTCCTCTTCCTGATCACTTTCTTCACAGGATGAGTCTTCAGCTTCATTGGTGATAAAAGCACTTCCTGAGTTCTTCAGTTCCTTAAATTGATATGGAGCGATTGGTGCTTTCACACTCTTGTTCCTTGTCTTTTCGTCCAGTTCCAGTGCTTCTACCTTTGCCACTAAGGTGTCTAAGCCTATTGCCTTTAGATCAATAGTGTTCTTAAACATGGACACAGTTTATGTCCAGCTCTCTGGCAATGAGTGCAGCATCTTTTTGTTGAGTTCTTCATTGCTATACTCAAGTTCCAGGATATTCATCTTAGTGACAAGCTGTATGAATCTGTACAGTTGTTGAGGAACAGACTCACCAGGAATATGATGAAAGGTTTCACATTGAGCCCGGAGAGTGTCCTTTTTGATACTCCTAATCTCATCACTACCTTCACACAGAGTGTGGAGGATTTTCCATAATGAGTTAGCAGTCTTATATGATTCACACCTGATTAGCAGCTCTTCAGGCAAAGCCATAGTAAGCATACTATAGGCTTTGATGTCAATCTTTACTCTCTTGGCATCATTAGGTGATAGATTCTTTAAACTAATGGGCTGATTATTATCCTTATAATCCGCTCCTAAGGCAGGTGGAATATAAGGTCCTTCGGTAATCGAAGCCCATAAGTCAGAATCTGTATAATTAACATGATTCCTGAACTGGATTTTCCAGGTTTTAAAATCAGATTTGTTTTCCAGTTTAGGAGGTTGATAAGCACCAACAACTGAGTTACTCATTATAGTTAATTTTTTTTAAAAAAGAGGTTTTATTTTAAAACAGAATTCGATTAAACTTAATCAAAGCTTATAGATCAATTGATATAAATCAATGAGCACCAGGCTCTGATACCACCTATGAATCCTAGGATTGTTTAGGAATTATCAGAATTGACTTGAACAAGTATTGATCGCAGAATTATCAAGACTTGATGTTTAATCTATTAATAATACTAAAATAAATTAATCAAACAAATAAAATAAGAATAATCAAACCAGAGAACTCAATAATGCTGATTCTAATGCTTTCTTGTTGCTATTGATGTTGTTGATCTTGAATACAATGATTCAGATAATGATTACTGATAATTCTAATGATTTTCAACTGTTGTTCTATTCTTGATCTATGTTGTTGATCTCATATATATAGAGATCTAATTCTGTTCTATCGCTAGCTATTTTGTTGCTATAATTAAGCTAATCAAACATATCCAAATCCTTGCCATGTTTATCGGCTTAGGAATTTGAGATTTACAACGAATCTAATATGAATAAAGTTTGTTGATGTGACGTGGAATATCCGTTTGAATAATATGTCTTCCATCGTCATTAATGTTGTTGTTCTGCCACGTTGACTTCCGAGTTAATTGGTCTTCCGCAGGAATTTACTCTTCCGCAGGTAGTCTGTCTTCCGCAGCAACTGTTGTACTATACCTGTTCTTGTGCTTCCGCAGGAGTTGTTGCCTTCCGCAGCAATCCCTCCTTCAGTAGCTTCACTTGTTCTTTTCTTGTTCAGGTGAAGTTGTTCTTCCGCATGAGATCCACGGATGTACATTCTTCAGTTATGTTCCTGAGAACATCTACGGAAGAACACTTTATTCATCCACAATTGTTCCAACACTTGGTCAATTTTCCAAATTGACACAGTTTAATGTTTCCTGCACATTCACACATACATTCTGAAATATATTATATCATAGATGAATATATGAAGTGCAAAATAAATTTATTTAGTCATAAACACAATTATAATCAAATATATTCATTTTATATCATTAAGAACAATAATTACAATTATGATTACAAGAGTGATATATATCATCTAAACCTATACAAGTGATCTATCCCTAACAATATATATGTAGAGGTTTAAATAAGAAATATTATTTGCCTAAGTAGGCTAAGAATAAATATTGCCTTGACATGTGGCACTACTTAAAAATAGGGTTAAGGGTACTTTTGTCCATTACAAAAATTAGGCTAAGAAGGATTTAATAGAGAATAATTGTATTAATTGTAGCACAAACCCATAAGACAACACCACATCCACCGACATCACAACCCTTATTATATGCTCCTTCTTGCTGTCTATGTTAGATATCTCACACTCCTCCACTGTCACTACTATTACTGCCACCTCCATGATTGATCTCGACTGCATGATGCATCTAGAATGACTTCATAACACGGCAGTGATTGCTCATGTTAATCATGTGAAAACCGCTCTTATGTATGATCTACTTCGCAAAATGTGATGTCAACGTCCCACATGAATACACAATTGATTCAAATCAACTTAAGAAGGAATGTGAAACCCATATATCAACTATATGTTTCCTTTTCTAATTTGAGATTGCAAGCTTGGTGTTATTACATTAATAGTGGATTTTGTGATTGTTTATTGTTTTTCTGTTATAAACTGCGTAATCTAACATGAAAACAACGCAACAACAAAAGTTAGTGATCGTTTATTGTTTTTCAATTAGTTTTGATAACTTTCTACTTAGTAACTCTTCCTGTACCATTTGTATTTTTTGTTTATTGGTTGTGCTAGATTTAAGAAAATAGAGATTGCGTTGAATTCTGTTTTTTTTTTTTTGTGTCATGTTGAATTTTTAGGGTGTTCTTTGCTAATGTGTTGAGTTTTTGTTTCCTCAATGAATTGGATTTTATGTTTTGGATTGTATTGTTAAATGTGCACGTATTGTTTTCATTATAAAGAATACATGTGTTGTTTTAAGTCAAAAGAACACGTGTTTTGTGTTGTTTCATTATAAAGCAGCACAATTTTGCAACTATGTTACATTTCTCATAAACCACAAGTAAAAAAGTATACCATTCTATAGAATGTGCTAGATTCTAATACAATACAACGGTGCTATAAATTTTGTATTGAACAATAATATTCTATATTAATGTTTTTTTTTCTAAATGCACTATTCATTTTGTTACAACACAAAAATGTGTTGGGTTAAAATATAGGCACAATAATGTGCTGGATTTAAATTTAGCATAAAAATACAGCACAATGATGTGTTGCATTGTAATTTAGCACAAAAAATACATCACAAAGATGTGCAGCATTGTAATTCAAAAACAAAAAAATACAACACAATGATATGTTAGATGTTGGATCACATAAGGTAGGTGCAACCAAAACAACACTTAGAACAAATGTTTATGTACAAGTTGAAGAAGTCTTCTGAAGACAAAACTACTCTTCCGCAGCTATGTCAAAGATCTTCCAAAGCATTATGTCTAAAGAGCTTCAGGAGGAAAACTAAGTCTTCTGAGACTAAGTAGTTTTCCTTCCGAAGTATATGAAGAACTTCGAAAGTATAGAACAAAGTCTTCCAAAGACCAAGCAGTTCTCCTTCGAAGTTTTTGAACTTAGAAGATCCAAGACAAAGTCTTCCAAAGAATAAAATCATAGAGATCTGTAGAAGATTCGGAAGAAGTTGTTCTTCCGAAGTGTAAATGGACTAGGAAGAACTTATTCTTCGGAAGCCATTTAGCTTCGGAAGAATCAACTATGAACCAGTGGACAAAAGTATGGTCTCTCTGATAGACTCTGATACACTGCATGGTGATTTTCCTAACCTATGTAGTTGACCATACTTTAATCCACTATTCACCTTTTCAACTTAGTACAGATACCATCCTTAGTTGGTGCCAAAAGGTAAGTCATGGACCTATCATGACTACCTTATCTAGGATATTATTTTATCTTTGATACTTTACATCTAGCAATGTAGTATTTGTCTAGTAGTAGATTCCAGCTGGTTTTCCAAGTTTGACCGGCTGTAGATAGTAGTATATATAGTTTTCATTGTAACTTATGTAGTATGAGGTTAAGAGTCTTGTAATACTGAGTTGAGAAGTAATATATACAAGTATCTTGAAAACCATTCTCTTGTTCATTAACTTCGTTATTATTATCAACTTTAGTTTGAGATTTTGTGTTTCATCGATCAAGTGAGACTTAGTGAGTTCTGTGTTTAGAGTCAAAACCGATCCTGCAATTGGTATCAGAGCATCAAGCTCTTGATTGTTAGATCTAACAATCCCAAATCACCCTTGTTTCTTCACACTCACTCACCCGCCTCACTTTAATGGATCTTAACCAGAAATTTTCTGAGTTAGAAATAGGAACCATGACTAAGGCTCCTATCATCACTCCTGATGATTTTGGAACTTGGTGTAAATGTATTGAAGGGTTCATCAAGTACCAAGATAGCCACATGTGGAAATCTATCACTCATGGTCCTTATGTTCCTAAGGTAGCAGCCCCAGCGGGTAATGGTGCCATGATAGAGAAGGCCATTGAAGACTACTCAGATGAAGACTTCAAGAAAATAGACATTGACTGCAAAGCAATGACTGTTTACCAAACTCTGGTTCCACTGAATCCAAGGAGTCCAAGAAGGATGTACTCAAGCACAAGTTTGAAAACTTCACATATATTGTTTGTGAGACCTTAAGCCAACAATACTTCAGGTACATGAACTTGATCACCTCTCTTAAGTCTATGAGAGTGGATCTTCAAAGATAGACATTGTAAGGAAATTCATGAGTGTACTTCCTCATGAATGGAATTTCTATTGTGTTTCTATCAAGAGAACTGAGAATCTTAAGACTCTCACCATGACTGAACTGTATGGAATCCTTGATGGATACCATACGAGATGGAGACTCAGAAAAGCTAACAGATGAACCGACCCTTAAATCCTGTTATCAGCAATGCTCTACATGTTGCTAAAGGATCAAAGCAACCTCAGTTGTACCTGAACTATCCCCAACAGCCATCATCTTCTTCTAGGACACACATCACTTTCCTTGAGACACCCAGGTCTCAACAGGCTCAACACACTCCTTTTCAGGATAGTTGTGCCTTTGTCTCAAGAAGTGAACAATCTGGAGATTTTCAATTCTGCTTTGATGATCTAGAGTGGTTTAGCCCAGATAACATTGAGTACATGGACATTGTCCAATAGATGGATCTCCTGACCTACAGAGCAAAGAAGGTTTTCAAAAGAACAGGAAGGCATTTCCCACAGAATCCAACCAATAGCAAATTTGGATTTGATAAAAGCAAAGCCAAGAGTTACAACTATAACCAGCTTAGTCACTTTGCTAGGGAATACAAGGCTCCAAGATCCAATCCTGGAGCAACTCAAGCCTCCCAACATCCTTCCACTTCAAGGGCTGCACCAAACCTACCGAGTAGCAAACTACGGCTGTTTAACGGGTTCCTAGGTTTGGATTGTGGATAGCGGATGCTCTAGGCACATGACAGGGAACAAATCTCTTCTTTAACAATTTGAACATTTTGATGGAGGTTCTGTTCAGTTTGGAGGTGAAGCCGGAGGATACATTTTTGGTAGAGGTAGTGTATCCAATGGTAAGTTAAAAGTTAACAAAGTAAACTTTGTCAAACAGCTTGAACACAATCTGTTAAATGTTTCTCAATTCTGTGACCAAAAGCACCAAATGTTTTTCACAGAACATGAGTGCATTATCCTCAAACCTGGGATGACAATTCCTCGAGAATTGGTGCTTCTTAGATCTCCCAGGAGAGGGGATATGTACAAGCTAGATATGAAAAATGCTTCCCCACTGGGTGAAGTATCATGCTTTCTTTCCAAAGCCAATGGTGATGAGTCAACTCTTTGGGATAAAAGAATATGCCATGTTAACTTTAAAACCATGAACAATTTGGTTAAAAATAATTTGGTACATGGTGTGCCTAAAAAGGAGTTTTTCTGTAAAGACAACTGTATTGCTTTCCCAAAAGGAAAACAACACAAGATCACTCACAAATCCAAAGAAGTTAACTCTATCACCACTTCATTACACTTATTGCACATGGATCTTTTTGGTCCCATAAGTATAATAAGCATTGGAAGGAAATCATACTGTCTTATGATTGTTGATGATTTTACAAGATTCACTTGGGTATTCTTTTTAAGAACTAAAGATGAAACAGCTGAAACTTTAAAATCTTTTATTCTTAAAATTGAAAATTAAAAGGATCACAAGGTAAAAATCATTAGAAGTGATCAAGGGATTAAGTTTAAGAATCAAGTTCTTGACTCATTCTGTAACTCAAAAGGGATTGCCAGAAAATATAGTGTTCCTAGAACTCCTCAATAGAATGGTGTTGCTGAGAGGAGGAACAGGACACTTATTGAGGCTACAAGAACAATGTTAGCTGATTCAAAGCTGCCTCTAACTTTCTGGGCAGACGCAGTCAGCACTGCATGTTATGTGCAAAATAGAGTTCTCATTGTTAAACCTCATGGGAAGACCCCTTATGAGCCATGGAACAAGAGGCCACCATTCATTGGCTTTCTTAGGTCCTTTGGCCGCAGGTGTACTATACTTAACACAAAGGACAATTTAGCAAAATTTGCTAAAAAGTCGGATGATGCTATCTTTGATGGATATTCCTCCACCTCTATTGCTTATAAGTATATAATATCAAAACTCAATAGTTTGAGGAATCATCTAACATTGTTGTTAATAATCACACTCCTTGTGTTAGAGGGAATGGACCTGAATACATTTTTGATTTAGAATTGTTTCCAAACTATTCTAAACCATCTTGTGAGAATGTTTTAGCTGGAACGGGAACTCAAAGTGACCCATATGAAGATCAACTGTTTGCGCTACCCAGACCTATTTCTAGTCCTCCAAGAAGAAATGAAGAACAAGCTCCTACTACTAAAAGTCCTGAAAGCATGAGTATCTCAGGAAACAAAGGAGCTTCAACAAATTGTCAACTCACTGAGCCTCATAACCCATAGGTTGACAATTCAAGCACTCAACACCAAGCTGATGAAGACAGTGACATGGAGGAACAGGCAACTGTTGATACTGCTTCACAGCATACTATTATTGATGATATCAATTATTCATTCAATCAGTCCTCATTGAATGAATGTGAGACATTAGCTAAAGAAGGTGTTCGAAGTTCTGAGCAAAACTTCTCAAACCTAGACATATCTATGCAATTAAATATGATTCCTAGGCTCAGGATACACAACACTCATCCAGCTAAAAACATCATTGGGGATGTATCAGAAGGTGTGAGAACAAGAAGTCAGACCCACAATTGGAATGTATGCTTGTACTCATGCTTTCTTTCTCAAATGGAACCAAAGAAGGTGGAAGAAGCCCTCAAGGACAATAATTGAATTAAAGCTATGCAACAGGAACTGCTTCAATTCAAGAGGCAAAAGGTATGGAACCTATGTCCTTTGCAACCAGGTCAAATCCCTATTGGCACCAAGTAGGTATTCAGAAACAAAAAAGATGATAGAGGTTTGAGCATCAAGAACCTAGGCTGTGGTATGAGACTTTTTCTTAGTTTCCCCTCAATAACAGCTACACCAGAGGCACCACAGACAAGACATTGTTCATAAATAAATCTAGGAAGGACATGCTGCTTGTTCAAGTCTATGTTGATGACATCATATTTGGTTCCTCAAATGACCAAATATGCAAAGACTTTGAAAGCATCATGAGAATGAAATTTGAGATTAGCTCTATGAGAAAGATGGATTTCTTTCTTGGGATTCAAGTGAAGCATATGGAAGAAGGATTCTTTATCAAATAGTCTAAGTATGTCAAGGACATCTTAGAAAGATTCAAGATGAAAGATTGTAAGACAACCAAGACACCTATACCCAAAATCATAATTTATGCCCTGATTCCTAGGGGGAGGATACTGATCAGCATCAGTACAGGCCAATAATTGGATCTCTGATGTATCTCACAGCTAGTAGACCTGATATCATGTTTGCAACTTGCATCTGTGCGAGATATCAGGCTGCTCCCAAGGTGTCTCACCTAATTGCTGCCAAAAGGATTCTTAGATACCTCAAAGGAGCTCCCAAACTAGGTCTCTGGTATCCTAAGAATAAGGATTTAAATCTCTATGGGTACTCTAATAGTGACTATGGTGGCTGTAACATTAACAAAAAATCCACATCAGGAGGATGTCAATCTCTTGGTGGTAGGATTATTTCCTGGCAATGCAAGAAGCAATCATGTGTCTCAACATCAACTGCTGAAGTTGAATATATTGCTGCTGCGAGCTATTGTACTCAACTGCTATGGATTCAAAATCAGATGTTAGACTATGGATTCAACTTCATGAATACTCCTATCCACATAGACAACACGAGTGCTATTTCCATCATAGAAAATCCAGTCAAGCACTCCAAGACAAAGCACATTGACATCAGGTATCATTTCATTCAAGATATTCATGAGAAACACTTGATTAAACTAGTAAAGTTAATTCAAATGAACAATATGCTGACTTGTTCACCAAAGCCTTTGATGAACAAAGATTTAAATACTTAATCATAGCTATTGAAATGATTAACCTTGACTAGTTTATTTCTTTTGAAAACCTTTTAAAATGTGTCTTGTTTATGTTGTCTAATTACAATCTAAGCCCTGTTACTAAAGTTTTTCTTCTAAGTGGAAATTCTTCCGAAAAGAAATTTACTCTCAGAAGAGATATTCATATCTTCCGAAGGTAAATTCTTTCACTTTAGTACTCTCTTCCGAAGAATTTTTACCCTCAGAAGCAAATTTGATCATAGATCAAATTTACATCCAAAGGCTATTAACTTACCCTCAGAAGAAGTCTTTTCTCTCGGAAGCAATTTTTCCTTCGGAATAAAACTTTTACTGTGTAATGGAAACCTTTGGGCTCCACCATATAAAGATTAAGATCTTTTCAGAATATTTTAAATTATCTACCTTGCCGTCGTACTCAAGTACACTCCCAAACTGTCTTTTCACCTTATCAGCATGGTCTTTTACCCCCTATTTAAAACTTCCGACTCTCTTTCTTTACCCTTTTTACCACCACTGAAACCTAATACTCCCATTATCATCTTCACTCTCTCTCAAAATTCCATCAATACAATACTTTCTTACAATGGCTCTTAATCCTCAACATAACCAAGTAGCCATCCTTGACTCTTCTAAGGATGCTGACTTTGCCCCCATCATCATTTTTTTGTTTCACTCAACATACTTTACCGCCCTAACCGTAAACCCACCATATACTCTAATCACATGATCCAATTTGGGCAAACGGTCGTTGTGAAACTCTGACCGATGAGAGGGTGATAATCCAAGGATCGTTGTAGGAATTATCAATTTGATTTTAACAAGTATTGATCGCGAAATTATCAATACCTGTTGTTTAATGGTTTGTTTATCAAAAGTTGAAATCGATGAACAAAGAAAAAAAACTAGAAAAACTAAACGTAATAATGCAATACACAGATTGTCTTCAATTGCTCTTCATTCACAATCAATCGATTACAATTGATTATAATGCTATATGTTCTTGATGCTTGATATTGCTATATATTGTTAATGTTCTTATTGATCAATATTTATCGATCAATATATATACCTAATTGTGCATAGATATCTTCCTATTTTCTAGCTAATATATAGCTATTCTGTTTTGATATTCTGTTTCTATATGTGCGAATCCTTGCCTTGTTATTGGCATAGGAGTTCACAATTTACATTTGAGATTGTAAATTACACAAAGAAAGTTGTTGATGTGATGTGGAATTTTCGCTTGACTTCAATATCTTCTGCCATCATTGATTTGATGATGTTGCTTTGACATGTTGACTTGTTGACTTTTTGATCTTCCATAGGAATTTGTTTTCCGTAGGAAGTTCTTCTTCCGCAGCAATTGGTCTTCCGCAGCAACACTTAGTCTTCAACATTTGTTCTTCAGTGGTTGTGCTTCCGCAGAAGTTCTTGTACTTCTTCAGTAGCAAGCTCTCCTTCAGTAGCTCCACTTGATCTTTGGACTTGTTCAGCAGTTGTTGTTCTTTCGTAGGAGATCTACGAAAGAACAAACTTTAGTTATGCTCCTGAGAACATCTATGGAAGAACACTTATTCATCTGTAGGTTGTTCTAACACTTAGTCAATTTTTCCAAATTGACCAAGTCTGATGTTTCCTGTAATAACATAAACTAACACACACAATAATATGAGTTACCATATAATTCATGCATTATATTATATGATCAAATGAGAATTACAATGATTATTTACAAGAGTTGACAAGTCAACTAAACCTATACATTTGATCTAGTTCTAACAATACTCCCCTTATAGGTTTAGCCTCTTGTAATCAGCTGTTCAAGTCTCTCAATTCTTGAACTCTTGTCAAAATTTTGGTATTGAAGTATCCCACAGTATTCTTTTGATCTTCATACAGATACTTTATCTTCATTCTCCCATTCTCTTTAATGTTTTGTATGTCAAGCCTAGGATGTCCTCTTCAGTGGTTAATGTTCCAACAACACTATTATTAGACACCACTTCCAACTCATCCTGTTCTAAAATTCTTAGTTCTGTTATTGACTCTATCTCTACTCCCATCAGCTGCCCAGCTTCAAACTTCCTTTTCTTGTGGGCCTTGGCATAGAGTTTGTCAATAACTTGAATGATGTGTACATACAAGCATAAGTCATTTTGAGTAGTTTGATCATTGAGCTTGGGAAAATACTTGTCATGTAGATATGAGGTATAGCTCAGACGAAGTAGCTTGATCTCCATTGGGTCAAATAGCCTTATGCTAGGACCTTTCTTCAGTGGATCATTTCTCTATAACACCAGCTCTTTCGTCCTTTCTACGTATCCCCATTCTGTGATAGGGCAAGAGTACTGATTACCCTCAATAACTTTGATTGATGCTTCAGATCTGTCTTCATATCCAATTCTTTGTAAAAATTCATCATCCACCTGTTGAGAACTGGAATAAGACCTTTTCTGTTTTAGCTTCCTTTTGTTGTGTTCAGTGTCTTCTCTCTTGGCATCTTTAAGTACATCTCCCTTGAACTTGTGACTCAACTTAGCCACCATTCCAGAGAAGTCCCTTCCCCATGGACTGATTCTAAAGTTTGTGATGGGAATGTTTTGCAAAGTAGTGAGGTTAGCATTGGAAGTGTAAGGAGTGTTTCCACTCTTAGAAAGTATTGAATCATTCTAGATGTTCTCTTCAGCACAGTACAATCCCACTCTGAGTCATATTTCCAAGCTATGAATCTGTTTTCTTCTATTGATCTTGAAGTTATCATGTTGTCAAACAACTGAATTATTATGGTCTTTTGTTCAGTTATCTCTCTAACTACAGTTCCCAAAGGCCAGACCTTGTTGGGAATGATGTCTCTTGGTTCTTTGATCATGCTTTCTCTGCCTTTATACATGTCTTTGCTTTGAACTACAGTTGGTTTAGCATGAGTTTGTTTTGCTTGCATGTAGGCAGGATTGGGAGCTCTAGTCCTGAATTTCACTCCTATTTCTAGATCCACCTTCATCACATGCTCCATCATAGCTCTGGGCTTACCAATTGTTCTCCCTTTGAGCTCATGTTGCTTATAGTGGTGACTTTGTAACTAGCAAGTCATGTTGTATCTTATCAGCTTCTTTGTGTCACAATGGCCCAAGTCTTTTCTTATTTGCTCCATGGCCTTGAACTTTGAAAAGGTTTCATAATTGCAAATTGGGAGCATCAGTCTTGCAGCATCAAATTCTTTCAAAACTTGAATCATTTCAGGCATATTCATTTTCTTTACCAAGTCATATGGAAAGCCATTGTTAATTAGGTCCATGAACATGGCAAATTGAGCTCTTTCTTCAAATATGTCTTCTATTGATAGCATGCCAGATTCTTCTTCAGTTAGCTGCTTCAACTCATCATCACTTTCTTCTTTGATGATGTCAATTTGCTGATAAGCTACAGGATCAGCTGACTGTATGTGAGTTGGGGAGACCCTTTTTGATTTCTTTTATTGATCTTTAGATTCAGTACCTTTATCTTGAGTTTTGCCCAGATATTTTCTTTTCCTGCTGTAAAAGATTATGGGTTCCTTTTCCTTCATTTTTTAACTCACATCAGCTTCTTTCTTTTTGCTCACTTCTTGTTCAGACAACTTTTTCTTTAATTTCTTAATCTCATCATCTTTTGCTTTCAGTTGTTCAGATTGTTTAGAGATTAGCTCATTCATTGCATCAATTACCTTGTTATCAGTCTCAATATCTTGTCTCAGCCTTTTGATTCGTCCTTCTAGTTGAGTGATTGTAACATCTTTCTCAGTTATCAGTCTGTCTTTCTCTATCAGCTCCTTCTTTATTTTCCTCAACTTTTCTAGCTTCCTGTTGCTTTTAGTGATCAAATTGTTATATTTTGCTACCAGGTAGCTCTTACTCACATCAATCTCTTCTTCATTCAAGTCATCCTAATTGTAAGTAATGATGTCAACATAACTACCCTCTTCTTGTTCAACTTCTTCATCTTTCTCCCTTTCAACCTCCAGACATATCTCCTCAGTATCACCATCATTAACAGATTCATATTCATCCTCATCAAACTTGAGTTTCTCAGTAGATGTTGGGCTATCAATAGGTTCAGGAGGTGTGGGTAAGGTGGTTGGTTTAGATTGAAGTGGAGGTGTAGGTGTTTGAGTGGGAAGTGGTGAAATGGGTTCTGTTGCACCAGAGTGTAGTGATGATTGAGATTGGTTGGATGAGATAGGTTGGTATGCTTACTGGAAGATGATTCTGATAATTCTATCACAGTGACTGGTGATGGAAAGTATGGTTCATGTTGAGATAATAGTTGTGGTGGTGATTGTTGTGGTGATGGTTGATGGATTTGATCAAGTGACACTACTTTAGTTGAAGCAGAGTTTATTGATGTTTGAGAGAGTGCAGCTGATAAGGGTTAGGTGTGTTCACTTGGTGGTGAAGGAGGATTGGGTTCATGATGTGGTGATTCAGGTGATTCGGTTGAAGGTGTTTGTTGTTATGGTTGTTCAAGGAATATGAGTTCCTGAGGTATGTCAGCAGTCTCATCCATCACATGTGGGAACATCTCCACCTCTTCTCCCTGATACTACCCAGTCAATTTATTGAGTAGAGATCTTCCTAGGTGAGTTTGTACAAACACATCACCCTCTCTTTTAACATTGGGCATACATTTGTTTATGATCAGCTGGATGAACCTTGGAAACATGTACATCTTGTTGTCTTTCTGCATTCTTATATGGTCACACAGGCAACCAAGAATGTACTTGGAGTAGTTGTACTTTCTTCCCTCAAAGATGCCAATGATTTCCGATGATATGTGCCTCGAGAATCTATCCAATCCGGACTTCCTATTGGAGATGCACTTGAGATAGGTGTGGCATAGGAATCTATACGGCTTGCACAATCTTCCCTTTTTAATCTCACCGTGTTGATAGTCTTCGTCATACCCCATTAACTGAAAAACTTTCTGAATGTATTCATGATCAAATACATCAGGGTGACCTTCTTAACCTTCTCCAAACTCCAACGCCCTTCTTATTGTTTGTTCATCTATCCTCAACTGTTCGTATCTGATTGTGGCATGAATCACCCCCTTACCATCTTCTTCTTCAATCCTCGCAGATTCCCAGAAATCTATGATGTGAGATTAATAGATAATGGGATCCATAGATAGTGCATAAAACAATCGTGATCTTCTCAAATAGCGGATGATGTCTCTGCATCCATCTTCCACTTTTGGATTCAGGAATGCGTACACGTTGTGATCCTTAACAAATCTATTAGCCATACAGGCTGTGATGTTCGAATGGTGTGAGGATTAGTTGTGTGGAACAATTGATTTCAATAAAGATGAAGGGGTTTTTGGGTGAGAGGATTTCTAGGTCTGGAAAGGTTTTTGTGAGTGGATAGAAAAGCCAATGGTCGAGGTGTCCTATTATACTTTTCCAGACAGTTTAAATCTTATTTTAATGATGTGGGACCCATCTACCCTTTTTACCCTTCCGGGGTTGTTTTGATAATTCTTCCGCATAACTTCTACGGAAGGCAAAAGTCTTGGTTCCAGTTTGTATTTTACTCTTTCGAAGATGAAATTTTCTTCCGAAGCAAATGTATGTTTTTCTTCCGAAGTTAATTTTGATAAAAATTTTCATCGAAGCAAATGTTTATTTTTCTTCCGAAGTTAATTTTGATAAAAATTTTCTTCCGAAGCAAATGTTTGTTTTTCTTCCGAAGTTAATTTTGATAAAGATTTTTCTTCCGAAGAAAATGTTTGTTTTTCTTTCGAAGTTATTTTTGATAAAAAATTTGTTCTGAAGCAAATGTTTGTTTTTCTTCCGAAGTTAATGTTTTTGATATATGATACTAACATATTGTTAAATCATTTTTTGTTTGTTGTTAGACCTTGTTAACTCTGCTTCATGGCAAATATCCAAAATAGATAGTTAGTTAAAAACTTTAGATATCCTGCAGCCAAGTTAAAAACACATTAAACTCTTATTTTCATGCTGATTACTACTCTCCTTAAATTTACCCTAAATTTATAATTAATGATTAACTTATGCATTTATCAAAAATTTATTAAGAGAATAGCATGAAAAGCAATTATCTGTCCAACTTATTGGCAAAGAAAAGAACAAAAACTATTTACAAGCATTTGCATCATACAATGGGATCATACTATGACACTAAAGAACTTCCTGAACTAGTTTTGTTTGATGATAGTATACATAGATCTAGTGCTGATTGCAAGTATTATGATCCACATAAATTCAAGCAAGAGTGTATTTTCAACTTGTCATGCTGTTTATCATGTTTTGGTATTGATTAAAGATAGACAAATATGGACTCCACATTCAATTCACATTAGAGTTTGTCCTCCGTTTGTGAGTCAATTTACCACTTTTTCACAATGTAAACTATGTTCTTTAAGTTATAAGCTCTATCTTAAGATTTCTTTGAAATCTTATCAATGCTGATATGATTTGTAAGCTCTGAATTAATATACAGTTGATCATATTGGATTCTTTTAGAGCTGTTCCTTTTTGGAATCTTTTTTATCATTATCAACAGGACACTAGGTCTTTACTTACATAAAACAGATGTGCCTGTGAACCCAGGTCTTTGTTTACACAAAACAAAGGGTCCATGATGTGCAAAGATAGAGGTTATAAAATGTCACAACATAGTGTTCTTAGGTGAATAAGTTGATCATAGTAGGATAAGACTTACTTGCTTGTTCCTCAAAATGGAATTGACCAAAAATTAGTTACCTTGGCATTATGTTATGCATGAACTTGTATAGTTTCCACACAAGCTGGACCTACTCACATATCAAATCACATTTGATCAGTCTTTATTGTGTGATAAAATTCAGGAAATTAAGCAAAGGTATAGTGTACTATCATGTCCTATGATATGAAATGCTTATTCAAGAAAACATGAAACTAAGACAATATTTTTTTGGAATATTATATGTTTTATGAATGTTTTTTCCTTTTTCATATTAAGAAATTTAAGGACAGGTCATGTTTTTCTTTGTGTTGATTATTTAATTTAAGTTGATCATGCCTAAAGACTCAATTAAGAAATTAAATCTCACTGAGTCAAAGGCTTTAGTGAATAAATCAGCAAGCTGATTTGTTGTGTCCACTTTGATCAACTTGAATAAACCTTTTTCTGAACAATCTCTCAAAAAATGATATCTAATTTCTATGTATTTTGTTTTACTATGTTGCACTGATTAGCAGTGATGAACATAGCAGCTGAGTTATCAATGTGTATTGGTGTTTGAAGAAAGTTGTAACCATAATCAAGTAATTGGTTTTGCAACGATAAAACTTGAGAGCAACCAGCAAAAGCAGCTATGTACTCAGCCTCAGCTGTGGATACTAATACATTTGTTTCTTTTTGGCACTACCAAGAAACAAGTCTTGGTCCTATGAATTGACAACCTCCAGTTGTTGATTTTTTGTTGTTGTTGCACCCTCCAAAGTCACTATCTGAATATGAATAGAGTTTAAAGTCTCCTTCTTTGGGATACCAAAGTCCAAGAGCTGGTTTCCCTTTAAGGTATTTGAAAATTCTCTTCACTGCATTCAAGCGTGACTCCTTAGGGTCTGATTGGTACCTAGCACAAACACACACAGCAAACATTATGTCAGGTCTGCTGGTAGTTAAATACATTAATGATCCTATCATAGATCTATATAATCTTTGATCAACAGACTTCCCTGTAGGATCTGGTACAATCTTATCTATTGTTGATGCTGGTGTTTTGCATGAAGATGAATCAGCAAGGTTGTACTTCTTCAAAATTTGATTCATATACTTCTCCTGATTGATGAAGATGCCATCTGGTTTCTGATGAACTTGTAAACCAAGAAAGAATGTTAGTTCTCCCATGGAAGTTATTTGAAACTCAGATTTCATCAGACATTCAAACTCTTCACACAATCTCTTGTTTGTTGATCCAAATATGATATCATCTAGATATACTTGAACAACTAAGAGATCTTGATGTTCATGTTTCATGAAGAGAGTCTGATCAATTGTTCCTCTTTTGTAACCATGGTTGAGTAAGAAAGATGACAATGTATCATACCACTTTCTTGGGGCCTGATGAAGTCCATACAAAGCTTTGTCAAGCTTGTATACCCTGTATGGATAATCAGGATCTTCAAAGCCTGGTGGCTTAGCAAAATAGACTTCTTCATCAGTTTTACCATATAAGAATACATTTTACATCCATCTGGTAAATTGTTAACTTCTTATGTGATGCATAGGCTAGAAAGACTCTAATGGCTTCAATCCTTGTAACAGGATCAAATACTTCATCATAGTCTATTCCTTCTTCCTGAGAATAACCTTATGCTATCAGCCTTGCTTTGTTTCTCACAATAATGCCTCTATCATCTAGTTTGTTCTTGAACAACCACCTTGTGCCAATTGGATAATGGCATTCAGGAAGATCAACTAGATTCCAGACTTTTTGTTTTCTGAATTGCTGAAGTTCTTCTTGCATTGCTTCAATCCAGCTGTTATCTTTCAATGCTGCAGTGATATTAGGAGGGACCACTTGTGAAAGAAAGTAAGAGAACAGATAAATGTTGGTTGCTCCCTCTTGTCTTCTAGTAGTTCTATCATTAAGATCACCTATCATGTTTTCAATAGGATGATACTTGTGAATTCTGGATGTTGGTATAGATTCAACTTGAATGGATGAATCCAAGTTAGTGATGTTGGTTGGAGATGGAGTCAGCTGGGATGGGGAATCCACAGAGTAGTCAAAATTCTCATGTGGCTGATCTTTTGATGCTGAATTATGTTCTTCTGTATCAGCTTGTATTTTTGCAAATGTAGGCATAGCATCCGCAGCAGCTGCAGGTACAACTACAGATGATGTAGTTTGTTGAACTGCATGTGTGGGTGGTGGTTGTTGAATGTTTTCTGTTGAATTATGAACAACTGAATGGGTCATCCCCGGAAGTAGTAATATCTACGGATGTAGAAGGAAATTCTGCAGATGTAGACCTATTGTTTCCATCAGGATGATCTTTGCTTGTTTGAATTGGACCAGGATCAGTAGCATTTTGAGTAAGTGACTGTACTACTCTTGGTGGATCAGCTGTCAATGGCACTTCACCCATGTTTGGAAGAACATAAGGATAACATGTATCCGCAGGACCTGTTACATTCAAATAACCTATGTTAAATGAGTTTGTTAATGCATCTATATCAAACAACCAAGATGATCCTTTTACAAATTTTGGAAACAAAGATTCATTAAAAGATACATTAGGAGTTTCTTTCACAATGTTTTCTTATGGAACATACACTCTGTATGATTTAGATGTTGATGAGTAACCAACAAAGAAACCATCATAGGTTTTTTCTGCAAAAATTCCTAATTGATTTTTTGTGTTTAATATGGACACATGACACCCAAAAGCTCTAAAATATCCTATGAAAGGTTTTCTTTTAAACAAGAGCTCACATGGTGTTTTATTATGTTCTTTCACAATTAATGTCCAGTTTTGAACATTGCATGCTGTGTTCACAGCTTCTGCCCAAAATGTGATTAGCAACTGTGAATCAGCAAGCATTGTTCTTGCTGCTTTAATAAGAGTTCTATTTCTTCTTTCAGTAACTCCATTCTGTTGTGGTGTTCTTGGTGCACTGAATTGTCTTGATATGCCTTTGTCCCTGCAAAGGGAAACTAAAATATGATTAATAAATTCAGTTCCATTATCACTTTTAAAGATTTTGATTGTTAGATCAAGTTGATTTTCAATCTTAGTGATAAACTCTATCAATATTTCTGATGTTTTAAGAAAAAGACCCATGTGAATCTAGTGAAATCATCAATAATCACCAAACAGTATTGCCTTTTTACAATGCTCATGACATTGGTTGGACCAAAAAGATCCATGTGCAATAGTTTGAGTGGTGTTGTGTTTGTGTTAATTGTTTTGGATTTATGAGACACTCTATGTTGTTTTCCTTTGAAACATGATGAACAGTCATTAGAACAATAAAATTCTTTCTTTGAAAGGCCAATGACTAAGTCATTTTTGACCAACTTATTCATGTTCTTCAAGTTATAGTGAACCATTCTTCTATGCCATAGTTGAGATTCATCTTCTGATGACTTAGAAATCAGGCATGTTTCATTGCTTGTTATAGATGTGTTGTTAATATCCAAAACATATGTGTTGCCTTTTCTTGGTGCTTTAAGAAGGATCCAGTCTTCTGGAATTTTATAACCTGGCTTAAGAATGTAACAATAGGTAGTATCAAAGAAAGTAGTATAGTTTTGATCACAAATTTGAGAAACACTTAATAAATTGAATTGTAAATTTTCACAGAAGTTAACTTTCTCAAATTTTAGAACACCAATGGTTACCATTCCTTCACCAATGATCTTGCCTCCCTTCTTATCCCCACCAAATGCTACATAGGAAGCATTTTTATGTTTGAAGTCATGGAGGAGGGAACAAATTCCTGTCATGTGCCTGGAACAGCCACTGTCAACATACCACTTGTTGTCAGTCCTCCCTGGATGTTCCTGCAAAAATAATGAAATCAGTTAATCTGTGAAGCCCAATCCTTGATGGTCTTGGGCTTGCCATTGTTATCTAATATTGTTATTTTCTCATGAATGAGCCTAGATGACTCTAGATTGATTTCGGATTCCATTAATTTATTATGTTTTGTTTTGGGTGAGGATGATTCTTTTGATGATGAAGATGAAGCACTATCATCTTGATTCATACTCACTTCCTCTTTCACTTCTTCTTTCATTAACTTTTTCTTTGAACTAGAGGCTGAGGCTTTTATTGAAAAGGTTTCTGTATCCTTTGTCCTTGACTGTGGTACATGATTACCTTTTTCAAAGTGATCAAAGAAGGTATCATCTTCTTGTAAAACTACCTTTTTATGAGGTGTCTTACTTTGAGATAGTTGTATCTCCTTTTTCTTTGATGAATTATCAGCAGATGTTTTTGTTGTCTTTGCCTTCTTTTGCTTTTGTTGCTGATTCTTTTGCTTTGGTTTTTTGATTCATCATTCTCTAAAGATTCTGAATTTGATTCAGAAGTCTTAGCTTTTTGCTTCTTGGGAACCTTTAATTTGTTCTTTTTGTTGAAGAAACATTCTTGAGTGGAATGATTGTGCTTGTTGCAGATGGCACAATTCTTGTTGAAGTAACAATCTGAGGTCATATGATTGTTCATATTGCAGATGGAGCAATAGCTGCTGAAGTAACACTCTTCTGTGTTGTGGTTGTGCATATCACACCATTTGCAATACTTCTCTTCAGCTTCACTGTCAGAGTCAGCTTCTATATTTGTCAGTTTTTTCATCAGTATCTTCTTTTGCTTCATTAGTTCTTTCTCATTCTTTGGATCTGAAAGATCCTTTTGTTTACCTTTTTGGTTAACAGTTGAGTCCTCAAGTATTTTCTTCTTCTGTAGATCTTCTACAGATGAATGTTTAGGTTCTGATGATTTCTTCTTTCGCGGATGTTCTACGGAAGAGTGTTTTGTCTTCTTTCATAGATCTTCTACAGCTAACACATTTTTCCTTTGCTTTTCTACGGATGTGTGAGAACCTGTCTTCTTCTTCCGCTGGTGATCTGCTGAAGTGAGACTATCTTCTTCCTCCATAGTTCTTTTTGCTGACTGACTTTTATATTGTTTGTTGAGTTCATGAATGCCTTCATTTAATTGACCAATCCTTGTGAAAATGGTCTTCAGTAGATTTCTTTGTTTTGGTGGATAGGGCAACTTGATCTCATCAAGGATTTTAGGAGTTATAGAATTAATTACCACACATTCCCTTACCCAAACCACCACTTTCTTGTTCATTAGGCTCATCACTATCATCTAGATCATCACAGTTATCAAGAACAAGTTCAGAATCATTTTGCTTTGAGAATTTTGATTCAGATGAATCAGTTTCAATGTATTCAGAATCCTTGTCATTTATCACTTCATTATTTTCAACTTTTGACTCAGTTTTGGTGTTAGGCACAAAATGATTTGTCAAACTATTGGTCAAGGACTCAGGTAGGGTGGTGTAATTATCATTAATTGGTGGAGCAACATTATGATAAACCAATCCAAACTTGTTCTTTGATTCAATATGAGAATTTAACAGTTTCTCATACTGCTATGATGATAGTTGGAACTTCTGAAGTTTTACTTCAGTTGATGCATGATCTAACATGGACTTGGTTAATGATTTGGTCAAATGCTTAACTTGTGCTTTCAAATTATAATTTTCAGACATAAGTTTGTCTAAATCCTATTGTACTGAATTTATTTTGACTTGATAAAGTTTATGTTCTCTTTTATGAGATTCATTTAAAAGCATAGTTTCTTTGACTTTATCAGCCAATTATTGAGCATGAGCCCTGTATCTCTCAACCTCATCAACACATAAGGAAGAACATAACCTTTCTCTTACCTCTCTGGCCATTGGTGGAACTTTGTTTTCCATATTAGCCATCAAAGCCTGATTTTCTTCTAGTACTTCCATCTCGTACATGCTCCAGTCATAAGTACCACCCTGCAAAATAATCAAACCAGTTTCTTTAGAATTATTAGTACATGTTGAAGAGCCTGTGGCTGGTGGGGATGAGTTTGTTAGCTGTGGTTGCTTGAAGCTCCTCTGATTTGCTTGTCTTGTATCTGTTGTTGATTGCTGATTGTTGTTGCATTGCCTGGAGAAGTGACCATACAGATTACATTTTTAACACCTCACCTTGGATTTGTCAACACCAATTTTTGTTGTTCTGCCTCCCACTAACAGTCCATTGTTTCTCTTCATGTACATTTTGGCTCTATAAGCAATCATTTCCATTTGTCATTGCAGATCCATCTCTTCTACTTCTTTTGGATGAAGTTCTTCAAGGTCTTGCTGACAGATGTAGGCAGGAGTCAAGGTACTTCCCAAGTAGGCTTGAAAGCTTGAACTAAAAGCTGCAAAGGCTGCCTTCTGTTCTTCTGATTCTAGAACCACAATAATTGGTTCTGTTTGATTGCTAGCTTTGTTGGATTTGGAGTCATCTGACTTTCCTTTTGCTTTTCTGTTTTTATTGTTTTGAGAGTTCAACTTGGAGGGCTTGGCAGCATAGAAGCCAGTTTCCTCTTTAGTTTACTTTCAACACAAGAGTTATCTTCATCATCATTAGAGATGAAGGCACTTCCAACACCCTTAGTTTCTTTGAATTGGTACGGTGCTATAGGTGCTTTAACACTCTTGTTTCTGGTTTCTCGTCTAATTCTAAAGCTTCTACCTTTGCAACCAGAGTGTCCAACCCAATTGCCTTCAGATCAATAGTATTCTTGTACATGGACACAATATGCGTCCAGCTTTCTGGTAATGAATGAAGCATCATTGTGTTTAACTCCTCGTTGCTGTAATTCAGTTCAAAGATATTCATCTATGTAACAAGTTGCATAAACCTGTGGAGTTGTTGAGGAGCAGACTCACCCACAATATGATGAAAAGTCTCATATTGTAAGCGAAGTGTATCCTTTTTTATGCTCCTTATCTCGTCAGTTCCTTCACACAAAGTGTGCAGGATTTTCCATAACGAGTTTGCTGTTTTATATGATTTACCCCTGAACAAGAGATCTTCAGGAAAGCCATAGTAAACATACTATATGCTTTGATGTCAATCTTGACTCTCTTGGCATCATCAGGTGACAGATTTTTTAAACTTATGGGTTGATTGTTGTTTTTATAGTCCGGTCCTAAAGCAGGTCGAATATAAGGACTTTCGGTAATCGACACCCATAAATCAGAATCTGTGTAATTAACAAGATTTCTAAATCTAATTTTCCAAGTTTTAAAATCAGATTTATTTTCCAACTTCGGAGGTTGATAAGCGTTAACCACTGAATTGCTCATGTTAATTATCTTGATTAAATAAACACCAATTAAACAAACTAAACTGATAGATCAATTGATCTAGATCAATGAGCATGTGGCTCGGATACCACCTGATAATCCAAGGATCGTTGCTGGAATTATCAATTTGATTTTAACAAGTATTGATCGCGGAATTATCAATACCTGCTGTTTAATGGATTGTTTACCAAAAGTTGAAATCGATGAACAAAGAAGAACAACTAGAAAAACTAAAAGTAATAATGCAATACACAGATTGTTTTCAATTGCTCTTCATTCACAATCAATCGATTACAATTGATTATAATGCTATATGTTCTTGATGCTTGATATTGCTATATATTGTTAATGTTCTTATTGATCAATGTTCATCGATCAATATATATACCTAATTATGCATAGATATCTTCCTATTTTGTTCCTATTTCTAGCTAATATATCGCTATTCTGTTTTGATATTCTATTTATATATGTGCGAATCCTTGCCTTGTTTATTGGTATAGGAGTTCACAATTTATATTGGAAATTGTAAATTACACAAAGAAAGTTATTGATGTGGCATGGAATATTCGCTTGACTTCAATATCTTCTGCCGTCATTGATTTGATGATGTTGCTTTGACATGTTGACTTGTTGACTTTTTGATCTTACGTAGGAATTTTTCTTCCGTAGGAAGTTCTTCTTCCGCAGCAATTGGCCTTCCGCAGCAACACTTAGTCTTCAACATTTTTTCTTCAGTGGTTGTGCTTCCTCAGAAGTTCTTGTACTTCTTTAGCAGCAAGCTCTCCTTTAGTAGCTCCACTTGATCTTGGACTTGTTCAGCAGTTTTCGTTCTTCCGTAGGAGATCTACGGAAGCACAAACTTTAGTTATGCTCCTGGGAACATCTACGGAATAACACTTATTCATCTGTAGGTTGTTTTAACACTTAGTCAATTTTTCCAAATTGACCAAGTCTGATGTTTCCTGTAATAACACAAACTAACACACACAATAATATGGGTTACCCTATAATTCATGCATTACATTATATTATCAAAAAAGAATTACAATGATTAATTACAAGAGTTGACAAGTCAACTAAACCTATACCTTTGATCTAGTTCTAACAGAGGGTTATCTGGTAGAGAATCAACGGACAATAGATCATTATTTCTGAATCTACCATCAGGGAGCATCTGGAGCTTCATGACGAAGGCGTCCCTACTGAATTCCCCAAATCTGAGCTAGCAAACACATATACTCAGATGGGATATGGTGGTGATGTGCACAAGTCCACTGTCTACAAGTTTAGTTTCTCTTACAACTGGAAATTCTTGTTGCACATCATTCTACACTGCCTATCTAACAAATCAGGGGGTTGGGATCAAATCCCATATGATCTGGGATGCCTAGTCCAGGAATGGTAAAAGGCCTCCGCTTCAACTACTCAAGGTTTGTGCTGAACAATTTGTGATGAAATCTTACCCGAGATTCATTTTTCATTTATTCCCGGTTCATTCAGCATATCATAAACTGTGAGCTGGACCAGAGTAGACTACAACATGAAGACACTCTCATGGTCCCACACATGAGGCCGGGCATCATCAAGACCTTGAAGAAGGTGTCCACCAATTTTACGGGGAGATTCACTGATCTTCTACCAGGTATGCTTGAGCCAACGGCTCCTGGTGACATCCCTGCAAGCCCAGCAGGCGATAAACCTACACCAGACCTCCCCACTCAAATGCCAACTACTTCTATCCACCTAATTAAATTTACATACACCAGACATCCCAAGCGAACCCCTGATCAATCTACTCTGATTGATCAGGTCCCCCATGTTCACACCAAAAAGGCTCGAGTGGAACTCAGGGCTCCCACTCAGCCAGAGATCACACCTTCCTCCACCATAGACCTCAATATCAGTGTTGAGTCTCCTCAGTCTCAACCTGATGAGCCTAAAACCCAAGCCATTAGCCCTTAGGATGAGTCCCAACACTCCCCTGAGCAACCAAAAAGGGATAGCCACATCATTGGCACATCTGCTATTGAAGAAGAGCCATTAGGTGCTGACCAAGGTCCCGGCTCATTAGAATTAACCTCTCTATCCTTCACTGACCTTTTAGTCCAACCTGATGAGGATATTATGTTCCGTCAGGGCCATGATGTTGATCTACAATAGCTCTCTCAAGATCAACTGAGCCCCAGGGAACCTCTGATATGTAGCCAACATCAGTTCAGCCAAACTAAGGTGAGTCCAACTGGTGTGGAGGTGACTCATGTAGGCTCAGCCGCCACTACTAAGAGTGTCTCACTGGCCTCTCAGGAAAGTGGTGACATCAGTGGGACTGAGTCTATGCAAACCTTGCCAATTGATGTTTCTGAAAAGGACATCAGTAGGGAAGGGTATCCAGGGCGCCGAGAAACCATAACTGGTGGTGATAATGAACATGCCAGGCATGTTATCTCATCTCCTTATGATTCTTCAAAAGAAGATGAGGGTAGACTACAACTCATTATCAAAGACCTGATTTCTAAAGTCTCAAACCTTGAATCAAAGGTTAAGACTTTAGAGGATAGGTCTGCCACTCACCAACTTGAGATTGAATATCTCAAGGCTAAACTAGCTGAGACACAGATTGAGAAGTCTGTCAGGCATGTACCTATTCAGGTTTCTTTAAGTTCTTCCTCTAGCTGATCTACTTCTCAAGATGACGCTACCAAAAAGGGGGAGAATGTACAGAAACAACATCATGAGGAACCCACTTACCCCATAGCAACAACCTCTCCTGATGCCTTATCTATCTTTTACCCCCAACAGCATCACCCTACAACAGTCTTCCCTCAATCAGCTCCCATTACCTTTCAAGTGGACCAAAGGATGCTCATAGATCTTAATAGGTTTCTAACCAAAATTCTGTTAAGCTCCTCCATTGAACAGCCCTCCTCTGATCTAGCTATCGCCTACTTTTGAGCTGAAGAGCTTCAAAGGCTGAATGCACCACCTACCTCTAAAGAGGAAGTTAGTCAACCTAAGGTCTCTACTGAACCCAAGATTAACTTTCAAAGGGGATGTACAGACTGATGGCCCAGCAACTGATTTGGATGGGATAGGTGATGTAGTTCCAGTTACTTCCGAGGTAGAAATCCAAGCTGTCGAAGGAATAATTGGACTGTCTTCATTGTCCAGTGATCTGTTCATCATAGAGGCAATCATTGAACTAGCCTCTAAGATTAACAGTGAGGACTTCCTTACAACCTCTCTCTTACAAGAACCGCCTCTTCAAAACCCTCACTCCCACCTGAATCTTCTGAACCCGAGTTCCCAAAGGCTGAATCTTCCTCTGATCCTAAAGGGAAAAGAAAACTTACTACTGAGGAGCTACTAGAAGAAGAAAGATTAGAGAAGCTAAAGAAGAAAGGCAGACTTGATACTGGAAAGTTGTTGGCTGTAAGTAGCAAAGTAGCAACAGCCGCCCAAGCAAGTCTCAACAATAAAAGGCGGTGGAAATCATTGACAGGCTCATCAGCCTGGGAGTAGCTAACGAGGAAACTCTTCAACTCCCAACTGATGAGCTTATGCAACCTTGCTAAACAAAGAAAAGGAAGAAGCAGCAAGGTTGGCCAAAGAGGAGGAAAGAAGGAAGAAGAAGGAAGAGGCCATCGAAAAGGAGAGGATGGAGAGAATAGCCTTTCTCTGCAATAGAGGCTATTCTCAAAAGGAGTTGGCACCTCACCAAAATGACATGATCTTGTTTCTTTTTCACAAAGAACAGGATCTAATCAATAAGGAGAGGAAGAAGGCAGCTAGGGAGAAGTTGAGAGAGAAGAGAAAGAAAGAGGTAGAGGGAGAACTTGCGGCTGCCAAAAAGGTGTGAGACAAGGATTGGATGATATCCTATCTCTAAGCTCACGGCTTCTTCGGCAGGTAAGTGGGTCCCATTACAATCAAGACCCTACAGCGACATGTCAGCAACATAAAGCTAACATTTGCTTAGGAAGAAGGCAAAAGGTTGCTTAAACTCCTAGTGTTCAGAGGATGGCACCCAAACCAACACCCAAACCACTACCCAAAACACAACCCATACCATCTCCTTTCCCTATCAAAACACAACCCATACTGCTTCCCACCAACCACCACCACCTATCCTATGACCCAAAACACAACCAAGAACCCTCTCAAAAACCAAACCATCCTCTAATCCATCAAAACCCCTGACCTTGGAAGAATTTAAAGAGATAAAGAAGAAGCTCATAAATTGCACAACACTGAGCGACATCACTTGTGAGGAAGAGTCCATCCAACTAAACTTCATTGATGGCTCTTCTAGTTCCCTCACAAGAGATGCATTCCTTGATCTTCCTATAAGAACACTCGACCAAGCTCTTCAACTTCTTGCAACAAATTCGGATACTCTCAATGAAGTAGAGAAGAAGTTAAGAAGAATGCTGGTGACTCTGCTAGACACTAGGAAAGGGGACAAACTACCAATAAAACCGCTCAATCCTAGAAAGCAATGTAACAACCGACCTCCAGGTCATAACCCTAACCTTTAACCCCTCCCGCATCATTATCCATACAATTAATATTAATGCAATATCACTATTACTATTACTATCAGTGTTATTATTACTATTGCTATTATTGTCATTTTTGTTATTTCATGTGCCATTTTGCATGAATTTGTCAGATCTAGCCTTAGCATAGAATAACTTCGTGTTCCGGGAAAGTCAATTAGTCCATTTCAAAATTAAATCTTAATTGAAACAATTAAATATGTATGCATACACACACAATTCATGGTTTAACATATACATATACATACTTAATACTTAAACAAGTAATAAAAATTACCCACTTAAAATACTACACTACAAAATAATACTACACAATAACAAATTTTCATTTAAAATTTAAAACAAATTACACCACACAAAGCTCCAAGATCGGCCGCCCCTTCACCCCCCCTCTCCACCAATCTCTTCTCTTCTACGCCACCCAAACTTGCCACCATTCCCCTCCACTCCTATTACATGCAACACTTGAACCCACCCTCATTTCTCACCACTCACTCTATTCCCTCTTCTCTCGAATTCTCTCTAGCTGAAACACACACAACCATGGTTCCAGCTTGATTTAAGCCCCCTAGTCGAAGTTCAAGCATCAAACATCATCGGTCAAGCTTCATACTAGCAAGAGGGTGCTATCTTGTGAGCCTTTGACACATGGTTTCATCAAACTCGACTCTTCCAGACCTTGTTCGAAGACTTCTGGACCATTCTATCACTCTACACACTCTCCAAATCATGAACCATACAAGAGTAAGCTTCATCCTACCCGAAACAAACTATGTCATGTGTTATTCTTTCTTCTATCCACCAAAACCCTTACTTTCTTTCTTCTAACAGAATTCCACTGCTATAATCTCGTTCCTGAGGAGCTTTTAACTTCACTAGAGGTATCTCACATGAAATATTGGTCATGCTACGGGTGGAACACAAGTTACACCTAGAAAACCCTCTTTTGGGTGACTTTGACACCCATGACCTTTATGTTTTGTAACCCTCCGTAACCAAAGCTTGGGATCTGCTTAAAAATGGTTTTTAAACCTCCTAACAACCTGTTTTGAAAGTTACATAACGATTTGGTGGTGAATGGGTACAACTAATATGTTTTACACATGTGTAAAGGGCTAAAATGGTAAAAATCTCCCAAATACAAGCTTATATTATGGTTACATGTTAGATCCATGTATTAGAACTGATTTTCAGTAGATTTTGGATGTTATTGGGCATATTAAATGTTTTCAAAAGCTGAAAAATTAAAATAGTAGGGATTATAGGCATTTTGGACTTATTCGGGGACCCGAAAAGGTGGTAAATTGACTTGAAAATATGAGGACATAGGGTATAACCATGTTAAAAATAACTCCAGGCTCTAAAAAGGTTAAAAAATTGAAATTGGTCGAATTTGTGGTTAAATGGGTCTAAGAACAATTTAAATGAAATTTTTAGTTAAAAACGAGCCCTTAACCGGGTGATTTTTGGAAGAAATTCATGGAAATACAAGAATAAACCTAAAATATATGGGAAACTTGTTTATTTCTGTAATATTAGAACTTTAAGACTTAAAGATGGTGAAAAATTGGTCAAACATGATTTTGAGCGATCGGTTTCGGGTAAAAACGCACTTTAACCGGTCGAACTTAAAAACGAGACTTTCAACAAAAAGGGCTTAAGAATACATTCTTTACAGATTATAAAAACTTATTAAAAGTCCTTAATATAATACTTCAAATTTTAAGACATAAAATTATAAGGTTTAATACTTAACCGTTAAAAACCCCCGGTTTCACCGTAACCGGTAACGTAAAAACACATGTTTACCAACTAAATTATAAAGTTCTAAAAATTGGAAGTTTAAATTGATTAAAATGTATTATTTAACTCCAAAATCTGGTATTTTGTCAAAAAGGCCATTAAATGTAAAGAAGCAAACTTTAGGGTAGAAATTGTAAATTCTGAAACTTGAGGGGCTAAACTATAAATTCTGCCAAAACACTATAAAACGACCCTATGAACATGTAATTACTTGGTAACTTAATTTAACTGGTATCAATGACCTAATAGTGTAAAAACCTATAATTATCCATAAGAAACCATGACTTACTATAAAAGGAAACTTTCTAATGCAAGCCTTGGCAAATCTAAACTAGTTGAACATTTAACCCCTTAACACATTATTATCTACCTCGTATGACCTTAGAATTAGTGGCTTAACACTTAATCTTGTTGGTAGGGTGCTAAACTTGAAACCTTCCCGGTAGACGAAGAACCCGTTACTTTAAGCTCTAAGGTGAGTTCTAGTGTCCCCTTTTTACTACTGTTTTTGGGGTGAAGCATGCTCTGTTTAAACTAAACTTTTCTGTGCTATAATATGCTGCTATATGTTATGGAAATATTAGAACCTGCTATTACTTTTATCACGATCATTAATTCTTGTGTGAACCGCTTGTTTTATATGGGTAGATCTACTTGGGGAATCCTCCACACACAGTGCCTTCCTTGATGAACGGGAAGGGTACCACATTGAGATCCTGTGGGGTCGTTTGTGGCATGTGACAAGTTTTAATAAGATACTAAGGTGAACCATCCGGCAGGTATGGTCCACCATATGAGGCTCAGTTCTTCCCTCGGGATTAGCCGGTGTAACATAACTTTAGAAGAGGCTAGCCGGGACTGAGTGTAGGGTTGATTGTGATCCCCACAACTATGATACTATGATCTATGACTTTTAAATCAAATGTGGATTCTTTTGAATCCTTTTGTTTTTGAACTTTAAGCACTTGAATTCACCAACTTTTTAATTGACACAAATTTCTTTTGAGCATGTTTCAGGTAATCCTTGAATGGAGTCTGGCTGTGTAGAAGACTTGACCTAGCACCGTGACCATGGCATTGGCTTGTTTTGATTTTAAAACAATTTGGACTTATTTCTATTTATTTCGGTTGGGAACAATTTGTATTGTTGAAAACTTATACTCGTATGGGTGGTTAGACCCACATCTAGCCCGGTAATTCTTTAAACTGTAATGCCATGTGATGTTCTCTCCTTTTGTACTCTTATGATGGTTTGTTTCCGCTGCCATATATTGTTACTAGTCTATGACGTCCCACCCTACTTGGGCCTGGGGTGTGACAGATTGGTATGAGAGCCAAAGGTTGTAGAGAAGTCGGGAATACCATAGTACACCCTAGGCTACAACCCTGATACCTTAGGACCGTCCTCATGGAAAGTGTTGGGATGATTACACTTGATCAACGTAATCATGAACTTACCGGACGCGTAAATTCCAGCATGGATCGTTAGGCAATAATTGGACTTTTGTTTGAATGTTATAATTCTTAAAAGTTTCTTTGAGTGGTTTAAGGGTTTCTTAAAATGAAACTACTTTATTTGTTAATTATTTGAAGAAACTAAGGATTGATGATACTATTGATAACTGATACCTCTGGTATTTGATACTGTTGGGATATCTGATACTATTGCCATCACTACTACTATAAGTACTATTATTATTGCAATCATGAGCTATGAGAAACCAAATTAATCATGATATTTCTTACAGGACATCGAGGCTATGGCTGACAAGGGGAAGGCACCTGCGTACCCGACTGACGGTACTGCACCAGCTGGGAGCCCTAAGAGGGCAAAGCCGCGGACGGAGTATGAAGAATACTTGAGAAGATGCGGACACCCGGGCTGGATATCTGTTTCGTCTGATGACACTGAGCCATCGGAGGACTCTTCCTCGACATCTCCCTCCAAGAGCCGGACGCGCACCCAGTCACCGCATGTCGCAGCTCCTGCACGCTCACCTATCCCACCTATCGGGAATAGGGGTGCACGTGTTATCACCCACCCATGCAAGAGTACTAGGCCAGGACCCTCAGTCTCCTTTAGGATGCCACCTACTCCTCCACCACCTGTTAGGACATCGAGACCTGCACCACCGATGATTGACCCGCTCCGACACCATCCACGTGATGAGCACTGGATGCCACTGAGGCACAACGTGTATGATGGCCCTAGTGTGCTAGCTGGTGACCGGTACTCCTAGTCTAGCTATCGGGCAAGCGACGTAGGACCTTCTGATGCTGCATTGGATGAGATTCTGAAGATTGTCCGTCGTCACGAGCTGACACTCCAGCACGCCACTCGGACCTCCCAGTCCGCCCAGTTTAAGGCCATGATGGCGTCACAGGGAGTCCAGCGGTTGGAGCAAGAGCGAAGGAAGAAGAACTCAGGGTGGCTAGGGTGGCTGAAGAAGAAATGGATGTGAGAGCAGGGGGGAGATGTGGGATTATCTGTCTCTTAGACAGTTGAAGGAAACAATTTTATTATTATCAGACACTATTATTATTAAGTATTATGGGGGTGATGACACCTTCCAAATTGTAAGAGTTTAACTCTGATGCATTTCTATTTCGCTGTTACTATTAACCCTATCTATCTATGAAACTACTTCTTATGGTGTTGATTCTGCAGGGTAATTTGTATTGAATTGCAATGTGATATGTCATGTGTAGGAATTTTGTCTTGCATTCTTTTTGAGTTGAACTGCCTTAAAATTAATTTAATGGAATATATTAAAGGTATTTAGTGGTGCGTATATTACACACTCTCCTGTTAGAACGTGGTATATTAGGATAAGTGATGCATGGGCTGTTGAAACCAAAAATTTATGAGACGCTAAACAAATTTATCTGTGATGCTACCAGAATGCCGACCAGACAAGGAACCCATATTGGAAGATCAGGAGCTACGAGTGGTCGTCATGAGGAAGCTAGACCAACCAGCAACCAACCCCTTACTCCACCAAGAGCTTCCCGTGGAGAGAATGTCAATTAGGGGAACGATGAGATATTTGCCAACCTCGTAGCACAACAAATTGCTAACGCCATCCCGACCATCATCGCCAAATTAATGCAGACCGGAATAACCCCAGTGGTAATGGTGGATCTGGGAGCAATGAGGGCAACAATGAGGAAGTTGAAGCACTAAGGAATGGATGCTCCTACAAGACCTTCATGGCGTGCAAGCCGAAGGATTTCTATGGTACTGAGGTGCGATTGAGACGTACCGATGGATTGACGAAATGGAAGCCATCCTAAATATCAGTGAATGTAAGATGGAACCCATGGTGAGGTATGCTTCCCAGTCACTCAAGGGATCAGCACTGGAATGGTGGAAGACTGTTACTCAACCCCAGGGAAGAAACGCTGCTAACCAAATAAGTTGGACCGAATTCAGGGAATTGATAACCAACAAATACTGCCCCATCAATCAACTGGAGAAACTAGAGTCCGAATTTCTAAGCCTGGAAATGAAAGGCCCTAACTACACCGAGTACATCAACAGCTTCTTAGCCCTTGCTCGACTTGTGCCACATCTGGTGACACCGGAATCCAAGGGCGTAGCACATTTCATCTGGGGACTACAACCTAGAGTCAGGGGTATGGTTCGATCCTCTAGGACCCTAACCCTGCAAGCTGCGGTCGACTTCACCAGTAGTTTGACCGATGATCTAGTCAGGGCTGGATGGACTGAACAAAACAGGATAGAGGAAAGGAGGAAGCCGATGGGTGAGAAGATAAAATGGTTTGAGGGGAAGAAGGCAATTGGTAGCAGCAGTGGGTCAAACAAGAAGAGTTTTGAAGGTATGAGGCGCGAAGACCAGGGTGGAAGGACTCGGAAGCTATACTCGGGAACAAGCCCATTCTGCAGCAAGTGTAAACTACATCATCAAGGGGAGTGCAACCCGATGCCCTGCTTCCGATGCAAATGACCGGGTCATCTAATTAAGGATTGTACGTATGTGCCAGGTAAACAATGCTATGAGTATGGAGATCCATGACACATGAGGAATAAGTGTCCTAAGCTGGGGAGAGATAAGGACGCCAGACCCAATAAGCCCAAGGGACGAGCATTCGTGTTGGATACAGCCGGTGCTCGTAAGGAACCTGATGTGGTCAATTGTACGTTCCTTATAAATAATCATCCTACTACCGTTCTATTTGATACTGGAGCAACTGCTAGTTTTGTCTCTAGCGCTTTTAGGCCTTTGATTGAATTGAGTGCATGCGTCCTAACTGATACGTTTACCGTAGAATTAGCTAACAGTAATATCTTAGAAACTAATGAAGTCATCCAGGATTGCTTAATGAACCTAGAAGGTAGTACATTTAAGATAAACCTGATGCCTATTAAGCTAGGAGGATTCGATGTGGTTGTTGGCATGGATTGGCTGGCTAAGAATAGAGTTGAAATCGTGTGTGATGAGCGCCTACTTAGGATACCATTGAACGACGGGAAGGTGTTAGTTGTTCATGGTGAAAGATGTAATATGTTATATCCTATGATATCCCATTTGAAGCCAACCAAGAGTCTCATGAAGGGATGCCCAGCTTTCATAGTTTACGTGATAAATGCCAAAGACGAAAAGAAGATTGAGGATATACCAGTGGTTTTGGAATATCCGGAGGTATTTTTCGAAGACCTATCGGGACTCCCTCCGACCTGTCAGGTTGAATTCCAAGTAGACCTATTGCCTGGCGCTGCACCGGTAGCCAAAGCACCGTACCGACTTGCCCCTCCCGAGATGAAAGAACTAATGCTACAAATCCAAGAGCTACTCGACAAGGGGTTTATACGACCGAGTGTGTCTCCATGGGGTGCCACTATCAATCATCTCCGACCGTGATAGTCATTTCACTTCTCATTTCTGGAAGTCACTCCAGCGGGCTTTAGGAACCCGTCTGGATTTAAGCACTGCTTACCACCCACAAACTGACGGTCAGAGTGAAAGAACCATCCAAACCTTGGAAGATATGCTAAGGGCTTGCGTGATTGACTTTGGAGGGAACTGGGATAACCATCTTCCTTTAGTAGAGTTCTCCTACAACAATAATTATCACGCAAGTATAAAAGCAGCTCCCTATGAAGCCCTATATGGCAGGAAATGCCGATCACCGTTGAGTTGGAATGAGATTGGGGATAGTCAAGTAATGGGACCCGACATTGTGATGGAGACCACCGACAAGATATTTAAAATTAAGGAGCATTTAAGAGCGGCCAGAGACCGTCAGAAGAAATATGCTAACAGAAGCCTAAAACCTTTAGAGTTTCAAGTGGGTGACAGGGTAATGCTAAAAGTAGCACCATGGAAGGGGACTGTGAGGTTTGGAAGAAAAGGAAAGCTAAGCCCGAGATATATAGGACCATTTGAGATACTAGCGAGAATTGGCCCCGTGGCGTATCAATTAAAGCTACCGCAAGAGCTAGGCCACATACATGACACCTTCCATGTGTCAAATTTGAAGAAGTGCATGGTAGACAAAGCCATGGAGTTACCCCTAAAGGAAGCAAGGATTAATGACAAGTTGAACTTCATGGAAAAGCCTGTAGAGATTACTGACCGGCTGGTCAAGAAACTCAGGAGAAGTCGCATACCTAAGGTCAAGGGAAGATGGAATTCTAGGCGAGGACCTGAATTCACATGGGAGCGAGAAGACAAGATGAGAAAGAATTATCCACATCTCTTCAGACCCACCCGTTCCGGAAATTATCGAAGCTAAAATTTCGGGACGAAATTTCCTAAACGGTGGGAGAATGTAACAACCGACCTCCAGGTCATAACCCTAACCTTTAACACCTCCTGCATCATTATCCATACAATTAATATTAATGCAATATCACTATTACTATTACTATCAGTGTTATTATTACTATTGCTATTATTGTCATTTTTGTTATTTCATGTGCCATTTTGCATGAATT
The DNA here is from genome assembly GCA_025506505.1 of Flaveria sonorensis. Lineage (NCBI taxonomy): Eukaryota > Viridiplantae > Streptophyta > Magnoliopsida > Asterales > Asteraceae > Flaveria > Flaveria sonorensis. Next base: position 18,867,258 of record CM046440.1, on the reverse strand, counting down.
TGTCAGATGTAGCCTTAGCATAGAATAACTTCGTGTTCCGGGAAAGTCAATTAGTCCATTTCAAAATTGAATCTTAATTGAAACAATTAAATATGTGTGCATACACACACAATTCATGGTTTAACATATACATATACATACTTAATACTTAAACAACTAATAAAAATTACCCACTTAAAATACTACACTACAAAATAATACTACACAATAACAAATTTTCATTTAAAATTTAAAACTAATTACACCCCACAAAGCTCCAAGATCGGCGGCCCCTTCACCCCCCCCCTCTCCACCAATCTCTTCTCTTCTACACCACCCAAACTTGCCACCATTCCCCTCCACTCCTATTACATGCAACACTTGAACCCACCCTCATTTGTCACCTCTCACTCTCTTCCCTATTCTCTCGAATTCTCTCTAGCTGAAACACACACACACCCACAGTTCAAGCTTCATTTCAGCCCCCTAGTCGAAGTTCTAGAATCAAACATCATCAGGCAAGCTTCATACTAGCAAGAGGGTGCTATCTTGTGAGCCTTTGACACACGGTTTCATAAAACTTGACTCTTCCAGCACTTTTTCGAAGACTTCCGGACTGTTCTGTCACTCTACACACTCTCCAAATCGTGAACCATACAAGAGTTAGCTTCATCATACCCGAAACAAACTATGTCATGTGTTATTCTTTCTTCTATCCACCAAAAACCTTACTTCCATTGTTCTAACAGAATTCCAATGATATAATATCGTTCCTGAGGAGCTTTTAACTTCACTAGAGGTATCTCACATGAAATATTGGTCATGCTACGGGTGGAACACAAGTTACACCTAGAAAACCCTCTTTTGGGTGACTTTGACACCCATGAACTTTATGTATTGTAACCCTTCGTAACCAAATCATGGGATCTGCTTAAAAATGGTTTTTAAACCTCCTAACAACCTGTTTTAAAAGTTACAAAACGATTTGGTGGTGAATGGGTACAACTAATATGTTTTACACATGTGTAAAGGGCTAAAATGGTAAAAATCTCCCAAATACAAGCTTATATTATGGTTACATGTTAGATCCGTGTATTAGAACTGATTTTCAGTAGGTTTTGGATGTTATTGGGCATATTAAATTTTGTCAAAAGCTGAAAAATTAAAATAGTAGGGATTATAGGCATTTTGGACTTATTCGGGGACCCGAAAAGGTGGTAAATTGACTTGAAAATATGAGGACATAGGGTATAACCTTGTTAAAAATAGTTCCAGGCTCTAAAAAGGTTAAAAAAGTTAAATTGTTGAATTTGTGGTTAAATGGGTCTAAGAACAATTTAAATGAAATTTTTAGTTAAAAACGGGTCTTAACCGGGTGATTTTTGGAAGAAATTCATGGGAATACAAGAATAAACCTAAAATCTATGGGAAACTTGATATTTCAGTAATATTAGAACTTTAAGACTTAAAGATGGTGAAAAATTGGTCAAACATGATTTCGAGCGATCGGTTTAGGGTAAAAACGCGCTTTAACGGGTCGAACATAAAAACGAGACTTTCAACAAAATGGGCTTAAGAATACATTCTTAACAGATTATAAAAACTTATTAAAAGTTATTAATATAAAACTTCAAATTTTAAGACATAAAATTATAAGGTTTAATACTTAACCGTTAAAAACCCCCGGTTTCACCGTAACCGGTAACGTAAAAACACATGTTTACCAACTAAATTCTAAAGTTCTAAAAATTGGAAGTTTAACTCGATTAAGATGTATTATTTAACTCCAAAATCTGTTATTTTGACAAAAAGGCCATTAAATGTAAAGAAGCAAACTTTAGGGTAGAAATTGTAAATTCTGAAACTTGAGGGGCTAAACTGTAAATTCTGCCAAAACTCTATAAAACGACCCTATGAACATGTAATCACTTGGTAACTTAATTTAACTGGTATCAATGACCTATTAGTGTAAAAACTTATAATTATCCATAAGAAACCATGACTTACTATAAAAGGAAACTTTCTAATGCAAGCCTTGGCAAATCTAAACTAGTTGAACATTTAACCCCTTAACACATTATTATCTACCTCGTATGACCTTAGAATTAGAGTCTTAACACTTAATCTTGTTGGTAGGGTGCTAAACTTGAAACCTTCCCGGTACACGAAGAACCCGTTACTTGAAGCTCTAAGGTGAGTTCTAGTGTCCCCTTTTTAATACTGTTTTTGGGGTGAAGCATGCTCTGCTTAAACTAAATTTTTTGTGCTATAATATGCTACTATATGTTGTGGAAATGTTATAACCTGCTTTTACTTTTATCACAATCATTAATTCTTGTGTGAACCGCTTGTTTTATATGGGTAGATCTACTTGTGGAATCCCCCACACACAGTGCCTTCCTTGATGAACGGGAAGGGTACCACACTGAGATCCTGTGGGGTCGTTTATGGCATGTGAAAAGTTTTAATAAGATACTAAGGTGAACCATCCGGCAGGTATGGTCCACCATATGAGGCTCAGTTCTTCCCTCGGGATTAGCCGGTGTAACATAACTTTAGAAGAGGCTAGCCGGGACTGAGTGCAGGGTTGATTGTGATCCCCACAACTATGATACTATGATCTATGACTTTTAAATCAAATATGGATTCTTTTGAATCCTTTTGTTTTTGAACTTTAAGCACTTGAATTCACCAACTTTTTAGTTGACACAAATTTCTTTTGAGCATGTTTCAGGTAATCCTTGAAGGGAGTCTAGCTGTGTAGAAGACTTGACCTAGCACCGTGACCATGGCATTGACTTGTTTTGATTTTCAAACAATTTAGACTTATTTCTATTTATTTCGGTTGGGAACAATTTGTATTGTTGAAAACTTATACTCGTATGGGTGGTTAGACCCACATCTAGCCAGGTATTTCTTTAAACTGTAATGCCATGTGATGTTCTCTCCTTTTGTGCTCTTATGATGTTTTGTTCCCGCTGCCATATATTGTTACTAGTCTATGAAGTCCCACCCTACCTGGGCCCGGGGTGTGACAAGCAAATTGTCTAGTGGAGGTTCGATGAAGATTCCCACAGCTTTGCTGTTGAAAGGGAGAATGGTGAAGTTACCAGGTCTGACACTTTATCTCTGCTACATTCCAGCAGATTTGACATTGCTGAGTTAGCAGAGTAGCCATTCTCCTATCCCTCCAACTCTGAGATAGCTGCTCACATCAGAAATCATTTAAGCTGCCTTCATCTAGCTGAGCTCACAAAGAAGGCCAAGATTGAAGAAGAGTTGAAAAGGAGAGCACATGATACTGAAAAAGGCACAACCATAAAAGGGAAGACCTTTCTACAGATGGTTGAGAGCTCCACTTCAGAACCTATAGTTAGATGGGAATATGACTACCTTTCCCATCAACTAACTCTCTTCAGAGGGTTGCAGCAAAGAGTAGATGTCATTGAGAGCAATCGACTGGATTTATTATCTATGAATGACCTGTACAAACTCCTCACCACCATATCAGGGAAAAAAAATAGACAGATAGATATCTGCTTTCCCTGGTGTTGAAGGCTTTGAAGAGCAGGAGGAAGTGAAGTTTTGGTAGCATTAGCCTAGGGGGAGTTTGTTGGATCACATAAGGCTGGTACAACCAAAACAACACTTAGAACAAATTTTGTGTACAAGTTGAAGAAGTCTTCCGAAGACAAAACTACTCTTCTGCAGCTATGTCAAAGATCTTCTGAAGCATTATGTCTAAAGAGCTTCCGGAGGAAAACTAACTCTTCTGAGACTAAGTAGTTTTCCTTCCGAAGTATATGAAGAACTGTCGAAGGATAGAACAAAGTCTTCCAAAGACCAAGCAGTTCTCCTTCCGAAGTATTCACACTTAGATGATCCAAGACAAAGTCTTCTGAAGAATAAAATCATAAAGACCTATAGAAGATTCGGAAGAAGTTGTTTCTTCCGAAGTGTAAATGGCCTCGAAAGAACTTATTCTTCCGAAGCCATTTAGCTTCGGAAGAATCAACTATGAACCAGTGGACAAAAGTATGGTCTGTCTGACAGACTCTGATACACTGCATGGTGCTTTTCCTAACCCATGTAGTTGACCATACTTTAATCCACTGTTCACCTTTTCAACTTAGTACATATACCATCCTTAGTTGGTGCCAAAAGGTAAGTCATGAACCTATCATGACTACCTTATCTACGATATTATTTTATCTTAGATACTTTACTTCTAGCAATGTAGTATTTGTCTAGTAGTAGATTCCAACTAGTTTTCCAAGTATGACCGACGGTAGATAGTAGTATATATAGTTTCTCATTATAACTTATGTAGTATGAGCTCAAGAGTCTTGTAATACTGAGTTGAGAAGTAATATATACAAGTATCTTGAAAACCATTCTCTTGTTCATTAACTTCGTATATTATTATCAACTTTAGTTTGAGATTCTGTGTTTCATCGATCAAGTAAGACTTAGTGAGTTTTGTGTTTAGAGTCAAAACCTATCCTGCATTAGATTTTAATTCAGCACAAAAATATAGCATACACCCGAAATTTTTGTCAAGTTAAAGAGAAGAAAGCAATAAGAAGGAAAATAAAAAAAAAGTATCTTGGAAGAAAGGAAAAGGAGCCAAAGTGGAGGGGGCCAAAGTGTAAAAGAGTACAAAACTCAATATTTTGTTATATAAAAGAGTATGGCCGCCCATACATTCACATCTGTTTTCTGCTTTTCGACCGGGAACAACAAGAAGAAAGAGAAAAGATTTTCTCTCGGTTATTCAAGAAGAAGAGGCTGAAATTCGCTTATTGGTGAGTGTTTTATGTGTTCTTGGTTCGGTTTTGTTGGGTTTTCATCCTTAAAACCGATTTTTATGTGTTCTATGTGTTTGGTTGTTTATTTTGGTGTGTTTTTAGGTGTTTGAACTCTTATGCACTCAAGTTTGGAGGAGTTTTACTTATTGGCTGCATAGGTGAGTTCTAGAACCTGGTTTTTATGTGTTTTAAACTTCTTGGGCTGAAAAGGCATGTTTAAAATGTTTTACAACTGTTATATATGTACCCGTATGTGTTTGTGTATGTATGCTTGGGTTTTATGGTTGATTATGTGTTGTTGATGCTTAGAATGATAGATATATGTTAAGAACATGTTAGAATGCAGATTGGGTTCGAAAATAAGTTTGAAATATGCATAACTGTTGATCATGCGCCCCAATAGTTCCCATGCGCCTGGAATTTTTGCCAAATAGCCCAAGTACCAGCCCATGCGCCCAAACAGTACCTCATGTGCCTACTGACCAAATGACTAAGTATAGCCCATGCGCCCATATAGTAGTCATGCGCCTAGAAATTTCCTCAGGCGCCTAAGTGTTAGTCATACGCCTGAATAGTACCCCGTGCACCTAAGTTTCTCATGCGCCTAAGTGTTGGTGCGTCCGCATATTGCTCATGCGCCAACATATTGCTCATGAGCCTAGAACACTTAGAAATTTTTCTAATATTTTGGGAATTAGAAATTTTAAGACTTAACCCTGGGATGTTTTGGTGGTTATGTTTATTCATATTATGCTTGTTTATGGCCTGTCTTGTGTTCCATATAATGTATTTATTGTGTGGCTTTACGTGGTGTGTTTATGCTCGTATACGTAAAGTGTTATCGTAAATAGTGAAAGATTAATGATAATGAAAGTGGAGCATAACGAATGAATGAAAGTCTTGCAAGCAATTGAATAGAGGTGCACGACCATGCTGTCGTTAGCTCAACTGTGTGCGGTTTAGCTAACCCGAAGGATGCACACTGGGTTAATCTTTGAGATTGACGGGACCCTTGTGGTGTGCCCTGGTACTAGGTCAGGCTTCGTGCACAATGTTAGGGGTCTATTATTAGACTCCGACCCAGTACCCGCTTCATGCACAATGTTTAGGGTATTGCACATTGGTCTGGTAGAAAGTGAAAGATAATAAAGAAATGAAGTAAAAAATGATGAAAGATAATAATGAATATTATCTTGTTGTACGTATGACGTGTGAACAGGTACGAAAGTAATGAATTTTTTGAAAAGGAAGTAATTCAAAGAAAAGATATTTTCATATATATACACAAGATATTTTAATGTTTTAAAACTAGAACTCACTCAGCAACGCTGACTTTTATGCATTTTCAGTTGGCAGGTAATTATCGCTGAGGATGGCACGCGGGGAAAGCTACTCGTCGGGCAAGACTGGCATCCATTCAATCTTAATGATATTGTTGTTTTGTAATGCAATTTAAAGGTCTTTTGTAATTTAAGAAACAAAGATGTATTGCTTAGCAACAGTAATTATTAATGAAAGGAATGGTTTTTGTTAACTTAATCCGCTGCTAAATCTTATGAAATGTATAATGCTTTATATGTATAATGCTATGATTGACCAACTGTGAGGTCTCCTGGAACGGGGCCTTACAAGTTGGTATCAGAGCCAAAGTTTAAGAGAAATGGGTAAATATTTTCAAAAACCTAAACTTAAACTGAGAATGTGACCAAATGGAGGAATGCCAGCCCTAGTAGCTACGTGCTATCACGTGTATCTTTTCTTAAATGTTAACCGGTATTATGTGCGTGTGCTATCTGATTTATGTGCTTTTAGTAGATTTGAATACTGATGTAGTCAGGATAGGAAATACTTGGGGAATGAAGAGTAAAGTAAGTGGCTAATCACAACTGGCCACTGTAATTAGGGACTTACTATACTTAACATAAACTTAGCTATTACCTTGAATGACCGTGTTAGTGTTTGAATCTTATAGTGATTAGAGGATGGCTGGTGGTAGATAGTCGAAAGCATCTAGAGGAGGAGTATGAGGTGCTCGTGGTGCTGGGCCACGTGCCACAAGGCACCATACAACGACTACAGAGACGGCTCCTGCTAAGCCTGGGCTTCATCATCTGTAGGGCGGTGACGAGAGTGCTAATATAAGGGCCTCGGTGAAGGAGGCAGTGGTTGAGGAGGTGCATCAGGTCATGTAGACGATTCTACCGTCTATAGTGACTGAAGTCATCTGGGCTATGAAGGAAGATGAGAGAAAGGAGAAGGAGGAGGAGAGAAGGACTGTGGCTGGGAGAAAGGGGAATGAGAGGGGTCATGATGAAGAGGATGAATTGAATGCTGGGATGGCGGCCCCCAGTGATGAGGAAGAGGTGGAAGTGCAAGAAACCGCGAAGGGGTGCAGCTACGACGCATTCCAACGATGCAAACCCCCAACTTTCGATGGCAACGGTAATGCTGCCGCTGCTCACCGCTGGGTAAGAGAGATGGAGGCGGTGTTAGAGATTAGTAAGTACAGGGAGGACCAGAAGGTGAAGTTCACCACTCACTCATTCGTTGACTCGGCTCTATGATGGTGGGAAAATATTGTCCAAGCCGAGGGTAATAGGGCCATCGGGAGGATGAGGTGGGGAGAGTTGAAGAAAATTGTGATCGAGGAGTTCTATCCTCAATAAGGGCTCGACAAGATAGAAAGAGAGTGCCTACAGCTTGAGGTGGGAACCATGACCCACCGGCAATACACCACCAAGTTTAACGAAATGGCGAGACTAGTGCCGGATCAGGTGACACCAGCATCACAGAAGATCAAGAGGTATATCCAAGGACTGCCAGTGGATATCCGCAGACACCTGATTACTGCCCGACCGAGTACCTTTAGGTCGGCAGTGGATCTGGCAAGAAGACTCTATGATGAGAGGGAAGTGGTTGTGGTTGAGGTGAGCAAGACGGGTGGTGGTGATAAGAACTGGAAAGGGAAACAGTTTGGATGTGGTGGTTTCACTCCGAACAAGAGGATAAGAATGGATGACCGAAGGGCGGGGTCATCAAGCATGGGAATGACGAAGTGTGACAAATGTGGGAAAGAGCACACTGGAGAGTGTAAATGGGGATCGAGAGTCTGCTACAAGTGTGGGAGGCTCGGTCACGTGGCGAAGGATTGTGGGGTGATGAAGTGCTATAATTATGGTGAAGAGGGCCATTTAAGCAAGGATTGCAAGAAGCTGAGGGCCAAGAGTTATGGATCGAAGAAGCGGACGGAGGATGGAGGACAGAGGGCAAGTGCTAGAGCCTTCACGATGACCCGAGAGGAGGCCAGAGTGGACCCCGACGTCGTGTCAGGTATGTTTCTAGTAAACCAAACTTGTGCCTCTGTATTATTCGATTCTGGTGCTAGTAAGAGTTTCATTTCTGCTGCTTTCTGTGCTAAGTTGCCTGTTAGTAGTAGGAGTATTGATGAGCCCTTCAAAGTAGAAACTGCTATTGGTAAGTCTACTAGAATTTCTGATATGATAGAAGATTGTGACATAGAACTAAAAGGCCATAGGTTCTCTACTAAACTATTTGTGATGCCCCTAGGCGGATTTGACATAGTTCTAGGGATGGATTGGTTAGCAGCCTATGAGGCAAACATTGTGTGTCGCAAGAAGATGATTCCATTAATTGCACCTGATGGAAGTTCGGTGACTATTTACGGTGATCGAGTGACAACGGTCCCTAAGGTGATCTTGATGTCGGTGGCAGAGAAGTGCATGAAACGCGGATGTAGTGCCTACCTGGCTTACGTAAAGGATGTGGACGCGTCAGTACCATAATTGTCAGATGTACCAGTTGTGTGTGACTTTCTGGACGTGTTCCCAGAAGATTTTCCAGGTGTGCCACCGGACCGTGAGATCAAGTTTCAGATTGATTTGATACCCGGTGCTCAACCCGTTGCCAAGGCATCGTATCGATTAGCTCCGACTGAGATGAAGGAACTGATGGTTCAACTACATGAGTTGATGGATAAGGGATTCATCCAACCGAACATCTCTCCCTGGGGTGCTCCGGTCTTGTTTGTAAAGAAGAAGGACGGTAGTATGAGGATGTGTATAGACTACCAAGAGTTAAACAAGCTAACGGTGAAGAACCGATATCCCCTACCAAGAATTGATGACTTGTTTGATCAACTCCAAGGTGCCAGTTGGTTCTAAAGGATGGATCTCTGATCTAGCTACCATCAATTGAAAGTGAAGGAGCAAGTTATTCCTAAGACAGTGTTTCGCACGCGTTATGGACACTACGAGTTTCACTTTATGTCTTTCGGTCTAACTAACCCGCCAACTGCCTTTATGGATTTGATGAACCGAGTGTGTTGGCCAATGTTAGATAAATCAGTGATTATGTTTATTGATGACATCCTGATTTATTCAAAAAATAAGGAAGAACATGCCGGCCATATACGCAAAGTATTGGAGACACTTAGAAGAGATAAGTTGTATGCTAAATTTTCTAAGTGTGCTTTTTGGTTGCGTGAAGTCCAATTTTTGGGTCATGTGGTGAATTCTAAAGGAATTATGGTGTACCCAGCAAAGGTTGAGGCAGTGATGCAATGGAAGTCTCTAAAGACGCCATCCGAGATTTGTAGTTTCTTAGGTTGGTGGGCTACTACAGAAGATTTATTCAAGACTTTTCCAAAATAGCCTTACCTTTTACTAAATTGACTCGCAAAGATGTGAAGTTTGTGTGGGGCCGAGAACAGGAGGATGCTTTTGAGGAGTTAAAGGCAAGATTAACTTAAGCTCTTTTCTTGACATTACCCGAAGGGAGTGAAGATTTAGTGGTATATTCGGATGCCTCTTATTCGGGACTGGGCTGCATGTTAATGCAAGGTGGAAGGGTAGTAGCCTAGGCGTCCTGATAGCTGAAAATCCACGAGGCCAATTATCCCACTCATGATTTGGAGCTAGCAGTTGTGGTATTTACGTTGAAGATTTGGAGACATTACTTGTACGGGATGAAGTGCATAATCTTCAATGACCACAAAAGCCTAAAGTATTTCTTTGAGCAGAAGGACCTCAACATGAGGCAGAGGAGGTGGCTAGAATTGATCAAAGATTATGATTGTGAGCTCCAATACCACCCGGGCAAAGCCAATGTAGTGGCCGATGCCCTCAGTCGAAAGGAGAGACCTGAGCCGATTCGGGTGAAAGCTTATCAACTGGTGATGAACTCTGACGTGATGATCCAAGTCAAAGAATTTCAAAATGAGGCGTTGAAAGAAGATCGCCATAACTCTGAAGGGAAGAGAGGTCTAGTCATGGAGTTGGGAGAAAACACTCACGGAGTTAGAACCCGCTTCGGGTTAATGTGGATCCCTCGTTACGGAGACTTACGGGGATGAATTATGGATGAAGCTCATAAGACTCGATACTCCATTCATCCCGATGCTACCAAGATGTATCAAGATATGAAGAAGGATTACTGGTGGCCGGGTATGAAGTGCGATGTAGTGGAGTATGTGAGTAAGTGTCTTACTTGCTTGCAAGTGAAGACAGAACATCGGAAGCCTTATGGGAAGATCCAACCTCTGGATATACCCAAGTGGAAGTGGGAACATATCACCATGGATTTCATCATGAAGTTACACCGTACGGTAAGGGGGTACAATGCCATATGGGTGATAGTTGATCGATTAACAAAGAGTGCCCACTTCTTGCCGATCCGCAAGACATATTCATCCGAGAGGTTGGTGGATCTATTCATTAAAGATATTGTAGGTCATCATGGTGTGTCGATGTCTATCGTGTCGGACTGTGACACCCAGTTCACATCGAAGTTTTGGAGGAGACTCCATGACGTGATGGGAACAAGGCTACACATTAGCACGGCTTAACATCCCCAGACAGATGGTCACTCTGAAGGACGATTCAGATGCTCGAGGATATGCTTCAAGCATGCGTGATTGACTTTGGAGGAAGTTGGGGCGATCACCTACCGTTAGCGGAATTCTCATACAACAACAGTTATCATGCCAGCATTGGCATGCTACCATACGGGATGCTATATGGTAGAAGGTGTAGAATGCCCGTGTGTTGGGGAGACACTGGGCAGAAAGAGCTGGGCAGTATTGAAGTGATTGAGGCTATGACTTAGAAATTGGAGAAGATCAAAGCCTTTATGCAGGCGGCAAAGGATAGACAAAAGTCGTATGCCGACAAAAGGCGTAGACCGATTGAGTTTAATGTGGGTGATAGAGTCATGTTTAAGGTCTCACCTTAGAAGGGGATCATCCGGTTTAGAAAGAGGGGTAAGCTGAGCCTGAGATACATAGGGACTTTCCGAATTATTGCACGTGTAGGAGAGGTAGCCTATCGATTGGAACTACCCGATGAGTTAAGTGGAATTCATCCGACATTCCATATATCTCATCTGAGAAAGTACCTAGCTGATGAAGATATGATTGTACCACTAGAGGATATCAAGGTGGATGAACAGCTAACCTATGTAGAGCAACCAGTGGCAATCATCGACCGGAAGGAGAAAAGACTGCGGAATAAAGTGCACTTGTGTGTGTGCAGTGGAAACACCGAAAGGGTTCTGAGTTTACGTGGGAGACTGAGGAAGAAATGAGACAGCATTACCCACAGTTGTTCGAAGAGTGACAGGTTTGGGGGACGAAACCTCTTTAAGGGGGGTAGACTTGTAACACCCGAAATTTTTTTCAAGTTAAAGAGAAGAAAGCAATAAGAAGAAAAATAAAAAAAAGTGATCTTGAAAGAAACGAAAAGGAGCCAAAGTGGAGGGGACCAAAGTGTAAAAGAGTACAAAACTCAATATTTTATTATATAAAAGAGTATGGCCGCCCAAACATTCACGTCTGTTTTCTGCTTTTCGACCGGGAACAAGAAGAAGAAAGAGAAAATATTTTCTCTTGGTTATTCAAGAAGAAGACGCAGAAATTTGCTTATTGGTGAGTGTTTTATGTGTTCTTGGTTTGGTTTTGTTGGGTTTTCTGTGACATCCGGTAATTTTCCGTTACCAAACTCCGTTAGTTCCGTTAAGTCTTGCATACACGTGTCGTGAGCACACACTAGTTTTCATTGAACGCCGGTGACTTAATAATAATTAATAATGTTAAACAATAATTTCTATGTGGATTATTGTTGTGCTTATGCGATTTAGATATTATTTGTGAATTTTATCGCGTAACGTGGAAACGTGTGTATTTAACTGGTGTATTTTTGTGACTAGTGAAAATAATGCATATGATTATTATTGTTGATTAATAATGTTTATATTAGTAGGTTAAAACCTTTTAAAAAGTGTTTAAAAGCTTAGTTTTTATAAAATATAAACAAAGGGGGTTAAGTGTAATTGCCTAAAACTAAAACTTAACAAAAATAAAAACAAAACCCAAACCCTAATCCCCCACATCCCCTACGGCCGCGACACACCTCAAACACACACACACACACTTCAGTTTTCATCAAGAACAAGCAATTCCATTCGATTTTGGACCGATTTCAAGCATCACAACAAGTTAGAATCATCAATTGCAAGCCATTACACGTTTAAAGGTTAGATTTTTACATGTTTTTTATGGTTTCTCATGTTGGCCAAAACCCTAGTCGAATTGGATGAATTGGAGGTCGATTCTTGATTGTTTGATGATGTTATGATGTTAGTTAGGTTAGATTGATGCTAGTTTACGTCGATTATGCAAGAAAGTTACGTTTTGATGTGTTGTTCATAGGTTACCAATAATAGTAACTTTATTTGCATGGATATGGTGATTTGATGATGAATTGATGTTGTTGATGTGTTTGTGATGATAATTGGATGTTAGATTGTTGATTTGGATGTTAGATTATTGATAATTGATGTTGTAGTTCATGCCATACTAAAGATAGTAACTTTTGGCTAGGAAGGTTGATGAATTGTGATAATTGGATGTTGTTGATCATGTCTAGATGTTATCATGAGCTTGAATTGGTATATTATTGATGAATCCAAGAATGTCTTGGATGTTTGATAGATTTTGGGATGTGCTTTCCCAAAAGGGAAACTTTATTTGCCCAAATTATTGAGTATGAGGATTTGAACATGTTTGGGACATTAGGATCATGTTAGCATGTTCATGGATGATTTCTAAGGTGGTAGAATGTATTGTTTGGGTTGTATGAATGTTTAGTTGGTTAGTTATCTGATTTGGCCTGTTTGTGGGAATTTATGGTAATGGGTCATATGGGTATGTTAGGACTATTGTTGGTTTGTGGTTGATCATGGTTGAACATTTTGGATGATATTTTTCTGTTAAATGGTATGTTGATGATCATCATACACGCATGCGAATCTGAGGCCCCTACTTAGTAGGATTGGCAGGGTTTAGGGTGTGAAGTCGTGAGTGGCTTCACATGGCATGCTGTCCATGATCTGATCCTACGTATGGTGCTTTGGTTGTGTTGTAGTTATGTTGAGCATGATAATTGTTTGAGATTCGCATGACTTGTATGATATCTGGTTGTATGATGATCCAGGTAGTACATGTGGGTAATGAAGTGTCATAGGTGATCAGCTTGTATGTTAACCATGTGTGATGTACTGTTATGCTTGCTTGAATGAAATTTCACCTATAATGTCACTAACGGGTCAAACGGGTCAACTGGGTCAAATGTGTCTTGTCTTTCTTAAACCTTGAGTTCCTTGGTTTGTAGAGCACTTAGGGTTTCATATCGATTCTGTGTACACGTACTTATGTACTCATGTGTTCTAGGTGACCTTTAAAGGTTGTCTTTCCACTCTTTCTTTCAAGTTAAGTTTTAAGTTAATTCTTGCACACATCAGGTGAGTTCATGCCCCACTCTTTTACTTACTCTCTTTTGGGGGAGATAGCATACTGGTTTTTACAAACGCTTTATCATGATAAGTTGTGTATGGTATAATATAGTGTTGATTACCATGAAAGTCCTCACACTTTCGGATTGTTAATAATGATGGTTAGCGGAAATCTTGGGTAGTACTACTGGGTCTGACGAGCCCCACCTGTGCGACTCGAGGTCAAACGGGTGCAGTCACGACTTGGTAAGTCGTGGCAGGAGGCAACAAACGTAACACAGTCAGCTTCAATCGTGAAATCACTATGATTATTACTATTTGTTTATAGACTAGCTATCTATTACAATACACATCTTATATTTTGCAACTGTTATTGGTTTATGTTTAAACGCAAACTCTTGAACTCACCAACCGTTGTGTTGACTGTTTTAGTATGCTATTCTCAGGTTAAGGTTGCTATTGCCTAGGAGCACGTGACACGGGTCAGCATCATGGTGTTTGTCAGCACGTTTTGAAACATTGTTTTGGATTATGATTGTTTAAACATCATGTTTTGGTTTTGCATAATACTTGGGCGCGTATGTTTGCGCATTTTAAATCATGTTACATTTCTTTGGGTTTACTCGTTTATTTAACGCTTCCGCATGTTTTAAAGTTAAACTCTGATTTTGAATGTTAGCTCATATAGAGTCGTTCTGTGTAACTAATTACTGAGATCCTAGTATGTCACGCGCCTCACGGTAAAACCCCGCACGCAGATTTTAAGGGTGTGAGAGAATGGTATCAAAGCCATTGGTTATAGGGAACTAGGTTGCATACACACTAGACTATAATCGCACTGTTGTTAGTTACTTGCCACTTATTTCCTTACTGTATACTCATTGGCATACGCATCACGTACTTCGCAGCATGGCATCGTCATCCAGAAATTTAGGCAAGAGACCTGCACGATCTTAGTCACCTCCTACTTCTCCCGTACCTGATAGGGGATTTAACTGGCCCCGACATCCTTATCCTCCTGGTGAGATAGATTGGGATCAACCTTTCATACCTCCTGAGCTCCATCCTCCGCGGAACTGGGATTCCTACCCCACCTACATAAACTGTATGGCTTATAGAGAGCGTGTACCACCAGTAGCTCCTACACGACCTAGGGCTAGGTCATCGACCGCCTCTGCATTTCCTACTCTTCCTACCTTGGGCATCCCTCTCGAGCAGGTGTTTGCAGCTTTGGTAGCCACTCTAGACACGGAGCGACAGCGGATTAGAGGACTCACTGATGAGAACTCTGCCTTACGATCTGAGATGCGTCAGTTTCGCTACTAGGTAGAGATGCTTCAGGAGCGACTCTCGATGGCCATTGGTGGACATCATACCCTGGCAGGCAATGTTGTAGCACTTACTGGGTGTATGGACGCGCAGGATCACCATAACATAGTGATCGATGATAGGTTTGCTGATTTAGAGGCACAACTGGCAACACTTCAGGTTGTTGAAGCCCCCGTACCTTTGGTGGACCCTGATAAGGAAGACCCGGAAGAGGAACCGGAGGAAGCCCCCGAAGAAGAACCAGCAGAGATGGATGAGGACAGTGATGGATCTGACGTACTGGACTGATTCTACTTTTATATGACTTAGACTATGTAGTGTTTCTTTTCTTTGAAACCTATGTGGGAAGGGTGTTTCCCACCCAACTGACAAACTTAAATTTTGACATTGATGGAATATTTTGTGACTCAATTGCAATTTATTTATCTTTGGTTATTATTTCTATTATAAATGTTATGGTTGTGGTGAATGCATTATTTCTTATTGTTTACTGTACTTTGATGAGATTAATGCGTTGGATGTTACTCATTATTGTATTTGTGAATTGTAAAGTGAAATATGGATGGACGTGGAAGAGGACGTGGGTGTGGTCGTGGACGTGGTGCCGGAGGCCGTGGTGCCGGAGCCATAAACATGACGCCTGCAGAATTGGCTGCTTTAATCAACGAACATGTTAAGGCGGCAGTGGCTGCTGCCCAACCGGGACAACCAGCAGGTAAATGATAACAAGAGGTTAAACTAATTATCCTAGTTATTTGTCTAGGATATCTGACTAATGTTTGGGTTGTCAAAACAGGACCACCACCATGTACCTACAAGTCCTTCATGGACTGTAAACCCCATACCTACAGCGGGACGGAAGGAGCTGTGGGGCTTGTAAGGTGGTTTGAGAAGACAGAGTCTGTCTTTGCAAAATGCAACTGCCCGCCTGCTGATCAGGTGAAGTATGCCACCGGGACATTGGAAGGCGCAGCACTTTCCTGGTGGAATGCCCAGGTGCAAATGCTGGGTCAAGCCATGGCCAATGAACTACCCTGGGATGAATTTAAGGGGATCATGACCGAAGAATACTGCCCCCAAAATGAAGTGCAGAAACTGGAGATTGAGTTCTGGCAACCCAAAATGTAAGGCTCAGAAATTGAAGCCTACACGACCCGTACTCATGAGTTGGCCAACTATGCCCTGGAATGGTCAATGAAATGCACAAGAGAGTCGAGCACTACATACGTGGACTGGTGCCCAAAGTTTAGAGTATGGTAACTGCTTCTAACCCCACTACCATACAGCAGGCTATCCGGACAGCCTACAGGCTGACTGACCAGGCAGCTGAGCAAGGACGGTTACCCAAACGGGGCGTGGTTGCTAGTGTGCCCGACAACAAACGAAAGTAGGAGAACATTAGTAACAAAGTATCATCCTCCAGCAACCAGCCACAACAACAACAGCAACACGTACAACAGCAGCAGCAACCTCCCTAGCAACAAAGGAGGTTTGATAACAACCGAAATTTCAATCAGTCATCCTCGGCATGGCAGGGACAAGGAGGCTATGTGGGGAAAAGTCCCAAGTGCAATCGATGCAACTACCATCACACCGACAGGTGTGACAACTTCCGATGCCAACGCTATGGTAAAGTTGGGCATGCAGCGAAGGACTGCCGGGGTGAACTGATGAAAAAGCCACAACAATCACAAGAAACTCCAAAAGGTTGTTTTGAATCCGGGAAAGAAGGCCATTACAGACACAACTATCCCCAGCTTAAGAGGAATGGTAATGGCAACAACAACAATGGCAACAACAGCAACAATAACAGCGGCAACAACAACAACAACGGTAATGGCAACAACAATGGAGGCAATAACAACAATGGAGCCAAAGGAAGAGCCTTCTTCATTGGCTCAGGTGAGGCTCTAAACGATCCTACAACAGTAACTGGTAAATTTTCGGTTAATAGTCATTTTGCTACCGTATTATTCGATTCCGGAGCCGATAGAAGTTTCGTGTCCACTAAGTTTTGTAGTCTTTTAAGTGATATGCCCTCAGCCTTAGAATCTAAATACACTGTAGAGTTAGCTAACGGTACACAGATTCACGTAACGCATATTCTTAGAGACTGCAATATAGAGCTCGCTGGTCATACATTCGCCATAGATCTCATGCCTGTTACACTAGGAAGTTTTGATGTAGTAGTAGGCATGGATTGGCTTTCCGATAAGCAAGCGGAAGTCATATGCCACGAGAAGATCATACGGATTCCTATTGGCAAAGAAGTCCTTACGGTCAGAGGTGATAGGAGTGGTGTGGTGATAGGCATCATCTCGTTTATGAAGGCACAGAAGTTGTTACGAAAGGGTCGACTGGCCATATTGGAACTTGTCACAGATAAACAGACCGAGGAAAAGAAGATAGAGGATATCCCCGTAGTTCGCGAGTTTCCCGAAGTGTTTCCGGAAGACCTGCCTGGATTACCGCCTCATCGTCAAGTTGAATTCCAAATTGAGTTGACTCCAGGAGCCGCTCCAATTGCGAGAGCACCTTATCGGTTAGCTCCGAACGAACTGCAAGAATTATCCTCCCAACTACAAGAGTTGTTGGATAAAGGGTTTATCCGACCGAGTTCGTCGCCCTGGGGAGCGCCAGTTCTATTTTTCAAGCAGAAGGATGGTACATTTCGAATGTGCATTGACTATAGGGAACTGAACAAAGTCACAATCAAAAATAGATATCCCTTACCTCGTATAGATGATTTGTTTGATAAACTGTAAGGATCAAGCTATTCCTCTAAGATTGATCTGAGGTCTGGGTATCATCAGCTGAGAGTTCAAGAAAAGGACATCTCGAAGACTGCCTTTCATACACGATATGGTCACTATGAATTTTTGGTCATGCCATTTGGGTTGACGAATGCACCAGCAGTATTCATGGACCTTATGAATCGCGTGTGCAAACCCTATCTTGATCAGTTTGTTATCGTCTTTTTGATGACATACTGATCTACTCCAAGACTGAGGAAGAACATGAGAAGCGCTTATGTTTAATCTTGGAATTACTTAGAAAGGAACAACTGTACGCAAAGTTTTCTAAGTGTGATTTCTGGATACGTGAGGTGCAATTCTTGGGTCATATTGTCAACGAGAAGGGAATACATGTTGATGCTGCAAAGATTGCAGCGATAAAGAATTGGTCTGTTCCTAAGACACCAAGTGAGATACGACAATTCCTTGGATTAGCGGGATATTATTGACGGTTCATCGAAGGATTCTCTAAGATTGCACAACCTCTCACTGCCTTGACTCACAAGGGAACCGCATACAAATGGGGTGAGAGTCAGGAATCTGCTTTCCAGTTGCTGAAACAAAAATTGTGTAGCGCACCAATATTAGCGTTACCGGATGGTAGTGATGATTTCGTAGTCTATTGTGACGCTTCCATTCAAGGGCTTGGATGCGTCCTGATGTAGCGGGATAAGGTGATAGCTTATGCCTCTAGACAGTTGAAGATTCATGAGAAGAACTATACCACCCATGACTTGGAACTGGGTGCAGTAGTTTTTGCCTTAAAGATCTGGAGACACTACTTGTACAGTACCAAATGCACTATTTACATCAATCACAAGAGCCTCCAGAACATCTTTGAGCAAAAGGAGTTGAACATGAGGCAAAGACGCTGGGTGGAATTGTTGAACGATTATGATTGTGCCATCAAATATCATCCGGGGAAAGCAAATGTAGTCGCTGATGCGCTGAGTAGGAAAGAAACTGCTTAGCCTCGACGCGTGCGAGCTTTGCAGCTTACCATTAGCACACATTTACCGGAACAAATCCGAGAGGCTCAGACAGAAGCCTTGAAAGCAGAATAAATTGGGTCCGAATCCTTAAGAGGAATGGACAAGCAGCTCAGGTAAAAGCGGATGGAATTTGTTACTTCATGGATAGACTTTGGGTACCTCTACATGGAAATCTGAGAGACTTGGTCATGAGTGAGGTACACAAGTCTAAGTACTTTATACATCCTGGATCAGACAAGATGTACCATGATTTGAAGGTGCACTACTGGTGGCCTAACATGAAGGCGGATGTAGCTACATATGTGAGCAAGTGTCTAACCTGCTCAAAGGTTAAAGTGGAGTATCAGAAACCATCTGGACTATTGCAACAACCCGAGATCCCTATGTGGAAGTGGGATCACATCTCAATGGATTTCATTACCAAGCTACCTCGAACTTCTACTGGTTGCGACACAATATGGGTTATTGTAGATAGATTAACAAAGTCTGCTCATTTCCTAGCGATAAAGGAAACAGACAAGATGGAGAAATTAACCCGACTCTATGTGAAGGAGATCGTTTTGAGGCATGAAGTACCGATCTCAATTATTTCTGACCACGATGCTCGTTTCACATCGCACTTCTGGCAGTCGTTGCAGAAAGCTTTAGGTACGCGATTGGATATAAGTACTGCTTATCATCCACAGACTGATGGTCAAAGCGAGCATACTATACAGACTTTGGAGGACATGTTACGTGCTTGTGTGATTGACTTCGGGAATAAGTGGGAAGTTAACCTACCATTGGTGGAATTTTCTTACAACAACAGTTATCACACTAGCATAAAGGCAGCACCTTTTGAAGCTTTGTATGGGCAAAAATGTAGATCATCAGTTTGTTGGGCTGAAATTGGTGACAGCCAGCTAACGGGTCCTGAGTTAGTACACGAGACCACTGAAAAGATTGTGCAAATAAGGAAACATATGGCTGCAGTGCGCGACAGACAGAAAAGTTATGCTGACAAGCGATGGAAACCTCTAGAATTTCAGGTTGGTGATAAAGTCTTACTAAAGGTCTCACCATGGAAAGGCGTGATTCGGTTTGGTAAGCGAGGAAAGCTAAATCCGAGATACGTTGGACCATTTGAGATCTTGGAAAGAATAGGTCCAGTGGCTTATCGATTAGCCCTACCTGATTCGCTAAGTGGAATCCATGATGTATTCCATGTTTCGAATCTGAAGAAGTGCTTAACGGATGAAACGATGGTCGTACCGCTGGATGAAGTTCAAGTAGACGAACAATTATGCTTCATTGAGGAACCGGTCGAAGTGATGGATCATGAGGTGAAGACACTTAAGCAAAGCAAGATACCCATAGTCAACATTCGTTGGAACTCGAGATGTGGACCAGAATTCACGTGGGAACGTGAGGACCAGATGAAGCTTAAGTATCCTCAGCTATTCGAAAGGACGATGTCAGCCGGCGAAGGTACTGATTTAAATTTAGGGACGAAATTTCTTTCAACATGGGGATGATGTGACAACTCACCCAAAACTCACTCGATTTTGATTACTTTGTGCCAATGCAGTAGACCAGTGATGGAACACTCACCATGTAACGTAATTTTCGGGGTTAAAATTCTTTCAACATGGGGATAATGTGACATCCGGTAATTTTCCGTTACCAAACTCCGTTAGTTCCGTTAAGTCTTGCATACACGTGTCGTGAGCACACACTAGTTGTCATTGAACGCTGGCGACTTAATAATAATTAATAATGTTAAACAATAATTTCTATGTGGATTATTGGTTGTGCTTATGCGATTTAAATATTATTTGTGAATTTTATCGCGTAACGTGAAACGTGCGTATTTAACTCGTGTATTTTTGTGACTAGTGAAAATAATACATATGATTATTATTGTTGAATAATAATGTTTATATTAGTAAGTTAAAACCTTTTAAAAAGTGTTTAAAAGCTTAGTTTTTATAAAATATAAACAAAGGGGGTTAAGTGTAATTTCCTAAAACTAAAACTTAACAAAAATAAAAACAAAACCCAAACCCTAATCCCCACATCCCCTACGGCCGCGACACACCTCAAACACACACACACACTTTGGTTTTCATCAAGAACAAGCAATTCCATTCGATTTTGGACCGATTTCAAGCATCACAACAAGTTAGAATCATCAATTGCAAGCCATTACACGTTTAAATGTTAGATTTTTATATGTTTTTGATTGTTTCTCATGTTGGCCGAAACCCTAGTCTAATTGGATGAATTGGAGGTTGATTCTTGATTGTTTGATGATGTTATGATGTTAGTTAGGTTAGATTGATGCTAGTTTACGTCGATTATGCAAGAAAGTTACGTTTTTGATGCGTTGTTCATAGGTTACAAATAATAGTAACTTTATTTGCATGGATATGGTGATTTGATGATGAATTGATGTTGTTGATGTGTTTGTGATGATAATTGGATGTTAGATTGTTGATTTGGATGTTAGATTATTGATAATTGATGTTGTAGTTCATGCCATACTAAAGATAGTAACTTTTGGCTAGGAAGGTTGATGAATTGTGATAATTGGATGTTGTTGATCATGTCTAGATGTTATCATGAGCTTGAATTGGTATATTATTGATGAATCCATGAATGTCTTGGATGTTTGATAGATTTTGGGATGTGCTTTCCTAAAAGGGAAACTTTATTTGCACAAATTCTTGAGTATGAGGATTTAAACATGTTTGGGACATTAGGATCATGTTAGCATGTTCATGGATGATTTCTAAGGTGGTAGAATGTATTGTTTGGGTTGTATGAATGTTTAGTTGGTTAGTTATCTGATTTGGCCTGTTTGTGGGAATTCATGGTAATGGGTCATATGGGTATGTTAGGACTATTGTTGGGTTGTAGTTGATCATGGTTGAACATTTTGGATGATATGTTTTCTGTTAAATGGTATATTGATGATCATCATACACGCGTGCGAATCTGAGGCCCCTACTTAGTAGGATTGGCAGGGTTTAGGGAGTGAAGTCGTGAGTGGCTTCACATGGCATGCTGTGCATGATCTGATCCTATGTATGGTGCTTTGATTGTGTTGTAGTTATGTTGAGCATGATAATTGTTTGAGATTCGCATGACTTGTATGATATCTGGATGTATGATGATCTAGGTAGTACATGTGGGTAATGAAGTGTCATAGGTGATCAGCTTGTATGTTAGCCATGTGTGATGTACTGTTATGCTTGCTAGAATGAAATTTCACCTATAATGTCACCAACGGGTCAAACGGGTCAACTGGGTCAAATGTGTCTTGCCTTTCTTAAACCTTGAGTTCCTTGGTTTGTAGAGCACTTAGGGTTTCATATTGATTCTGTGTACACGTACTTATGTACTCATGTGTTCTAGGTGACCTTTGAAGGTTGTTTTTCCACTCTTTCTTTCAAGTTAAGCTTTAAGTTAATTCTTGTGCGCATCAGGTGAGTTCATGCCCCACTCTTTTGCTTACTCTCTTTTGGGGGAGATAGCATACTGGTTTTTACAAATGCTTTATCATGATAAGTTGTGTATGGTATAATATAGTGTTGATTACCATGAAAGTCCTCACACTTTCGGATTGTTAATAATGATGGTTAGCGGGAAATCTTGGGTAGTACTACTGGGTCTGACGAGCCCCACCTGTGCGACTCGAGGTCAAACGGGTGCAATATTGTCCTAACGAACATTTGTCACGACCTGGTAAGTCGTGGCAGGAGGCAACAAACGTAACACAGTCAGCTTCAATCGCGAAATCACTTTGATATTACTATTTGTTTATAAACTAGCTATCTATTACAATACACATCTTATATTTTGCAAATTGGTTTATGTTTAAACGCAAACTCTTGAACTCACCAACCGTTGTGTTGACTCTTTTAGTATGCTATTCTCAGGTTAAGGTTGCTATTGCCTAGGAGCACGTCACACGGGTCAGCATCATGGTGTTTGTCAGCACGTTATGAAACATTGTTTTGGATTATGATTGTTTAAACATCGTGTTTTGGTTTTGCATAATACTTGGGCGCATATGTTTGCGCATTTTAAATCATGTTACATTGCTTTGGGTTTACTCGTTTATTTAACGCTTCCTCATGTTTTAAAGTTAAACTCTGATTTTGAATGTTAGCTCATATAGATTCGTTCTGTGTAACTAATGACTGAGATCCTGGTATGTCACGCGCCTCGCGGTAAAACCCCACACACGGATTTTAAGGGTGAGACATTTCCATCCTTAAAACCAATTTTTATGTGTTCTATGTGTTTGTTTGTTTATTTTGGTGTGTTTTTAGGTGTTTGAACTCTTGTGCACCGAAGTTTAGAGGAGTTTTACTTGTTGGCTGCATAGCTGAGTTCTAGACCTCGGTTTTTATGTGTTTTAAACTTCTTGGGGCTGAAAATGCATGTTTAAAAGTGTTTTACAACTGTTATATATGTACCCGTATGTGTTTGTGTATGTATGCTTGTGTTTTATGGTTGATTATGTGTTGTTGATGCTTAGAATGATAGATATATGTTAAGAACAGGTTAGAATGCAGATTGGGTTTGAAAATAAGTTTGAAATATGCATAACTATTGATCATGCGCCCCAATAGTTCCCATGCGCTTGGAATTTTTGCCAAATAGCCCAAGTACCAGCCCATGCGCCCAAACAGTACCTCATGCGCCTACTGACCACTGACTAAGTATAGCGCATGCGCCCATATAGTAGTCATGCGCCTAGAAATTTTCTCATGTGCCTAAGTGTTAGTCATGCGCCTGAACAGTACCCCATGTGCCTAAATTTCTCATGCGCCTAAGTGTTGGTGCGCCCGCATATTGCTCATGCGCCTACATAGTGCTCATGCGCCTAGAACACTTAGAAATTTTTCTAAAATTTTAGGAATTAGAAATTTTAAGACTTAAACCTGGGATGTTTTGGTGGTTATGTTTCTTCATATTATGCTTGTTTATGGCCTGTTCTTGTGTTCCATATTATGTATTTATTGTGTGGCTTTACGTGGTGTGTTTATGCTTGTATACGTAAAGTATTATTGTAAATAGTGAAAGATTAATGATAATGAAAGTGGAACATAACGAATGAATGAAAGTCTTGCAAGCAACTGAATAGAGGTGCACGACCATGTTGTCGTTAGCTTAACTGTGTGCGGTTTAGCTAAACCGAAGGATACACACTGGGTCAATCTTTGAGATTGACGGGACCCTTGTGGCATGCCTTGGTACTGGGTCAGGCTTCGAGCACAATGTTAGGGGTCTATTTATAGACTCCGAACCAGTACCTGCTTCGTGCACAATGATTAGGGTATTGCACATTGGTCTGGTAGAAAGTGAAAGATAATAAAGAAATGAAGTGAAGAATGATGAAAGATAATAATGAATATTATCTTGTTATACGTATGATGTGTGAACACGTATGAAAGTAATGAATTTTATGAAAAGGAAGTAATTCAAAGAAAAGATATTTTCATATACATACACAAGGTATTTTAATGTTTTAAAACTAGAACTCACTCAGCAACGATGACTTTTATGCATTTTCAGTTGGCAGGTAATTATTGCTGAGGATGGCACGTGGGGAAACCTACTTGTCGAGGCAAGACTGGCATCCATTCAAGCTTAATGATATTGTTGTTTTGTAATGTAATTAAAAGGTCTTTTGTAACTTAAGAAACAAAGATGTATTGCTTAGCAACAGTAATTATTAATGAAATGAATGGTTTTTGTTAACTTAATCCGCTGCTAAATCTTATGAAATGTATAATGCTTTATATGTATAATGCTATGATTGACCAACTGCGAGGTCTCCGGGAACGTGGCCTTACAGTTTTTTGTATATTTTTTATAACGTCATTTTGTATAATTGCAATACTATACTCATTTTACAGAGAAGAAAATGAGAAGGGTATTTTATGTGCTGCATTGTAGTATTTTCCTTGAACTATAATATACTGAATTTCAGTACAACACAACAATGTGTTGAATTTTTGTTTTATGCAAGTGGTTGTGATGTATGTTTCTTTTTACTTTTTCAATTATGTATGATGTTTCTTTTTTTTCCATTTGATTGTGCTGGATTTGGTATTTTACGTACTTAAAATGTGCTAAATTCTAGTACAACACCATAACATGTTAGATTTTATTGCAGCACAACATTTTGCTGTGTTTTTGTTCTTTTTAAATGTATCCTAAATTAAGTGTTGCTTTCAAGTAAAAAACAACACAAAGCGTGATGTTTTAAGGTAAATAAGTACAAACACATGTTGTTTTATAGTAAGTCAGAACATAAATCTACAATCTTAATATGAACTAGCATAAACTGATCAGAACTCAGCATAAATTATGCCATTTTAATGTAATTTAGTAGAAAACATGGCATCTAAAGTTAAATCAACACCCAACGTGTCATTTAAGGTAACTCAACACAAAATGTGTTGCATTATAGTTAATCAGCATAGAACGTGATGGTTTACTCTAAATAAGCAATATGTTGTTTTAATGTAATCCAATTCAACACTTTGTTTAAATGTAATTTAGTATAAACATGTTGTTTAAATATAATTTAGCACACAACGAGTTGTTTTTAAATGTAATTCAGCACAAAACGTGCCTTTGTACTCTAAAACAGCACAAAACGTGTCGTTTTACCCTAAAAACAGCACAAAACGTGTTGTTTTACCCTAATACAACACAATTTCGCACATATCTTTTTTTTAATTAAAAGTATATCAATACTATACTCATTTTAAATAGCAAAGACTTCTTGATTTTAAGGTGTAATTTTTTTTAAAAGAATGATATCATATAAAAAAGTTATGAACATTTAAAAAAATTGGAGGAAAGTTAAAAAAGTCAAAAAAAATGATATATCCAAAGTACCTTTCTTTTTCTTTTTACACTTTCATTTCATTCATTGATTATAGAATTAGAAGGGTAGGATTAATTCTTAGTCTTCTTAGGCAAATAACTATTTGTAGGGAAACTTCCCTAAAAATATATTTTGCCTAAGAAGGCTAAGAAATAATATTGGCCTTCTCTTTTTTAATCAATAGTTAATATAAAAATATAGTAAATAAAAAGGTGCAAGGGTAATTTGCGTATATAACCATTTTTGTTGACTATTTTGAGTTTTCCCCAAAATTTTTAAACATTTATAACTTTTTCATAATAGATTCTTTTTTAAAATAAATTGCATCATAAAATCAAGTATTCTTTCTATTTAAATTAAGTATAATATTGCTATATTTAAAAAAAAAAAAAAGATGCAAAATTGTGTTGTATTTTAACGTTTTTGTCCTGTATTTCGTCAAAACAACATAGAACTGTGTTGTTTTGCATAAAACAACATAGAACTATACTGTTTTACATCAAACAACATAGTTTTGGGCTTCTTTACATCAAACAGTACAGTTTTGTGCTGCTTTGCGTCAAACAGCACAGTTTTGTGCTGCTTTGTGTCACGCTAAACCGTGATGTTTTTCATGTTCTATGTTGTGTTGCCTCAAAACAATAAAATATCATGTGTTGTTTTTATGATTTATTATATCAAAACAAAAAACAACACAGAAACAACACTTTATTTGTTGTTTTAACGTTTTGTACTATTTTACGTGAATATAACACGTTTTGTGTTGTTTTGCGATAGAACAACAATCTATGCGTTGTTTTATGCTTAAATAGTCAAGTAGCAAACCAAGTGTGATAAAACAAATGACATTTGGGTATTATTGATCATCGATGTCATCAACCATCACTATTCATTACATCTGATTACCGCTATCGTTAACTACCGAATCATTGTCTTGAAACACTACCGATTAACACCTACCGCTCAAGTTAACAACTCTAATCACTAATTAGTTGTTGCATACAATTATGGAGTTTAAGACGAGTCGAGATTTCTAGGGTTTGGTTGTATTTTGATTGTGTTTTGGGGTGAAGAGAGTGTGATGAAATCAATAGATGAAGGCTGAATATGAACTTATTTGAACAATAAGAACATACACAGGTTGATTTCCCTAAATATCTTTTCTAATCTCTCAAACAAGATATAACAACAAATTGTTATATTTTGTATTCAACAAACATCAATCATGGTGTGGAAACCCATGATAGATGCTATGATATCATTGTGTGTATGTTTGTGTGTGATTGTATGATTGCTAGCGCTTGGATGATAATAACTGCTTGATTGTATTGAATGTTCAAAAGTTTATAAAGGATTAGGGTAGTATGCTATTTATAGCCTATAACTAGAGCTATATACAATTACTAAACTACCCTTATGTAAACGAAAATTACATAAAAATCCTAAGTCTATAAGTTGTTCGCTGTGGATGATTAGCTGTCCACTATGGATGTTAAGATGTCCGCTGTGGAAGTAAGATTACTTGTCCACTATGCATTGGATGCTATCCGCTGTGAAGTGTTTGCATTGTTTGTTGTGCGCTGTGGGATGTTCATCCGCTGTGGATGAATATCCGCTGTGGAGTGTTCATCCATTATGGATGAACATCCACTGTGGACAGGCATCCGCTATGGGATGTCTTCATCCGCTGTGAGCACTTGGACTTGATCTTCATCCGCTGCATCCTCTTGTACATCTGCTGTGGATAGTTCTTCATCCGCTGCCGACACTTGGTCAAAATTTCTTATATCTGCAATCCTGAAAAAGAAACTTAAACACTGATTAGTGAATTTTATTATTGTTAATGATGCTAATGTGTTAGTTAATGATTGTTTGAATGTTATAACACATTATGTTTGTTTATGGCAAGCATTATCCTTTTAAGCATTATTCCATTAAAAGCACTTGTTGAGTCCAATAATACTACCCCTAAGGATGATGTTGCCATCTTTTTAATATTTGCTTGTTAATGTTTTGTTTGTTAGTAACTGTGTGTGTGTGTGTTGGTGCTTGTTAATGATGTTGCCATCTTTTTGTTGATGATTGCGTGATTGACTTGATTGATTGTTTGTTTGATTGGATGATTGTCTGTTTGTTTGTTTTACTTGTATTATTGTATGATTGTCTATTTACTTGTATGATTGCTTGGTTATATGTATGTATGTATGATTACATATATGATTGATTGATTGTTTGATATGTATGTTTGCTGGACAGATTTGTTATGTTTGTTTGAAAGGTTAGACATGATTGTTTGCTTGTTTTGTCTGTTTGTATGTTAGGAACCTTTAAGAATGAGTAGGGCCAGCTTCTTCTACACTTTTTTGCACCACTGAAGTTGCCTTCAAGGATTCTTCTACATCCTTTTTAGTTGCGTGATCTTTTTTAGTTTCTTTGACTTGATCTGATAAGGGTGTGATCCTCAATACATTTCAGCAGTTCATAATATGCTCAAAAAAATAGTCGCTGCATTTTTCTGATCATAATATTTGCTTTCAATAGTGAGATGAACCAGCTGTTCCAGTGTGGATTGGTCTTGGCTTTGCACATCAATGATGCTGACGAGTGTAGTCACAATATGATTTCACTTCAGGATCTCAAGATTGTTGTTTTCTGATATTCTCATGCCTGTTATGCCTTCAATGTGTGTTAGTGGTTGTTGTTTGGTTTCAAACCTCTGTTTGAGTGCAACATTCACGTACACAGTCCCCAAAATTCTTAACATGTGTATGAAGTAGCAACAATCTCCCTTACATAGCACAACTTCTATTGCTGGGAATGTTTTTGTTTTCAGAAATGAAACATATGATGGATGAAGGAGTTTGATTTCCACAGGATCAAACAACCTTATGTCTTGTGCTTTTTTTCCCCCAAGTTTTCTTTCAAGTACAACCTCAAAATGGGTTTCATCATAATACCATTTTGTAATTGGGTGATTGTACTGGTTACCATAAATTTTCTTCATAATCAGCTTTAAATCAGATGGCCTCATAGGATAACCAACCCTTTCTAACAATTCGATATCAATCTCAGAGGGAGGTTCTTCACTTGTCTGTTTCCTCTTGCTAGCTTCTTTTTGTACTTTTCTTAGCTTAGCAATGTAAAGCTTATCTTCTTTGTTTGCCTTTTGTTTCATTTCATGATGATGTTTGTTCATGTATGATCTTAATATATGAAAGAAATCTGCTCCCCTAGGATTATTTGTATGATTGACCATCCTCAGTTGCATCAGGTCTAATTTGTCTTCATAGCTCAAGGATCCCAGTTGGGATATGTATGATAAGTATTAGACAAGTCCAGATACTCTTTTGACAAGAACTGCATCCCAAGTTTCATCATACTTCCATGCCATATTATTTCTTTCATTGGCATCAGCAGTGAGAGTAATTCTATCATATAGCTTGACAAAGTTTGTTTTCTCATTTATCATTTCTCTGACCTCATTTCCTTCTGGCCATAGCCC
Source organism: Flaveria sonorensis (assembly GCA_025506505.1). NCBI lineage: Eukaryota > Viridiplantae > Streptophyta > Magnoliopsida > Asterales > Asteraceae > Flaveria > Flaveria sonorensis. The sequence goes on along the minus strand of CM046440.1, from coordinate 18,838,159 downwards.
ATGAGGCATGAATTGTCTAGGTTCCTCGATTGGGTTAAGCTCAAGTGGAGCTTGATGATAAGTTCATAGAGAAGATGCAGTATGAAGCTTGAAGACTTATGGTTTTAATGCATTGGCAAGCATGTTCTTGTAGATCTCTCTAGCCATTCCTTTCATTTGAGATAGAGATCTTCCTGCATATGACTTGTATGGTACTCTTGTGTGACTCAACCAGCTTTTAACTTAGGAGTAGGTTATCTTCTCTATCTCAGGATCCATAAGTAGATTCTTTTATAACTCTTCTTAATCCTTAATTTCCTTATACCTTCTGTATGTTTGCTCTGTTTCATTCTTCATGACTTCTTGAAAATTTTTGAGCAAGTCTTTTACCTCAGAGAGGTTAAGCTGAATAAATGAGTCATAAGGAAATCCCCTGGTGACTAACTCAATTCCCATTAATGTTTTAGGATCATTTGGGAATAGTTCTTGTATGTTTTGAATGATCTCATTATCATCTCCTTCTTCTTATTCATCAGAATCAGTTAAGATAATAATAGGCTATTGCTTAAGTATTTGATCAATTTCACTCTCTTCAAGTGCAGCCTTCGAGCTTGATTGTTGTGGTTCATCCTCTACTTGTTCTGTTTTGACTTTTAGCAACTTTAAAGGAGGAGATTCAGGTTCATCAACCTCTTCAACTGTCTGTTTTTCCTTCACTAAGGATGCTAAGTACAACCTTTTCCTCTTTCTTTCATAGGTTTTCATTTGAGGTTGAGATGATGATGCTTGTTTGTTGGGTGATTCTGTTTGATCATTTACTGACTCAGTAAATAATTTGATCAGTTCCATTTGTTTTTCTGTTAATGGGTTGAATGGCATAATGTTTGTTTCTGCTGTATATGGGTCAGGAGAGTGGAAGTGTTGCCTTGAAAATGAAGAGTAATGGATGTTTTAAAAGGGATTGGATTCACTGAATAATTGATCCATGGAATATGATTCTTCTTGAATAATAAGGGCTAGTTCTGTTTATTGATCATTAGAGCTTGTTTCTCTAATATGGGATAATGATTGATCAATGAACTCTTCATTCAACTCATGTTCATGATCATATGAATGTTCTTCCTTATTCATTCTATGTTGATCCACATCTTCCAACTCTCTGTTTAGCCTTTTGATCTCTTCATTCTAAGCTGCAATAATCCTTTTCAATTCATCAGTCTTAGCTTCTTTTGAATCAGATTGCTCAGTTAAGTAGGAAATATCTAGCCTTGCACTAATGAGGTCATGTTCTTTCATCTTTACCCCTTTATTTAATTGTTTGAGTTGTTGTTCCAAAAACTAAACAATCAACTTTTGGGCAGTTTGATCTGCTTCAAGCTTTTCTATTTCCTTGTCTTTGCTCTTTAGCTTTTCTTTTAATTTCTTAGCTCTGTTGTTGACTTTTCTATGAGCTTATTGTACTCTGTAAATAGAAACACTTTTGAGTACTCTATTTCTTCTTCAGTTGGAATTTCACTGCCTTGTTCATCACTTTCAACAGGATCTGCAGTGATTTGGTTTCCTTATACATGTTCTTGTACTTAAGAAGTGCCAACCTCTTCTTCCTTATTGCTTGTTCTTTTAATAAAGCATCAATATCTCTTAATAAAGATGATAGTGTTTGTTGATCACTGAGAGTTGGGCTTTGAGGTGGTGATGGAAAATGATGCTCAAACTGAATCTGCTCATGTTCTTATGCTTCTTCTTGTTCATTGAATGGCTCAGGGATGGGTGCAACTTGTTCTTCCTGAACTATTTACTTTTGTAAGGGTGCAGCTTCTTCTTCTTGAATGATAAAGCATGTTGTATGATTGGATCTGTGTGAATCATATTTTGAAAGAGCATGTGAGGGTCACCTTGACTGGGTATCCAAAAAAATACATCAGGAAAAGGAAGGTCATGGTTTATCATATGAGGTGGAACAGGAACCCCATCTCCTTGATAGAGGCTTGACTTGATTCTATTGAACACATGTTTATTAAAATGAACAGGATGAAATACTGCTCCTTCTCTTGGTATGTTAGGCAGAAGGTCATTAATGATCATCTAAAAAAATCTAGGGAACATCTGAAACTGGTTCCTTACTTCAGTCAAGTTGTAAATCATTCCATTAAGGATTTGAGCTGCAAATTTGAATGGTCTTCTAGCAATGATACTTGCTATTATAGAAGAGCTTCTCAAAGAAGTGGCATCCCAGCCAGTCTTCCAATTGGTCATTGTCTTTTGATATGTGTGCATTAAGAATCTGAATTGTGCACACATGTATGATTTCTTAATATGTTTTCTATCAATGGTACCAGTATATCCTATTTGCCTGAAAACATGTAGAACATAGTTTTCATCAAATTCTACTAGACCTTCTGCATCCCCTTCTCCCAGTTGAAGTACTCTCCTGATAACTTCCTCAGAGATAATGATCTGCTAATTATGCATAGTAGATATCACTACTTGCTGATCATTGATTTGTTCCAGACGTGCATGAGTCCAAAACTAAACTATATGATCCTCATAAATTTCTAGACTTGCAGTCATTGCATGAACCAGCCTTGTTAGCCTTATTGAATGAATAATGTCTATGTAATTCTCTGCCTTAGGAGAATTAGCATTAAGGAATGCACAAATGTTGTGATTTCTGACAAATACTAGATTTGCCATATCTACAATGAAAAAAATAAATGTTAGTATCTTGTTTGTTAATGATATGTGTTGATGATTGAAATGATTAAATGTTGATCAAGTGTTCACTGACTGTTGTGATTGTTATAAAATGATGAAGTATGTATGCTTAACACTTGAGACTTGTTTCAAATGTATGTTTGAATGACTTTAACAAATTAGTCAGTTTGACTTATCAAAAGTCAATTGTTTGATCAATTTTCATTATGAAAATGTTGTTTGATTCAATTTGTTTTGATTCAAATTGATTTTGCAATGTGTTTGTTTTGTCATAAAAACTTGTTTTGATCAATTCATACAATAATTTCATTTCACAACAACTTATTCATGAACTTCAGTTTGACCTTGTAAAGTCAAAAAGACCATTTAATGCACATTGAAGGAAGATGCATTTAATGTTTGTGTGCTCAATGCCATGCCAAATTAACTGTCTTTATGTGTTTGTTAATGACTTTTGAACATGTTTACTAAGTTATAACAAATTTTGAGTCATTTTAAACATTTTTGAAGATTAAACCTCAATTTTTGTATGATTTTGGCATGAACATCATGACTGTTCATAAACCCGATGAACACTTAATCAAATTATATTAGAACAACAGTCCTAATACTTTTGACTATGTCCATCTAACACATATTCAGTGTTTGATTTGGTCTATAACATCAAATGATTCAAATTTTGATTTCGGTTCAATGTTCTACTTAGGTCGAACAATGTTCGAATCAGATAAGGTGAACAAGATGTTTTGATGATACGAATCATGTTGTTATACCTGTTTGACCTTGAATCGGAAGAAAAATCAAATAGATTTTAGGTTTTGGATGATCAGGGGGTTTAAGGGTTTAACGCACTGTAGCAACATTAAAAAAAATTTAATTTTCTCTCTCTCACTCGTGATGAATGAAAAATTCATATGTGTTGAACTATATATACAACAGACAAAAAATGAATGTCCGCTGTGTAAACAGCTTAAACTTAAAATTTTAATTTTTAGGTCCGTTGTGAAATACACATGCGCTGTGTGAACGGTGCGTCCGCTGTACCATTTTAAACTTGTACATTGTGGATCCTTATGATGTTGTACTGTGTGTACAGTGGATGACTGCTTGGTCATGCACTGTGTACACTTGTTTGAAATTGTTTGTTTGTTCACAACGGATGAACATGTGTTCATGCGTTGTATTTTGACCATTGTTTCAAAGCGGATGAACAATTGTTCATGCGTTGTATTTTCTTGAAATGGTTTGTTTGTTCACAGCGGATGAACATTTGTTCATGTGCTATGGACCCGTTAAAAAATTTTTGTTTGGTTGTTCACAGCGGATAAACATTTGTTCATGCGCTATGGACCCTTTAAAAAAAATTGTTTGGTTGTTCACAGCGGATGTACATTTGTTCATGAGCTGTGGACCCTTTAATGATTTTTGATTGTTCATAGCGGATGAACATTTGTTCATGCGCTATGCACACTTTGAAAATTTGTTTGATTGTACAAGCGGATGAACATTTGTTCATGCGTTGTGGACACTTGAAAATGATGAGTTTGATTGTTCACAGTAGATAAACATTTGTTCATGTGCTGTGGACACTTGGATGTGATGTGTGAACGTTTACAACGTATGATTACCTGTGTGCATATGCTGTACACACTTGTACTGTTTCTACAACGGATGACTAATGGTAGTCATGTGCTGTGGAATGGTATTGTATTTACAGCGGGTGTTATTTTGACATCATGCGCTATGAACACTTGTATGTTCACTAGTGCATAACGGATGTATGTTTGTTTTGTCCGCTATATACACTTGGTGTATTTTGAATGTTATGATGGTACTATAGCTGCAGCGGTTGTATGATTGTATGTCCGCTGTGACAACAGTTTTCAAAAACTTCAGAATTTTGTTTGTTTTGAAGTAATGTCTTCTGAGGCATATGTTTGATAAAATTTTCTGCCAAAAGAACATTTATTTGATGAAACTTGTTTAAATCAAAATGTTTGTTTAAATATTTGATTTAAAATGTATGTTAAAATGCTAAAAATTTTAACATGATCAATATATGGATGTTAAGATATTACTCACAAGCAATATTGTACATATGTATGTGTGTCAACCTGTTGTGTTTAGGTGCTAGCTTGACTTGGCTTTATTTAAAAACTCAAAATTTTGAAAATTTCAAATTTTAAAAATGTATGAATATGCATAATTCTGCTACCTTTGATATTTCCATATTCAATTTCTCCCCCTAAATTTTTGCATAGTTATAAAAACCTTTTATAAAATGACAAAAATTTGTATGTGTTAGAATGGAAATTATCAATGTCCAATTGATTGCTTGCTTGATTAAAGTTAGAAAAATAATTCCTTATCTAACTAATAAATGAATGATTTTCATGTTTGAACATGAATCATTTTCACATAACATGAGATCATACTAGTCTTAAATTCTCATTGAGTTGTTTGAATGATTTTGAGAATAGACATAGACTAATACAATGTTAATTGCAGATATTGGATCCACTTAAACTCATGCATGGTATTAATGATTGATTGAAACAGTGAGTGATTATCATGTTTTGAGTTGATTGATATGAGTTGTATGTACCCCACATCTGATTGTGTGTGTAGAACAACCCTCCTCAAGATATGCTAGAAAGCACTTTCAATACTTAAGACCTAGCTACTTAGGAGTATAAATGCTTAATTTGATCCATGTTGTTTGATCCTCATTGGGATTCTTTTTCTCTTCACTTTGGAAGGTGATCCTCTTTGGGATTCTTTTGATTCATTCACAAGGAATGTAGTCTAAAAGACTTTATTGATTGTTCATCCAACATGGATGTGTTCCTTATTGGGAATCTTTTTGGGTCATGATTTAGGTGATTCAGGTCTGTGCTTAGCACAATAAAGAATGCCTTGGTGTACTCCAGGTCTATGAAAATCATAACAGAGGAGACACTTGTTGGATTGAGCAATTTATAAACTATTTCACTTGGTGTATTGTAGTTACTTTACAAGCAACCTATGTTGGATAGATCAATACTCAACATAAACCAAGATGTGTTGTTAACCACACAATCATGAGAATTTAGTGCTTCACTGTTGTATATGATGTTAGGTATCCCATGATGAACCTATCCATATATCAAACAAAATACTGTCAGTCTTTATTAGTGGAAAATAACTCAAGTGAAGAACTAAGCTAGAGTACTATCATTTCTCATGAGTGGTATGAATAATTCAATGTGTTTTGATATTAGAAAACATGAATGTTTGTTTGATATCTTGATTTTGAAAAAGGCAAAATCAAGCTTGTTTGAAATTAATGTTTTGAAAATATTACTTGTTTTATTCATAGTTGATCATGCCAAGTGACTGAACCAGAAATTCAAATCTTGTTGAATCAAATGGTTTGGTAAACAAGTCCGCCAATTGATTGTCGGTATGGACTTTGATCAACTTTATCAGACCCTTTTCTGAGCAATCTCTCAGAAAGTGATATATGATATCTATGTGTTTGGTTTATGAATGTTGAATTGGATTGTTAGTGATAAACATGGCAGCAGAGTTGTAAATGTGTATGGGTGTTTTAAGAAAACTAAAGCCATAATCAAGCATTTGGTTTTGAATCCAAAGCACTTAAGAACATCATCCAGAAGTAGCTATGTATTCTACTTCAGCTATTGACACAGAGACATTTGTTTGTTTCTTGCACTGCCAGGAGATCAACTTGATCCAAGAAACTGACAACCTCCGGTAGTGGATTTTATGTTGTTTTTGCAATCACCATAATCACGGTCTGTGTATGCATATAAAGAAAAATCTCCATCTTTTGGATACCATAGCCCAAGAGCTGGTTTGCCTTTTAAATATCTGAATATTCTCTTTACTACATTTATATATGATTCTTTTGGATTTGGTTGGTATCTGGCACACATGCAAACTGCATACATGATGTCTAGACGGCTTGTTGTTAGGTACATCAGCAAGCCTATCATTGATCTGTAGAGTTTCTGATCAACTGATGTTCCTTCTGGATCGGGTCCAAACTTCAATCCTATTGCAAATGGTGTCTTGCTTGATGTGCAATCAGATATATTGTATTTCTTTAATATTTGATTGACATACTTGCTCTGGTTGATAAAAATTCCTTCAGCAAATTATTGAACTTGAAGACCAAGGAAGAATGTAAGTTCTCCTATTGAGCTCATTTGGAATTTAGATTGCATAAGAGTCTCAAACTCTTTGCAAAGTTGTGTGTTTGTGGAGCCAAAAATTATGTCATCCATATAGACTTGAACCACTAACAAGTCTTGAACTTTTGGTTTTAAGAACAATGTCTGATCTATTTTCCCTCGTGTGTACCCATTCTATAGTAGAAACTTAGACAAAGTTTCATATCACTTCCTAGATGCTTGATGAAGACCATACAGAGTTTTATCTAACTTGTAGACTCTATGAGGGAATTTTGGGTCTTCAAACCCCGGTGGTTGAGTAACATATACCTCTTCATCTATCTTTCCATAGAGGAATGCACAATTGACATCCATTTGGTAGACAATGTAGTTTTGGATGAGGCATATGCAAGGAACACTCAGATAGCTTCTAATCTAGCTACTGGAGCAAAGACATCATCATAATCAATGCCTTCCTCTTAAGTATATCCTTGGGCAATTAGCCTTGCTTTGTTTCTTATGACAATCCTTCTATCATCTACTTTGTTCCTAAAGAGCCACCTAGTGCCAATGGCATATTGACTTTCAGGTAGATCAACCAATTTCCATACCTCTTGCTTTTTGAATTGCTGTAATTCCTCTTGCATGGCTTCTATCCAACTATTGTCTTTGAGTGCTTTTGTTATGTTTTTGGGTATAGTTAGAGATAGGAAGTATGAATACAGAAAAATGTTTGCTATGTCAGATTGACTTCATGTCAATCTAGTTTTGAGGTCACCTATGATGTTTTCTAGTGGATGGTCTTTGTGAACTCTGGTTGTTTTAATCTGATCAACAGGAATGTTTGAATAAAGATTGATGATTGTTTGGTTGAGTGTTGATGGCTGGGCAAGGGTATTTATGGTTGTTTGTTTATCTGGCTGTAAGGGTTCATTGAATGTTTGAGGTGAATCATGAAAGAAATCTTAGATTTCATCTTCATGATGTGTGTCTGGTAGTGAATGATAATCATAATCTTCATCAACAGTGATTGGTTGATGTGACTTGGTTTGGTTATTTGGTTATGGTTGGGTAGTCACAGGAGTTGATAAAGATGGTGTGTCAGATGATATTCCTTTTGATGTGTTTGTTTGTTTTGGAGGGTTTGAACTGTGGTACTGGAAGGAGTGATGTTTATTCTCCTTGGAGGATCTACAGTTAAAGGAACATCTATGGTTCATGGTGGAATTATTGGATACTCATTGTTATCCTTGGTACCTGAAACATCAAAATAAGATGTGTCAAATGATTTTGTTAATGCACAATATCAAACAACCAGTCTGATCCAATGACTTTCTTAGTGAATAAATGTTCATTAAAAACAACATCTGGTGTTTCTTCCACTATATTTAGTCTTGGATTGTATACTCTGTAAGATTTTGAGCATCCAGAGTATCCAACAAAAAATCTGTCATCTGCTTTTGGAGCAAACTTATATAATTTTTCTTTGGTGTTTAATATTGAAATAGAACATCCAAAAGCTTTAAGAAATCCAATGAAAGGTTTTCTTTTAAACATTAATTCATAAGGTGTTTTAGAATGTTCTTTGATTATTAGTGTTTTGTTTTGTATGTAGCAAGTTGTATTGATTGCTTCATTCCAAAAGGATATGGGTAATAGAGAGTCAGCTAGCATTGATCTAGCTGCTTCTATCAATGTTCTGTTCCTCCTTTCAGCTACTCCATTTTGCTGTAGAATTTTTGCTACACTGAATTAATGACTGATTCCTTTCTCTGCACAAAAAGAGGAAATGAAGTCATTCTTAAATTAAGTACCACTATCACTTCTTAAAGATTTAACTCTAAGATCAAAATTCTAAATCTTAGTGATAAAGGATTTGATGATTTTTTTTTTGTTTTTGACTTGTGTAGTAGAAAGAAAACCCAGGTGAATCTGGTGTAATCATCTATTATAACAAGACAGTATTGCTTCTTTCTTATGCTTAGGATGTTTGTTGGGCCGAAAAGGTCCATGTGAAGCAATTTGAGTGGTGTGTTGTTAGAGTTTACTAATTTGGACTTATGAGACACTCTATGTTATTTGCCTTTTAGACATGCAGTGTAATGATCTGTACAGAAAAATTCTTTTTGTGGTAAACCTATGACTAGATCAGCTTTTACAAGATGATTCATTCTGTTAAAATTAGAGTGTCCTAAATGTTTGTGCCATAATTAGGAAACATGTTCTGATGCTTTTGATAATAAACATGTTTCAGGGGTTGATGCTAAAACAGTGTTCATATCAACAATGTATGTGTTGTTATGATGAGGTGTTTTCAAAAGGATACAATCTTCTGGTATTTAAAAACCCGTCTTGAGGATGTAGCAGTTATTGGAGTCAAATAAGGTTGTATATCCTTTATCACAGATTTGAGATACGCTTAGAAGATTAAACTGGAGGTTGGAGCAGTAGTTGTCATTTTCAAAGCTGATCAACCCATTTGAAACTGTTCCTTCACCAGTTATCTTTCCATCTGTCTTCTCTCCTCTAAAGGCTACATTTCCTCCATGTTTGCTTTTAAAATCCTAAAGGAGGGTACAATTGCCAATCATGTGACGGGAACATCCACTGTTAACATACCATATGTTGTCAGGCCTTTTTTGATGTCCCTATAAAATCAAAGAAATTAGTTAGATGGTGCAACCCAAGCCAAGATGGTCTTGGGTTTTCCATCTTTCCACATAACATATATTTCTTCTAAAGTTGCATTGTCTAATGGTTTTGAAAATCTAGGCACATTGGATTTCCTTTGAATGTTTTTGGCTCTGTAGGGAGAAGTACTTTGAGCTTTTCTTCTTTTAGTGCCAATGTTTGATGGTTGTCTGTTCTGAGACTTATGTCTCCTGTTTGGTTGTTTAAAGTTGTCATAAAATGTTTTAACATTATTTAAAACAACCTTTTGATGAGGAGTTTGTCTTGGTGCTCCTCCTTTGTTCTTGTTAGGAACAACTGTCTGTTTCTTAGTTGATTTCTCAACTTGAGGCTGTTTGTTTTGCTTTTTGTTTTTCTTATTGAAAAACCAGTCTGCAGTGCTACGATTGTTTCTTCCATAAATTGAACAATAATTGTGAAAATGGCATGTTTCAGTACTGTGATTGTTCATGTTACAGTACTAGCAATTTTTACCATATATGCATTTTTTAGTGGTGTGAGTGTATTGATCAAACCATTCACAATATGTGTGATATCTGATAATTTTTCGTTACCAAACTCCGTTAGTTCCGTTAGGTCTTGCATACACGTGTCGTGAGCACACACTAGTTGTCGTTGAACGTTGGTGACTTAAAAATAATTAATAATTATTATCTGATATTAACTTGATTAATAATGTTGATTATTAATTTGTAGTTACGTGATTTGTGAATTTAAATATTATTTGTGAATTTTATCTTGTAACGTGACAACGTGTTATATTTATTTCATGTGTTTGTAATTAGTGGAAAATATACATGATTATTATTGTTGATTAGTAATACTTATGTTTTGTAGTTAAAATTATTCAAAAAATGTTAAAAGGATTAAGTTTTTATAAAATATAATCAATGAGGGTTTATTGTGTAATTATCGGAAAATTTAATATTACCAAAAATCAAATAATCCCCCCACCCTCCCCTTTGCGGACGCGACACCACACACATACACACTTCGATTTTTTGATCCAAACAACAAGCAAGCATCGATTTTGATTGAGTATCAAGCATTACAAGTGATTAACAAGTGTAACAAGTGTTAATCATCATCTTTGCACACTTAATGGTTAGATTTTGATTGACTTTTCATGATTTTTGATTATTGATGAACCTTAATACGAATTTCTTAGAAAAAGTTGAAATTGATGTTGTTTGATGATTGTATGATGTTAGTTGGATTGTATTGATGTTAGTTTACATGGATTATGCAAGAAATTCATGAAGTTGAGTGGTTGTTCATACCTTACTATAAGTATAAACTTTTGTGCATGATGTTTGGGAATTATGATGAATTGAAGATGCTTGTCATGTCTAGATGATTTTTATGGACTTGATTAGGCATAAAGTTAGTGAATTTACGAAAGAATTGGATGTTAGATTGGTTTTGGGTGTTATTTTCCCGAAAGGGAAACTTTATTTATGTAGATCAATGGATATTGTTAATTGAGCATGTTTATGATGTTAGGATCATGTTAGAATGTTTGTTGATGATATCTAAGGTGGTAGATTGTGTTGTTTGGGTTGTAAGAATACTTGATGCACAACTTTGGAAATTTAGGCTCTTATGGAATATACATGATAATGGATGTTGTTAGGTGATTATAGAGCTATGTTGGGATTATGAAAGAATCATGTTGATGCATGATGTATTAGTTAAAAATGTAATTTGTACTTCTTGGGATTTATATGTGTTGTTTGGTAAACCATGGTGTATGATGAGCTTTATAGCACTTAAGGGTTTGTAATGTTGCATACATGAATAACTTGTGTGATAACCATGTATGATGGATTGTTATACTTGATCAAACAAGAACTTAACTCGACATGTCACCAACGGGTCAAACTGGTTAACTAGGTCAAATGAGTCGTGTTTTTCCAAAACCTTGGGTCAATGTGTTTATTGAGCACTTAGGGTTGTTAAGCTTCTATGTACACCCACTTAGGTACTTGTGTGTTCTAGGTAAACTTTGAAGGGTTGTCTTTCCACTTCTCATTAGCTTTTACAATCATTCGTTTGCGCATTAGGTGAGTTCAATGCCCCACTTTTACTTACTTCTCTTTTTGGGGGAGAAATCATACTTGGTTTTAAAATGCTTTACTGTTATAACATGTGTTTGGTAAGACATAGTGGGTTATACCATAGAAAGCCCTCACACTTTCTGATCGTTAATTAAGGAAATTAGCGGGAAATTCTGGGTAGTAGTACTGGGTCTGACAAGCCCCACCCGTGTGACCGGAAGTCAATGGATGCAATATTGTCCTAAACTACTAATAGAGTCACGACCTGGTATGTCGTGGCAGGAGGCAAACAGACATATATAGTCAGCTTCGATCGTGAAATCACTATTGCTTTTTACTAATGAAATTAGACTAGCTATCTATTTCAATGCACTTTTTTATATTTTATTAACGCTACTGTTTACAATGATTACAAACTCTTGAACTCACTAACAATCATGTTGACACTTTTAGTATGCTTTTTTCAGGTCGTTTCTAGCAGTGCCCATAGGAGCACGCACGTGGCAAGCATGCTTTGTTCAAACCTTGTTTACTTTTAATTTAGCATTTACTTACGTATTTTGGTTTGGGCGCATGTTTTACGCAGTTTACATTTAGTACCTTGTTTAGGTTATTTATAAAACGCTTCTGCAAATATTTTAAAGTTTCAAACTTTGAATTGTTTTCAAGGTTGCATATAGTGTCGTTCTGAGGGTGTGACAGATTGGTATCAGAGCCATTGGTTATAGGGAACTAGGTTACGTACACACTAGACTAGAACCACACAGTTTGTTAGTTACTCATTACTTATCCCTTACTGTATACTCATTGGCATACACGTCACGTACCTGGTAGCATGGCATCGTCTTCACGGGCTCTGGGTAAGAGGCCTGCACGTTCTGAGTCACATCCTCCTCCTCCTGTACCTGATAGGGGATCTAACTAGCACCGACATCCCTATCCTTCTGAAGAGATAGACTGGGATCAGCCTTTTGCACTACCCTAGCGCGATGCTCCATGGAACTGGAGTTACTATCCCACCTATGTTGACCGCATGGTCTACAAGGAGCGTGTCCAGCTATAGCTACTACTAGACCTACGACTAGGTCGGCGACTGCCTCTATGGCATCTACCCTTCCTTCTCTGAGTATTCATCTCGAGCAGGCGGTTGCAGCTTTGGTTGCTACACTGCACACTGAGCGACAGTGCATCAAAGGACTTACTGACGAGAACTCCATTTTACAACACGAGATGCGATAGCTACGTTTACTGGTAGAGACATTTCAGAAGTGACTCTCAATGTCAATTGGTGGGCTTCATACCTTGGCTAATGTTCTTGCACTTACTAAGCGCATGTTCGCGCAAGAGCTTCACAGTGTAGGGACAGATGATAGATTGACTGAGCTGGAGGCACAGCTAGCGGCACTTCAGATTGCGGATGACCCTGCACCCGGGGAAGACCCTAATAAGGAAGGCCCTGAAGAGAACCTGAAGAAGAGCCAGAGGAAGCACCAGAAGAAGAAGAACCGGAAGAGATGGAAGAGGACAGTGATGGATCTGATGCGTTGGATTGATTTTCACGTTCATTTTGCTTGGACTACATAGTGTTCTTTTTCTTTTTGAAACCTATATGGGAAGGGTTGTTTCCCACCCAACTGAAAAACTGGAAATTTTGACATTGATGGAATATTTTGTGAATCATTTACAATTTATTTGTCTTTGGTTATTATTTTAGTTATAAATGTTATGGTTGTGACAAATTCATTATTTCTTACTATTTACCATACTTTGATGAGATTAATATGTTGGATGTTACTCATTATTGTATTTGTGAATGTAAAGTGAAATATGGACGGTCGTGGTTGAGGATGTGGACGTGGCCGTGGACGTTGTGCCGGTGGACATGGTGCCGGTGTTGTAAACATGACCCCAGCCGAATTAGCTGCCTTAATCTATCAACATGTGCAGGTAGCGATAGGCGCTCAAGCTGCCCAATTTGAGGGTAAACGATGACCCTATTCATCAACCACGTAAATCTTCTATTAGATGGTTAATCCGTTTGGTTTAACTATACAATCCAAAACATTAAATACAGGACCGCCAGCATGCATGTATAAGGCGTTCATGGATCGTAAGCCCCACACATATAGTGGAGCTGAAGGAGCCGTAGGGCTTGTGCAGTGGTTTGAGAAGACCGAGTCGGTTTTCGCCAAGTGCAACTGTCCGGCGGTGGACCAAGAGAAATACGCCACAGGGACACTTGAGGGTGTAGCGCTCTCATGGTGGAATACACAACTGCAGATGCTTGGCCAGGCGATGGCAAATGCTTTACCGTGGGACGAGTTTAAAGCGATGATAATAGAGGAATGTTGTCCTCACAATGAAGGCCAGAGCTAGAAGCTAAGTTCTGGCAGTTGAAAATGGAAGGATCTGAGATCGAGGCTTACACTACGAGGTCTCACGGGTTGGCGACACTTTGCCCTGGCATGATCGACCTGTTGATCAAACGAATTGAGCTTTATCTGCGTGGCTGGTTCTAGAGATACAAAGTATGGTGACTACTGCGAACCTCACCACTATCCAGCAGGTTCTTCGATTGGCTCACAAGCTTACTGACCAAGCGGTGGAGTAGGGAAAGCTACCCAAACAGGGCGTTGTGGCAAGCGTTCTTGACAATAAACGCAAATAGGACAACTCTGGCAGCAAGGGATCTTTGTCAAACAGCCAACCTCAGCAACATCAGTAGCAACAATAGCACACTCAGCAGCATCAACATCAATAGCAGTAAAGGAGGTTTGACAACAACCGTAGTTTCAATCAACCATCTTCTTCATCTCAGGAACAAGGTGGATATGTGGGGAAGTATCCTAAATGTAATTGATGCAACTACCACCACACTGGCAGGTGTGACAATTTTCAATGCCAGCGTTGTGGTAAGGCTGGACACATGGCAAAGGATTGCCGTGGTGAGTTGATGAAGAAGCCTCAACGATCCCAAGAAACACCAAAAGGTTTCTTTGAGTATGGAAAGGAAGGACACTACCTAGGAATTGTCCTCAGTTGAAGAAGAACGGGGAAGGGTGCTGCAAATGGTGGAAACAACAACAACAATAATGGCAGTGGTGACAATAATGGTGGCAACAACGGAGGAGTTAAGGGGAGAGCCTTTGTCATGGGTTTAGGTGAGGCTCTAAGCGACCCTACTACTATTACTGGAAAATTCCCTGTTAATGGTCGTTTTGCTGCTGTATTGTTTGACACTGGAGCAGATAGGAGTTTTATCTCTACTAAGTTTAGCAGTCTCTTAAGTGATATGCCTTCTTCGTTGGAATCTAAATATACGGTAGAATTAACTGATGGTAAGCAAATCCACGTTACACACATCCTTAAGGGTCGCTAGATAGAACTTGTTGGTCATACTTTTGACATCAACCTTTACGCTTGGGAGTTTTGATGTGGTAGTGGGCATGGATTGGTTGTCCGAGAAGCAGGCGGAAGTCATTTGCCATGAGAAGGTTATCCATATTCCTCTCCTAGACAGGGAAATTCTCTCGGTTAAGGGCGAGAATGGTGGTGCTGTGATAGGCATCATATCCTTTATGAAAGCGCAGAAGTGGCTACGTAAGGGTCACTTAGCTATATTAGCCCTTGTGACTAACAAGAAACTGGAGGGAAAGAAGATGGAGGATTTTCCGGTAGTTCGTGACTTCCGGAGGTGTTTCCAGAGGATCTGCATGGACTACCACCTCATCATCAAGTTGAGTTCCAGATTGATTTGACTTCTGGAGTCACTCCAATTACGAGAGCACCATACCGGTTAGCCCCGAACGAACTACAGGAACTATCGGCACAACTGCAGGAGCTCTTGGATAAAGGGTTTATTCGAATGAGCTCATCACCTTGGGGAGCATCTGTTCTATTCGTCAATAAAAAGATGGCACATTTCGAATGTGTATCGACTACAGAGAACTGAACAAGGTTATAGTCAAAAATTGATATCCTTTACCTTGTATAGATAATTTGTTTGATCAACTTCAAGGATCAAGCTACTACTCTAAGATTGATTTGAGGTCTAGGTATCATCAACTGAGAGTCTGAGAGGAAGACATCTTGAAGACCGCATTCCGTACACATTATAGTCATTACGAGTTCTTGGTCATGCCATTTGGGTTGACAAATGCACCAGCATTATTCATGGATCTTATGAATTTTGTGTGCAAACCCTATCTCGATTAGTTTGTTATCGTGTTTATCGATGACATATTGATCAATTCAAGGACCAAGGAAGAACATGAAGAGCACCTACGTCTAATCTTGGAATTACTTAAAAAGGAACAACTGTAGGCCAAGTATTTCAAGTGTGATTTCTGGATACGTGAGTACAGTTTTTGGGTCACATTGTTAACGAGAATGTAATTCATGTTGATCCTGCAAAGATTGAGGCGATAAAGAATTGGTCGGTTCCCAAGATGCCTAGCGAGATACGATAGTTTCTTGGACTGGCAGGATACTATCGAAGATTCATTGAGGGATTCCTAAGATCGCCAACCTCTCACAACCTTGACTCACAAAGGAACAATGTACAAATGGGGTGATAGTCAAGAGTCTGCTTTTCAGTTGTTGAAACAGAAACTGTGTAGCGCACCGATATTGGCATTACCGGAAGGAAGTGATGACTTCATGGTTTATTTTGATGCTTCTATCCAAGGACTTGGTTGTGTCTTGATGCAGTGTGACAAGGTGATAGCCTTCACCTCGAGACAACTAAAAGTACACTAGAAGAACTACACCACTCATGACTTGGAACTAGGTGCGGTAGTTTTTACCTTGAAGATCTGGAGACATTACTTGTACGGTACCAAGTGCACTATCTACACCGATCACAAGAGTCTTCATCATATCTTTGAGCAGAAGCAGCTGAACATGAGGCAGTGATGCTGGGTGGAATTGTTGAACGGTTATGATTGCGCTATCAAATATCATCCGGGAAAGGCGAATGTAGTCGCTAACGCGTTGAGTAGAAAGGAAACTGCTAAGCCTAGATGAGTGAGAGCTCTATAGCTTACTATTAGCACTTAATTACCTGAACAAATCTGGGAAGCTCAGACAAAAGCTTTGAAAGCGGAAAACATTGGATCCGAATCCTTACATGGAATGGACAAACAGTTTGAAGTGAAAGCTGATGGAATTCATTACTTCATGGATAGACTCTGGGTGCCTTTGTATGGAAACCTAGGGTACTTGGTTATGAGTGAGGCTCACAAGTTTAAGTACTCTATACACCATGTTTCTAACAATATGTATCATGATCTGAAGGTGCACTATTGGTGGCCTAATATGAAGGCAGACGTAGCTACGTATGTGAGAAAGTGCTTAACCTATTCTAATGTTAAAGTTGAATATCAAAAGCCATCTAGATTACTACAACAACCTGAGAT
The DNA here is from genome assembly GCA_025506505.1 of Flaveria sonorensis. Taxonomy (NCBI): domain Eukaryota; kingdom Viridiplantae; phylum Streptophyta; class Magnoliopsida; order Asterales; family Asteraceae; genus Flaveria; species Flaveria sonorensis. Next base: position 18,821,125 of record CM046440.1, on the reverse strand, counting down.
TCCTCAGTGGAAGTGAGAACAGATTTCTATGGATTTCATTACTAAATTACCCCAGACTCCTACTAGTTGTGACACGATATGGATGATCATAGACCGATTGACTAAGTCTGCTCACTTCTTGGCAATCAAGGAAACAGATAAAATGGACAAGTTAACTAGAATTTATCTGAAGGAGATAGTCTCGAGACATGGTGTACCGGTCTCAATTATTTCTGACCGATGCTCGTTTCACATCATATTTTTGGCAATCGTTACAGAATTCTCTGGGTACGTGTCTGGACATGAGTACTGCTTATCATCCACAAATAGATGGGCAAAGTGAATGTACTATTCAAACATTGGAGGACATGTTACATGCTTGTGTGATTGATTTCTGGAATAACTGGGATGTTAACCTACCATTGGTGGAATTTTCTTACAACAATAGTTTTCATACCAGCATTAAGGATGCACCATTTGAGGCTTTGTATGGACGAAAGTGTAGATCACTAGTTTGCTGGGCGAAAATTGGTGACAGTCAGCTAGCAGGCCCCGAGTTGGTGCATGAGACTACCGAGAAGATCGTACAGATAAGGAACTGTATGGCTGCAACTCGTGACCGACAGAAAAGCTATGCAGACAAGCAACAGAAACCTTTGGAGTTTCAGGTCTACGACAAAGTTTTACTGAAAGTCTTATCGTGGAAAGGTGTGATTCGATTCGGCAGAAGTGGCAAACTTAATCTGAGATACGTTGGACCATTTGAAATTCTAGAAAGAATAGGTCCAGTGGCGTATCCATTAGACCTACCTGATTCATTGAGTGGAATTCACAATGTATTTCATGTCTCAAATTTGAAAAAGTATTTATCGGACGAGACGATGGTTGTACCACTGGAGGAAGTGCAAGTAGATGAACAACTACGGTTCATTGAAGAACCAGTTGAGGTGATGGACTGTGAAGTCAAGACTCTTAAGCAAAGCAAGATACCTATAGTCAAAGTTCGTTGGAACTCGAAACGTGGACCGGAATTCATGTGAGAACATGAGGATCAGATGAAGCTTAAGTATCCTCAATTGTTCGAAACGACGACGACAATCGATGAAGGTAATGATTAAATTTCGGGATGAAATTTCTGTCAACATGGGGATGATGTGACAACCCACCAGAAAGTCACCCGATTTGTTTGTGCCAATGTAGTAGACCAGTGATGTAACACAACAATGTAATGCAATTTTGGGGATGAATTTTCTTTCAACATGGGGATAATGTGACATTTGGTAATTTTCCGTTACCAAACTCCGTTAGTTTCGTTAGGTCCTGCATACACGTGTCGTGAGCACACACTAGTTGTTGTTGAAAGTTGGTGACTTAAAAATAATTAACAATGATTATGTGTTAATAACTTGATTAATAATGTTGATTATTAATTTGTAGTTACGTGATTTGTGAATTTAAATATTATTTGTGAATTTTATCTTGTAACGTGACAACGTGTTATATTTATTTTATGTGTTTTGTAATTAGTGGAAAATATACATGATTATTGTTGTTGATTAGTAATACTTATGTTTTGTAGTTAAAATTATTCAAAAAATGTTAAAAGGATTAAGTTTTTATAAAATATAATCAAGGAGAGTTTATTGCGTAGTTATCACAAAACTTAATATTACTAAATTTAATCAAAAATCAAAACCCTAATCCCCCCACCCTCCCCTTTGCGGCTACGACACCACACACACACACAAACTTCAATTTTTTTATCCAAACAACAAGCAAGCATCGATTTTGATTGAGTTTCAAGCATTACAAGTGATTAACAAGTGTTAATCATCATCTTTGCACACTTAAAGGTTAGATTTTGATTGACTTTTCATGGTTTTTGATTATTCATGAACCTTAGTTCGAACTTCTTAGAAAAAGTTGAAATTGATATTGTATGATGATTGTATGATGCTAGTTGGATTGTATTGATGTTAGTTTACGTGGATTGTGCAAGAAATTCAAGAAGTTGAGTGGTTGTTCATACCTTACGATAAGTAGATACTTTTGTGAATGATGTTTGGGAATTATGATGAATTGATGATGTTTGTCATGTCTAGATGATTGTTATGGACTTGATTAGGCATAAAGTTGGTGAATTTACGAAAGAATTAGATGTTAGATTGGTTTTGGGTGTTATTTTCCTGAAAGGAAACTTTATTTATGTAGATCAATGGATATTGTTAATTGAGCATGTCTATGATGCTAGGGTCATGTTAGAATGTTTGTTGCTGATGTTTAAGGTGGTAGATTGTGTTGTTTGGGTTGTATGAATACTTGATGCACAACTTTGGAAATTTAGGCTCTTATGGAATATACATGATAATGGATGTTGTTAGGTGATTATGGAGCTATGTTGGGATTATGATAGAATCATGATAATGCATGATGTATTACTTAAAATTGTAATTATGGACTTCTTGGGATTTATATGTGTTGTTTAATAAACTATGGTGTATGATGAGCTTTATAGCACTTAAGGGTTTGTAATATGGCATACGTGAATAACTTGTGTGATAACCATGTATGATGGATTGCTATACTTGATCAAACAAGAACATAACTTGACATGTCACCAACGGGTCAAACGGGTTAACTAGGTCAAATGAGTCTTGTTTTTCCAAAACCTTGGGTCAATGTGTTTATTGAGCACTTAGGGTTGTTAAGCTTCTATGTACACGTACTTACGTACTTGTGTGTTCTAGGTAACCTTTGAAGGGTTGTCTTTGCACTTCTCATTAGCTTTTACAATCATTCGTTTGCGAACCAGGTGAGTTCGATGCCCCACTTTTACTTACTTCTCTTTTTAGGGGAGAAAGCATACTTGGTTTTAAAACGCTTTACAGTTATAACATGTGTTTGGTAAGACATAGTGGGTTATACCATAGAAAGCCCTCACACTTTCAGATCGTTAATTAAGGAATCTAGCGGGAAATTTTGGGTAGTACTACTGGGTCTGACAAGCCCCAACCGTGTGACCGGAAGTCAATGGGTGCAATATTGTCCTAAACTACTAACAGCGTCACGACCTGGTATGTCGTGGCGGGAGGCAAATAGACAAACATAGTCAGCTTCGATCGTGAAATCACTATTGCTCTTTACTAATGAAATTAGACTAGCAATCTATTTCAATGCACTTGTTTATAGTGTATTAACGCTACTGTTTACGATGATTACAAACTCTTGAACTCACCAACCATCGTGTTGACACTTTTAGTATGCTTTTCTTAGGTTGTTTCTACCAGCTGCCCATAGAAGCATGCACGTGTCAAGCATGCTTTGTTCAAACATTGTTTACCATTAATTTAGCAATTACTTAAGTATTTTAGTTTGGGCGCGTGTTTTGCGCAGTTTACATTTAGTACCTTGTGTTTGGGTTATTTACAAAACGCTTCCGCAAATATTTTAAAGTTTCAAACTCTGAATTGTTTTAAAGGTTGCATATAGTGTCGTTCTTAGAAACTAATGATTGAGATCCTGGTTTCTTCACTCGGCTCGCGGTAAAACCCCGCACGTGGATTTTGAGGGTGTGACAGTATGATAGATTTGCATTGCCTTGTTTGTTTATAACTTTTGATTTTTAATTTGATTTTAAAGGTATGTCAAAAGTTACAGTTGCTTGTTTTTGCTGAATGGGAGCTTTTCCTTTCCCTTTGTTTGTTAGAATAGGAGAGGCAGTGGAAGATCTAGCTTTTCTTCCACCAGAGCAGATGTCAAAATCTTTTGTCTGCTTTGTTTGTTTAGTTGGTGTATCGACCACACTTGAAACTCTTTGAGTTTCAGTAATTGGTTGAGTTGACTCATCATCCAATAGATCAACATGATCTTCATCAGTTGTCTGTTCATCAAATTCATTATTTTCTCCTTGATAAAAATCTATTGATTTAATTTGTGGCAGTGCTTGACTTTTAACAAAATTTATCATAGGTGTTTTTGATGTTAATGGTGATTTTATTGATGATGATGATGATTGTTTTGAATCATCAGTCCTGTCATGTGGGTCAAGAGACTCACCCTGTTTGTTTGTCATTGAGTCAGGTAAAGAAGTATATTTGTCATTATAAGGTGGGTTGACCTTATTATATCCTAAACCTGACGGGTCTTTGAAGGCCCTTTGTTATGCAAGAAGTTCTTCAAACTTCTTGTTGCTTACCTGAACTTCTGAAGTTTTACTTCAGTTTCAGCCAACAATGTTTTTGACTCGGTCAATGATACAGAGAGTTGCTCAATTTGAGCTGCTAGTGTTAATTTTTCAGACATTAGTTTGTCTAAATCATTTTGTAATGAAAGGATTTTTGCACTACATTGTGTTTTTCTGTTTTTAAGCTTTCATTCAAAATGTTTGTTTTAATAACTTTCTTTGAAAGTTTGTCTGCATGCTCTCTATATCTATTGACTTCATCAATGCATGCTTGTGTGCAGAGGTTTTCCCTTACCTCTTTTGGGTTTTCTGAAATTTTATCTTTGATGTCTACCTTGAGGGCATGATCCGGAGATTGAATTTCAGCCTCATACATGCTCCAATCACACTCACCATCCTTTTTTATGATCATTGCTGATGATTTGGAGTGTTGATTTGGGCTGTATTGTGTGATTTGTGGTAGGGTTGGTGCAGCAGGGATACTGATTGATGGTGGGACTTGTCTGTTTGTATGATAGCTACTAGATGCTTGTGACTGATTACTGTTTCTGTCAACCCTTGGTTGCTGGCATTCTCTAGAGAAATGACCATATAGTTGACAGTTGTAGCATCTCACTTTGGATTTATCAAAACCGATTCTGGTTTTCTTATCCATGCTCAACCCATGATTTCTTTACAGAAATCATTTTGATCTATAGGCAATCATTGCCATAGACCACTGAAGATCCATCTCTTCAACCATGTCTGGTGGTAACTCATCCAAGTCTTGTTGAATGAGTTGGGATGGTGTTAGACTTGCACCCAGATAAGCTTCAAAGCTTGTTGAGAAGGCTGCATGTCCTGCCTTTTGCTCTTTACTTTGCAATATAATGGTAAGAGCATCCATGGGCTTCTCAAGTCTATGTATGTTGTGGTTATGTGTCTATTGTTTGTTTGAGCTGGATGTGTGTGGATTATGCTTGCTTTGAGGTGTTGCTTCATGGGAAGCATGCACACCAGTCTTTTTAGACTTTTGTTTGTTATTTGATGTTTCAGGAGCTGAGAAGAAGGATGTATCACTTGAGTCTAATACTTTTTCATCTTCTTCTTCTCTAGTGCATGTTAAAAATGCAATATCTGTTTGTGTTGTTCTTTGAATTTGTAGGCTTCCACATGTTGATATGGTTGTTGTTTCTGGATATTTCAGAGCTTCAACTTTAGCCACTAGAGAGTCGAGAGATAGTGCCTCAAGATCCAATGTTGCTTTCATCATTGACACTGACTGAGTCCAGCTCTCAGGCAATGTATACAACATCTTCTTGTTTATTTCCACAGCTTCATACTTTAGTCCATAAACAATCATCTCATTCACTAACTAAATAAATTTATAGAGCTGTTATGGAATTGACTCTTCTTGAATATGATAAAAGGTTTCATATTATGTCCTTAACTTTTCCTTTTTGATTTCATGAATTTCTTCACTCCCTTCACACATTGTGTGAAGTACCTTCCACAATTCATAGGTTGTTTTGAAATTTTCGTGTTAAAATTTCAAAAGGCAGAGTCATAGCAAGTATACTATAAGCCTTCATGTCTGTTTTGACCCTTTTTAGGTCATCACCAGCTACGCTTTTTAAGCTAACTAGCTTTTGTATGTTGTAATCAGGTCCAAGAGTCAGTGGAATATAAGGACCCTTGGTTATGGAAGTCCACAAATCTGGGTCTTGAAAAATTATCCAATTCCTGAACATGATCTTCCATTGCTTGAAGTCTTATTAGTTCTTTAGTCTGGGTGGTTTTAGACCACTGTTTAATCCCGTCATTTCATCAGCCATGATTGTTGAATTTTAACTTAACGTTTTAAGTTACATTTGTTTGATGATTTTAGCTTGATGAAAAACTTGTTTAATCCTAAAGTCTCTAGGATTTGTTTGTTAATTGAGCCACTTTTTAAATTGACTTACCAACTAAAGGAATTAGTTAATTGAAATTAATTAATGTCCTAGGTGATGTCACTGTTATATTCTCGGTGAAAAGGGAAAATTCTGCTTGAGGATGTCAATTAGTCAAAACCCTTAATGATGTCAGCCAACAAAAGTCAAAACCCTAAGAAAAACAAATATTTCGTTTTTTCAAGTTAACTTTTCAGATCAAAAAGTGACTTTTTTTAAAAAATTCAAAAGAAGATTTCGGATATTTTTTGATTTTGATGAGGAACCAACACAATCACCGGAGATTGTGAAGGTTTATGAATGATCAAAACTAGGGTTTATCCTAGGGTTTTGATGGCGGCTGTAATGTTCTTCACAAAATCAACAATCTGTTTGTTGATTGAAGAGCAAAAACCTGATTCAAGTGAGTTTTCATAAGAATATGATGATTTTAAACACTTAGTACGATTCAAAATGTTCAAAACGATGTGTGTTTCTGAAAACTTGATCAAACAGTACTCGATTGACTGTTTTATCAAAAACCCTTAGAACCGATTAGGTTTTTCAGGTCTTGTGATGATTCTGTTTTGAAAACCAGTGTTTGAATGATGGTTTGAGCTTTAAAACCACAAAATCTTCTTCACAATGCACAAAAACAAATTAAGAAATCATGTTTTAACCATTTAATGAATGTTTGGTGTAGAAGAAGGTTGTTGTGATGATTTTCAGCTCAAAATGTATGCTTTGAAGCTAATGAACCACGGATATCATAATGTTGATTGAGAGGATCGAAAATCAATGTATGATTTGAGCCAAGGCTCTGATACCACCTGATGAAATCAACAAATGAAGGATGAATATGAACTTATTTGAACAATAAGAAAATACATAGGTTGATTTTCCCAAAGATCTTTTCTAATCTCTCAAAAAAGATATAACAACAGATTGTTATATTTTGTATTCAACAAACATCAATCATGGTGTGGAAACCCATGATAGATCCTATGATATCAATGTGTGTATGTTTGTGTGTGATTGTATGATTGCTAGTGCTTGGATGATAATAACTGCTTGATTGTATTGAATGTTCAAAAGCTTACAAAGGATTAGGGTAGTATGCTATTTATATTCTATACACAGAGCTATATACAATTACTAAACTACCCTTATGTAAACGAAAATTACATAAAAATCCTAAGTCTATAAGTTGTCCGCTGTGGATGATTAGCTATCCGCTGTGGATGTTAAGATGTCCACCATGGAAGTCAGGTCACTTGTCCGCTGTGCATTGGATGCTGTCAGCTGTGAAGTGTTTGCATTGTTTGTTGTGCGCTGTGGATGAACATCCGCTGTGGAGTGTTCATCCGCTGTGGATGAACATCCGCTGTGGACAGGCATCCGCTGTATATTACTCATCCGCTGTGAGATGTCTTCATCCGCTGCGAGCACTAGACTTGATCTTCATCCGCTGCATCCTCTTGTACATCCGCTTTGACAGTTCTTCATCCGCTGCCGGCACTTGGTCAAAATTTCTTTTATCTACAATCCTGAAAAAGAAACTTAAACACTGATTAGTGAATGTTATGATTGTTAATGATGCCAATGTGTTAGTTAATGGTTGTTTGAATGTTAGAACACATTATGTTTGTTTATGGCAAGCATTATCCTTTCAAGCATTATTCCATTAAAGCACTTGTTGAGTCCAACAAAGTGTGTAAAAAATATGCTACATTCTTAAAAGAGAAAGGGAATTGGATTAAATGGTTAGTAGACCAAAATACCTCTTAATCCTATTTTCTAGTTTTGCTATATGTCACCATCTCATTTCTTCTTACACTTCTTAATCAAATATTATTTTTTATTTGAATTTTCTTCTATATATATATATATATATATATGTATATATATATATATATATATATATATATATATATGTATATATATATATATATTATATATGTATATATATATGTATATATATATACGTACACATACGTATATATATATATACGTATATATGTATACGTATATATGTATACGTAGATATATGTATACGTATATCTACGTATACGTATATATACGTACGTATATCTACGTATACGTATATACGTACGTATATCTACGTATACGTATATACGTACGTATATCTACGTATACGTATATATACGTACGTATATATACGTATACGTATATATACGTACGTATATACGTACGTATATATACGTATACGTATATATACGTATATATACGTATACGTATATACGTACGTATATATACGTGTATATATATATATACATATGCATTTGAGAAGGACAAGAAAGTCATTTTACACACCACTCTTAAAATTAAGAGTTGTACAAATTATACTACACAATTTACAATTCATTAAGCTATGGGAACCAAATTTTAAACATCAGCCTCTTTTGAAACACAGGGACTAGGGACCATCACCACCGGCTTCTTCGGGAACCTAGGTAGCAGCTTTCGGTTCTTAAAGTCAAACACGCCCACACACATATTTTGAAATTTGAAAGGAGCTGGTGGTGGCGATGAGAGCCGATGGTGGAGACGGCATTCCTGACTCCTTTCGGGTATCCTGGTATCAACCCGGTGGTGTCATTTACCATACCTAGGGTCTAAATTCAGGAGTCGGTGCATATCAGCGGGATCAAGAATCGATACTAGACCAATGCAGGTTGCAATTCGTAAATAATCGCCTCATTGGAGCTGCTTTGAAGGTAAATTTCACTTCAATCGAGCATAAAGATTAAGCTTTTTATTGGTTTATATTGATACTTTCTGTGTTGATCTAGGAGTGTTATCAAATATGCTAAGAAACATGACTATGGGTAATCTTGATATCTTTATTATGTTGTTGTTCAATCATCACCTGTCCATTGTTCTTATTTCTGAATTTGGGTTTGAACTTTAGTTTAGGTTCACAGTATATTAATTGGTATATCAAAATCAGTTTATTATTAGTAAAATACTATAATGCACACCAAATGTTTACTTAAATGCTTGTGTGAAATCTGGTAGCTTAAATGCTTCCATCTTAATGTTCTTTTTGTGACTCTGATCAATAGATTTAAAAGACATGGAAGTGATTGATGATTGATGATATACTAGAACACATTTAATCATATGACCATATTCAAGAAGCAACCGTTGATCGACAATCATTATGTTATAATAATATTTACTTCATTAATTGGTATTACATATTACAACTTACCAGATAAGGTTGTTCGTAGAAGATGAGGGTCTTGATTATTGAAGTAACAACTATTGGTTTGTATCCGTCATTTGTGTGAAGATAATGTAGCAGGAAATGCAAAGCATGGGTGGGAGCACCATGCCTTAATGTTTTGAGGTACAACATTTTCCACCTTTTCTATTATTATGTTGGTTTCAACCTTGCAAAGTTTTGGTGTTATTCTTATGATTTTCTGTTTGTGAACTTAGGGAAGCTTTGAAAATCTAGAGGCTATATGGAATGCTGGTGTCATGCTACAAGTTTCTTTAATTTTTCCGTTCCCTACACTTTATGAATATTTTACCAACTGTATATTGTCTCGATAATACTAACTCCCACAAAAATGGTGGGTCAGGTCTTCTAGCCAGTTCGGGTCAAAGGGGTTTGTTTTAAATTATAATTTGGTTTGGGTCTAAGCGGCTTGTTCTAAAAGTATAATTTGGTTCAAGTCAAAACAGTTTTTGACTAGAATGGGTTCAGGTTAAACTGGTATTATATAAAAAGATCGAATGGGTTCTGCTGGTGGTGTCGACCTATTTGGGCCTGTTCTAAGTTAGCTGGTTTCAACCTTTCATGAGATTGACTCGTTCTATGATTTCATGAAACTCGATTGAAGGTAACAAAAAACTAGACTTCATGCTATATTTCATGAAACTCGGGATTGTTGATCTCACATTGCGTTTTTTAAACTTTTCCTTCAAGCCTCTTGATGACTGTTGTTGTTGTTATGTTTTTTTAATCTGTGTGTGTTCTTATATTTGATTGAATTATTAAGGCACCAATTCATTATGATAAAATTCAATAGCTTTAGTGTTCAGTTATTCGAATTTAGTTGATGAACTTGTGGTTTGAAAATAGGGTAACTCAAGAAAACATGTATTCATTAAACTGAGAATTTTGTTAATTTTAACTTGCTTTAGTTTGTTGTTATCTTTAAAGTTAATGAGAATTAATTACACTCCAAATTGTGCCTGATTTGTTCAATTTTGCTAAAACTGATTCTCAGTTTCTTAAATATTTTTTTAATATTAAATAATGTTAATGAGAACACATACACTCCCAATTGTGCCTGAACATATTGATATTAATTTTCAGTTATTTACATCTATTATTTCTAGGATTCTGAAGCGAAGGAATTTGGCTCTTTTCACTTTTGCGAAGACCTTAATCTAAAGTTAACATTAGACTCATTAGTCTTTACGATTTATGTCGCATGTACGTTTGTTTCCTCATTACGATACATGATCAAAACAGGTCAGAGTTTGTATGGATGGGTCAAAACATTTTGTTTTTGTTTGAGTCGATGGCTTGCCCACAAACACTTTGCCTTAAGAAAAGTATTGAATCTCATAAATGATGCAATGCATTAGATGTGATTTTATACTATTACTTGGTAATAAACTGCTTAATCTATGCAAACCTTCATGATAAAGCTAATAAGTAGATAACATTAAAGATGAGCAAATTCACAAGTTATCAGACATATATTAAACTTATAGTTACATATTCAAGATGAGGTAAAGAACCATATATGAGGTCATGAAACAAAAGTATGAACTCTTTTCCGAATTGCATCTTTATTAACAATTGAAGCCCAAATGTCTAGTTTCATATAATAGTTTACCTCATAGGTAATGGAAGATTTTATCATCAATACTTCTTCTTATGATAATATATGCAAAGTTGTTAACGAAATACTTTGAAGGCTATATTATTTGGTAATAAATTGAAAATAACCAAGTGCATCAATGGAGTTCCAAGAAATTCATATATTCAATAAAGACACTAAGCTTGAATATGAACAACAAAGGGGTTCCATTAGTGAACTAAAATTTACAATTTCATGAAGTAAAAATATAAATGTAAAAAGTTCACTATCAAACTGTTCTCACTTTTGATTTTCCAGTTTCAATCTACGAAGTTGTTTGTGTTTTAGAAACATTGAGTGTAGTGTAAGTCCTGAAATGATCAACGAGAATTAGCAAAAATGAAATCAGCATCATGGACTACTATTGTGAATTTTGATGGAAATGTTAGTCTATTAGCATTAGTCAACTTTTAATCTACTATAAAATACCCTATTATTATAAGAATTTACTTCGATTGCTATTTCTTCATGTCACCACAACATCAATAGGTGCAGGTCAAAACAAGTAATTTTTAAGCATGGGTACCACTCAGTAGAATGTATAGATCGGGGCAGTTTTGGATTTTGCAAGTATGTGACTTTTAGATTCGCATTTGAGTTTATTTAAGGTCACTGTTTGACCATGATTATAAGTTTTATTAATTTTAAAAATTGCAAGTACTGAACTGAAGAAGCACAGGAAAAAGGAGACCAAATCAAGACACAAAGTTGAGAGAAGGCAAATGCAATTTAATTAATACTAACCCAACCTTTAGTAATGTCATTTTGCAGGAAGTTTTTTGACATTCAGGTTGTTTTTTAGAAGTCTCAATTTCACAATTTTTAGTGAAACTAGATCATATTCTTCCAAGGATTTATATAACTAGTATGTGTGTGTGTGTGTGTATATATATATATATATATATATATATATATATATATATATATATATATATATGATAGGGTTATCTTGAGAACCACCTTTTTTGTGAGAACTTTAGAAATCAATAGAAACCACATATTTAATATGTGTAATATCGGATTTACACATGTTTAAAACGAGTTTCGTAAAAAACGAGATTTTCTTTTATTGTTTAATTTTTTTATTTTTTTATGAAAGATAAAAATGAGAGAAATATTTTTGTGTTTTTATTTTTTTATTTTTATGTTATTTTTCGTTTTATAATTTTTTTATTATGTTTTTGTTAATAACCATTTTGCTATTGAAAACTAGTGGCTTACATTACTTATTCGAATTCTCACAAAAAAGTGAGTTCTCAATAACCCTCCCCTATACACACACACAAATACTAGTGTTAGACCAGAGCTTCGCTGCGGTTCAATTTATAATGTATATGATAGCGTCACACTGATAATTTTTGAAATTATCATGGTTTCAATGAATTAAAAGATATAAGAACTCAGATCGTCGCTACACATGTTATATCGACTCACTATAATATTGTCATGATACAATTACCTAACATATGATATTTGATAAGTTGTAGATATCAATCACAATGAACACGTTAGAACTTTTTGAATAAAAAATATTATCAAATGTAAAATATTGTCTTATAATTAATGTTGGGTTCAACGACAGAATAAAGCGAAGCTTTTCAAATCACATTCACAACTGATTGAATATCTCATTGTCTAGATTCAAAGAAAGTTGTTCAAATGAAGAAAAAGAATAGAAGACAAAGTCAACAAAGCAAAGTCAAAATCAATACCAAAACAATAATCAAATCTAGCGTTTATGATGTAATATTCCCTAGTTAACTATAAAAAGAAACCCACTAGTGCAATTGTAGGTGTGTGTTTCTCATGGTGTGAATCACCGCACATGGAGAAATTCTCCTTTGGGAGGGTTTGAACTTTATGTTTATTGTATGAATTTTGTTTAGCTATCAACATCAATGAATTCATCATATTATCATCATCAATTTCTTATGTTCTTGGATTCACATACATACATCCATCCATCTTAATTTTGACTTTTTGATCTTGAACATGATGAATCCTAAGATCCAAGCTCAATGAATCTAAAATATTGATTTAGCAAAATGGTATCAGAGTTGTTGGTTGTTGGATTCATCTACCTTTTAGATCTAGTTTTAGTTTTATGATGTCAAGAACAAGGAAGAAAATAAGAGAAATGATGAACAAGTCACTGTTCACCAAAAATGAAGAAAAACCCTATCTGTTCATCACAAAAATTCAAAAAGAACCAACACATCTATTCAACTATGGTATGATTTGAAGATGATAAATCATTCTACAGAGTATCACCTCAAAATTTAAAGCAATTGAACTAGATCACAATCAAATACAAGAAGAAGAACATAAGTTCGAGACTACTTCTCATCATCATACATATACATCGAAATTCATAAAATCAATCTAATTAACAAGAATGTTAAGATCGATTTGATGTTCATGCTTTGAGGATGATTGTTGAATCATTTTTGCACTCAAACAAGTGGTGTACATGAGTTATCTCATAGATCAAGTAAAAACTCATGATTGATGAAGAACAAGTTCATTAGAATACTAGTATTCGCATTTGTTCAATTCTTTCAAGTGATTTTTTTGCAATATAAGTCATAAATGTGGATGAACATGAGCTTATGCAGATGAGTTAGAAAACAAATATGGTTGAAGCTGAACCAAGTGGAGACAAAGAAAAGGATGTTCTACATGTAACTCCATTGAGCATTCATGATCCTATCACTTATTGGAGTTATGATTCCTTGTAACACCTGAAAAAAAATTCCAAAAGAGAAAAGTAAAGGAGCAGATGGGTTAATTTATTTCAGTGAAAGGGGTAAAAGTATGCAAAGGCCAAATCGGCCCATAAGTGGGTATAAAAGAGGGATGGTCGCGCATCCTCACTCTCATGCACCTCAAATAAAACGGTTTTAAAGAGAGAAAGAGCTCCCACCAGTTCTAGAGAGAGAAATTGGAAGATTTTCTCAAAAAGGTAAGAATTTTATGATGATTCCTCTTAGATCTAAGTCGGGTTTAAGCTTCTAGGCAGATTTTTATGTGTTAAGTTTGATTGTTGCATGTGATTAGGTATGTAGTCTCAGGTCTCCTCTTGGTTTTTAGAGTGTTGTTTGAAGGCTGGTTAAGGTGAGTTCTAGAACCCCTCTTTTACTTGTTTTCTACATTTTGGGGATGAGATGTATATTGAAAATGATGTTTCTTTGCCAACAGTGTGTTTTTCCATGAAAAAGTGCGTATTATTATGAAAATTTTTCGTTTGAGTGATGTTTGTGATGTTATATGATGTATAATATGTTCTAACTATGAATCTGATGGATTTATGCTAAGTATACGTTTAAGAGTTCATTTTTATAGAATTATAAGTCATATGAGCATAACCCTAAGTTTTGATGGTCGTCCACTGTGGACATTGGCTGTCCGCTGTGGACACTTGGGTTCCAAAGAAAAGTCTGCTATGGACATTGGTTGTCCATTACGGACACTTAAAAGGGGTAGTACTATCTGCTGTGGACCTGGGACGTCCGCTGTGGGCAATTAGGCTTTATCAGTCGTTCGCTATGGACCTTGGTGGTCTGCTATGGACCCTTGTATAATAAAAGTTGTCTGCTATGGACATTGGCTGTCCGCTGTGGACATTAATCGTCCGCTGTGGACTTTATTTGTCCGCTATTAGCACTTGTGATAATTATTTTATTTTCAATTATTTTTATAAAGGATGTATAAGTGGTAATTAGTGTTGTGCTTGAGTAGTATTCAATTTTAGATTATAGTATGCACTTGTTTAAATATTTTAATGTAATAATCCTTATGTAAGGATCATCACAATACAAATAAGATCGATCTCGTGACGAGAATATGGAATGTTAACATCACAGAATAAGATTGAATAGTAAATGATGAACACAAATGTAAATAAACTTCTCGATTCTATTGCTCTCTGATTTTTAATGTTTACAAGTAAGTATGAAATCAGGAAAAATGAGAAAAGCTACTTAGATACATTACAAAACATCTATTTATACTAAACTATGAAGTTCTCGTGTGACTTCCATGTTTTCGCGCGAGAAGCAAGTTATCGCGTGACAACTCTATCTTTTCGCGCGACTTGATCTTCTTTATCTTGATTTGGTTTCCCAAGGCTCTAGGTTCAATCCTTACATCTCCCCCTAGGCTTGGTAAATCAATGCTTTAGAAGTCCACATCATCCACATTGTAACTGCCTCCGTATGCATACATCTTGTTATCCAGGGCCTTCGTGATCATCCAACCAAAATGTGCTGCTATGAAATGAACAGATTCATCGGTTGCAATTGGACAAGCCTGCAACCTCATCAAATCTTTTTTTCCGAACTTGAGCAAGTCCACAGGGTCGATGACACAGTAATCTTTATCCACACAGTGTATCAATGTATGCCCCGTCTCCTTCTTACAACTCCACTACATTATCTTAGACAAGCTATTAACTAGCACATGAGCATGTATAGGGATCTTCCTAGCATATCTTGGATGCTTGAACAATCGTATCTTCATAGGTTTGATTGTATTAGGATCTATATGTGTCTTGTCTTCAATGACTTTAGATTTGGCTATCCTAAAGTCTTTGAAGTTGGTTTTTCTTTGCTTCAAGATCATATTTCTAATCCACTTCCCTTTGCTATAATTAATTGGGTTAATGAACGGAACACGACCCATAGCATATAAATCCAACACTCTGAGTGTATGGGAATTGTGTTCGTCCTTGTAATACTCGATAGCTCCACCCTTTCTCTTGATCATATACATCTTCTTTTCTACATCATATGCCCAGCTAAGAATAGGTTTTGAGTTTCCATACCTTGTGAAAGGCTTGGAATGTCTCAACATGTGAATGTAAGCTGGTGGAGAAGGAGCAGCAACTGTAATATTTCCAACCTGACGCATAGCACTTTGACCTGTTACATTAGATATCTCGTCAGTCGTTTCCTGAGTGCTTGACTCTCCAACGATCTCCCCTTCTTCAACCAAGATATATGAGAATAAGTCCTTAAGACTATTCCCAAATATGTCTGTGTACTCTATGGTTTCTTCCAAATCATCAAATATTCCAAAATCTTCTTCTAACTCCTCATCTATAATCTTTTACTAGTAAGTATAAAATTCTCTTTCATAAGCTTCTTCAACAGCTGGATCTAACGGTGTATACTCAGTGCTATCATCGGGACTAGGTCCGGAGACATTGTCAGTACCCGATGATCCAAACGCACCAGCTGTAGAACCCAAATCTTCTTCTTGATCATCATCATCATCCTTTTTATCATCTTTCTTGTCATCATCACCCTTATCACCATCATCATCTTCATCATCATCAACCTCTTCTTCATCACTAAAGTCATAATCCACCAAATCCAAATCATCATCATCATTTATAGGCTCAGGAATTGGTAAATCATGTTCAGGCTCCACAAATGCCTCTCCCGTAAAAACCAGAGGTTTATCCTTAGTAGACATAGTATGATCAATGATAAGTGGCTCTTGATCAACACCAGCAATCTCCGTTGTCCTTTCTGTAACAATAGGATCAACATCATGCTCTGTAGTATCCACAGGATCTTGAGCAATTTTGGGATCAGCAGATTGCTGTCCACTTGATTCTCCAACTTCTGTGGTATGTTGTTGTGTAGACAAAAAAGGCACACGAGAAGTGAGATCTCTTAAGTTATGCTCTAGAATCTGAACATAGCTGCATATGAAATGTTGCTGATGTCCAAGATTCTTGATCCTTTCATCTTTCTCAAACATCTGTCTCTGCATCTCAATAATAATTTGAGTCTTCTCTAAGATCTCCTTCTCGAGATTATTTACTCTTTGCTCAAGAGTAACAGATATAGGTGAACTAGTTGAAGCACTAGCACCTTGTCTTTAAGCAAGAGGAGTACTTAGAAAATCTTTCATCCCAACAGTCTTATCAAATCCTTGATCTCTAAGAGGAGTGCTCAACACATCATTAGTAATAGGCATGGCAGATGATGTTACAGTAGTTGATTCTGTAACAATCACTGGAGGCTCTATCGGTGTAGCCTTAGTAACTGTGATTGGAGACTCTGATATATGCACATCTTCATTTGTTGACACAGTTGCCACTGGGGTCCGACGCTTTCATAAAACTCCTCGTCTTCTACCCCTCACACGGGGACTTTCACCTGCTCTCCTAGCCATTCTCTTCTTTCTTCCTTGAGTGGTCGGTGAACCTTTAGCAATAAAATCAGCGTCACGTTCCTCAGCAGTGCATTTGACAGGTGTTTCTTGCACTCTGGGACGTTCTTGCAAAACATATGGTACGTTCCCAATCTGATCATTGTCTGTTTCGCTCCCCGAACTAAACCAATAATCGATCTCAGCATCTATCAACATGCCAGATGGTTGAGAACGACCAGGTGCATCTTCAGGAGTACTGATGATGGGCCTGCTTGCTTAGTCTAAGGAGCAACTTCTTCAGCTTGTTGTGCCTCTCCCTGATAACCCTCTACAAATCTCCCAACTTTAGCAAAATGAGTGCCATCCCATGCATTACCCCTTGCTCCCAGTAAGTAAGTGAATATATCTTTCTTCATCACCATAACAACATAGGTAGATGAATCAGATATGGCTAGCTTAGAATTAACAGCATTCACTATCAACTGAATGAATCGATGATACATAATGAACTTCTTCTCCACAGTGGCTATCATATTCTTCTACATCTTTGAGAAGATAGCTTTAGATATGCTGTAAGGTAGATCATCAACTAGGGATATCAAAAGGGATCTGAATATGGCACTGAGACTATCCATTACTGCCTTCAAGTTGCTCAGGCAATAGATTACCACATGAAATAGATACTTCCAGAATAGAGGTAAATATTTCTTCTCGAAAGAAGGGTACCGGTAATCATATCCCATTTTCTTCAAACAGTTTCTTGCCATATCATCATCTAACTTGACTGGCACATTGGGCTAATCTTCTAATAATAAGACACTGTTTATCACTTCTGTAGTGATAACAATCCTCTTGCCTTTAACTATGGCAGATATACATGGTTCACCATGTTCGTCTCTCTCATTTACTGGTGTTAGCCAGAACTAATAAACCACATCTGATTAGATAATGGGATTAGCAGTAATAGCATGATGAATCCTGGAAGTTTTTAATCCGTCAATCAATGATCTGAATAATGCTTTATCTTCTGAAACTTCTCTAAGATAAGCAACTGCATTATGGTTTTTATTAAAAACCATTTGTCTCGCCATCTGAAAAGTTACATAAACGTGGATAAGTACACAATGAAATTTTCATAATTTCAGACTTAGAAAAATTTTGAAAGAAAACTTAAAATTCTCACGTGAAAACTTAAGTTCTCGCATGAATCTGAGTTTTGACAAAAGTCAACTTTTCGCACGACTAGTCAAAGTTTCCACACGACAAGTTCCCATGCGACAAGTTCTGTGCGAATTCAAAATTTCTCGCGTCTGTTCATTTTCGGAGACTTTTCGCATGCTACATGTCCAATTTTTCAGATTTCAAATTAATCATTTTCAAGGTGTTTTAAACCAATAATACATGTTCATTAAGTGTTGGTTTGGCCATTATTGAGGTTTCATATGTTTAATTTTGATCAATTTTAGGTGTATTTGTCCTTAAACATTCGGTCATGAATCGAACACACATAAAACCAATCTAAAACCAGTAACCTACCTTATCAAACACTAAATAATCAATGGACGACCATAATGAGCAATAATATCAAGTATGATAACGTTTGAACACTTTGAATTTTTAAGAGTGAAAATCAGAAAGTTCTCGTGCGAATGATGCACTTCTCGCTCAACTATTCCTTTTATTGCTTTTTAACTTCTCACGCGAGAAGTCAGAGTTCTTGCACACAAAACTTTTTGCATCTTGAACTTTTCGCACGCAAGAAGTTCAATTTTCTTTGAACTCCAAAAATTTTCAACTTTTCAAATTTATTTATCTTATTAAGCCATTTGGTTTGTTATGAGAAATAGTATGTTTAACTAAGTGTTTACAATTATCCAAGAACCCTTAATTTTTGCAAAATCTTTATGAAATTTTGTAAAATCAAAACAAGTGTAAAAGTACATTTTAACCTAAAAACAAACCGATATTTTTCTTTATACTTATAACTTAAATGTTTTTGGTAAATTTTCAAGTATAGTATCATATTTCTTATGAAGTCGATCATAAACATCATCCCACTTTATTCAAATAAGACTGGTTATGTTGATTGTCAATATATTTTATTCATTTTAAACTTAGACTTCAATATGTTTACTTGGACACATGCCCTGTGATTTTATCATGTTTAGATTGAGTTATATGAAATTTATGAATATCATAATCAAGAATCCTGTAGGACTCTTATCCAGCTTCAAATCACTTTTAAGAATTCAAGTCAACCCAATTTGACTTAAATCTTTTACCTCTGATAAGCTTTTTTAGAATTATTTTTCTCTGTTATAATATCTATTTAAAACATAACTAGCCTAAGAAATATTTCTGAACACAGAATATTAACAAGTTTTAGGACTTATTAACTACTAGTCAGACTTATGTTTTGCCCTCGCAAGAAGTTTAGGACTTACATGCCAAATCGGACTTACATGCCCCATCTTTTGATTTTGCCTCTTGTGTCAGGACATATTCTCAAAAAGAAAATGTTTATCATATAGTTGGCATCTTTTTGCTCTTTTTGATAATATTCATTTTCTCTTTTTGTCTTTGATTTCCATATCTTTTTCTTCTTTTGTATATATATATATATACATATTTCATATTTCTTCTAAAAAATACTGAATCAGATAGTAGCTGGCTTGAGTATGACTAGACTATAACTCTCAGTCTATTTTAGCTTGGAATCAGTGTTACCACAAAACCTTGATAAGTAACCCACTTCAATCATTTTACTTTAAGTGTATCATAGATCATAGTACTTTTCAGTCTTGGAAGTCAAGCCTATCAACATATCAAACATAATCCAAGTCAGTTTCTTTTATGCCTTAAGATGTAATGAATCAAAATTAAGAAATGTACTATCATTTCCTATATATTCATGAAAATTTTAATTTTCTTAATATATAAAAACAAAATAGTTTTGCAAATTTTCTTTTACTCCCCCTAGGAACAGACATCTTTTTCGAGACATTTTCAAATTTTTTAAGAACACAAATCTTTTTCGAGACATTTTCAAATTTTCTCCCCCTAAAATTGTGATTATCTGGAAAGAAAATTACAATTTTAACAAAAATGAATGAAAATATTTTTAAAAGGGTTTATGGAAAATTATTAACCAAAGTTTATCATTCCCAGAGATTGGACTAAGAAGTCAAATCTAGAATCATCAAATGCCTTAGAAAACAAATCAGCAATGTTGTCATCTCCTAAAACTGATTCCAAATGGATAAGTTTTTGACAATCATGGGTAAAGTGCATGCGGATGTTGATGTGTTTTGTTATTGAATGTTGAATTGGATTCTTCATAATATTTAACACTACAGTATTGTCACACAAAACTTTAGTGTCACAATGATTAAGGCCATAATCAAGAAGTTATTGCTGAATCCAAACAAACTAAGAACAACCACTTGATGCAGCCACCTATTCAGCCTCTGCAGCAGATGTGGATACCGTTTGCTGTTTCTTGCATTGCCAAGAAATTAACCTGTTGCCAAGAAATTGACATCCACCGGTGGTTGATTTTCTGTCCAAGTCACATCCTGTATAATCACTGTCAGTATAAGCATATAAATTGAAATCAGAATTTTTAGGAGACCAAAGGCCGAGTGTTGGTTGACCCTTGAGATATTTGAAAATCCACTTAACAGCTTTCATGTGAGATTCCTTTGGATTACTTTGATAACGTGCATACTGACAAACATGAAACATGATGTCTAGTCTGCTAGCAGTGAGATACATCAGAGATCCAATCATTGATCGATACAGATGCTAATCAACGTCATATCCCATTAGATCAGGAGTTAAAGTAGGATGAGAAGTCATTGGAGTGGGAGCTGTCTTGGAGTCCTGAAATTTGTAATTGCCTAGGATACTGTGAATATATTTTTCTTGACATATTAGTATTCCCTTATCATCTTGTTTAACTTGGATACCCAAGAAAAATAACATTTCTCCAAGTGAAATCATCTCAAATTTCTTCTTCATCACAACTTCAAATTCCTTGCACGAATCATCATTAGTAGATCCAAAAATAATGTCGTTGACATATACTTGAACAAGAATAAGTTCATCACCAGTCTTTTGTAAGAATAAAGTTTGATCAATCGCATCCCCGTGTATAACCATTTGCAAGCAACTGTTCAGTGAGGGTGGCATACCAAGCTCGAGTGCTTGATATAAGCCATACAGAGCTTTGTCTAACTTATAAACATATTCTGGATGATCTAGATCTTAAAATCTAGGTGGTTGATAAACATAAGTTTCTTCTTTCATCTTTCCATACAAGAAAGATGTTTTGACATCTATTTAATACAGTTTGAAGTTATTGTATGAAGCATATGCCAGAAAAATGCATATAGCTTCTTGTCTTGCAACAGGAGCATAAACTTCTTCATAATGAAGACCTTTAATTTGATAGAATCCTTGAACAACAAGTCTGGCGTTGTTGCAAACAATCACATCCTTTTCATCCTTTTTATTCTTGAAAATCCATTTAGTACCAATCAGCAACTTATCTTTTGGTAGTTCACACAGATGCCACATATTTAGCTTCTTGAATTGCATTAGTTTGTCTTGCATAGCCTCAACCCAACTGTTTTCTTTTAATACCATCTCAATTTTCTTTGACACAATTTTAGATATAAAACAAGAATACAAACATGTATTTATTATGCCCAATTGGCTTCGAGTTCGGACACCGTGTGATAAAGGACTAATGATTGCTTCGGTTGGATGGTTTTTATGAATTCTCAGCCGAGGAATGGTATCTTTAGAAATAACTTCATCTAAATTAGACATATAATCAAGTATTTCTTCAGCATTGTCCCCTCTTTTAGGTTGATACACAATATCTTCCTCTTGAAGAATATCATTATTAACAGATAAATCTTCAAGTGGAACTTGAATTGTATCAATCGGATCAATTTGAGTAGATGAAGAACTCTGATCAGAAACCTGTGGAGCTTGTTCAACAAATGGATCAAAATGAGATAGATCAAATTTAGAAATAGAGTGTGGAACGGCTGTGACATTTGAAGAAGATACTATATTTGTAAATTTTCCTGTTGCTGAAGATGAGATAGATCCAACATCAACAGCTAAAATATTTGAAATTGATGATGTCAAAGATGGATTAGTTGTAGAAACAATAGATGATCGATTAAATCTTTTAAATAATGAAACATAATCATATACCCATGAAGGTGCTGAACCCGCATCTGTTTTCTTAGATTCATTCCAATCAATATCAAACGACTCAGTTATTTATTTAGATGTTTTATTGTAAACCCGGTATGAGACTTTGTTGGTTGAATATCCAACAAAATAACATTCATTAGCTTTTTCATCAAATTTTGATTTAGAATCAGATGTCTTTAACAAAGTACAACAACATCCAAAAGTTTTGAAATATTTGACTTTGGGTTTATGTTTGAAAAAGATTTCATAGGGAGTCATGTTTTGTTGTTTGTTGATTAATACATGATTCTGAACATAACATGCGGTGTTAACAGCTTCAGCCCAAAAGAATGACGATAATTTGGCTACTGAACATTGTTCTTGCAGCTTCAATTAATGTTCCGTTACGTCTTTCAGCAACTCCATTTTGTTGTGTAGTTACTGTAGAACTAAATTGTGTTTCTATCCCATTTGAATCACAAAATTCATTCAGTGTATGATTGCGAAATTCGGTTCCATTATCACTTCGAATGCACTTGATGATTTTGTCAGTCTGATTCTCCACTAGGGTCATGAATTTTATCAGCAAGTGAGGTGTGTCAACTTTGGTTGCTAAAAAGAAAACCCATGTAAATCTGGAAAAATCATCAGTAATAACAAAACAATATACATGAAGTCCTAAATTCAAAACACTAACTGGACCAAATAAATCCATGTGTAACAGTTATTGAACAGAGTCAACTTTGGTATGAACAACAGGTTTATGAGGAAGTTTGTGTTGTTTGCCTTTTGAACATGACAAAAAATGTTTAGTAAGTAGAAATTCTTTCAAAGGTAGGCCTACAACATGATTCCCTCTAACCAACTTGTTCATATTTTTAATGTTTACATGGCCAAGACGACGATGTCATAACAATGAATCACTTTATGAGGCTTTAGATAACAAACACGATGAGGTTACAAATGAATATAAACCATTCATGTCAAGTAAATACGTATCTTTGTCTCTCGATGTTCTCAATAAAATCCATTCATCAGGAATTTCAAAGCCAGGTTTCAAAACAAGACATTCTTTATCAGTGAAATATGTTGAATATTTTTTGTCACAAATTTAAGAGACACTTAGCAAATTATGTTTAAGTTCTACAAAATTAACATCTTCAAAACTTAACACACTATTTGACACTGTACCTTTCTTTGTAATCTTGCCACCTTTATCTCCCGTAAATATAACATATACTCTATTATAAGGTTGTATGTTGTTTAACAGAGATATATTTCCAAGCATGTGCCATGAACAACCACTGTCAACATGCCAAACACTATTGATAACTTGCCTTGGTTGTTCCTGCATATATGAACAATTTTATTCATGTTTAGGAACCCAAGCCATGGTTGACTTGAGTACTTTGGTTTTATCCAAATATGATACAGACTGTAATATCATATCTCTTTTGTCATCAAAAGCACATTGTTCTACAATATCAGGCTTAGATGGTTTTTCTTTAATTTTCCACTTTTGAATTGGTTTGATCAGATGTGTAACCGTTTTCTTTAAAGCGGTCTAAACTGAAGTAGAAGTGTTATCATCAACTTGTAAAGATTTCACATTTAACTTTTCTTTATTCATTTCATTACTATTATTAACAAACAAGTTTGACTAATTCGAATTCCTTTTGAATTTGGCATTTAAAAAGAAATGTTTCTATTATTTGAAATTGAGTTGTAAAATCTTTGTTTGCTTGTCAATTGATGTTGATGATGACAGTTTCTAGTCTTATGATTTGGCTTGCCATATGTATAACAACACATTTTATGATATGTTTTTTATGCTTGTGTGTTTTGCACAAACTGTGTATGATAACTTCTATAGTTATCATAGAATCTAGCCTTAGTATTTCTTTGGCCTTGCGATTTTTTAACAGTCTCTCTTTCCTCTCTTACATTATGAATTGTTCGAGATGATTCTGGATGAATTGAGGTATCTTTTCTAGCTTTTTGATTCTTATCTGAAGCCAATAAGGCATGAACTGTAGCTTTAGCCTTTTGAGTCATTGTTACTGGAATAGAACCAGTGTCTTTGATACCTGATCTACAAACATCTTGTTTCATAGAATTATCCATAATAGAAGATTTATTTTTAAAGAAACTAACATTGGTTTCTATAAAAATATCATCTTCCTTATCAGTGTTGCCTTTTGAAACAAATCAGTTCTTGAAATCAGTTTTCAAGTCAGATACGGATGTTGTGACTCATTTTCTTTCATTGGCCTTAAAATCTATTTTTGATTTTAGCTTCTTTCTTCTGTTAGACATTTTTGAACAAACATTTGTAGCACTAAAATCATCTAAAATTTCATTAACAACTGATGATGAATTGCATGAAGAAATTTTATTACAATTTTTATTTTCCTGAAAATCTAATTCATCATCACTATACCAATCTTTAACCAACCCGTCCTTCACACTTTCTGCATAAAAAATTGTCATGATTGATTTTAGTTTCAATTTTTAGGACAGGATCAATAGTTAATTAAACATTGACTGGAGGTATTAAGTCTGACTTTGGTTGAAAACATAATCCATAGGTCTTTTCATTGGAAGTGGTAATTGATGTAGGCAAGCATGTATAATCATGATTAATAGGTGGTGCAATGTTAGAATAACTGACACCACTTTTTCCACCATTAATTTTCTGTGTTAGTTGAGACTTGATTATACCTTTAACCATGTTTGAGAATAACTCAAATTTTGCAACAATCAATTTAGCAGATAAGAGTTCACTGTTAAGTTTATTAATTTCTAAAGATAGTTCATTGTTACGTGTTGTCAAATCTTTTATGTTACAATCTTTATCATGAAGATTCAATTTTGATTGGTAAATCGACTTGTTTAATCCATCTATCTTTTCTTTAAAAAACTTCTCAGTAGTTTTATATTCACGAGATTGATATTGAAGTTTTTCAACTTCTAAAATCAAGCGTTCATTGTGAACTCTATATCTTTGTACCTTTTCTAAACATGTATTTGAACAAAGATTAGAAAGTACGTCTTTAGTCTCTTCTTCCCTTTTCTTCTCTTCAGGTAATATATTTACCGTGAAGGCTTACAACATAACTTTTTCTTCTGCTTTTGTTGCCAGAGTGGTCCCAACAACATTTTCACTTTCATCATAAGCAGATGCCGGAGTAAACTCAACAGCATCTTCAATTCCTCAATCTTGGTAGGAGTGAACTCAACAGCCTTTACTTTCTTTTCTTCATTCTTCTTCCCTTCATATATGCTTGATTGAGCTGGAGTAGTCTTAATAGCTGTTTTATTAAGCTCCTTATCATCCTGCATTTCTTCAACTTTAACCTCTTCAACCTTTTTCTCCTCAACTTCTCAATTTCAACCTTCTTCTCTTTGTCAAACACACCATTTATCAGATCATTATATATGAACTCTGCCAGTAAATTTCCATCAACATATCCTTTAATGGTTTGAATTTCTACCAACAAAGCAGTGGAAAGCTTGATATCTAGAATCTCCATCTGATCTGACCAACCGTACCCTCCATCAGTCTGAGAAACTAGGGCTTTGTTATTTGATGAACTAGCTTTGTCTTCTTTTGATTCTACCTCCACTGTTAGCATTTTCTTTCCACTTTTTGCTTGATTAGATCTTCCTTTAGTACATTCTCTAGCAAAATAACCAGGTTTGTCACAGTTATAACATCTCAAGCTTGATTTGTCAAATCCAATCTTGCTTGAGTTGTTCAGGTCAAGCACTTTTCTCACCGTTCTTCTTGTGAAATTCTCTGCCCGATACACCACCATAGCCATTTGATATTTAATATCATTTTCTTCTAGATCATCGGGATTGACTTGTTGCAAGTCATCAACCAAAATTTTAGGTGCCTTGAGTCTTCCAGTAGAGAAAGCTTCATAGCTGTTCATAAATAAGGTAAATAGAGCCAGATGCTCTTCAGCTATCTGAATGGTTTTCCTGTTAGGTTGAGAGTTTACAACAAATGCTTGTTGTGAAGGTTCAGTGGATTGACTTTGTGGGTAGATCAGGGGTTGTGGTTGAGTTTGAGCTTGACTGTAAAGGTTCTGATGAGTAGCTTTGAAGTGAGGCAAGGATGGATCTTTGATGTTTGGATGAGCAGGAGTGGCTGATTGTTGTTATTGACATAATTGGGTGTAGCTGACATGAAAATTTGGATTACTAGTCATCTTAGCATATACTGCTGATGCTTCAGCTCCCATCATGTTGATGTAGTTTGTAGCTCTCTGCTTGTCATCCATATCATAATATTTGATGGTAGAGATCAGATCACTGAGGGATAA
The DNA here is from genome assembly GCA_025506505.1 of Flaveria sonorensis. Classification (NCBI taxonomy): domain Eukaryota; kingdom Viridiplantae; phylum Streptophyta; class Magnoliopsida; order Asterales; family Asteraceae; genus Flaveria; species Flaveria sonorensis. The sequence goes on along the minus strand of CM046440.1, from coordinate 18,794,445 downwards.
GATGAACAAATCCTTGGTTCTCTTAATAGTAGTGCAATTGTTGTTCCAGCTGTAAGGTAGTGAATTTAACAGGTTCTTGTTCACTGAGATGTTCTCCAGTGTGATTCCTGCACATTTCATCTTGGTTATCAGCTTCACAAACCTTGACATTTGAGCCTCCAAGGTTTCACCAAGTATATGATTAGACATATTAAACTCTTTGTTCAACATGTCTTTCCGGCTTCTCTCATATCCTTGTTCCCCATGGTGTGCTCCTCCATGGAATCCCATAAATCTTTGGCTTTCCTGTAATCCTTGAACTTCTGAGCAATTTCAATGGTAAGTTCCATAGTGATGGCAACATACGCCTTATCATCGAGCTCCATTTTCTTCATATCCTTCTCATCCCAGAGGTGTTCAGGCTTAGGCACCAAGTCTCATTTCTCATTGGTATATATTGGGATATACGTGCCTTTTTTGATAGATCTCATCATCCTGGGTTCAGTGTATATAACGTGGTTCTCAAAGCGATTGACCCAATCGGTATAGTCTTCCTTGATGAGAAGTCGAGGGGGCTTTGTGCTCGTGCCGATCTCATTGTCGAGATTAAGAGTAGCAATTATGTGCTTCAAGTTTGCCATTGAGAAATCTTGGATTCAAACTTTTTCAAAAATCTTCAAAGTTGGAGTTATCGTGCGAAAGATAAAATTCTCGCACGAATAGTCTTAAGCAAAACTAATTCACACAAGTTCTCGCACAAACTTTTCGCGTGGAAACTTTTATAACTGATTTTTTTGAAATGTTCACCTTTTCGGGTGAATGGAATCTTTATGTAACAGATTTTCAACAAACTTTTGTGAAAATTTAACTTTTCGCGCGAATAGTTACTTTTCGCGTGCTAAACTTAAGTTTTTGTCTGATCAAACTCAATCAACTTCGACAATTCCAGCCTCCAAGCAACCACCAATTTGTTCAAAATTAACTATAATCTTTCAATTAGTGATTTTAGGTTCGGTTATGATCCCAATTATCTTTAATTGATTTAATTAAGCTCAATTAATCACAAAGACAAGTCATATCTTCATTTAACAGCATAACAGCTCGTAAGTTCTTCAAAAGTGATCAAATATAGCATAAATCCAGTAAAACTTCAAGGAACTTCAAATCGGATCTCAAGAACACTTCAACAAATACTTATCAATCTTTGTTTAAATCGATCTAACTAAACCTTGCTCTGATACCAATTGTAAAGATCATCACAAAACAAATAAGATCAATCTCATGATGAGAATATGGAATGTTAACATCACGGAATAAGATTGATTAGTAATTGAAGAACACAAATGTTAACTAGTGCTCTCTGATTTTCAACATTTACAAGTGAGTATGAAATCAGGAAAAATGAGAAAAGCTACTTAGATACATTACAAAACATCTATTTATACTAAACTATGAAGTTCTCGCATGACTAATAGGTTCTCGCGTGACTTCCATGTTTTCGCCCGAGAAGCAAGTTATCGCACGACAACTCTATCTTTTCACGTGACTTGATCTTCTTTTTCTTGATTTGATTTCTTGAGCCTCTAGCTTCAATCCCTACACCTTATGTGGGTATATGGCTATGAATAATGTATATGTACCATGATATGTGATGTTAATGATGAAGGATTCCCTATAAGTATTACCTATTACTAAAATGGAACATAATGAAAAAAGAATGACAATGGAAGCTAATGAATGTTACCCATGAGCCGTATGATGATGAAAATCCTTTCAAGAAAAATAATGAGAGTAACACGATTATCTTGTTACCTTAACTGGTGTGCGGCTGATTTCGGTCCGAAGGATGCGCATCAAGGGTCATATCCTTGAGATTGACCATGACCGATAAAGGATCCTTATCGCTTTATCCTGGTACTGTAGCCAGCTTAGTGCGTAATGTATGGGGGCTTATTTATAAGCCTTAGTGTAGTACCATCTTAGTGCACAATGATGGGGGTTTAACACATGACATTGATCCATTAAGAGAAAGATAAAGAAAGAAAGAAAGAAAATGATTATTTTAATGAAATGTTATTAGTCGATTTGACTGTTATATTGGTGTGTGATCATAAAAAGGAAGTTATTAAAAATGTATATTTTCCATATTATTATAAAACTAGAATTCATCGAGCAACACTGACTTTATATGTATATCAGTTGGCAGGTAATGAAGTTGCTGGGGATGGCACGAGGATAGAGCTACTTGGCATCTAAAGACTAGCATCAACATTTTTGGTAGAAATGATGTTTTCGTCTTGTAATACAACTACAATGTTTTGAATCATGTCAACTTTATATTTCTTGGCAAAAATACTATTATTAATGCATGAAATGGTTTATTTAAAGTATTTCACTGCAATGTTTTCACACATCAATATATTCTATTATGTATTATGCTATGAATGATCAACTATGGCGTTTTCTGGGATCGGGGCCTTACAAGTTGGTATCAGAGCCAAAGTTTAAGAGAATTGGGTAAATTTATTTCCAAAAGCTAAACTTAAACAGAAAATAGGATCAAATGAAGAGATGCCAGCCCAAGTAGCAACATGCCATTTGGTAAAAGTTTTTATAAAAACTAATATTATATGTGTGTGCTTCCTGAATTTATGTGCTTATTAGATTTGAGTATTGATATGTGTCAGGATAGTGAGTGAGGACATAGGGGTAAGGTAACTAGTTAATCACACTTGGTCACTATAACGAAGGACTTACCATACTTACCATGATATGAATAATTATCTTGAATGACCTTGTTGGTGTTTGACTCTTATAGGTGATAGGATTTATGGCTAGTAGAAAATCTGGGAAGACAACCCAAGGAGGTGCTCATGACGAGCATACTACTGGGCAACATGTCATCCGGAGCAAAGGTAAGGCTCCCGAGACTATTCATAAGGAGTCAAACCTCTATAGTCACCCGGAGAGAAAAGGAACAGCTACCCTCAAATCTACTGTGAAGGAGGCCATCACTGATGAGGTCTACAATGTATGCAAAATGTCTTACCTTCGGTGGTGATTGAGGTGATTAAAGCTGTTAATGATGGGGAGAGAGTTAAGAAGAAGGAGAAGAAAGATGAGAAGAGGTCAAGGAGGTCCGCTTAAAAGACTAAAAAATCCAAGGAGGAACCATCTAACCCTAAGGTGGTAATTCAAGATGATGATGATTAGGATGAATCAGAGAAGGAGACTATCAAATAGTGCAACTATAGGGCATTTCAAAGATGCAAACCCCCAACCTTTGATAGTAACGGTGGTTACTACCGCTCACCATTGGGTTCGAGAGATGGAAGCAGTCCTCAACATCAGTGAGTGTCGGGAAGATCAGAAAGTGAAGTTTGCTACCCATTCTTTCGTTGACCCAACATTATGCTGGTGGGACAACATTGTCCAAGCCGAGAGAAGACGGTCCATAGCAAAGATGAGGTGGTCCGAGTTGAAGGAGGTGGTTCTGGTGGAGTATTGTCCACATCATGAGTTGCATAAGATTAAGAAGGAGATCTTGTACTTGGAGGCCAGAAATATGACTCATCAAGAGTACACCTCCAAGTTCAACTAACCTGCAAGACTTATGCCAGACATGGTAACACCTGTATCTAAGAAGATCAAGAGATACATGCAGGGTTTGCTCGCTGATATTAGGAGAAACATGATTGCCGCTAGACCGAGCAAGTTCAGGTCGGTGGTGGATTTGGTGGGAAGGTTATACGATGAGAGAGAACCAGTGCCAGTTCTGAAAAAGATTGAGAAGTGGAACCAGAACAAGAATATGAATAGAAAGAGGTTCAGGAATGACAACTGCAAGATTGGGGAAAAGAAAGTGAAAATGGATGATCGCCGAATGGATCAAGGGATAGTGGTGGAAGGAAACGTGTGTAGAAAGTATGGCAAAGGTCATCAAAAAGAACATAGGTTGGGAACTACCATGTGTTTCAAATGTGGTAAGGAATGTAATAGTACCAAAGACTGCAGGGTAGTTTGATGCTATTAGTGTGGTGCATTGGGTCATTCAGGCAGAGATTGTACGAGAAGGGCTGAGAGCTCCGGGGTCAAGAAAGCAAGTGAAAAAGGGAAAGATGAAGGCGCTAGGGTGAAGGCGAGAGCATTCAATAGACTAGGGAGGAAGCGAGTATGGATCCTGAAGTAGTTTTAGGTACGTTCTTGGTCAACCATTTGTATGCTTTCGTGCTCTTTGATTCTGGTGCTAGCAAGAGCTTTATATCTGCTTCTTTTATTTGTTTGATGCATGGTAAGAATAGTAAGATAGATGGTGTTGGATCATATGAGACTGGTGCAACCATAACAACACTTAGAAAAATTTTGATGTGCTAAATGAAGTGGTCTTCCAAAGATAAAGTTGCTCTTCCAAAGACAAGTTAGAGATCTTCCGAAGCTTAAAGAATAAAGAACTTCTGAAGGAAGAACTCAGTCTTTCGAGACTAAGTTTTTCTCCTTTCTAAGTATACAACTTAGAAGATCAAAGGCAAAGACTTCCGAAGAATAAAGTCCTGAAGACTTGCAGAAGTTCGGAAGAAGTTGTTTCTTCCAAAGCCAAAATGACCTCGGAAGAATTTATTCTTCTGAAGTCATTATCTTTAAAAGAACTAACTCTGAACCAGTGGACATAAGTATGGTCTATCTAATAGTCCACTACCACTCTGATATACTGCATGGCGCTTTCCCACGCCCATGTAGTTGACCATACTTTATCTATTATTCACCCATTATCAGATTAGTACAGTTGCCACTTTTAGTTGGTAACAAAAGGTAAGTCATGGACCTGTCATGACTACCTAATCTAGGATATTATTTTATCTTATATGCTTTACTTCTAGCAATGTAGTATTTGTCTAGTTGTAGATTCCAACTAGTTTTCCATGTATTACCGGCTGCAGATAGTAGTATATATAGTTTCTCCATGTAACTTAGTAACTATGCTTGTAAGAGTCTTGTAAAACCGAGTTGAAAAGTAATATATACAAGTATCTTGAAAAGCCATTATTATGTTTTTGTGTTTTCATTAACTTATTATATTACTTGTGAACTTAGTTGAGGTTTTGCTTCATCAACCCGAGTGACATTAAGTGAGTTTGTGTGATTATCCTATGTTGTGAGACAAACACTGATCCTGCAATTGGTATCAGAGCTTTTTTTGGCTCTTGATTGTGAGATCTTACCATCCCAAATCACCCTTGTTTCTTCATACTCACTCACATCACTCAAATGGCTCTCAACCAGAAGTTCTCTGAATCTGAGATGGGAACCATGAGCAAGGCTCCCATCATCACTCCTAATGATTTTGGGACTTGGTGTAAATGTATTGAAGGCTTCATCAAGTATCAAGACAGTCGCATGTGGAGATTAGTTACTCATGGTCCATACCAACCAAAGGTGGAATCCCCAGCTAGTAATGGTTCCATGATTGAGAAGGCCGTTGAAGACTACTCAAATGAAGACATCAAGAAAATGGACATTGACTGCAAAGCTATGACTGTTTTGCTTACTGCTATACCAAACTCCATAATGGTAGGCTTTAAGTAACGCGAGTTTGCTAAAGAACTCCTTGATGCTTTGAAGCTGATGTACTCTGGTTCTACTGAATCCAAGGAGTCAAAGTAAGATGTGCTGAAGCAGAAGTGTGAGAACTTCACATATATTGTTGGTGAGACCTTGAGCCTACAATACTTCAGGTACATGGACTTGATCACCTCTCTTCAGTCTATGGGAGTGGTTCTTGAGAAGAGAGACATAGTAAGAAAATTCATGAGTTCACTTCCTCATGAGTGGACTTTCTATTGTGTCTCAATCAAGAGAACTGAGAATCTCAACACTCTCACCATGACTAAACTATATGGAATCCTTGATGGATACCGTATAGAGATAGAATCTCAAAAAAGCCATCAGATGAACAAACCTTCAAATCAGCAATGCTTTACATGTTGCTGAAGTTTCAAGAAGTCCCCAGCCCCAGTTGTACCTGAAATACCCCCAACAGCCATCATCTTCCTCTGGGCCATACATCACATTCCCTGTGACACCTAGGTCTCAATAGGCTTAACAAAATCCTTTCCAGGATAGTTGTGCTTTTGTTTCAGGGAGTGAGCACTCTGGAGATTTTCAATTTTGTTTTGATGATCTAGAGTGTTGCAGCCCAAATGATATTGAATACATGGACATTGTCCAACAGATGGCTCTCCTGACGTACAGAGCAAAGAAGTTCTTCAAAAGAACTAGAAGGCAGTTCCCTCAGAACCTAACAAACAACAAATTTGGGTTTGACAAGACAAAGGCCAAGTGCTACAACTACAACCAGCTTGGTAACATTGCAAGGGAATGCAAAGCTCCTAGATCTAATGCTGGAGCAACTCAAGCCTGCCAACATCCTTCTACCCCTAAAGCCGCAGCTTAACCCACTGAGCAACAAACTACAGCTATTGCTCAAGAAGTTGATTGGAGCTTCATGGTGCAACATGTCACTCCTGCTAAAGCTCTCATGGGTGGAACTGAAAACACTAAGGTATATGAGCATCTCTGTACTCCATCTTGTATTGCTAAGGTCAAATTGTATCAGGACTACAACATGGAATTTAAATATGATATTGAGTCTTTAAATATACTAAAATCTGATTTTAAGAGAGCAGAATCTGACTACAAACTCCAAATAGAAGAGTTAGTGAAACTTGTGTCCTCTTTAAAACATGAACATTTAAATTACAGGGCTCAAATAAAATATTTAATCTCTAAGTTGATTGAGGCTCAAGCCCAGATAGTGATAGCTGAGGCTAAAGCTAAGAAGTATGCCATTGAAGAGCATAACTTCTACACCATCATTGCATCATCCTCCCACTCAAAGGTGTGTTATCAAAACAAAAGTAGGTTGGGAACTAATGAAATAGCTCCACCACATAACTTTCTGTCTATTAGACAGCCAAGATGTGGTACTGATGAGCAAGAGGTTCCAACTACTGACCCGTTACCCATAAAGCAGAAGAATGATGCAATAATGGAAACCACCATAGGGAAGGATAAGGTAGAAAACCTCATCCCCACAGCTAATGATCAACCCTTAACCACCAAAGCCAAAAAGAACAAAATCAGGGCAGTAAGAAAAACTGCCAAGAAGGTGAAGATAGACCCAAGGCAAAAGGGTGTATTCATATCAGCTAGAATTCAAGTGGTTGGAAATCCTGTTTAGGAAAAGAGTGTAGTACCATCACTCCTATCCAGATGAAGGAACAAAAAGTGAAGGGGAAAGCTATTGAAGAAGAAAAGAATTGCAAGAAACAACAATCAACATGCCCCATCAAAATTAACATTGAATGCATAATTTGTGGTCTGCATAACCACAAGACTAAAGATTTTTACTACAATCCAGCAAGCACACATTATGCATCTAATGTTATTAAAAGAGTCAAGGATGGTTTCACATTTGGACCTTACTATATGGTACAAGTGTTAAGGAAAGGAAAGCTTATTTCTAAAGCCAAGTTGCTTTTGGAAGAAACTCATTCTTTCAAAAGGAAAATAGCTTTGGAAGACAAGCTAAAGAACAAACAAATGAAGAAAAAGAATCCTTTATAACCTTTCGAGAAGAAGACTACTTCAGAAGAAAAGGTGGTGACAACTTCTTCCGAGAAGAAAGAAGCCTTCGAAGCAAGTTATGCTGCACAAGCCTTTTCAAACTCATCAACACTAATCAACCATAGGATGGAATGGAAGATCAGAAAAGATGTTGCAGCCCAACTCTCTTCTTCATAAACCATAATTGAACCCCCATGCATACATTTTGGTTCAATTATATCATCTGCATTGGAAGAGCCCAATACCAACAAGGCTTGGGTTTCCTATAGTAACTAATCATTTCACCTTATGTGCAGGGACATCCACATGACAAGAATGGAAATGTTTTGATTGTGGACAGTGGATGCTCCAGGCATATGACAGGGAACAGATCTCTCTTACAATAGTTTTAACACTTTGATGGAGGTCTTGTTCAGTTTGGAGGTGAACTCGGAGGATAGATTTCTGGTAGAGGTAGTGTATCCAATGGTAAGTTAAAATTTGACAAAGTAAACTTTGTCAAACAGTTTGAACACAATCTCTTAAGTGTTTCTCAATTCTGTGATCAAAAGCACCAAATGCTTTTCACAGAACATGAGTGCATTATCCTCAAACCCGGGATGACCATTCCTCAGGAATTGGTGCTTCTTAGATCTCCCAGTAGAAGGGATATGTACAAGCTGGATATGAACAATGCTTCCTTACTGGGAGCAGTATCATGCTTTCTTTCCAAAGCAAATGGTGACGAGTCAACTCTTTGGCATAAAAGAATATGCCATGTTAATTTTAAAACCATGAACAAATTGGTTAAAAAGAATTTGGTACATTGTGTGCCTAAAAAAGAATTTTTCTGTAAGGCCAACTTTGTTGCTTGCCTAAAAGGAAAGCAATACAAGGTTTCACAAATCCAAAGAAGTTAACTCTATCACCACCCTATTACACTTATTGCACATGGATATTTTTGGTCCTACAAGTGTAATGAGCATTGGAAGGAAATCATATTGCCTTGTGATTGTTGATGATTCACAAGATTAACATGGGTTTTCTTTTTAAGAAGTAAAGATGAAATTACTAAAACTTTAAAAAAATTTATTCTTAAAATACAAAATCAGAAAGATCACAAGGTAAAAATCATTAGAAGTGATCAAGGGACTGAGTTTTAAGTATCAAGTTCTTGACTCATTTTGTAACTCAAAAGGGATTGCCAGATAATATAGTGCTCATAGAACTCGTCAACAGAATGGTGTTGCTAAGAGGAGAAACATGACACTTATTGAGGCTACAAGAACTATATTAGCTGATTCAAAACTGCCTATAACTTTCTGGGTAGAGGCAGTCAGCACTGCATGCTATGTGCAGAACATGGTTCTCATTGTTAAGCCTATGGAAAGACCCTTTATGAGCTATGAAACAAGAGGCCCCCATTCATTGCCTTTCTTAGGTCCTTTGCAGCAGATGTACCATACTTAACACAAAAGAAAATTTAGAAAAATTTGCTAAAAAGTCTGATGATGCTATCTTTGTTAGATATTCCTCAACCTCTATTGCATATAGAGTGTATAATATCAAAAATCAACAATTTAAGGAATCATCCAACATTGTTGTCAATGAGAACACACCTTGTGTTAAGGGCAATGGTCCTGAATATATCTTCAATTTAGAATTGTTTTCAAACTATTCTAAACCATCTTATGATAATGTTTTAGCTGGAATAGGAACTCAAAGTGACCCCTATGAAGATCAAATGTTTGAGTTACCAAAACCTATTCCAATTTCTCCAAGAAGAAATGAAGATCAAGCTCCTTCAACTGAAAGTCCTGAAAGCTTGAATATCTTAGGAAACAATGGAGCTTCAACAAGTTGTCAGCCAACTGAGCCTCATAACTCATCAGTTGACAACTCAAGTATTAAACACCAAGCTGATGAAGACAGTGATCTGGAGGAACAGGCAACTGTTGATGCTGCTTCCCAGCAAAATACCATTGATGTTGTCACACATTCATTGAATCAGTCCTCATTGAATGAGTGTGAGACATCAACTGGTGATGGTGTTCAAAATCATAAGCAAAACATTTCAAACCTGGATCTATCTATGCAACTAGATGTGATTCCTAGTCTCAGGATACACAATACTTATCCAACTGAGAACATCAGTGGGGATGTCTCAGAAGGTGTGAAAACAAGAAGTCCCCATAATAGGAATGTCTGCTTGTACTCATGCTTTCTCTCTCAAATGGAACCAAAGAAGGTGGAATAAGCCCTCAAGGACAACAACTGGATATAAGCAATGCAAGAAGAGTTGCTTTAATTCAAGAGGCGAAAGGTATGGAACTTGTGTCCATTGCCACCTGGTCAAGTTCCTACTAGCACTAAGTGGGTGTATAGAAACAAAAGAGATGATAGAGGTTTGATCATTAAGAACAAAGTAAGACTTGTTGTTCAAGGATACACACAAGAGGAAGGCATTGATTACACAGATGTCTGTGCACCTGTTGTAAGACTTGAGGCTGTGCGAATCTTTCTTACTTTTTTTACATCCAAGAACTTTACCGTCTATGTTTCCAGCTACCTGGATTTGAAGACCCATAGCACCCTATCTATGTGTGCAAAATTGATAAAGCTCTTTATGGGTTGCATCAGGAACCCAGGCTGTGGTATGAGGCACTGCCTCAGTTTCTTCTTAAGAATGGCTATACCAGAGGCACAATAGACAAAACATTATTCATAAGGAAGTCTGGGAAGGACATGCAGCTTGTATAAGTCTATGTTGATGACATCATATATGGTTCCTCAAATGACAAAATGTGCAAAGACTTTGAAAGCATCATGAGGAAGAAGTTTAAAATGAGTTCTATGGGAAAGATGGACTTCTTCCTTCGAATTCAAGTGAAGCAAATGGAAGAAGGGTTCTTCATCAATCAATCTAAGTATGTCTAGGACATCTTAGAAAGATTTGAGATGAAAGATTGTAAGCCAGCCAAGACACCTATACCTAGATATCACAATCTTTGTCCTGATTCTAAGGGGGAGGATACTGATCAGCATTCGTACAGGGAAATTATTGGATCTCTGATGTATCTCACTATAAGTAGACCTGATATCATGCTTGCAACTTGCATCTATGCAAGATATCAGGCTACTCCAAAGGTGTCTCACCTAATTTCTGCCAAAAGATTTCTTAGATACCTCAAGGAGCTCCTAAACTGGGTCTTTGGTATCCTAAGAATAGGGATTTTAACCTCTATGGTTACACTAACAGCAATATAGTGGCTGCAACATCAACAAGAAATCCACATCTGGAGGATGTCAATTTCTCTGTGGAAGGATCATCTCCTGGCAATGTAAGAAGCAATCATGTGTATCCACATCAACTGTTGAAGCTGAGTATATTGTTGTAGCAAGCTGCTATGCTAAACTACTTTGGATTCAGAATCAGATGCTGGATTATGGTTTCAACTTCATGGAGGCTCCTATTCACATAGATAACAAGAGTGCCATTTCTATCATAGAAAATCCAGTCAAGCACTCCAAGACAAAACACATTGACATCAGGTACCATTTCATTTGTATCAAGCTAGTAAAATTCAATTAAATTGAACAATATGATGACTTCTTCATAAAGGCCTATGATGAACAAAGATTTAAATATTTAATCACATCTATTGGGATGATTAACATTGACTACTCCTTCTCTTTTGATAACCTTTTAAAATTTGTCTTTCTATGTTTTCAAAATACAATCTAAGCCCTGTTACAAAAAGGTTTTCTTCAAAATTTCTAAGTAAGAATTGTTTCGAAGAGAAATTTATCCTCGGAAGAGATCTTTATTCATCTTCCGAAGGCAAATTCCTCTGCATAAGTATTCTCTTCTGAAGAGTTTTTAGCCTTGGAAGGACATTTGATCATAGATCAAATCCACTTTCGAGGCTTACTAAGTTCTTTTCTCGGAAGAAAATTTTACTCTCAAAAGCAAATTTGTCATTAAGACATGGTTTACCTTCAGAAGTAAAAATGACTTCGAATGACAATATTGAGAAACACAAGTGTTTTCCCTTGGTAGCAACCTTACTCTCAGAATGAAACTTTTACTATGTAACTGAAATCTTTGGGCCCCACTCTGTAAAAAGTAAGATTTTATTGATGATTGTTGGAATATTTTAAATGGTTTATCTTGCCGCCCAAGTCCAATCGAAACCTAAACTGTTCTTTCACCCATATTTTCACCCTATCCGTTTGGACTTTTAACCCCATTTAAAACTTCCGACTCTCTTTCTCTACTTTCTTTACTACTGCTAAAACTCCAAATTTCCATCATCTTCTCCACTCACCCTCAATTCCTCAATGAAATAGTACTCTCAGAACAATGGCCTTGAATCCCCAACAAAACCAAGTCGCCATCCTTGATTCTTCAAGGGATGCCGATTTTTTCCCTATCGTCCAATTTCCTTCTCAATCGACATACTTCACTGCCCTTACTATTAACCCCACTGTCTACTCAAACCACATGGCCGAATTCTAGGCCAATGGTCTAAGCTAAATGATTAATGATGAAGGGGTCATCCGATCAAGGATCTGCGGACAGGAGATTATCATTAGTGAAACAACCATCAGGGAGCATCTGGAATTCCATGATAAAGGCGCCCCCACTAATTTCCCCAAGTCTGATTTGGAAGAAACCTACCTTCAAATGGGTTATGGAGGTGATGTGAGCAGGTCAACGGTCTACAAGTTCAACTTCTCTTACAACTATAATGTCCTGCTTCACGTTGTCCTGCATAGCCTCTCTAACAAATCAGGGGGATGGGATCAAATTCCCTATGATCTGGGCTACCTAGTCCATGGGTTGGTAAAAGGCCTCTACTTCAACCACTCAAGGTTTGTGCTGAATAATCTGGGTAGCAATCTCACCAGGGATCCATTCTATATGTATCCCCGGTTCATTCAGCACATCATCAACTATGAGTTGGACCAGGACAAACTGTAATATGCTAATGTTCTACTGGTCCCACACATGAAGCCTGGCATCTTCAAGACTTTGAAGAAGGTATTCACTAACTTCACTGGAAGATTCACTAATCTCCTTCCAGGTATGCTTGAGCCAATGGCTCCTGGTGACATCCCTGCAAGCCTAGCAGGTGATGAACACATACCAGACACCACTACTACACTACCATCTACTTCTTCCCACCCAATCAAAATCACATACGAAAGACACCCCAAACAAACCCTTGATCAATCTACTCTAATTGATAAAAACCCCTCTATTCAAACCAAAAAGGCTAGAGTGGAATCAAGGGCTCCTACTCAGCCAGAAGGCCAACCATCCTCCTTAATTGACCTTAATATCAATGTTGAGTCTCTTCAAACTCAACCTGATGAGCCCATTACCCAAGCCATAAGCCCTCAGGATTAGTCTTAACACTCCCCTGAGCAGCCAAAATAGGATAGCCACATCATTGGCTCAACTGCTATTGTAGAAAAGCCATTAGGTGCTGACCAAGATCCCAAGTCAATAAATATAACCTCCGTTTCCTTTCTTGACCTTTTAACCCAAACTGATAAGGATATCATGTTTCATCAGGGTTATGATGTTAATCTACCTCACCACTCTCCAGATCAACTGAGCCCTAAGGAACCTCTGATATCTAGCCTACATCAGCTAGACCAAACTTAGGTAAGTCCAACCGTGGTGGAGGTGACTCATGTAGATTTAGCTGCCACTACTGAGTGTGTTTCAAAAGCCTCTTCGAACAGTGGTAACATTAGTCAGACTGAATCTACAACAAACTTGCCAATTAATGCCTCTGAAAGAGACATTAGTATGCAAGGGTATCCAGGGCGCCAATAAACTATAGCCGGCAATGAGGATGAACATACTAGGTATGTTATCCTATCTCCCGATGATTCTTCAAATAAAGATGAGGGTAGTTTTCAACTCACTATCAAAGACCTACTTTCTAAAGTCTCAAACGTTGAATTAAAGGTTAAGACTTTAGAAGATAGGCCTGTCACTCAGTAACTTGAGATTGAAAATCTCATGGCTCAACTAGCTGAGAAATAGATTGAGAAGTCTGTTAGGCATGTACACACTAAGGTTTCTTTGATTTCTTCCTCTAGCTCATCTACTTCTCAAGATGATGCTACCAAAAAGGGGGTGAATTTAGAGAAAAAAAGACATGAAGAGGAGATATCTGCTCACTCTTTGGAGCAGATATCAACTCAAGTGAAACCTACCCTTGCCATTTCCTCCCTTGATGCCATTTCTTCATTCTATCGTATACAACAACACCTTGCAAACATTTTCTTCAACCCCCACCTATCATAGTTCAAGTGGACCCAAGGATGCTTATCGACCTTAACAGATTTTTAACCCAATTTCTGATAAGTTCCTCACTTGAACAACCCTCACCTGATGTTGCCATTGCCTACTTTAGAGTTTAAGAGATTCAAAGGCTGAATGCACCACCTACCTTTGAGGAGGAAGTTGGTCAACCTAAGGTCTCTATTGAACCTGAGATTAACTTTGAAGGGGAGATACAGACTGATGGCCCAGCAACCAACTTAAGAGGGACAGGTAGTGTAGTTACTTCCAAAGAAGAAATCCAAGCTTCGAAAGGAATGATAGACCTATCGTTTATGTCCGATGACCTGTTCATCATAAAAGATATTCTTGACTTAGCTTCTGAGGTTAACAGTGAGGACTTTCTTACAATTCCCATCTCTCTCGCACCATGAGTTCAACCTCCACCACCCCAACCTAAATCCTCTAAACCAGAATCTCCAAAGGTTGAATCTTCCTCTGATCCTAAAGGGAAGAGAAACCTCACTGCTAAAGAGCTTCTAGAGGAGGAAAGGTTGGAGAAGCTGAAGAAGAAAGGAAGACTTGATATTGAGAAGTTGCTGGCTGCAAGCAGCAAAGCAGCAGCAGTCCTCAAGAAAGTATCAACAATCAAAAGAGGGTGGAGGTCATTGAGAGGCATATTAGCCTGGGAGTAAACAATGAAGAAATGATTCTACTCCCACTTGATGAGCTTGTGAAGCTGGAGATGGCAACCTTGCTGCAGAAGGAAAGAGTGGAAAACGAAGGAGGAGGCAAAGGTAGTAGATAAAAGGGAAAAGATAGCCTTTCTTTGCTCAAGAGGCTATAAGGAGGAGGAGCTGGCCCCTCATGATCATGATATGATCTTCTTCTTCTTCTGTAAAGAACAAGATCAGATAAACAAAGAGAAAAAGACGGTTGCCAGGGAAAAGTTGAGGGAAAAGAAGAAGAAGGAGGAAGAGGCACAACTTGCTACTGCCAAGAAGGTGGGAGATAAGGGTTCCATGAAAGCTTATCTTAAAGCCCACGGCTTCACTGGCAGGAAGGTTGGACCCATGTCTGAAAAGACCCTACAGCGACATGTCAGCGACATCAAAGCTAGCATTCGCTTAGGAAGAAGGTAGGAGGTACCTCAAAGACAAAGTGTTCAGAAGATGGCACCCAAACCAACTCCCAACCCCAAACCAAAACCAACTCCCAAACCCAAACCAAAACCAACACCTAAACCCAAACCTATAAAACCTATGCCCACACCTTTTCCCTTCCCTATCAAAACTGAGCCAACCACTGAACCTTACACCCCTGAACCAACACCATCAGCCATTCCTACACCTTCATACCTTGTTTCTCAACAACCACCACCACCACCTATCCTTAAACCCAAAACACAACCCAAAACCCAATCTCAACCCAAACCATCTTCTAAACCTTCCAAGCCCCTAACATTAGAAGAATTCATGGAATTAAAAAGAAAACTCACCAACTGCACTACCTTGTGTGAGATCGCTTATAAAGAAGAGTCAGTTAAACTGAAATACATTGATGGCTCTTCCTGCTCCCTTTAAGAGATGCATTCCTTGATCTGCCAAGGGGAACACTGGACCAAGCACTCCAACTTCTTACCACCAACTCTTATGTACTTAGAAAAGAAAAGAAGAAGTTAGGGAGAAGACTGGTGACTCTACTAGACAAAAGAAAAGGGGACAAGCTGCCATCTAATCTCCTCAATCACAGAAGCTCAATTGTACAATGGAGGTTCGATGAACCTACGCATAGCTTTGTTGTGAAAAGGGGAATAGTAAAGTAAACAGACTTGACACATCTGCTCTGCTACACTCTAGCAGATTTGATATTGCTAAGTTAGTAGAGAGACTATTCTCCAATCCCTTAAACTCTTAGATTGCTGCTCACATAAGGAATCATCTGAGCAGCCTTCATGTGAATGAGCTTACAACAAAAGCCAAAACTAAAGAAGAGCTAAAAAAAGAGAGCAAATGAAGAAGAAGAAGGAGCAACCAGAAAAGGCAGTTCATTTCTGTAGATGGTTAAGGGACCAACTTCCAAACCTATAGTTAGATAGGAATACGCCTATAATTCCTATCAACTAACTCTCCTCAGAGGGACACAACAAAGAGTACATGCCATGCAAAGCAACAGACTAGATCTACTAGGAACAGATGACTTGTACAAACACCTCACAACCACATCAGGAAAGAACAAAGAGAAAGACAAATATCTTCTTTCCTTGGTATTGAAGACCTTGAGGAGTAGGAAGAAGTGAAGTTTTGGTAGCATTAGCCTATGGGGAGTTTATTGGATCATATGAGGCTGGTGCAACCAAAACAACACTTAGAAAAATTTTGATGTGCTAACTCAAGTGGTCTTGTGAAGATAAAGCTGCTCTTCCAAAGACAAGTTAGAGATCTTTCGAAGCTTAAAGAATGACGAACTTCCAAAGGAAGAACTCAGTCTTCCAAGACTAAGTTGTTCTCCTTCTAAAGTATACAACTTAAAAGATCAAATGCAAAGTGTTCCAAAGAATAAAGTCCTGAAGACTTGCAGAAGATCGGAAGAAGTTGTTTCTTCCGAAGCCAAAATGACCTCAAATATTCTTTCGAGGTCATTTAGCCCATGTGGTTGACCATACTTTACCCACTGTTCACCTATTATCAGATTAGTAGAGTTGCCACTTTTAGTTGGTAATAAAAGGTAAGTCATGGACCTGTAATGACTACCTAATCTAGGATATTACTTTATTTTAGATGCTTTACTTCTAGCAATGTAGTATTTGTCTAGTTGTAGATTCCAGCTGGTTTTCCAAGTATAACCGGCTGTAGATAGTAGTATATATTGTTTCTCCATGTAACTTAGTAACTATGCTTGTAAGAGTCTTGTAAAACTAAGTTGAGAAGTAATATATACAAGTATCTTGAAAAACCATTCTTGTGTTCTTGTGTTTTCATTAACTTATTATATTACTTGTGAACTTAGTTGAGGTTCTGCTTCATCAACCCGGGTGTTATTAATTGAGTTTGTGTGATTATCCTGTGTTGTGAGACAAACACTGATCCTACAGATATGCTCTTCTATGTTGAGACCGTGATAGGTAAATCTACCATACTGACTGATATGATTGATGATTGGCTTATAGAGTTGGAGGGTCATATAATTTTTGCTAAGTTGTATGTTATGGCCCTAGGAGGTTTTGATATGGTGTTAGGAATGGATTGGTTAGTGACCTACGAAGCGAATACCAAGTGTCGAAGGAAGACGACTCATCTAATTATGCCTGATGGTAATCCGGTAATGATATATGGAGACAAAGATAGCATCATCCTGCAAGTGATATCTGTGATGATAGAAGAAAAGTTTATGAGGCGAGGGTGTGACGCTTACCTAGCATATGATAAGGATGTTGATGCGAAGGTGCTTCAACTAGCGGATGTACCAGTAGTGCACGACTTTCCTGATGTATTCCTCAAGAATCTGTCAGGAGTCCCACCCTATAGAGAAATTAAGTTTTAGATTGACTTGATACGAGGGGCATAACCCGTCAACAAGGCACCATACCGATTGGCTCCATCTGAACTCAAGGAAATGATGTCTCAACTAAAGATCTCTTGGATAAGGGTTTTATTCAACCAAGCATCTCTCCATGGGGTGCTCCAGTGTTATTCATCAAGAAGAAAGATAATAGTATGAGGATGTGCATTGATTATCCTGAGCTTAATAAACTAATAGTGAAGAACCGATATCCATTGCCCCGAATTGATGATCTATTCGATCAACTTCAAGGTGCTAGTTGGTTTTCCAGGATAGACCTTAGATCAGGCTACCTTAAGTTGAAAGTGAAGGAGCAAGATATTCCAAAGACACCGTTTCGCACATGCTACGAGCATTATAAGTTTCTTGTGATGTCGTTCGGGTTGACTAATGCCCCAACAACGTTCATGGATTTGATGAACGGCATACGCCGACCCATGATGGAGAATTAGGTGATTGTGTTTATTGATGATATATTGATCTACTCAAGGAGTGAAGAAGATCATGCCAATCACATCAAAGAAGTGTTAGAGACTTTAAGGATTAAGAAGTTGTATGCAAAGTTTTCGAAATGTGCCTTTTGGTTACGTGAAGTGCAATTTCTAGGCCATTATATCAATCCGGAAGGGATCATGGTGCACCTTGTTAAGGTCGAGGCGATAATGAAATGGGGCTCTCAGAAGACGCCGTCTGAGATCCACAGTTTCTTGGGATTGGTTGGTTGCTATTGAAGATTTTTTCAAGACTTTACTAAGATAGCTTCTCCATTGGCTAAGCTGACTTGAAAGAAAGTAAAGTTCGAGCAGGGTATGGACCAAGAGAATGTGTTTCGGAACTTAAATATGAGGTTGACTTAAGCTCCTGTCTTGATGGTACCCAAAGGAAATGTAGATCTAGTCATATATTCAGATCTCTCGTACTCCGGTTTGGGTTGTGTCTTGATGCAAAGAGGAAAGGTCATAACCTACGCCTCTAGTCAATTGAGAGTCCATGAAGTCAACTACCCTACTCATGATTTAGAGTTGGCAGCTGTGGTTTTTGCCCTAAATATTTGGAGGCAATACTTGTATGGGACTAAGTGTATGATATTCACATATCATAAAAGCATTAAGTACTTCTTTGAGAAAAAGTATCTTCATATGAGAAAACAAAGATGGTTGGAGTTAATCAAAGACTATGACTGTGGGATTCACTATCACCCGGTTAAAGCAAACGTAGTCGCTGATGCACTTAGTCATAAAGGCTGGCCCGATACTAGAATTCAATTAGCAACGCTGACTTTATATGTATATCGGTTGGCAGGTAATGAAGTAGCTGGGGATGACATGAGGATTGACCTACTTGGCATCTAAAGAGTGACATCCACATCTTTGGCAGAAATGATGTTTTTATCTTGAAATACAAATAGAATGTTTTGAATCTAATGTCAACTGTGTATTTCTTGGCAAAAATATTATTATTAACGCATGAAATGGTTTATTTAAAGTATTCTGTTGCAATGTTTTCACACATCAATATATTCTATTATGTGTTATGCTATGAATAACCAACTGTGGGGTTTTTCGGGATCAGGGCCTTACATTCCTTAACCAATTACTTCTGTCTAACCTTTGATCTGTTCACACTATCTACTTCCATCATGTCAAGCTTCCTGACCTGCTTTATACCAGCTGGTATTTTGTGTACTTCGGGTCTCGACACAACATGAAGGATTTGGTGAGTCTACCTCTTGGAAACCATTCAAAAGATAGAAGATGATACATGTATGAACTACTGCTGTTAAGGATGCTTGAAGGTCGAGTAAGAGTTTTGGTAGCATCATACTAGGGGGAATTTTTTGAATCATGAGAAGAATGAAGCTACTAAAAACACCAAGTTCAGCACTTACTCACAACTACCGAAATCTCCTAAGTGTTGAACTACTTCGAATTGGCACTCAGCCTGATGAACTGACGATTCATTGCTACACTAAACAAGAGTGTTTGTACCGAAGATTATTGGCGCTACAATGCTCTACAGTTGGCAACAACATTGTTCTATCACTAGGACAACATTGTACTAAAAAAGCTAATCTTCTAAAGTGTCAATTTCCTGTAAATGTTGTACATATGTTATCCTAAACCTAGAATACTTGAAATATGGTTTATTCTAAGTGTTTAGCTTTCTTAGTACATATACCTCACACTTGTATGGTTTGGAGGTTAGCTTGTTTGCCCACTTGTTATCTGCTGTTATTAAACTTTGTAATCAGAAAAGTTATCATGTGAATACTTTGAATGAATCTCTTATGTCATTATCTTTACTCAAAGTGTTTGTGTTTGTTAGTAGATAGTTAACTTAGATTTTGCATTTGTTAACTGCAGATCACTAAGTCTTGTTCACTAATAACCAATCCAGTAATATATATATATATATATATATATATATATATATATATATATATATATATATATATATATATATATATATAAAGGTTAGGGCAAAAAGTGTTTCTTTAATGCTAAGTGTACGAAGTTATCAAGCAAAAACGAACATTATGGGTGGAATTATTACGCAAGATGTTAGACCCTGAAAGGATCATACTTGCCAACTTAAGAGGTGGTTGGAGGTTGTTCTGGTTGGAAAACATCACAACAGAAGACTTATTTACAAAAGAACAAAAGACAAGAAAAAGATAAGTGTGAAGTGCCCGCATTTGTTAATGCAGATGACTTGTAAACAAATGCTGACAAGTGTTTGTTCACCCGCATTAACAAATGCGGATGAAGACAGAAGAAATGCTGAAGACTTGTTCACCCGCATTAGTCCATGTGGATGAAAAAAAGGAAATGCTGAACAAGACTTGTTCACCCGCATTAGTTTATGCGGATGAATAAATGATGAAATGCTAACAAGACTTGTTCACCCGCATTAACTAATGCGGATGAACTAAGTTAATGTTGATTACAAGACAACAAATGCTGATGAAGACATGTTCATCCGAATGAACTAATGCGGATGAACAACTTACAAATGTTTATATTTATTTTGTACTTAGACTAGATTCTCATGTATAAGTTAGGGGTAGTTTAGTCTTTTGTACAGGCAATGTGTATTCCTATAAATAGGGTTGCATACCCTATCTTTGTAAGGTTTTTGACTTCAACAGTTATAACATCAATATTATACATCTTTGACTTCTGTGTTCATATGCTTCATTTACTCAAACATTTATTTCAGTTTCAATTGTTCTGTAATATAGTAATTCCACGACTATATTACTGACTTAGTCTGCATATTCGATCCTAGGTTGAGTCACATCAACCGAGAATATCATTCTCAAACCCAGTCAATTGGTATCAGAGCCACGGCTCTTGAATTCACACAGAATCATCTCAGATTGTATGTGAAAATCTATTGAACTATAGACCGAGTTGTTTATCAGCAAGATCTATACTTCTGATAAACATACACACTGAAATCGAACACCAAAAAATGGTAACAATACAGATCTGTTGTTGACGAATCTTCCCTCACACAAACAACAAAATCTTAGAACTCATTTGTGCTAACAGATCTGAACTTAACAGATCTGGTAAAGACTGTGAACAGAAAATTCAGAGAACAACTCACTGCTCGAAATTTAAAATCAACTTAAAACCTTACTCAACCAAGTTAAAATCAGTTTATTTAACATGGATTCTCACAATCTTTCTGAAATTGGGCATGATTCTAAACCTCCTCTGCTTAAACACAAATCTGAGTTTAAGCAGTGGAAAATTCGTTTCAGAAACTACATTACAGGTGTAGATCCTGACTACTGGATATTTATTTGCAAAGGTCCCTACATTCCACTATCTCTAAATGCTGATCAAGCTGCTCAGTACAAAACTACAAGAATTCCCATTGAGGATCCCAGTTTAAATCTTGATGAAGAAGAATATAAGAAAATCAAGATGGATCTTAGAGCTTATTCCATCCTTACACAAGCACTGAAAATGGATGTTCTGAAAAGATTAGAAAAATATGGAACTGCTAAGGGGGTTTGGGATGCTCTACAGATCATGTATGAAGGAAGTAGTGAAGTGACTGAAATTAACAAGGATAAGCTGATAAACCAATATGAAACTTTTTGCCACACCAAAGGAGAGTCAAATTCAAGACAACTTCATAGATTTGTTCAACTTGTAAATGATCTTGAAATCATGGGGGTGAATTACAAAGAAAAGGAATTGAACAACAAAATGCGGCACAATTTACCATAAAGCTGGAAACAAAATGTCACTATGTTAAAGAATACCCTTGATTTGGAGAGTACAAGCTTGGATATCATGATTGCAAAAATTAAGGCTCTGGAGATGGATGAAAGGAGTAGAAATCTCAGTGGATCACAAGTCATTGAGGCTTACAAGTTTCCATCAGAAACTCATTCTGTTGAGAATGCATTTGTAATTGAAGAAGATGACTTTCTTTCATCTGGTAACCAGTCAAAGACAACTGGATTCTGTGCTGCTCAACAACATAAACCCTCATCTTCTGCTCAGCCCACAGCAACACCCTGCAGTATACCCAATGATCAAAGATCTAAAGAACAGAAGGCTACTTACAATGCCTTTGTTGCTAGCTTTGAAGCCTATCTTGGGGGGAGACTCACATCAGCACACTTGATTCAAGAGGACCTAGAAGAGATGGATCCTGATGATGTTGAAGAAATGGATATACAATGGCAGATGGCCATGATTGCCATGAGAGCAAAGAAGTTCTTTCGTAAAGGGAAGAAACTCAGTCTTGATGAGAATACCAAGCTGGGATATGACAAATCCAAGGTTAAGTGCTTTAACTGTGGAATGACTGGTCATTTCTCTCGGGAATGTAATTCTCCCAGGAAGCAACACCAACTTTCAAAGACCCACACATGGACAGCATTCATCTCAACACAATACCAACTTTCAATCAAGCAACTCTTATCTACACCAGCAGCAGAATAAGCAACAGCCAATTCAGCAAAGACAACCTCTCCTGACTCATCAATCAAGGAAATAATCAACAAACTTCCATTGCACTTGTCATCAGACAAGATGGAGTTTGTGATTGGAGCTTGTATGCTGAGGAAGTCCAACCACAGTTTCAGAATCATGCACTTATGGCACATATCAATGATCGACCAACTCCAATGCCATCTACGGTAAAATCTAATTTATGTTTTGAAAAATGTGTTCTAGAAGTACAGGGGTATAGGGAACGCAATCATAAATTGGCTAATAAAATAAGAGAAGAAAAGGTGAAATCAGAGATGTTAAAACAAGAAATGAGAATTTATGAAGTTAAAATCAAATCTCTGTTATCTGACATGGAAACACTCCATGGTGAAAAGTACACACTTGTGGCTAAAAATGAGAGGTTAACTAAATTGTTGACCAAATCAAAAGCTGAGCAATCAGCTACTGAAGTGAAACTTGAAAAGTTTCAGCTCTCATCTGTCAAGCTGCAAGAGTTACTTTTGTCTCAAAAGGGGGCTAAAGATATTACTGGGATAGGATACAAAACTTGTCCTCCTCCATATAATGATAACTACACTGTTATGCCTGAGTCACTTACTCAATTAGATACAAAAGAATCAAAAATTATTGAAACCAAATCAATGATTTCTCAAACAACAAATCCTCAAAACAAACCAGGTGTTTACATTGAAACTGATGAGGATAAAATCAGATTGGGTCATCCTATCAAAATCAAAGAGTGCTCAGACAAACCTGTGGTTATGAAGAAACCAAAGAGCCCAGTCAAATCAATTGTGCCTTTTGTAAAATTTATTCCATAAAATCTTATAGTGAATAACACTGCTAAATGCTCAGTGAAACCATCTGCTGAAAGCAAATATGATTATGAGATTATATCTCCAAAAAATTCAAGCGAATCAGATAAGGTTTCATTGAAATTCAAGGATAAAACCAAAGTTCCCTTAGTCACCAAAGGGAAAACCACTTTTGTACAAAAATCTAAAGTGAAATCTGATTCACCATCTTCATCAAATATCAGACAAGGAATTAGGTTTATAGTTTCAACAAAGATCATGTAGAACAATTCGATAGGGAAATAAGGCAATACAGAAAGAAGCAGCATCAGTCCATAAAAACAAAGCAAGTCAGAATTATGAAACAATCTGTTGGCACACCAAAGACTGATATGACTTCTCCATCAAGATTAAAGGACAATCAAATGTATTGTGAATTCTGTGATATGACCAATCATAATACAGATAAGTGCTACTTCATGAGTACTGCTCTATCTGTGACATGAACAATCACTCAACGAAAAACTGTCATTTTAACAAATATTGTTCATTATGTGATATGACCAATCACAATACAATTGATTGTTACTTTAATCAAAAAGGATTGAAAATATCATGAAACAAGCCCATTTCATCGGTTCCAACTGACAAGGTCAGACATAAAAGTCCAACAAACCTGAACAAATCACTGAATTCTCTTCGAAAATATAAAATTAAAATGATTACTAACAAGAAAAAATCTGTTCATCCTTTACACAAAAATCAAAAGGAAAGATTTGTATACTCCTCTGACACATCAGATGAAATTGATGAAATCAAACTTCAAAGAAGTAATAGAAAAGTGCTAAAATCATCTTCCTCTAAAAATCAAACAAGAGGAAAATATCAAGAGGTAACAGTGATTGATGCAAAAGGACAACCCAAGACCATTATGGCTTGGGTTCCTCATTCTAACTAGTTCTTTTTGTGCTTGTAGGGTCGTTCATACAGGTCCAATAGCTTATGGTATGTGGACAGTGGATGCTCCCCACACATGACTGGAGGTAGTTCCCTCCTTCATGACTTCAAGCATATTCAAGGAACTACTGTAGCATTTGGAGGAGATTCACAAGGTGGTAGAATTACTGTAGAAGGTTCTGTGACAAATGGACTGCTGAGCTTTGATAAAGTGAACTACTGTGAGCAACTGAACTTTAATCTGCTCAGTGTGTCTCAGATCTATGACAAGAAATATTCCACTCACTTCACAGACTCTCATTGCTACATTCTGAAACCAGGATTTTACATTCCTGAAGAATGGGTTGTCTTGAAGACACCAAGGAAGAATAACACCTATGTCTTGAACCTTAATTCTGCTCATCCGTCTGAAGAGACATGTCTTTTGTCTAAAGCATCTTTTGATGAGTCACAAATTTGGCATAGACATTTAGGTCACACGAACTTTAAAATCATGAACAGATTGGTAAAAGGAAACCATGTAATTGGTTTACCTCAAAAAGAATTTCATTTTGTTGATCACTGTACTGCATGTCTTAAAGGAAAATAGCATAAATCCTCGCATAAGCCAAAGCTTGTGAACACAAACAATTCTCCTTTGAAGTTACTTCATATGGATCTCTTCGGTCCAACTCATGTCATGAGTATTGGAAAGAAGCACTATTGTTTGGTGAGCATAGATGACTTTTCATGATTTACATGGGTCTTCTTTCTACTTCATAAAAATGAGGCGTCCCAAATAATAAATGATTTTATCACAAAAAGAGAAAATCAACTTGATTTAAAAGTAAAATCAATCAGAAGTGACAATGGGACAGAATTCAAAAATGAGGATCCTAGTTCATTTTGCACACACAAAGGCATTGTTCATCAATTCAGTGCAGCTCGGACTCCACAACAAAATAAAGTGGCTGATAGGAGGAATAGAACTCTAATTGAGGCCGCACGAACTATGCTGGCAGATGCAAAACTGCCAATTACATTTTGGGCAGAAGCTGTCAACACTTCATGTTTTGTGCAAAATCGAACTCTGATTATTAAAGAAAACAATAAAACTCCTTATGAACTTCTTTTTCATAGAAAACAATTTATTGGATTTTTGAAGTCATTTGGATGTCCGGTTTAAATATTGAACACCAGAGACCATTTAGGAAAGTTTTCTCCTAAGTCTGACGAGGGATTCTTTGTGGGATATTCCTCTGTTTCAAAGGCTTTTAGGGTGTTTAATCCTAGATTAAACATCATTGATGAATCAACAAACATTCAATTCAATGAGCATTCTTTTCCTAAATCATCAAAGGGTCCTGATTGGTTGTTTGATATTGACTCATTTACAAGATCTTTTGATCAGTTTAACTTGTCAAATGCAGGATCCTCAGGCTCAGTGGATAAAAGGACTGATTTTCCTATGTTTCCACCTTCTTTTGTTGATCAAGCTAATAAAGAAGTGCCACTACAAGCTTCATGTGAGACCAGTTATTCAACATCAAAGTATTTCAACTGAGGCTAATCATAGCTCAATGCCTTTCCTTTTGTGAACCATCAACTGAAGTGAGAAACCCTGAACCAGCATGTGCTCCATTTGAAAACAACAGAAATTCAAATGATGAAAGTATCCATAGTGCTGCTGAAGCTGAAGATGCTGAACCTTTTGATTCCTTTCATCATTCTCCCACATCACCACCACAAGATGCCTCTCACCAAGATGATCTGAATGTCTCCAATCTTGATGTGTCCAATGCTGGTGATTTGATTCCAAGTACCAGGACACACAAGAATCATCCAGTGTCCAACATTATTGGTGATTTAGACGAGCGGGTGACACGAAGCCAGTCAAATATTACAAACATCTATTTGTTTTCTTATTTTTTGTGTCAAACTGTGCCCAAAAACATTAAAGAGGCTCTTCAAGACAATAGCTGGATTGAGGCAATGCAAGAAGAATTGCGACAATTCAAGAAACAAGAAGTATGGCAACTGGTGGATCTTCCCGAAGGTCAATGCCCTATCGGCACCAGATGGCTATACAAAAACAAGACTGATGACAGAGGGATTGTCATCAAAAACAAAGCAAGGTTGATAGCAAAGGGCTATACACAAGAAGAAGGAGTAAATTATGACGAGGTGTTTGCTCTTGTTGCCAGATTAGAAGCCATATGACTCTTTCTTGCATACTCTGCATCCATGAAATTCATAGTTTATCAAATGGATGTAAAGTGTGCATTTTTGTATGGAAAGATCTCTGAAGAAGTCTACGTGAGTCAACCACCAGGAATTAAGGATCCTGATTTGCCTCACTGGGTATACAAGCTTGACAAAGCTTTGTTTGGCTTACATCAAGCCCCTTGTAAATGGTATAAGACATTGTCATCCTTTCTTCTTGACAATGGTTATGAAAGATGAAAGATTGATCAGACTTTATTCAAAAAGAGAAAAAGGAATGAGATGCTGTTTGTCCAGATTTATGTGGATGATATCATCTTTGGCTCCACCAACAAACAACTCTGTAAAGACTTTGAAGATCTTATGCATTCAAAATTTTAGATGAGTGCTATGGGAGAACTCACATTCTTCCTAGGTCTTCAAGTACAACAAACATCCAGTGGAATCTTCATCAACCAGTCATAATATGTGGAATCCATGTTGAAGAAGTTTCACTTTGCAGCCAGTCAGTCCATCAGAACACCTGTTGATACAAAAGTGAAGATTGGTCCAGACACAGATGGCAAGTCTGTGGATCAGACTCTTTATCGATCCATGATTGGTTCTCTTATGTATTTAACAGCTAGTAGACCTGACGTTATGTTTGGTGTTTGTGTTTGTGCCAGATATCATGTAGATCCCAAGGACTCTCATGTTAATGCAGTCAAGAGGATATTCAGATATCTTAAGGGCAAACCTGCTCTTGGATTATGGTATCCTAAGGAAGGAGACTTCAATCTCTATGCATACACAGACAGTGACTACGGGGGATGCAATTTCAACAGAAAGTCCACATCCGGCGGTTGTCAATTTCTTGGTCCCAGACTGGTGTCATGGCAGTGCAAGAAACAGACCAATGTTTCTGTATTGACAGCTGAAGCTAAATACATTACAGCATCAGCTTGCTGTTCTCAAGTTCTTTGGATTCAAAACCAGATAATTGATTATGGTTATAATTTCTTGCAAACATCAATCCATATTGATAACACTGCTGCAGTCTTCATAACATACAATCCCGTTCAGCACTCAAAAACAAAACATATTGAAATTAGATATCACTTTTTGAGAGACTATGCTGAAAAAGGTTTAATCAAGCTGATTCAGGTTAACACAGACAATCAGCTAGCTGATTTGTTTACTAAGGCATTTGACCCAAGTCAGTTTGAATTCTTAATCCAATCAGTCGGCATGATTAATCTTGAGTAAAAATCAAAATTTACAAAAACATCAAAAAATTCACATCACAAAAATAAATCAATTTTGTGAAGTTCTTGATTTGTACTTAAAGGGAAATGATATAATTACAGTCGTTATATCATTCACTATGCTTAATTCAATATCTTGAAAGACTGACATGACTTAACTGATATATGGGTAGGCTCAACTTGGAACAGAAGATAAATGTTGTGATAAACTAAAGATCACATTTAACTGTGAATGCATCATCTCAAGAGCATGTAAGTATCTAACCTATCCAAGTGTATGTATGTGTAGTAACCTAAACACACCAGGTCATGATACCTTATGAATCTCATTCACATCAGTTTCACCTTTGTTTTACTGAGCAAAGACCTGGGGAAACAAGCACATAGTGCTGATGTCAAGATCCAAAAAGAGTCCCAATGAGGAACACATGATCAGGGTGACAAATAAAACAAAAATATTACATTTCAAGTGAATGAACAAAAAGTATCCCAAAGTGGATCACCTTCCAAAGTGAAAAGGAAAAAGAATCCTAATATGGATTATACAAAAATAAGGATCAGGTAAAAGAATCCCAATATGGATCCCCCTTACCAAAATGAATGAGATTTCATAATTTAAATGACCAGGTATTGAAAGTTGTGAGACAGTTCTACCATACAGTACATGAGGATAGTTGATCTTGCTATGCTTATGGGTGTGAGGTTCATGTTAAATGTTTAAACCAATCAAAACATGATAATAATCACATGCATTACAATATTGCCCAAGAATGAGTTTAAGAGGACAAACATACCTTTAATCAATAAGTTCATGACAACTTGTGCTTATGAAAGATAAGATTGATATGATCCCAAAATTTCAAACAATAGTACAAAATTTCTACATTTACAGATAAACAAAACAATCAAAAAGTCAGAAATATTTTCCTTAAATTTTATAAATTTGTTTAAAGTTTTTATCCCATATGGATATAAACTTTAGGGGGAGTAGTAAAATTTTAAAAGGAAATATTTACAAAAACATGAAATTTGCAAATGTAAAATAGGCAACATTGTTTAAAATCAAAATGGATAGTGTCTGTATGGAAATTATACCATAAACTGCTTCAGAAGATGCACAAGGCCCAAAATTAGTCAAACTGGGAATCATGTATCATATCAAGGATACAAGTCAATCCAAGCAAGAATTGACAATCTCAGAATCTGCTAAATCTTCATAAACCACCTATGATGCAGACTTATCTTCAAAAAATCGGAAACAGCTATGCAAAACCAGTCAGAATCATCCACTACACCTATATTAATTTTTGACAAGTTCAAAATTTAATGCGGGTAAGAGCATTGGTTAATATGGGTGAAGGTAACCCTTTTATTTAGACAATGCGGGTAACTGTTTTTGTACAAGTAAAACTTGTGCGGACAACAAAGTGTTCTTCCGCATTTGCTACAATAAATGCGGATAAGTTAACTTTGTTCACCGGCATTTGCTACAGTAATACTGATAAGTTAACTTTGTTCACCCGCATTTGCTACAGTAAATGCGGATGGGTAAAATTAGTTCTTCCACATTTGTTAGAGTAAATGCTGACATTTAATTTGTTCATCAGCATTTGCTACAGTAAATGCACCCATAGAAATTCTCTGTGCGCATTTGCTACTATATAGAACTTTTCAGCACTTGTAAAATTTTGTGAAAATTATGAGAAGTACCATAAATACTCATTTAATGTGAGTCATTTATTACATTTCAAATTTTGAGTGAACTTTTTATAGTGAGACGAGTGCCATATACTGTTATTCAAAATTCAAAATCCAAAATCCAAATCTTCTCAATCAAAGATCACCATGTTCAAGACTTACATCAAAACATCTCAAAGTGTCTGTTGAATCAAAGTGTTGACAAACATAAGGTGATTATCAGAATCTCAAAAACCGTCGACAGTCGAACAAAATGTTGAGTCGTGAAACCCTAATTTTAAGAAATTCTTAAAATACACTCTAGAACAATGGATTTACATGAATGACAGAGTTCATTAAAACCAATGTTAGTGTAAATAACAAGGATTTACTTTGGTTCAAAGTATAACTCAGACATCGATGAACAGGGGAGACAATTCCATGGCAATGTTGAAACCTAATCAACTGTCTGGAATGTAAAACTTTTGAAACACAATCAACATCATTACAACTCATGCAGAAAAGACAAAATTTTGAGTTGTTCATCAGTTAAAATCAAGATTAGGTCAAACCACCTAATGTAACAGTAACATGCAACGACTAAATTTTGACCTGAAAAGTCAAACTTTGTCAAATCAAACATCATTCATAATCATTTGAGATAAAATTGTCATAATGTTCACTAATTCATTCATATCTTTTGTAGATTTCATATGGCTAATCTGACTGGCAGTAAACTCCATAATGTCAGTGGCTTTCTTAATCCTGATGCCCCAGAAGCAGAAGGACTAAGGGATATGATCAGATTCATTGCTGCTACAAGAGTAGCTCATGCTATCACTATCAGACTAGTCATATATGAGAACTATATAAGATCATTCTAGGGAAATGCTGAAGTATTAAGGTTGATGGAACAAAAGTTATTTCAAGGAGAATCTCTGATGATCACACTTTGGTTATTTCAGAACAAACTGTGAGACAGTGTCTACAGTTTGGTGATGATGCCAACTCCCCTATAGAGTTTGATGATGATGACATTATGACATTCTTTGCCAATATTGGATATTAAGGAGGGTTTGAAGCAAAACAAATAGTCAAAGGACTGGTTGACTTACAATGGAGATTTCTTATACACTATGTCTAACACTGTCTATGCAAAAGAATGACTGGTTGGAATGACATTCCATTAACAACATCATCTCTTATATGTGCACTGTGCTTAAACAGACCATTCAACATGTCAGCCTATGTATTCAATGGTCTTGTTTCCAACATTCAAGAGGGAAGAAGGCATATGTTTCTCATGTATCCAAGATTTATCCAGTGCTTCATCAATGAAGCTTTCCCCAACATTGCACTAGAAGGTCCTATTCTGGATGTCCCTCACTATAATGCCAAGTCTTACAAGTATATCAAGAAAAGGGATCCAAGGAACTTTTATAGTGGTGCTTTCTTTCCACTACTACCATGGATGCAACAACTGATTAATCAACAAGAAGATGTTCCTGTGGTTGTGGAACAGGCTCAAGAAGAAGTTCATGTTATTGAGGAACAAGCACCATAGAATGTTCCTATTGAGGAACCTATTCAAGAATATGTTCAAGAACAAATACAAGAAACAGTTGAAGAACAGCCTGCTGCTCTAAATCAACAAATTGTTGATGAGCATGCAGTATTGAATAAAGAAACATTGAGGCCAGTGTCACCACTGATGAATGAAGATGGTGATCTTCACACTAGGCCTTCAATACATGAGACTGAGACTCATTCCCCATTTAGGGTTGATCCCATTGTATCACATCCACTTTCACCTATCCATACTCATCATATATCATCTCCATTTTCACCCATTCACACTCATGAAGAATCCTCCAACAGCTCCTCACATGAAGCTGCTGCTGCTTCTGATGGATCTGGTGAATCTACCAGTTCATCAGATTCTTCTGAATGATCTAGTGATGAGGAGGATTATCAATAAAAGAATTACTGAATTGGAGCTGATTGCTCAATTAAAGGCTGAAGTTGGAAGAGAAGCAACAGATTATGAAACTGAAGAAACAGAAAAGGTAGTACCTTTACGATAGGAAGAAGCCAGTGGTGTTAGGGATAATGATAGCTGGGATATGGTAGTACATTCTGATCCATCTACTAAAGATGAGGCTATGATGAAAGATTTGATGGAAGATATGGCCAGATATTCTTCAAGTGAGTTCAATATAGATGAGGAATTCAGGGATTACAATAAAAACACTAAATCCCTTTCTAATTCTGTAGTTGTAATTCCACCACACCCTATCCCAATAGAAGAAGAACTCCGATTGCAGCTTGTTCCTGCTATTACCTTAACTATTGAATAGCAAAACTTGATAAAAAATCCTTTGTGAAGAGTTCAAGGAAAAAGAAACAGTTGAAAAGAACAGAACAAAAGCTGAAAAACAGGAAATCACTACCGAAATAGAGGCTGTTGAGGAAAAACAACAGGCCAAAACTGATGTAACATCCACATCAGGACCCAGAGTGATTACATACAATAGAAGAGAAAGTATTTAACTAAAAAGGCAAAGGGAAAACTTCCTATGGTTGAGGAAGAACAACCAAAGAAGAAGGCAAAGGGAAAACTTCCTATGGAGAGTATGGTAGAGAAGGCTAAGACTAATGATCTTTTGATACATGCCATGTTCCTGATCAACCATGGATATGATGCTGATGTTGTGTTTAGCACGACTTATGAAGGGATTGTTGAGGAGGTGAAAAGGATAGAAAAGTTGCTGGACCCATCCTTTGTCACAGAATATGAGAAGGAGAAAGAGACTGTCAAGTTAACAACTAGTATCACAAAGCCTGCAAAGAAGGATGACACCCAAATAGCATATCCTGATCCCTACAGTATGACAGATAGGGAGATGAAGGATTATCTTTCTAAATAGGGATTTACAAAAAGAAAGCTTGGGAACATGAAAACCAATTCACTAAGGGCTGCTATATTGAAAATGATTAATGAGAAAAGAGATAGGCTGAAATCTCTTAAAAAAGAAGTGATTGGGAAGAAGTCCAGAACAAGAACATCTGCATAAGATGTACAATTAACAACAAAAGACAAAGATGTTCTGGCCCCTATTCTGCACAAAAATTTAGAGTGGTTCATTGAACCTTCATAACTGAAACTTCAAGAAGGTTTGACCACTGCTGAGATGATTAGAGGGGTATCTACTCCCAAAAGCAAAATAGATGTCAAAATCATTGCCTGGAAGTACGATAGTAGTTGGAACATGTTCATGGTGAAGAGAATCTCAGGCCTGGTGTAGTTCTTTACTAAATATATAGCCTTAGTGAATGTCATGAAGATCCATGATTTGAAAGAGTTAGTTGATTTGGATCTAATCAATCATGATGGGATGTACATGGGTTATGAGTTTGTGGATATACTGAAGATGTTTAAGAGAACTAATAACTTCAAGTCTTTAAAAGCCATCTGTACTAGAAAAGCAAAACATTCAGGAATCCCTTTGAACAAAGAAGAAAAAGAGAGGCTGAAGAGGTGGTATTCCCAGAGCTGCATGTGAAACCAACAGAAACATTAAAAAGAAAATTGATTGCTGGAACACACAAGACCAAACCAATTTCCAATGTGTTTTATGATGAGGAAACCTATGAATTGGTTATTGAGAGGAAATGGGGAGGAAAGAAGCTCCTAAGATCAGAATCTTTAGTGGTTATAAAGTGAGATTGCTTGATGAATCCTATGTGCACTACATATACACAAGACACTTCAGACCCCTCAATAATAAGGCTGCTAATGATGATTTAGAGTTTATGCGTAAGTGTATCAAGATTCTCAAAATGGCCTTTAATAGGATAATCAATAAAAAAGAACAAAGAAGGAAGAAGAAACTGCCACTGCAGATGGGAAACATTGTCAAGCTTTAAATGGATGCTGATGATTCCCTCCTGATTCATAGAGATGGGTTATCATCAATTTCAGTTTGGGAACCCATCTCCTTGAAACAAATTCCCATTGATGCAATTTACACCATGAGTGAGATGAAGATACATGTACTAAGCAGAGACAAGATGAAAGAGGCAAAGGATTTTTCCAACATGATCAAGGCAATCCTGAACCCTTCTATGGCTGAACCTGTACTACCTGCTGAAGCTGCACCAACACACTCTCCAACAACAGTCCAACAGAAGACATCACATCAAGACCCACCAGAATCATCACAACCACCACCACCATCACACTCTTGAGGAACCCATGCAGTATAATCCTTAAGGGGTATTGTTAGACCCTGAAAGGATCATACTTGCCAACTTAAGAGGTGGTTGGAGGTTGTTCTGGTTGGAAAACATCACAATAGAAGACTTATTTACAGAAGAACAAAAGACAAGAAAAACCTAAGTGTGAAGTACCTGCATTTGTTAATGCGGATGACTTGTGAACAAATGCTGACAAGTGTTTGTTCACCCGCATTAACAAATGCAGATAAAGACAGAAGAAATGCTAAAGACTTGTTCACCCGCATTAGTCCATGCGGATGAACAAAAGGAAATGCTGAACAAGACTTGTTCATCCGCATTAGTTTATGTGGATGAATAAATGATGAAATGCTGACAAGACTTGTTCACTAGCATGAACTAATGTGGATGAACTAAGTTAATGCTGATTACAAGACATAAATGCTGATGAAGACATGTTCATCCGCATGAACTAATGCGGATGAACAACTTATAAATGTTTATATTTATTTTGTACTTAGACTAGATTCTCATATATAAGTCTAGGGTAGTTTAGTCTTTTGCACAGGCAATGTGTATGCCTATAAATAGGGTTTCATACCCTATCTTTGTATGGTTTTTGACTTCAATAGTTATAACATCAATATTATACATCTTTGACTTCTGTGTTCATGTGCTTCATTTACTCAAACATTTATTTCAGTTTCAACTGTTCTGTAATATAGTAATTCTCCGACTATATTACTGACTTAGTCTGCATATTCGATCCTAGGTTGAGTCACATCAACCGAGAATATCATTCTCAAACCCAGTCACAAGAAGATATTCTTACATGATAATTCCATCTCTGCCTGATAATACCTGTTGAGTGTAATCCGCCTTATGTAATTTTTATTTCTTTTTGCGTTATTAGTACTTGTTATTTTGTTATAATTCCGCACCTAAACTTCATATTCATCGCAGGAAAAATACACTTTGTATAGTAACCGTCCCTATATATATGTATATATATGTGTGTTTGTGTGTGGAGGTTTAAAATGAAAAACATCAAAAAAGAGAAAACAAGGGAACCATTCTTACCTACACATTTTAATTCCAAATATTCAAAACAAAAAAGCAAAAAAAAAAAACCTATTTCAACGCAAATAGAAAAAACAATAAAAAGGCATATTAATTTTATTTGTGAAATATAATTTTTTTTTGTGAAACACATTGATTTCACATATGAAGTAAATGTGAGTTTTTTTCCCTCTTTTCTTTTACTAAAATTGTATGATTTCTATTTTTTATTGAGTTTTTGAAATTGAAATACGTGGCTGCAAAATGGTTTCTTAGTTTTCTCTTTTTTTTGGTGTTCCCCATTTAACCCTCCCGTGTATATATATATATATATATATATATATATATATATATATATATATATATATATATATATATATATATATATATATATATATATATATATATATATATATTTGTATGTATCTATAAGTATATATATACATATATATCTATATATAAGTATACATATACATATATATCTATATATGTATACATATACATATATATGTATATATATACATATATATATATATAAATACACATATATATCTAAATATATGTATATATATACATATATATATATATATATATACATATATACATATATATATCTATATATATCTATATATATATATATAGATATATATATGTATGTATATATATATATATATATATATATATATATATATATGTATGTATGTATATATACACATATATATAAATATGTATGTATTTATACATACATATATATATGTATATATATATATGTATATTTATATACTAGTAAGGGACCCGCATAATACGGCGGCAGAGAGAATTCACAACGATATATTCGTTTTCTGTTAGGTTATTAATCCTTTCAATGATATATTGTATTATACGTCTATCTATTAGTTTTCTTATTCATAGCATTGGTATATTATTAATGTCATGAGTCTTATTGATCAAAATTGTTTTGCAGTCTAATAGAAAAAGTGTCCACGGGACGCGATGGGTTTTTGTTATATGCAAATTACAATTTGTTTACAACTCTTGCGGTGTCTTGTTGGGTTTCATCTTGGTTTTCATTCTCTTGAATGATTTTCACTAAACGAAGGGGCTTTAAAACACACAAATTTAGACAAATTTAAACAAAATATTTGGGTTTCAAATAAACGTATTTTACCATTCATGATTTAATGATGAAAAGTAAGCTCGGATTCTTTATCTTAGAACAATTAGTTTCCATATTCACAATTACTATCAAGATAATAAGCAAAAACTGTGAAAACCGACATCGATGTAAGTCGAATTAGTAACTACAAACACTTAGTTAATGATGAAAAATAGAGTTAGAAAATATAAGCTACTTGATACATTGAAGACACGAGAAAAAAAATAGAGATGATTTTGTAATTGAAATCGAAATCTCTCATAAAAAGGGATAAAAATTAGAGATGACTAATGGAAATAGAAATCTCTCATAAAACGGGGTAAATTAGTAATATTATCAAGTAATATTATCAAGTCACAGTGATTGACTAAATTGAAGATATGTATTCTTTCGGAAGACATTAAATTGACTTCGGAAGAAAGTTATGTCTTCAAAACTAACAACTATTTACTAAAGAGTTTAACTTCGGAAGAAATTCTGATATATGTTCCAAAGCTTAAGTATGCTTCTACGTATTTATATGTTTTGAAGGACAATTTTCTT
Organism: Flaveria sonorensis; assembly: GCA_025506505.1. Taxonomy (NCBI): domain Eukaryota; kingdom Viridiplantae; phylum Streptophyta; class Magnoliopsida; order Asterales; family Asteraceae; genus Flaveria; species Flaveria sonorensis. Next base: position 18,758,155 of record CM046440.1, on the reverse strand, counting down.
CCGAAAGCAATTAAGTCTCGAAAGTTTTATCCATCCTTTGAATAAAACTTCCAAAGTTTAATATCTTCTGAAACCAAATATGTCTCGGAAGCAAAATTACTCTAAGTACTTTTTCATCAGAAGCAATTCTTTCAAACTAAGGAATATCTTCCGAAGTCAATTCAGCTTTGGAAGATTTCTCAAAAATTTACGAATACAAATTACTTTCTGAAAATTTTCTACTTCCAAGATAACTACCTTTTGGGCACTTATTCAGAGGCGGGACCGAAATTCAGATTTCAATGTTTATCTCTTGCAATAACTTTGTCTCAAATTCAAGCATATAAATACCTTTTTTCAACAGGTCTCCCTCTTACTTCTTCCTCTTCATCTGCAAATCTTTTAGCCCTAAATCACCCATAAACCCTTGTTGTTCTTCACTTTCTTCTTACTTAAGCTTCCTAAAATGGCCATCCGTGAACCCCAAAACCAGCCAGACTTATCCATGCACCTGCACAGGCAACACAACTAGGTTGCTCTGTTGTCGTCTGAGAAAGATTCCAGTTTCTCAAACGTTTATTGCTTTCTATCTCAATCATCATACCTCACTGCACTCATAATAAACCCTCCACTATATGAAGAACAACTGCTGGAGTTCTGGAGGACCTGCCAAGAGGTCATCTTGGACGGTGAGAAGACATTGTCTGCATCAGTGCATGGGAAGACTGTTTTCAACACATCAGCCACCATCAACACTCATCTAAGGCTGGATGATGAAAAAGGCGACTTTCCTTCCCTAAAGAAGCTGTCAATGGATCATTCAGGCAGATGGGCTACGAAAGGGACTACTCAGTCAGGACCTTCAAGAAGGGTAAGGTCTTTTTCCAATGGAAGTGCCTCCTTTATGTTATAATCCACTCTGTATCAAACAAACATAGAGGATGGGATCAAATTCCTAAATACCTATCCTATATAGTCCATGGGATGGTCTAAGGGTCAAGTTCAAGTACTCTCAGTTTGTTTACACAAAACTTAGACTCCTTAGAGTATTACATGTTCCCTAGATATGTCCAACACATTCTCAACTGTGAACTGTGCTCACAGTTGAGGGGAATAGGTAGCACTCTTAAATTGGGACAGATGAAGCCCGACATCTTCAAAATCATGAGAAATTCAACTGTTGGTTTCTCAGGGGTAGAAACAACCCTTGTCCCAAAAATGTTAGAGCTCCCTTCTCAAGGTGACAACATGGCAACACTAGCCAATGTTAAACACACACCTTCTTTATCTTCACAGCCTCAAATAACCATCACCTATTACTGAAAATCCAAACGAACCCCTACTCAGCCTATTCAGATTGAGCAGGCCCCCATACACTTACCCATGCAGGAGGAAGTGGAACCAAGAGCTCCTACTTCCCCTGAGGAACAAACCACTCTCATTATTTCTTTGATCAGTGCTGAGGTTCCTCATGCTCAGCCTAATGAGCTCATTACCCAAGCTACAAGCCTTCACTGTGAGTCTCAAAACTTAAGTGAACAACCTTCAGGGGACAGTTACTATCTCCAGCCTCTAGACTTAAACCAACCAATCCCTAACCTCCAATTCTATGATGATGAGGATATGGGATTCAGTGATTACCATGAATCTATTTTCTCCTCCCCTACTCAAGGAGAGATGAGTGCTCCTAAAACTCCTATATCTAGCCTATATCATCCACACACAACTGAGGTGGACCTTCTTGAACATGTTCAGGAGGTCCATATGGAAGAGGCTCTAACTTTAGAAAGTGATTATATCATTAAGACCTCAACCATGGCAACCCAACCCCTTAACACTTCTCATGAAGCTATCATGGAGCAGGGGAAATCTAGAGCCCAATAACCAATATCTAATGGTAAGGGACATGACTTTGGTTATGTTCTCTCATCCCCCTATGATTCTTCTGATGAAGATGAGGGGAGTCAGCAACAAAGGGTGCAAACATTGTCATAAACATGTACTTACTTGGTCCAAAGGTTAATCACCTAAAATCACAACTAGCTACCTTACAAAGGCAGATCCTTGATCAGCAACTTAAGATCACCGATCTCAAGGTCAAGTTAGCTAAGAGGCCTGCATGTGACATCCATCACCAAAATAGGTGTATTAACTATTGACTTTGACCGTTGACTTGTGATGAAATCAACAAAGGCTGATTATGAACTTTAAGAACAATAAGAGCATAATCAGGTTGATTCCCCCAAGGATCTTTTTAAATCTCTCAATAAATATAACAATAGATTGTTATATTGTATTCAACAAACAATAATCATCATTCGAAAACCCATGATTAATGCTATGATATCAGTGTGTGTGTTTGTGTGTGATTGCTAGTGATTGAAATGCTTTGAATGATAATAAACTGCTTGATTGTATTGATTGTTCAAAAGCTTACAAAGGATTAGGGTATAATGCTATTTATAGCCTATACAAAAAGCTATATACAATTACTAAAATACCCTTATGTAAAATAAAATTACATAAATAATCCTAAGTCTATATGCTGTCCACTGTGGATGATAGACTGTCCGTTGTGGATATTGAATAAGTTGTCCACTGTGAACATTTGTTGTGTGATTGCTTTGTATGTTGTCCGCTGTGGAGTGTTCATCTGGTGTGGATTGAACATCTGTTGTGGACTATTCATTTGCTGTGGACATTGGTCATTTATTGTATGAGTTGGCCATCCGCTATAGACACTTATAAGTTGTTCTTCATCCGCTGCATGGACTTGGTCATCCGCTGTGGGCATTTATTCATCCGCTGCCGACACTTATCAAAATTTCTTTTATCTACAAACTAGAAAAAGAAATTTAACCAATAATTAGTGTATGTTATGAATGTTAATGATGCTGATGTTAGTTAATGATTGTTTGAATGTTAGAACATATTATGTTTGATTATGGCAGGCATTATCCTTTTAAGCATTATCCTATTAATGCACTTGTTGAGTCCAATGATACTCCCCCTAAGGATGATGTTGCCATCACTTTAATGTTTGCTTGTTAATGTTTTGTTTGTTAGTAATAATGTGTGTGTGCTTGTGTTTGATATGAATGATTGTAAAGATTATGTGACTGACTTAAAATGTTTGATTGCATGGTTACTTGTTTGTTTGATTTAATGATTTAATGTTATGCATGTTTGCATGATTGAATGATAGTATTTTTCTGATTACACATGTGTAAATAGATTGTAATGTATGTGCTGATTTGTATATGTTTGCTTTTATGATGAATTACTTGTATGATTAATATTGTGTATGTTTATATGCATGATATCCATGTATGATTGTTTGTTTTTCCTGTTTGATTTGTTAGAAAGGTTAGATATGTATGTTTGGTTGTTTTTGTCTGTTTGATTGTTAAGGAACCTTTAGGAATGAGAGGGACCAGATTCTTCTATATTCTTCTGCACTTCTGATGTGTCCTTCAAGGCTTCTTTAACATCTTTCTCATTTTCTTGATCCTTTTTAGCTTCTTTTATTTGATAAGATAATGGAGTGATCCTTAGTGTATTTCTATAGTTTACAATGTGCTCAACAAAATAGTAACATCACTCTTTTGATCCTCATATTTGCTCTGAATAGTTAGATGAACTAGTTGTTCAAGTGTAGATTTGTCTAGGCTCTGCACATCAATGTTGCTAACCAGTGTGGTTACAATATGTTTGCCCTTCAGGATCTCAAGGTTGTTGTTGTCTGATATCCTCATGCCAGTTATGCCTTCAATATGTGTTTGGGGTTGCTGATTTGTTTCTAGTTTTTGTTTGAGTGCAGCATTCACATACACAATCCCCAAATTCTTAGCATGTGTATGAAATAACAGCAATCTCCCTTGCATAGCACATCTTCTGTTACAGGGAATGTCTTGGTTTTCAAAAATGATACATAGGATGGATGAAGGAGTTTGATTTTCATAGGATCAAACAACCTTATATCAGATGCTTCTTTACGTTCTCGCTTTCTCTTCAATACCAATTCAAAATGTGTTTCATCATAGTACCACTTGGTAATTGGATGATTGTACTGGTTACCATCAATCTTCTTCATGATTAACTTTAAATCTGATGGTCTCAATTGATATCCAACTCTTTCCAACAATTCACTATCAACATGAGATGATGATTGTTCTTCAATTTATTTCTTTTATTTGCTTGCTGACTGTTGCTCTCTTCTCAACTTGGCCCAATGAAGCTTATCTTCTCTGTCTGCTTTGCCTTCATCTCATGACGATGTCTATTCATATAAGTTCTCAAGATATGATAGAAATATACTCCCTTGGGATTGTTTGTGTGATTGACCATCCTCAATTGCATCAGATCCAATCAGACTCCATAGCTTAATGATCCCAGTTAAGATATGTATGATAAGTATTGGACAAGTCCAAATACTCTCTTTATAAGTACAACATCCCAAATTTCATCATACTTCTATGATACAATCTTTCTCTCATCAGCAAATGTTGTTAGAGTGATTTTGTCATACAACTTTACAAAGTTGGTGTTTGCATTGATCATCTCTCTCACCTTATTTCCTTTTGGCCATAGCGTGTGAGGCATGAGTTGCCTAGGCTCTACTTTAGGATGAAGCTTAGGTGGAGCATTATGATAGGTTGATAGAGATGAGGCTAGATATGGTCTAGAGATCTATGATTTAGAGCATTGGCCAATATGTTCTTGTAGATCTCTCTTGCCATGTCTTTCATCTGTGATAGAGATCTGCTAGCATATGATCTGTATGGTATTCTTGTGTGACTCAACCAGCTTTTCACCTGGGAGTAGCTCATTTTGTTTATTTGAGGATCTTTGGGCAGGTTCTTTTGAAACAATTGTTGATCTTTAATTTCCTTATATCTTTTGTATGTTTTCTCTTGTTCATTTTTCATGACTTCTTGAAAGTGTTTGAACAAGTCTTTAACCTTTGAGAGGTTAAGAAGTATGAAAGATTTATAAGGAAATCCTCTAGCAGTTAACTCAATTCCCATTAAAGTTTCTGGATCATCTGCGAAGAGTTCATGTATGTTTTGCATAACATCTTCATTTCTATCTTCATCTTCATCATCAAAATCACTCATGATGATTATAGGTTGTTGATCATGAGTTTGATCAATTTCTCCTTCTTCTATAGTTGCAGCCTTAGAGGGTTCATCATCATCCACTGGTTCAGCTTTGACTTTCAATAGCTTTAGTGGTGGTTATTCAGGTTCTTCTTGTTCTGGAAAGTGCTGCTTTCCCTTCGTCAAAGATGCTAGGAACAACCTCTTTCTTTATCTTTCATATGTTTTTAAAAAAGGCTGTGATGATGATGAGGCTTGATCTTTGGTTGGTTTGGGTTGTTCTTTCAAGGATTCAGCAAATTGCTTGATTAGCTCCTTTTATTTTTTAGATAGTGGTATCTACAGCCATAATACTTGTTTCAGTGGTTTGAGTTTCTATAGTGTGGAAATGTTGTTTGAGAATGGGTGAATAATGTATGTTTTCAAAAGGGTTTTCCTCATCAAACAGTTGATCCATAGAGTATGACTCTTCAAGAATAATGAGTGCTAATTCTGTATGTTGTTCGTCAGAGCTTGTTTCTTTTGCTTGAGTCATACTCTGTTCTTCAAAGTCATCACTCGGTTCATGTTCTTGACCTTCTGAATGTTCTTCTTAATTCAGCTGAGTGTTTGTATGTTCTAGCTCTCTGTTCAGCCTTCTTATCTCTTCTTCTTGAGTATAGATCTTCTTCTTCAATTTATCTATTTCAGAATCTTTGGCATCTATCTGCTCAGTTAGATAGGCAACATCTAATCTGGTGCTATTTAAATCTTGATCTTTTGCCTTAATTTCTTCATTTGATTGTTTTAGTTGTTGTTCCAGGAATTGAACAATCAACTTTTAAGCCTTTTGATCTGCAGAGAGCTTCTCTATCTCATCGTCTTTGTGTTTGAGCTTTTCCTTCAACTTCTTAGCTCTATTGTTTGACTTCTCAATTAGCTTACTCTACTCAATGAATAAAAACAATTTAGAGTATTCAATCTCATCCTCTGTTGGAATCTCACTGCCCTGTTCTTCACCTTTAACAGGTTCAGCAGTGCTTTGCTGTTCTAGATCATGCTCTTGAGCTGATGAGGTGCCAACTTCTTCTTGTTGACTTGTGTGTTCTTCCAAGGATGCATCAATGTCTCTCAAAAGAGAAGACAATGTTTGTTGATCAGAAAAGGTTGGGTTTTGTGGTGGTGAAGGCATGTAATGCTCAAACTGAGATTGTTCTTGTTCTTGTTGAATGAATGGTTCTGGATCAGGAACAATTGGGTCTATATGATGTATGATTTATTCAGGCTCAGGAGCAGCTTGCTTATCTTGTATGATTGGGATAGGTTGTATTATTGGTTGTTGGTGACTCATATTTTGAAACATCATCTGAGGCTCACCTTGCCTGGAATCCTCATGAAAATGTCTAGTACAGGGAGGTTATGATCAATCATGTGAGCAGGAACAGGCACTTCAGCTCCATGATACAGACTTGATTTGATCCTTGAAAAAACATGTACATTGAAGTGAACAGGCTGAAAAATGGCACCTTCTCTTGGGATGTCTGGTAGGAGAACATCAATAATCATCTGAAGGAAACTTGGAAAAATCTGAAACTTGTTCCTCCTTAGTTAAGTTGTAGACCATCTCATTTAACACTTGTGCAGTAAAGTTGAATGGTCTCCTTGCAATGATGCTTGCAATGGTTGAAGAGCTTGAAATATTCAAAAATTAATTAATTAATAATAATAATAATAATAATAATAATAATAATAATAATAATAATAATAAAAATAATAATAAAAATAATAATAAAATATAATAATAATAATAATAATAATAATAATAATAATAATAATAATAATAATAATAATTATAATAATAATAATAATAATAATAATAATAATTATAATAATAATAATATAATAATAATAATATAATAATAATAATAATAATAATAATAATATAATAATAATAATAATAATAATAATAATAATAACAATAATAATAACAATAATAACAATAATAATAATAATAATAATAATAATAATAATAATAATAATAATAATAATAATAATAATAACAATAATAACAACAATAATAACAACAATAATAACAACAATAATAACAACAACAATAATAATAATAATAATAATAATAATAATAATAATAATATAATAATAATAATAATAATAATAATAATAATAATAACAATAATAATAACAATATAATAACAATAATAATAACAATAATAATAACAATAATAATAACAATAATAATAATAATAATAATAATAATAATAATAATAATAATAATAATAATATATAATAATAATAATAATAATAATAATAATAATAATAATAATAATAATAACAATAATAATAATAACAATAATAATAATAATAATAATAATAATAATAATAATAATAATAATAATAATAATAATAATATTTATGACCTTCCTTTTATGGTATCAGAGCCATGGTATTCTTGTTGATGTATGAGTGTTTGTTTCAACACTTATCTCTGATATTCAAATATGAATATTATAAAAACAGAAGATACTGTTAAAAACAGTATGGAGGAAGAATATGATATTCCTCACAATTTAGATTTATTTAATAAATGGACTATTCCAAAAATTGATTACAAACTAATTTATAAATTAGGAACTTTTGAAAAACTGGGGTTAAAACAAGTTGTTAAAACAACTGAGGAAACATTTTCCTTAAATACTGATGAAATGATAATAAAATTATTATCAAAAAGAGATTTACAAAAATACAAAAAAGAATATAAATTTATTCATATAGGATTAGTGCAAATTGCATTTAAGCCTCTAACTTTAGAAGGCTTACCAGAAAGTTTTGTAGCAGCTCTTAGAGATGCTAGAAACTTAAATTGGAAACAATCACTTATGGGGATTGTTCAATCTAGCCTGGCACATGGTCCAGTCTATTTTAATGTTTATCCTAATTTGCAATTATCATTATCTGATGTTAATATCTTAGATGCTTTAACTTTGAATGTTAAAACGCATGGTTACAATTACGTACCAGGATCAGAGGTAATATGTATCTGTTACCGAATTTATTATAAGCCTTTATTTACGCTTAATCCTCATTGTAAAATGGTAGATAAACCTTTAAATGAAACTATTCTAATAGAAACTAATTTTAGCAAAGCTAATATTACGACCAGAAGAAAAATAAAATGGGAAGAAATTAATTTTCCAGAAAACTGGCTACTAGATAAAGCTAGCCCATCTCAACAATATGTGGATAATAATCCTATAAATATATCACAAACTAATGAAGGGTCAGTTCAAATACAATTTGAAAATAATAAAATAAAATATGAACCCTCTTTGTCAAAATCAGTGTCATCACACTATTATATTTCTCCTGTAGATTACACGGTTAAAAGTCCTTCTAGGGCGTCAACATCTAGGATTAAGGAAGAATTTCTGAAAGAAAAATAGATGAATTAAGAATAAACTCGGATAATATAGTTCGAGGAATTAAAATAGATCCGGAACTAACCGAATCAGAAATAAATTTTGTATAATTATGAATACAAAAGAAAAATTAGATTTTACTCCGGGGTCACCGGTAAGAGAAGAAATTTCTAAAGAATTTCTTCAACCCAAATGGGAATTATTTAGAACATGGTTTGTCAAAAATTTTGAAAAAACAGACAAAGAATTTTTCAGAGAAGAATTTTATAATGAATTAAATGAGAAACAAGAGATTATACCTTTTGTTCCATGGTTTATTGAAAAATATACTAATAGTATTATTTCTGTTATAGAAAGAAATTTTAATATTAATGGAAACATAGTATCAAATGTTTTCCCTCCTACTAATGGTTTTAAAATTGAAAAACAAGGAGAGGAAAGATACTATCAAGCTTTTCAAAAACTTCTGGAAGGTGAAACCTTGCAGACGACTATTTCTCATATAAATGGTTTAATAAAACAACAAAATTATTCAAATCTTTATTTAATAATAATTGGAGAACAACTCCAGGATATTTCTAAAAAATGGATAAAATATTATGCCATTTAAAAGAAAAACAAAGTATCATAATAAATGATCAGATAAAAAATAAAGAGTCTATTGCGACTCCTAGCATTCAATTACCTCCTAAGGTAACAGACTTCAAAATAAAATCTGAAGAAATTTCAATGCAAACGTTAAATGATACGATCAATATTTTAAAAAATTTAAAGATAAGTACATTATCAGATTTTGAAGATAGTCTAAAAGAAGAAGATTATAAGCAAAAGATCAATGATGAGATCATGAGGTTATCTAAGTTTGCTGATAAGCCAACTCAGAGGATGTATTATTATCCTAGGCCTACTCCACAGGATGTTCTAATAGAAGAACATGAATACGTAATTAGTAATTCGTATAGTGGAAAAATGATCTATGAATGGAATATAGATGGTCAAACAGAAGGACAGATTTATAATACTGTCCATAGGATGCTTATGTATAGCACTATTTGTCAAAACAATAAGAATACAGTTAAGACAATAGCTCAGATGATTATATCAGGTTTTACAGGCCAACTTAAAGGTTGGTGGGATAATTATCTATCAGATTCAGATAGACAAGAGATCCTCAATAGTACAAAAGAGGACAATGGTGTTGTTGAAAACAACTCAGTTTATACTTTAATAGTCAATATTATAGAACACTTTACAGGCAGATGGTCTGATAATTCAGAGAATATTAGGACTCTTCTACAAAATCTTAAGTGTAGAACCCTAACATCTTTTAGGTGGTATAAAGACACTTTCTTAAGTAGAGTTATGGAACTCCCTGAGTCTAATAGCTCACATTGGAAGTCAAAATTCGTAGATGGTCTTCCGTATTTATTTGCAGAAAGAGTTAGGAATAACCTAAGAAAAGGAGGAATAAGTATAAATTATGATGATTATACTTACGGCAAGTTAATAGGAACTTGTATTCAAGAAGGTTTAAATTTATGTAATGAAATTAAATTAAACCAACAAATTAAAAAACATTCTTTAAATGAAAAGAAACAATTAGGTGAATTCTGTAGTCAATTTGGTATAGAAGGAACCTTAAATAATACTAGGAAAATTAAGAAATCTAATCCCTACCAACATCAAAAAAGAAAAAGGAAAAGGGAAGATAGGAAAAAATAAAAGAATTCAAAGATATGAGGAAAATAAGCCTTCGTATAAGACTTATAGGTCAAAATTAATCTGTAAGAAATGTGGGAAAATAGGTCACACAGCAAAAACCTGCTGGGTTAGGAAAAAGCTTAATAAGCTAGAAGATGAAGATTTAAAAAATCAAATCTCAAAGATACTTTTAGAATCAGATACCGAATCTGATCAATCTTCTAATAAAGATTTAAATATTTTAGAAAATGAAAGTCTATACTCTTCCTCTGAAGAAGAAAACTGTTGTAAAAACAACTGTTGTAATAATACTTCAGAAGAAGAAGAAGAAGAAAACATTTATAAAATAATTTCACAATTCCAAAATATGGAAATAAATGTTTTAACAAGTGAAATACTTGAATTATTAAAAGTGGTAGATGATCCACAAATTAAAGAGAAAATAATCTCTTCATTTATGGAAAAACAAGAAGAAGGTCCTTCTTGTTCAAATCTTAAAGATCCAAAACCATTTTCTTTGGCAGAATTAAAAATTCAATTAAACCAGAAAAGTAAAGATAAAAAACCTGTTGATATACAACAGTTAAAAAGAGAAATTGACAATTTAAAATCTGACATAAAGATTTTACAACAAAATAATAAAGAATTAGACAACAGAATAATATGTCTAGAAAAAGATAAATCAAACATACAACCAATAGAAGAATCAGAATTATATTTGAAAAATATAAGAGAAATAATTACTTCTCAAAAATGGCATGGAAAAATTAAATTACTAATAGGTAATAATTTCTTAATAGAAGTAGTCGCACTCTTTGATAGTGGTGCAGATTTAAATTGTATACAGGAAGGATTAATTCCTACAAAATATTATCATAAAACTACTCATACTCTCAGTCATGCTGGGAAAGGAAAATTAGAGGTAAATTATAAAATCCCTCAAGCTTTTATTTGTCAAAATAATACTTGTATTAGTACAAGTTTTGTATTGGTAAAAAATTTAGGTAACCAAGTTATACTTGGAAGCCCTTTCTTTGACAAAATATTTCCTTTAAAAAATGTAGACCGTACTGGAATAACTGGTACGTATGAAGGAAAAGAAATTATTTTTAAATTCATTTCTAATCCAATATCAAGAACATTAAACAATTTAAAAGAAGAATTGTTAAGAGCAAAGATAAATCAAATTGATTTTCTACAAAAAGAAATATTTTCTTTAAATATTCAACAAAGATTAAATAGCCCGAAATTACAAGAAAAAATTAAACTTATAGAACACCAATTTAGTTTACAGATATGTAATGATCATCCCAATGCTTTCTGGGATAGAAAGAAACATATTGTTTCACTTCCATATGAAGAAAATTTTAATGAAAGACAGATTCCGACCAAGGCTCGACCTTGTCAAATGAATTCCGAATATATGGAATTATGTAAACAAGAAATAAAATCTCTTTTAAACAAGAATTTAATTAGAAATTCAAAGTCTCCATGGTCATGTACAGCTTTTTATGTTAATAAACATTCCGAACAGGAAAGAGGTACACCAAGATTGGTTATCAATTATAAACCCTTAAATAAGGTTTTAAAATGGATTAGGTATCCTATACCTAATAAGAAAGATTTATTAGACAAATTATATGAGTCAAATATATTTTCTAAATTTGACTTAAAGTCAGGATACTGGCAAATACAAATTGAAGAAAAAGACAGGTATAAAACTGCTTTTACAGTACCTGTTGGGCATTACGAATGGAATGTTATGCCATTTGGATTAAAAAATGCCCCATCAGAATTTCAAAATATTATGAATGACATTTTCATTCCTTATAGTGAGTTTATGATTGTCTATATTGATGATATCCTTGTATTTTCAAAGGATATTGAGACTCATTTTAAACATTTAGAGATATTCAAAAATATAATTTTAAAGAATGGTTTAGTTATATCTAGACCAAAAATGTCTCTTTTCCAAACTAAAGTCAGATTTTTAGGTCATAATATTGATCAAGGAAATATAATTCCGATCAATAGAAGTATTGAATTTGCGTCTAAATTCCCAGATGAGATTTTAGAAAAAACCCAATTACAAAGATTTCTTGGAAGTTTAAACTATATTCTTCCTTATTAAAAAAATTTAGCAGAAGATACGGCTTTATTATACGATAGGCTAAGGAAAAATCCTAAGCCATGGTCTATCGATCATACTAAAGCAGTACAAAAAATTAAGCAAAAGGTTAAAAACCTTCCTTGCTTAACAATAACAAACCCAGAATGGGAAAAAATTGTTGAAACTGATGCCTCAGATATAGGCTACGGAGGTATATTAAAACAAGTATCTCCAATTAACAAACAAGAATATCTTGTTAGATTTCATTCTGGAAAATGGAATGAAAGTCAAAAGAATTATGCAACTGTTGCAAAAGAGATTCTTGCAATAGTTAAATGTGTTTTAAAATTTCAGGATGATTTATTCAACAAAAGATTTATAATTAAAACTGACTGCAATGCAGCTAAATATATGTTTAATAAAGATTTTAAACATGATGTTTCTAAGCAGATGTTTGCCAGATGGCAATCACATCTAGCGCCTTTTGATTTTGAAATAATTTATAAAAAAGGAACTGATAATAGTCTTCCTGATTTTCTTACCAGGGAATATTTAAATTAATGAGCCATTCAAGAGGAATTATGCGCATGGCAACGACTGAAATTATTGAAAAAACAATTAATATTCAGATCCAAATAATAGGATCATATGACAATATTCAAGAAATAAAAGAAACTCCATTTATATCGGAAAAAGCTAAAGATTATGCTATTAAACAAATCAAATATAGAATACGATCTTTAAATAAGCAACTTAAAGATTTAAAATATAAAGAAATAATACTTTCTTGTGGATAAATAATATTTATGTTTAAAGTTTCAGGAATGATCCCCTGGGAAAGGGGAAGAGGCCGTGGAAGATCTTCCTCTTATAGGGGAAGAGGAGCAGACAGAGTTATCCATCAAATGGGTAACAAAAAGCTTATAGCTTTTAACAATGCATCAATGAATGCATCAACTTCATCAAATATACTTGATGAAGATGAAATAAAGGAATTTCTTGCCTTTAAAGCTTCTCAGGGACATAACCCAGAAGAAGTAGCATCATATGCTAAAACCCTCATTAATGAAAGTGAGGATGAAGGATGGGTTAATACACCCAATAAAGAAGTCATACTTCTTTTAGATCATAAAGATCAAAAATGGAAAGATCAACCTTGGCTCATAGTCAAGAGATACTTTGATCAGGGATACTATCCCAACGAGACATATAAGTCTCGAATATATTATGAAGAAATATTAAAAGCAGAATCCTGCGAAATTACTCATTATACTGGGAATAATAAAGCTCATAGCTTTAGTAAAATTATTATTAAGCAGATCATATATGTGGAAACTTGGGGGACATCACCCTAAAAGACAGGGAACTTTTACACCCTGAAACAAAAACTCCCATTAGATATAACTATTGGGATTATGTTAAAGCTTTTCAAAGGGCGTTCTTATATGAAAACCCTAATCATAAACACTCATGGTTCATAAAAATTTGTCATACAAATTATGAATCAGAGATACCAGCATGGTTTTATCAATGGTGGCAGTCATACGGTCCATCTATTGATATTTTATAAATGAATCTAATAAATTTAAAAATTTATATACCCAGTGGGCAGAACTTTCTCCAGCCTTAATAGAGGCACAACACAATAATATTTTTATAGAGGGAATGGCCTCTTTACATTATTTTGTCCAGTTCAGTATCCCCTGGATATGGAAATGGATTCCGGAAACTGGTTATACCAGTGAAAACATTTTGTTTAAAAAGAGCTTATATGACTAAGTTCTGGAAAAAAATGATGGACAAAGAAGAAGATGGCAAAATTAAATGCCAGGACACTCTGGATCAAATCCAGAAAACAATTGATCTATATAAGAAGCAGCAGCAGATAAAGCAGCAGAGGGAATCTCCAAGCCCATTCCAACACATTGTTAGAAAAATCAAAATGATTAAAGGCACAGATGATATAAGTGACCAAGAGATGATGAAATATTATCTATAATAATAATAATAATAATAATAATAATAATAATAATAATAATAATAATAATAATAATAACAATAATAATAATAATAATAATAATAATAATAATAATAATAATAATAATAATAATAATAATAATAACAACAACAACAACACAATAACAACAACAACAACAACAATAATAATAATAATAATAATAATAATAATAATATAATAATAATAATGATAATAATAATGATAATAATGATAATAATAATGATAATAATAATGATAATAATAATGATAATAATAATGATAATAATAATAATAATAATAATAATAATAATAATAATAATAATAATAATAATAATAATAATAATAATAACAATAATAATAACAATAACAATAACAATAACAATAACAAAAACAATAACAATAATAATAACAATAATAATAACAATAATAATAACAATAATAATAACAATAATAATAACAATAATAATAACAATAATAATAACAATAATAATAACAATAATAATAACAATAATAATATAATAATATAATAATAATAATAATAATAATAATAATTATAATAATAATAATATAATAATAATAATAATAATAATAATAATAATAATAATAATAATAATAATAACAATAATAATAATAACAATAATAATAATAACAATAATAATAATAAAATAATAATAATAACAATAATAATAATAACAATAATAATAATAACAATAATAATAATAAGAATAATAATAATAATAATAAAATAATAATAATAATAATAATAATAATAATAATAATAATAATAATAATAATAATAATAATAATAATAATAATGATAATAATAATAATGATAATAATAATAATGATAATAATAATAATAATAATAATAATATAATAATAATAATAATAATAATAATAATAATAATAATAATAATAATAATAATAATAATAATAATAATAATAATAAAATAATAATAATAATAATAATAATAATAATAATAATAATATAATAATAATAATAATAATAATAATAATATAATAATAATAATAATAATAATAATAATAATATAATAATAATAATAATAATAATAATAATAATAATAATAATAATAATAATAACAATAATAATAATAATAATAATAATAATAATAATAATAATAATAATAATAATAATAATAATAATAATAAAATAATAATAATAATAATAATAATAATAATAATAATAATAATAATAATAATAAAATAATAATAATAATAATAATAATAATAATAATAATAATAATAATAATAATAATAATAATAATAATAATAATAATATAATAATAACAATAACAATAATAATAATAATAATAATATAATTCTATTCTACAAATGATAAGCACGTCCAACAACCAAAACCCACGTTTTCTTTTGTTTTGCGATAATATTGTGGTGTCATCAAGAATTACTCAAAACTTTTCTTTATATCCGGTAACTACTCAATCGAAATTAAAGGAATAAAATCTTTATATGAGTTATGAGTTGGTTATAAACTCTCAATGAAAATTCATGAAATCGTACGATACCATCTACACATCGGTTTCACTTTTGCTCTCTCCGTCTTCTTGATTCCGTACCACCGCTATTAACCGTAAAAAAAAAAATTACGACACCTCCCTGGCACTACTGTGAAAAGCTATACGCTTGAAATTTTTGTCAATTATCTACACAAGGTGTCTCGTTGACGTTAAAGCACACACCAAATCCTACCGATTCCGCCACGTTCAAGGCAAGGTAAAACTAAACTCTACGATTCCATTCGATAGCCTATTTTCTTGTTCGTAACTCGATAATATAGTGTATAACACTCTCGAATTCAAACTGCGAAATATTTGAAGGCTCTGAAAGTTTTCGTCGATCGATTTCGCTCAAGCATCACCATTTTTCTTGATTGTTAAAATTTGTTCGAGTAGTTCCGCTGGCTGTTGTACCACGACATCGGCTTCCGGTCTCAATACAAGGTACCTAATGTCTTTCTATACGTACTTAAAAACTTCATGTTGGGTTTAAGTGAAAGAGATCTTGAGTAAAAATAAAATGAATGAACTATGGTGAACAAGCATGAAACAGAGCATGTTGTTATGCTTGTTCAAGTGAATTGGTTTTTTTTATGGTGGTATGATACACAACCCATGCCCAAAAAAAGGAAGAAAAATAATAGGTGTATATATATATACATATATATATATAAAATAGCAACACGAAGTGCTGTTATGAAACTAGTTTATCTTTGAATTTTAATTTATTTATTTATTTATTTTTTTCAAAGCCATATGGCAAATAGGTTATATAATAATTATATACATATATCAATTGATTTATACGCATGTTTGTAACATAAATCTGCAAGCTAATCAAAATACACTTTGGTGTAAAAATCTAATTTTTAAAGAATATAAAGTAAGTTTTATATTAACTTATTAAAATACATAATTAATGAATTAAACAATATGTCTCATTAAAAATCTAAATTGAATTATTAATTATATGTAGGCTCTTAGACGTTGGCATTCGCTCAATTTACGTATAGGTTAAGGTACGGATTCCGACCCTTCCTCTCTCGTAGCATGGATACCTCCCATTCGTGATCTCTATATTTGAATTTGTGACTTGACATGTAATTATTGAAATCTATAGTATTGTTACAAGGATTGAATCGTATAGTTGCATCGTTGCATGCGATAGGATCTAATTATTGCTCCCTTAATTATTGATTATCAGTATGAGAAGTAACATTGATTAGAGGTTACCAGCCTTAGTATAGCTTATTGTATACTTTTGACTTGATTGTATTGTATCATTGACCTCTATACCCGAGCATATCCAACTATGGGGACATAGGGCGTCATTATGGCACAAGTGACGTGCTCTACCTGTGGCGGAGCGAATAGACCACAGCGCCTCTACATTATTACTGTGTGCTAAGTTGTTGCACATAGTGATTAGTGTTAAAAGAGGCGTATGGATCGATCCTAGGATATCATTGTTTTTGTTTATTGGTGAGATGGTTAGGTGTGTGTGCCCACATTCCTATCTCACATATTAGTGCATTAGAACTACAGCTATGTACATATTGTTAAGTGTTATTGTCATTGGCTCACATGGGTATTCCTTTTAGATGATCATTATTATTTTGTCTTCAACTTGATCATCTTATTGTTATCGTTATTGATTGTTGTATTGCTATTGTTTACTTCCGTTACTGAGCATTCTTTGGCTCAACCATGTTTTCTTTTGTGGTTTTCTCTTATGTTTATAGCAGGTACTCAAGGGGCTTAAGGGAACGAATGAAGAGAGCTAACTCAAGAAGTTAGGATAAGAACATCTGAATTAATAAGACTTGATAGTATTTTAATTTTTAGACTTTGTTTAATTTATTTAGACCTATGTAAGGATTTAAATGTTTCTTAGTACTAAATTCTATCGTTCATGAAACTCTGATTACTGTTTGTGTGACACGTCAGCCCTACTCGGGTTGGGTGTTACATTTATGGTATCAGAACTTAGGTTCCTTCCTGTAGAAAACTTAAACTAAATAATTAAGACATGTTATGATTAGGTAGAAGGTGGGTTAGGTTCTCTATTTATGATATGTCTATTTTCTAATTCACTTGGTTCTGACTAATTCGATATGTTTTCATTCTAGTTGCCTCCCCGTCGTGCTTCACGTAATTCTAGCGGGTTAGATGGACCTGATCCAAACCTTATTGCTGCTATGACCCAAGCACTTACTGCTATACTACCGACTTTTATTGACGCAGTACGTAATCCAAACCATAATCCAAATCCAAACCGACATCCGAACCCGAATCCAAACCCGATTGGGGCAGATGTTTGGCTAGCGCGATTTCAAAAGAAAAAACCACGATCCTTCACTAAGGCAGCTACACCTGCAGTGGCCAAATACTGGATTGCTCACATTGAGAAGATTTTCACCATGCTTAGAGTTGATCAGCAATATCAGGCGAGTTTGGCTGCTTATAAGTTAGAGGAAGATGCTCAAGTATGGTGGGAGAATGTTATAGCTGAAAGAGGAGGTGAACAGTTCGTGGAGACTCTATCTTGGAATGATTTCCCTGCCATATTCTTTGACAAGTATTTTAAAAATATGGATAAAGCAGCTTATAGATGGGAATATGATAACATCCGCCAATGGAATGATGAGTCACGCACTGATATTACAGACTGATTTTATCGACTGTTGGGATTTCTAGGTGTTTCTGCTGGACCACCTGAGGAGCAGGCCAAAAAGTATCAATGGGTAGTATGTGATCGGATTCGTAAGGCTATTATTCACTCCACTTTCAACAATGTTAAGGAAGCAGTCAGGGCTACAAAAAGGGTAGACTTGGAGAGAAAGGAATTCCTAGAAAAATTTGAGGATAATAGGAAGCGGAGTAGAGATGGGACTCGTATTCAGTCTAGCGGTTAGTCATCTCAAGGGTCTGACCGAAATGGAAATGATCGTCAGAAAACTCAAGGATCAGGGAAGAACACTAAGCCATGGCATGGTAGGACCCAAAGTCATGGCTAGATGATACCCTATCAGCAACCAGTTGTAGCTCAACCAGTGAATCAAAAAGGCAACCCTTCTAAACATCCGATGTGCACTCATTGTGGAAAGCATCATCCGGGAATTCGTCGTCAACTTACAGGAGCTTTTCTTGGTTATGGGGATATGGGTCATAGGGTTAATTAATGCCCAAATATGAGGAACCGACCAGAGAATGCTGCTAAGGGAAATAATGTGCCACCCACTACTGGAGGTCGCGTATTCGACTAACTGCAGGGGAAGCTGCAAATACTCCAGGTATATTTTTCCCATACTATTTCATTTCTAATAATCATAATCTACTTTCATTGATTCTAGTTTTACCGTCATTAGTATCCCATTAGTTATCAATACATAGGTATGGTTTGTGGTATACTTCGTTATGATGACTATGATATTTCTGTATTGTTTGATACTGGCTCCACACACTTGATAGTATGACATCTATTCACAAAGAGCCTTATGATCATGCCTACTGCTCTAGAGCCTACGTTGGTGATTTGTACTCCTGTTGGAGAATCGATTGTTATTTCTCAAGTGTACCAAAACTGTCCTATTCAGATCGAATCAATCATTAGAGAGGCTAAACTATTTCCTATGCACATGGTTGATTTTGATATTATTCTTGGCATGGATTGCTTAACACGACACTGGGCTACCATAGAGTGTCAAACTCGTCGTGTGCTATTTTGTGATCCTATGAATCCTGACTTAGTTTACTAAGGGAGCCTACCTTGGAAGTCTCTCAAAATCATCTCTACTCTGAAAGCCCAAAAGCTTATATTCCATGGATGTGAGGGATTCTTAGCTGCTATAAAAGATACATCAATAGATACTCCTTGTATTGATGACTTTCCTATTGTTTGGGAATTCTCTAATGTTTTTCCTAAAGAACTGCCAGGGTTACCACCTGAGCGTGAAGTGGAGTTTAATATTGATTTAATTCCCGGGGCGGAACCTATTTCTAAGGCACCTTATCAAATGGCCCCAGTAGAGTTGAAGGAATTAAAAGAACAACTGTAGGAACTATTACAACTCGGATTCATTAGACCAAGTGTTTTACCATGGGGAGCACCAGTATTATTTTTGAAGAAGAAAGATGGTAGTATGCGTCTATGCAATGACTACCGAGAGCTTAATAAGATTACTATCCGAAACCACTATCCATTACCTCGTATTGACGATCTCTTCGATCAACTACAAGGGGCAAAGTTTTTCTCGAAGATTGACCTTAGATGAGGATACAATCAATTATCTTTATGGACCCGTTACGGTCACTACGAGTTTCTAGTCATGCCTTTTGGCTTGACCAATGCCCCAGTTGTCTTTATGGACCTCATGAACAGAGTTTTCCATGAGTATTTAGACAGTTTTGTAATTGTTTATATCGATGACATCTTGTTATTCTCTAAAAGTAGAGAGGAGCATGAAGACCACCTTTGTACAATTTTGGAGACCTTACGCCAAAAGAAGCTATATGCCAAATTTTCTAAGTGTGACTTTTGGCTTGAACAAGTGTCATTTCTAGGCCATGTTGTATCAGCTAAAGGTATCACTATGGATCCGACAAAGGTGGAAGCTATTACTAAATGGCCTCGACTGACATCCGTCACTGAAGTTCGTAGTTTTCTTGGTTTAGCGGGCTACTACCGACATTTTGTGGAAGGTTTCTCTCATGTGGCATTACCTCTAACTCAACTTATGAGAAAGGGTTTAAAGTTTTCTTGGAACAAGGATAGAGAAAAGAGTTTTGAGAAACTGAAGAAAAGACTAGTATCTGCCCTTATTCTTACTTTACCTTCGGGTTCTGGCAGGTACCAAATTTATAGTGATGCATCAAAGAAGGGACTTGGTTGTGTTCTTATGCAGCATGGTAAAGTTATTGCCTACACTTCACAAAAGATTAAATCATATGAGGTAAACTACCCAACACATGACCTAGAGCTTGCAGCTGTAGTATTTGCATTGAAAATTTGGAGACATTATTTGTATGGAGAGACATGAGACATCTTCACTTATCATAAGAGCCTTAAGTATATTTTCAGTCAAAAATAACTCAACATGAGGCAGAGAAGATGGTTAGAAATATTCAAGGATTACGATGCCAACATCCAGTACCACCCAGGCAAGGCGAATGTCGTTTTGATCAAAAACCGAGACTTACTTATAATGGAAACTTTAATTTGGGGCATTTGTAGAAATTGTATGAATTAGATGAAATTGGATTGAATTGATGGTTTTAGGATGTTTGTAGATGCTAATGGATGAAAATTCATGTTTTGAACTTTTGATTTTGGCTCGGTTTTTGAGCACTTTCCATTAAAGGAAACTTTCAGGTAAGTTGGTTTATAAATGATGATTTATGAAAGTTTGATAATATGTGATGATTGTTATATGATGTTTAGAGCATAAGAAAGGATTGGAATATCCAAATGGTGAAAAATGCATCGTATGAACATGCTTGCTATTTATGGAAACTTTTGTGACTTTATGTGATGAATGATGAGTATGATATATGTAGAACATGTTATAGTGATGTGATTAGTGTTCAAATGATCATAGGAACATGTTAGGAGATTTGGTTGAAATATGTGCAACTTGTGATCTTATGTTTTAAATTAGGAAACATTGGGCATGATGAAGAATCTAGGTTATGTTAACATGTTATGGATGATTGTTGGATGTTTTACATGTATAATTGAGATGGTTTTTGTGGTATTATTCATAATCTTTAAACGGGTTGCACATGTGTAACAATGTCATACCTTCCAAAAATAGAAACTTCCCAAAAATATATTTCCGACATGAAACTTTATATGAATAATTACTTGAGCCATTTGAGCATGAGTAAACATGTTTTTGTTTATTTGAGGCACCAACGGGTCGTCGGGTAAGTCCGGTCAACTTTGGTAAACAAAAGTCAACTTTTGTCAAAAGTTAAACTTGTCAAACATTTCTCGAACACGCTAACAATTACGTTGTTTGGATACAACGGGGTTCATCTTGACCATTATGTACATACACTCATGGACCTACATTTGTTAGGTAATGATTAGCTTCCGGCTTTTACACTTTAGGCATTCACATGCATATAAGGTGAGTCTTCACGGCCCCACTTTTACTTACTTTCCTTTTTGGGGGAGAAGCATACAAACTATTTTTATTTGATTTTGGTATTATTGGTATATCGCTTGTTACTGTAGTGCAAACATTATCACGCAAGTTCTTACACACTCAAACCGTTAATAATGGAATAACAAGGTAATTTTGGGTAGTACTACTGGGTTTGACCAACCCCACCCGTGTTAGTCGCGCTAACTCGACTCGAGGTCAAATGGGTGTTTAATTGACCTAGACATGGCAGAAGGCAAAACAACTCACAAACAGTTAGCTTCGGTTCGAAACACTAATTAACTCGATATATTGGCTAGCTACCTATGGTATACCTTTGTTTACTTTTACCAAGCAAAAGTTCAAACATATTTACTGATTTAAACCTGTGAACTCACCAACCTTATGTTGACACATTTTAGCATGTCTTCTCAGGTTGCAGGCATGCTTAAGGCTAGGGTTGCACATTTGAGGCTCATGCATCATCCTTATCATTTGAAAACAAGTTCATTTACATTTACTATTTTTCTTTAGGTGCCTTGTTTTGCGCATTAATTATTCATGGTTTTACAAATGTTTACGCTTCCGCATTGATTACATTGAAAACTGCATTTTACTTTGATTTATGGTCAAACGCTTATTTTGAAAACGTATATAGTGTCGTTTGATATGACTGTGTCTGAGATCCTGGTTTGTCACGCGCCTCACGGTAGAACCCCGTCAGTGGATTTTGAGGGTGTGACAGATTGGTATCAGAGCCACTAGTTATAGAGAACTAGAATTGCATTTGCATCTAGACTATAGCCTTAGACACACACTACCATTGCACATACTCTTATCTGTTTATTATTTTTCAAGCATACATATCATTTCATGCACGTATAACGATATTGGATGTCCACATCATCATCTACCCTGCTCGTGTCACTAGCATCACCCCTAATCAACGAGGAGACTAAGGATCTCGCTCTCATACCTTCTTCACCTACACAAATAGCCTCACCATCAAAAACGAATAAGCATCGGCTAAAACCTACTGATAACTTCAAACAACATAGAGTGTTGTTCAATGTTCAAGTCAGGGGAGATACACAACACTAGAAGGGTTCAATATGATTGCCAGCTGAATTCAAGAGGAGCACGTATCCTTTCTCCTTACTACTGACATAACTGATTGTACTCCTGCATCATCACTTATACCTCATCTGATTATGCGGTCATTTGCCGCCCTTGTGGCAAGGTTAGATCAAATGATTCACAATGTATGTGAAGCACCAGTTGAGATCACTAAGATATCGGAGCATCAAACCACCATTAGTGAATATGTGGACACACTCAAGGAAGGCTTAGTGGAGACAGGCCAAAAACACAATACTTTTGTTGATGTATTCAAGGAAAAACAAACAAGCACAATTCCCTAGATGGCATAGTCTAGGGAGCATTTGAGGCTACACTGCAGGATATGTAGCAGAGACTAGTACTAGCAAATTTGAGAATAGTTGGGCCAGAAGCCTAAGCTATAGTTGCTACTACATTTGAAAAGAATAGTAGAAGCTAGAAAATGAATTTTGGAACATTAAGATGGTAGGGTCAGATATTGAAGAATATACGACCCATTTTCATGAGTTGGTTGCTTTATGTAATGGTAACTTCAACCTACAAGCATAATGAGATGTCAATCGATAGGATAGCACCTTAGATTTAAGAAAGGATCACCGTCGTTGATCCTATAACCATTCAACATGCTATGAGGTTATCTCACAAGCTTATTCATTTGGTTATGGCATAGAGCACTCTAGCTAAGCATGACATTATTGATGGTTCATCTGATAGCAAGCAGGAATTGGATGACATGTAGAGTAAGTCATTCACCATCATGGCCAGTGTGATCATTATTGTTGCCAAAGGTGTGGTAGGACGAACCATGTAGTCAAAGACTTTAAAGGAGAGTCAACGATGAAGTAGCAACAAACCCCAGTAGCAATACAAGCTGAAGCATCATAGGGTTACTCTGAATGGAACAAAGATAGGCAAATCAAGTAAGATTACCCTTAATTGAAGAATGACAATAAGGACAACAACAATGGAAATGAACGATGGATGGAGTGTCAAGGGCCAAGCCTTCGAATTAGGTCTGGCAAGGCAACAAACAACCAGAATGTGGTTACCATTTAGCAAACTTTTAGATGTAGCTTCAACTCGAATGGAACCTAGTCACACTATACAATTAGCTTATGGTAAACTAATTGACGCAACTCACATTCTGAAGGGATATACATTGGATTATCCTGACATTAGACAGATATAGTTCTTCGTGTACCAGTTCATAGTGATGAAGTCTTAGATGTCAAGGGTGACAAGAGTGTTACGGTCTCATACATCATTTCTTATGTGAAGGCCAGAAGTAATTACGCAAGGGTCATATTACCATTTTAGCTACAATCACCAAGAAAGAAACCGAGGAAAAGAGGATCGAAGAGATCCTTATCGTCCTTTACCTCCCCAAAGTTTTCATGGAAGATTTACCTGGTTTTTCCCGACACAGACAGATCGAGTTTCAGATTAGTTTGACATATTGAGTTGCACCTATTGCGAGAGCACCTTACAGATTAGCTTCGAATGAACTACCAGAACTATCAACGTAACTGCAGGAGCTGTCGGATAAAGGATTCAACCGACCAAGCTCATCGCCATGGAGAGCTCCCATCCTGTTTATTAAGAAAATGATAGAACTTTACGTATGGGTATTGATTACTGTGAACTTGTCAAAGTAACAATTAAGAATTGTTATTCTCTTTCACAGATCGACGATTTACTTCACTAGCTTAAGGTTGATTTTATATCCCGAAGACAGACCCGAGGTCAAAACATCATCATCTAAGGGTCTGATAGGATGACATATCTAAGGCGGCACTCAGAATATGGTATGGTCACCATGAGTTTCTGGTTATGTCAAGAGGGTTTACCAACACACCAGTGGTTTTCATGGATCTCAGTAATCGAGTGCGTAAACCCCATATGGACAAATTTATTAAAGTTTTGCCAAAGACAATTTAACATATACAAAGAACAAAGGGGGCATGAGGATTATGATTTTGGAACTACCAAAACAAGGATAACAGTATGCCATGTTTTTGAAGTGTGACCTCTGGATGAAGTCCAAAATTTGGGTCATGTGGTCAACGAGCAAGGAATGCCTATTGATCAGGAAAGAATAGAAGCCTCCAAGAAAAAGGCTACGCCTAAGACTCCAACTAAAGTACAACAGTTTCTTGGGTTGGTTGGTTATTATCGACGAGTCATCGAAGGGTTTTCAAAGATCGCACAACCTCTTACGACATTAACTCATTAAGGCACCACATATGATTAGGGTAATAAGCGATAGTCCGTATTTTAGGTTATGAAAAAAAAGATCTGTACTGTATTGATACTATACCTACCGGAGGAAAGCAGATGATTTAATAGTATATTTTCGTGCTTCCATCGAAGGTCTCAGTTGTGTGTTGATGCAATGCGAGAAGCTTATCGAATTCGCTTCCCATCAGTTGAAAATTCATAAGAAGAACTACATGACACACTACTCCAAGTTGAGAGTCATTGATTTGCATGTAAGATATAAAGGTATTACTTGTACAGTACCAAATGTGTCATTATATTGATCACAAGAGCCTTTAGTATATCTTTGAACAGAAGGAGCTAAACATGAGACAACATCGTTGGATAGACCTGTTAAACGACTATGGCAATGCGATGAAGTAATATCCGGGTAAGGATAATGTGGTAGCTGATGCCATAAGTCAAAAGTAAACATCTAAACTAAAGCGAGTGCAAGCATTAAAGCTTACCATTCATGTTAGAGTACCTGATCAAATCCGTAATGCTCAAGTTAAGGCTTTGAAGTATGAGAATCTGAAGGTTGAGTCCATGCGACACATGGAAAAGGAATTAGTGATAAAATCTGAAGGAATTTGTTATTTCATGGGACGAATATGGATTTTTCTGTTCATGAATTTATGATAGTTGGTAATGAATGAAACTCATAAGACTCGATATCCCATTCATCGAGGTTCAGGTAAGATGTACCATGATTTGAAAGTTCTTTATCGGTGGCAGAATGTGAATGGAGATATTACCACGCATGTAAGCAAGTGTTTATCTTATTCTAAATTTAAGGTGGAATATCAAGGATCATCTGGTTTACTCCAACAACAACAAATTCTAGAATGGAAGTAGGAGTCGATCTCAATAGATTTCATTGTGAAGTTACATCAAACTCTTAGTGGACGTGATACAATTTGGGTAATAGTAGATTGCTTGGCAAAATCTACACACTTCCTGGATATTATAGAGATTGATTGAATAAAGAAGTTAACTCGCACCTACCTAAGAGAAAAAGTCTCTCGGCACGAGTTGCTAGTTTTTTTTATCATCTTCGATCGTGACAGTCGATTCGTTCCTTATTATTAGACGCCATTGCAAAGGTTATTGGGAACATGGTTGGATAGGAGCACAGCGTATCATCCACAGACTCATAGTTAGAATGAGTGTACGACTCAGATGCTCGAAGACAAGTTGTGAGCATGTGTTATTGATTTTGGTAGTAGTTTGGAAACCCACCTACCTTTGATTAAGGTCCCTTATGATAATAGTTACCACATGGTGATAAAGACCCCACCATTTGAGACACTCTATGGAAATAAGTGCCGATCACCTATCTGTTAGGCAGAAGTTGAAGGAAAGTTAACTTACAGGTCCCCAGCTTGTGCACGAGACGACTAAGAAATCTTACAAGTTTGTAACCCCAGGGTAGCAGCATGCGACTGACAAAGGATTTAAGTGGGCTAACGCCAACAAAATCTATCGAATACCAAAACCACAACACGGTACTTCTAAAAGTGTCACCTTGGAAAGGTGCAATTTGTTTTGGAATAAAAACGAGGAAACCACGCTACATTGGATCTTTTGAGATTGTTAAAAACAGTTGGCCCAATATATTAACAACTCAATTTGCCTAGAGAACTCAGTGCAGTACATAACGTGTTACATGTTTCTGACATGAAGAAATGTCTATTTGATGAGACAGTCATCATTCTATTAAATGAGAAACAGATGAACACGCAGCTATGATTCATTAAGGACAAGTTGAAATCATGGACCAAGTGGTCAAAAAAACTCAAGCATAATTGTACCTTTACTGTCAAAGTTAGTTTGAACTCTAAGTACGGACCAGAGTTTACTTGGAATGCGAAAATCATATAAAAGAAAACTATCTGGAGTTACTCAAGATGTGCCGTAAGAGCCAGGCTACCAGTTGAGATGTTAGAACTCTTTAAAGATTAACATTTTGTCTTTATGTTTTTGTCATAGTTTTTGTAAATATATGTTCCTTGTTTTTCTTTGATAGTATAAATTGGATATTTTATGTATTGTGTAGGTAGAGAGAGACCTAGAGATCTAGACTAGAGACTAGAGACCTATAGATCTAGAGAGAGACCTAGAGATCTAGACTAGAGATTAGAGACCTAGAGATCTAGAGAGAGACCTAGAGAACGAAACAGTTAGAACAGATTGTATAACTGTAACTACCTCTTACACATTGTATCCTGAGCCTTTACTATCAATGAAAATCTATAAGGCCCCGTTCCCGGAATGCTTACAGCTGGCCAATCATTGCACACAAAGCATAAAACATACATTAACTTTACCAAAATATTGCAGTGGAATTCTTTTAAACAAACCATTTCATTATAACTGCTTTTGAAAAATAATATATTGTAGTTAACTGTTACAAAATATTACTCGTTGCATTACATCACAAAAACATTATAATTTAAACAACGGATGCCATCCAAAAATGCCAAGTAGCTGCCCCGTGCCATCCTCAGCAACATTACCTGCCAACTGGAAACACATAAAAGTCAGCGTTGCTGAGTGAGTTCTAGTTTTATAAAATAAAATACTTTTCTTTCGTTTAAACCATTCTTTCTATACTTTCACATGTGATCATGCATCATACGTACACACAGATAATAATTTATTATTATCTTTCATCGTCATTCGTTGACTTCCGTTCATTCATTATCGTACACCATCTTTATCATTCGTTATATTTCATTCCGTACATTTCATTCATTAACCTTCCTTCGTTCATTCCTTCCGGATCAATGTCATCAGCTATACCCCAAACGTAGGCACAAAGCGGGTACTGGGCCGAAGTTTATCAGACTCCATTCATTGCGCACAAAGCCTGGCACCAGCACCGGGGTAAGTGACAAAGATCCGGGTCAATCTCATGGATTGAACCCCTTATGAGTCTTTTGTGACAACACAGTCACTCACCTCAACTTTGGCATACAAGTCTTTCGTGACAACACAGTCACTCACCTCAACCTTGGCTTACGAGTCTTTTGTGACAACACAGTCTCTCACCTTAACCTTTGGCATACAAGTCTTTTGTGACAGTACAGTCACTCATCTCAACCTTGGCTTACGAGTCTTTTGTGACAACACATCACTCACCTCAACCTTTGCTTGCAAGGCTTTTCCATTCATTCATTCATTCATTAATGCATGCATTCATTCCTTCCTTTCGCTTTACGTTACATAATACTTTCCATTTACTTTTTATAATCATACCACGTAAAGCCACGGAAAATAAACATACATAATAAGGAACATAACATAAACATAACCATACCATACATAGCATCATCATCACATATGACATCATAAAGTCAACATACATCACCCCCGGAACATCCCAAGTTAAAGCCTACACTTTACATTTTCCCCAAAATTTCAAAAAATATTCTAAGGCATAGGCGCATGAGCACTATGCAGCGCATGGCCTTCTGGGCGCATGGGAACACTTAGACGCATGGGCACTATTTGGGCGCATGACCCAACACTTAGTCTCCTGGGCAAATTTCTAGGCGCATGGGCACTATGCAGGCGCATGAGTGCCTAGGCGCATGGGCAGTTTTGGGCGCATGGAACACTTGGTCAATCTCAGCCTATTCTAGGCGCATGGATACTATTTGGCGCATGGGTTTTGGGCGCATGGGGCAACCAATACATACGAATAACATCATAATCAGCCCCAAATCATCAATTCATCATGTTCAAAGCTTAGTTCTAGCATTCTAAGCATCATAATGAACATGGCATCATCATAACATCATAAATCACCCAAATCATAACCCACCCACATTCACACATACATATTTATACGGGTATAAAACCCGCATTCATAAAAACATACATACATGCATTTCCAGCTCCAAAATCAGTTAAAACAAGTAAAAAGGGGGTTCTAGAACTCACCTTAGCAGCCTTCAAGTATGACTTCCTTCAAACCCGTTTGCACTATGAGTTCAACCACCTGAATTCGAATTCCTCTTCTTCTTTCTTCAAAAACCCGAGAGCTCTGCTCTTTCTCTCTCTAAAATCCGGTTGAAGTGAAATATGCAGGAAGGTGGGCAACCATCGCTTTTTGTACCCACTTTTATTCTTTTTTTGTACTTTTGACACATTTAGCCCCTCAACTTGGGTTAAATTGTGTTTTCTTTCTTTTTCCGCACATTTATTCTTTGTTTCTCGTCTTTAAAAAAATACCCGGGTGTTACAAGTCCACCCCCCTTATATAGGTTTCGTCCCCGAAACCTGTTATTCCTCAAACAGATGTGGGTAATACTGCTTCATCTCTTTTTTAGTCTCCCACGTAGACTCGGATCCCTTCCTGTGCCTCCATTGTACACGCACAAGGGATACCACTTTATTCCTTAACCGTTTCTCCTTACGATAATGATTGCCACTGGTTGCTCCACATAATTGAGCCTTTCATCAACTTTAATATCCTCTAGTGGTACAACCATATCCTCATCAGCTAAACACTTCCGCAGATGAGATACATGGAATGTCGGGTGAATTCCACTTAACTTATCGGTAACACTAACCTATAGGCCACCTCTCCTACTCGAGAAATGATTCGGAAATGCCCTATCTATCTCGGCTCAACTTGCCCCGCTTCCTGAACTGAATGATACCTTTCCAAGGTGAGACCTTCAACATAACTCTGTCACCCACCTTGAACTCAATCGGTCTACGTCTCCTGTAGGCATACGACTTCTGCCTATCTTTAGCTGCCTTCATAAAGGCTTTGATCTTTTTGAGCTTCTCAGTCGTAGCCTCAATCACCTCAATACTTTCCAACTCCTTCTAACCAATATCACCCCAACAAACGGGCGTTCTACACCTCCTACCGTATAGCATCTCATAAGGGGGCATACCAATACTGGCATGATAACTATTATTATACGAGAACTTAGCTAACGGTAAGTGGTCATCCCAACTTCCTCCAAAGTCAATGACGCATGCCCAAAGCATATCTTCTAGCGTCTGAATAGTCCTTTCCGACTGACCATCCGTCTGAGGATGATAAGCTGTGCTAATGTGTAACCTCGTCCCCATAGCATCATGGAATTTCTTCCAAAACTTAGATGTAAACCGAGTGTCATGATCAGAAACAATAGACACCGGCACACCATGACGAGTTACAATCTCTTTGATAAATAGATCCGCTAATCTTTCAGAGGAGTACGCGCGGATCGGTAGGAAGTGAGCACTCTTTCGTCAAAAGATCAACTATCACCCATATGGCATCATACCCTTTCACGGTACGCGGTAACTTCGTAATAAAGTCCATGGTGATATGCTCCCACTTCCACTCTGGTATATCCAATGGTTGGATCTTCCCATACGGCTTCTGGTGCTCGGCCTTCACTTGCAAGCAAGTAAGACACTTACTCACATACTCCGCTACATCGCGCTTCATACCCGGCCACCAATAATCTTTCTTCATATCTTGATACATCTTTGTAGCACCGGGATGAATAGAGTATCGAGTCTTATGAGCTTCATCCATAATCCTCCTATGTAGATCCACGTAACGAGGGATCCACATCCGTCCAAATCGGGTTCTAACACCAAGAGTGTTTTCGCCCCCAATTCCGCAACCGTACCTCTCATCCTTTCGGAGTTAAGACGATCTTCTTTTAATGCCTCGTCTTGAAACTCCTTGACCCGCTTCATCACATCAGAGGTCATAATCAACTAATAAGCCTTCACCTGAATCAGCTCGAGTCTCTCCTTTCGGCTAAGGGCATCCGCCACCTTGTTGGCCTTGCCCGGATGGTAATGGAGCTCGCAATCATAATCCTTTATGAGCTCCAACCATCGCCTCTACCTCATGTTCAGGTCCTTTTGCTCGAAGAAGTACTTCAAGCTTTTATGGTCAGTGAATATTGTGCACTTCGTCCCGTATAAGTAGTGCCTCCAAATCTTTAGTGCCAAGATCACAGCTGCTAACTCCAAGTCATGAGTAGGGTAATTCACCTCATGAACCTTCAATTGTCGAGATGCGTATGCTATCATATTTCCTCGCTGCATCAACACGCAACCCAACCCCGAGTAAGAAGCATCCGAATAGACCACTAAGTCCTCGCTTCCTTTGGGTAATGATAAAACTGGAGCTTGAGTCAACCTTGCCTTTAACTCCTCAAAAGCACTCTCTTGAGCTTGACCCCATACAAACTTCACATCCTTGCGGGTCAACTTAGTCAACAGAGAAGCTATCTTAGAGAAGTCTTGAATGAATCTCCTATAATATCCCACCAACCCCAAGAAACTACGAATCTCGGATGGTATCTTTGGAGACTTCCATTGCATCACCGCTTCCACCTTTGCTGGGTCTACCATAATCCCCTCGGGATTCACTACATGACCCAAGAACTGAACTTCGCATAACCAGAAAGCGCACTTGGAGAACTTGGCATACAACTTCTCCTTCTCAACGTCTCCATCACCTCCCGAATATGACCGGCATGCTCCTCCTCACTCTTCGAATAAATCAAGATATCATCGATAAACACAATCACTGATTTATCCAACATCGGCCGAGACACTCGATTCATCAGGTCCATAAAAGCAGCTGGCGCGTTGGTCAACCAAAAGACATAACAAGAAACTCGTAATGTCCATAACGCATGAGAAAAGCTTTTTTAGGAATATCTTGCTCTTTCACCTTCAACTGATGGTAACCAGATCAAAGGTCTATCCTTGAGAACCAACTGGCACCTTGGAGCTGATCAAACAAATCATCAATCCTCGGTAGCGGGTACTGATTCTTCACCGTCAACTTATTCAACTCACGGTAGTCAATGCACATCCTCAAAACTACCATCCTTTTTCTTCACGAATAGGACCGGAGCACCCCAAGGAGAGATACTCGGTCTAATGAACCCCTTATCAAGCAATTCCTGTAGTTGCTCCAACAACTCCTTCATATCGGTCAGAGCCAACCGATACGGTGCCTTAGCAACATGTTGAGCACCAGGTATCAAGTCAATCTGGAACTCGATCTCGCGGTCCGGTGGCACACCTGGTAAGTCTTAGGCAAATACATCTGGGAACTCACACACAACCGGTACATTTGACAGTTGTGGTGTTGGCGTATCTACATCCTTCACGTAGGCCAAGTAGGCACTACATCCACGCCTCATGCACTTTCCCGCCACCGCCATTGAAATCACCTTCGGAATCATCATAACTCGATCGCCGTGAATCGTCACCGAACTCCCGTCAGGCGCGGTCAGATTAATCATCTTCTTATGACACACATTGCTCGCCTCGTAGTCCGCCAACCAATCCATTCCTAGGACTACGTCAAACCCGCCCAAGGTCATCACAAACAGTCTAGCAGGATACTTATGACCTTCTAGTTCTATATCACAAGCTTCTATCAGATCAACAATCCCGGTAGACTTACCTATGGTAGTTTCTACATTGAAGGGCTCATCAATACTTCTACTACTAACAGGCAACTTTGCACAGAAAGCAGCAGAAATAAAACTCCTACTAGCACCTAAATCAAATAACATAGAAGCAAGAGTTTGGTTTACTAGAAACGTACCTGACAGAACATCGGGGTTCATCCTAGCCTCCTCCCTGGTCATCGTGAAAGCCCTGGCGCTAGCTTTCTGCCCTTCAGTCCCGGCTGTTTTCTTCGCCCCGAAACTCTTAGCCCTTGGCTTCTTGCATTCCCTGATCATATGGCCCTCCTCGCCATAGTTTAACACCTCCTTACCCTGCAGTCTTTCGCCATGTGTCCTGTCCTCCCACACCGGAAACAGACATTGGATCTCAACCTACACTCTCTGGTGTGCTCTTTCCCATATTTGCCACACCTCTTCGACCCCGCTCCGGGACACGTCGGTCATCCACCCTCACAACTTGTTGTTTGGAGCAGCCCCGCCACGTCCAAACCTCTTCCCATTCCAGTTCCAGCCACCACCACCCTTCTTGCTCACCTCAGCCACCACCACTTCCCTCTCGTCGTACAGCCTTCCCTCCAGATCGACCACCGACTTGAACGTGCTCGGCCGGGCGGCGATCATATGCTTGCGGATATCTGCTGGCAAGCCCTGAATATACCTCTTGATTTTTCACGATGGAGGTGTCACCTGATCTGGCACCAACCGTTCCATCTTGTTGAATTTAGTGGTGTATTGCTGATGCATCATGGTTCCCGCCTCCAGCTGCAGAAACTCCTTCTCAACCTTATCGAGCTCCCTATGAGGACAGAACTCCTCGATCATCAGTTTCTTCAACTCACTCCACCTCATCCTGCCAATCGCCCTACTACCCTCAGCCTGGACAATATTGTCCCACCACACAAGTCCGAGTCCACAAATGAGTGGGTGGAAAACTTCACCTTCTGATCTTCCCGGCACTCGCTGATATCAAGAACAGCTTCCATCTCTCTCACCCACCGGAGAGCAGCAGCAGCAGTGCCATTTCCGTCAAAAGTCGGGGCATGCATCTTTGAAATGCCCTATAGTTACAGCCTCGTGCTGCCTCTGGCACAGGCTCTTCTTCTTCTTCCTCATCAGTTGAGACAACCGTCTTGGTCTCTGGTTGCTCTCTCCCTCCCGAGGACCTGTTCCTCTCCTTCCTTTCTCCTTCTCGCACAGCTTTGATCACTTCAGTCACCACAGATGGTAAGATCGTCTGTATGACCTGGTGAACCTCTTCCACCACCGCCTCCTTCACTAAGGCCCTTAAGTTAGCATTCTCATCACTGCCCTCCGAATGAGGGGTCTCGGGCTCTTCATGAGCCACCTCTTCATCCCTAGGCCTTCCTCTCGTGACCCGTGGTCCAGCACCACGTCCACCACGACCTCCACCTCTAGAAGCCTTCGAAGATCTACCACGGGCCATCCTCTAACACGCTATAAGATTCAAACACTAACACGACAATTCAAGGTAATAGCTCAGTTTATGTCAAGTATAGTAAGTCCCTAATTACAGTGGCCAGTTGTGATTAGCCACTTACTTTACTATTCATACCGTAAGCATTTCCTATCCTGACTACATCAGTATCTAGATCTACTAAGAAGCACATAAACCACATAACATTCGCACGTAATGCCGGTTAACATCAAGAAAATACCTGATGGCACGTAGCTACTTGGACTGGCATCCCTTCCCTTTGTCCCATTCTCAATTTAAGTTTAGGTTTCTTTTGAAAATTTTAACCCGTTTCACTTAAAGTTTGGCTCTGGTACTAACTTGTAAGGCCCCGTTCCCAGAACGCTTACAGCTGGTCAATCATTGCACACAAAGCATAAAACATACATTAACTTTACCAAAATATTGAAGCGGAATTCTTTTAAACAAACCATTTCATTATAATTGCTTTTACAAAATAATACATTGTAGTTAACTGTTACAAAATATTACTCGTTGCATTACATCACAAAAACATTATAATTTAAACAACGGATGCCATCCAAAAATGCCAAGTAGCTGCCCCGTGCCATCCTCAGCAACATTACCTGCCAACTGGAAACACCTAAAAGTCAGCGTTGCTGAGTGAGTTCTAGTTTTATAAAATAAAATAGTTTTCTTTCGTTTAAACCATTCTTTCTATATTTTCACATGTGATCATGCATCATACGTACACATAGATAATAATTTATTATTATCTTTCATCATCATTCGTTGACTTTTGTTCATTCATCATCGTACACCATCTTTATCATTCATTATCTTTCATTCCGTACATTTCATTCATTAACCTTCCTTCGTTCATTCCTTCCGGATCAATGTCATCAGCTATACCCCAAACGTAGGCACAAAGCGGGTACTGGGCCGAAGTTTATCAGACTTCCATTCATTGCGCACAAAGCCTGGCACCAGCATCGGGGTAAGAGACAAAGATCCGGTTCAATCTCATGGATTAAACCCCTTACGAGTCTTTTGTGACAACACAGTCACTCACCTCAAATTTGGCATACAAATCTTTCGTGACAACACAGTCACTCACCTCAACCTTGGCTTACGAGTCTTTTGTGACAACACAGTCACTCACCTCAACCTTTGGCATACAAGTCTTTCGTGACAGTACAGTCACTCACCTCAACCTTGGCTTACAAGTCTTTGTGAGAACATAGTCACTCACCTCAACCTTTGCTTGCAAGACTTTTCCATTCATTCATTCATTCATTAATGCATGCATTCATTCATTCCTTACGTTCCCTTTTTCATTATCTTCCGCTTTACGTTACATAATACTTTCCATTTACTTTTCATAATCATACCACGTAAAGCCATGGAAAATAAACATACATAATAAGGAACCTAACATAAACATAACCATACCATACATAGCATCATCATCACATATGACATCATAAAGTCAACATACATCACCCCCGGGAACATCCCAAGTTAAAGCCTACACTTTACATTTACCCCAAAATTTCAGAAAATATTCTAAGGCATAGGCGCATGAGCACTATGCAGGCGCATGGCCTTCTGGGCGCATGGGAACACTTAGGCGCATGGGCACTATTTGGGCGCATGACCCAACACTTAGTCTCCTGGGAAAATTTCTAGGCGCATGGGCACTATGCAGGCGCATGGGCAGTTTTGGGCACATGGAACACTTGGTCAATCTCAGCCTATTCTAGGCGCATGGATACTATTTGGACGCATGGGTTTTGGGCTCATGGGGCAACCAATACATACGAATAACATCATAATCAGCCCCAAATCATCAATTCATCATGTTCAAAGCTTAGTTCTAGCATTCTAAGCATCATAATATGAACATGGAATCATCATAACATCATAAATCACCCAAATCATAACCCACCCACTTTCACACATACACATTCATACGGGTATAAAACCCGCATTCATAAAAACATACATACATGCATTTCCAGCCCCAAAATCAGTTAAAACAAGTAAAAAGGGGGTTCTAGAACTCACCTTAGCAGCCTTCAAGTATGACTTCCTTCAAACCCGTTTGTACTATGAGTTCAACCACCTTGAATTCAAATTCCTCTTCTTTTTTCTTCAAAAACCCGAGAGCTCTGCTATTTCTCTCTCTAAAATCCGGTTGAAGTGAAATATGCAGGAAGGTGTGGGCGGCCATCTCCTTTTTGCACCCACTTTTATTCTTTTTTTGTCCTTTTGACACATTTAGCACCTCAACTTGGGTTAAATTGTGTTTTCTTTCTTTTTCCGCACATTTATTCTTTCTTTCTCGTCTTTAAAAAAGTACCCGGGTGTTACAAATTAATGAATATTTGAAGTAATTGCTTGTGTTTGTGTACTTTGTGCATGTATTGATCATTGCATTATGATATCTTCACATATTTATCCATTTTGAACCTATCATGAGAATTTCAAGGCTAAATTCCTTCAACAAGGGGATGATGTGACAACCACGAAATTTTCGTCCGTCTTTTACTAGAGTTAGCTAAATTTCGGGATGAAATTTCATTCAACGAGGGGATGATGTGACACCTGGCATTTTCCAATCACTTTCATGGTTTTCTGATCATACATTCATGCATTTAATGTTTTGTGAATCCAAGGATCGAAACAGGAATTATCAGTTTGATTGAACAAGTGATGATCGTGGAATTATCATAACTCGATGTTTAATTAATTGTTTGAGAAATGTAATCGTAACAAAAATTGATGATCAACAAATAATAGAAATGGAAAACAAGACAAAGTAATGCGATAAACAAGTTTGCTTCAATTGATTTCCATTGATAATGAATCGATTACAATTGATTTTGATATTTGGATGATCTGGTAATTGCTAGGTGTTCTTGGTGTTTTGCTATTGCTATTGCTATTTGATGATTGTTGGTTAATTGTTATGATTGATATTGGTACTGTTCTGGTGCTGGTACCCTAAAAGTGTGCACCCATCCTTCTATTTATAGGTAGAGGGATTCACTTTTTACATGGGTAAAAGTAAAAATCATGACATGACATGAAATATTCGATTTTGACTAATGTGAAGTCTTCCGTAGATGTTGACTTGATGACATCACTTCAGTCAGCTTGACTTGTTGACTTCATATGTTGTACTTGCATGATTGGAGATCATGCAAGTATTTTGTTCTTTCGTAGAAATTGGCCTTCCGTAGGAGTTAGCCTTCCGTAGGAGTTGGTTCTTTGTTAATCTTGGAACTTCATCCTCAGGAGCAAGCTCTTCCACACCAGAGGCAGCAGCTTGATCTCTGGAGGACTTCAGTAGATGTGATTGTGCTTCCACAGCAGATCCACAAATGCACATTCCTTGCTCATTTATGTTATGCATAACATGTACAGAAGAACAAACTTGTTCATCCGCAGATAGTTCTTGTACCTGGTCAATTTTCAAAATTGACAAAGTATGATGTTTTCCTGCAATTACATAAAATCAACACAAATAATATTTGGGTTAACATATATATCTTGAATTACATAAGAAAAGAAATTTACAAATGATAATTACAAGAGATGATTAAACATCTAAGCCTATACATTAGATCTAGTCCTAACAATACTCCCCCTTAGGTTTAGACACTTGTAATCATCTGTTCAAATCTCTCAACTCTTGAACTCTGGCCATTTTGATCATGTTGTTGTGAAAATAGGGGTGATTTTAGTATGGATTGAATTTGAAAATTTGAATGTTGGCGAAAAAATGGGTTTTTGGGTTAAGAGCGTTTTTCTAGGTCTGAAAATTGTCTAAAAAAGTGAACGAAAATGACTAACTGCCAAGGTTATCATTTATACACCCTCAGACAATTTAAATCTTTTTATTTAATGTTGAGGGATCCTTAACCCTCATTACCCTTTCGTGGTTATCCACAAGTTAATTCTTCCGCAGAACATCTAAAGAAGACAAACTTTTATGTTTATCCGTATCAACAGTTAATTCTTCCGCAGAACATATACGAAAGGCAAAACTTGTCATTATTTTTGCTGTATGATCCTAACATGTTGTTAGATCATTTGATGTTTGCTGTTGTTCCTTGTTGACACTGCTTCATGGCAAATGTGCAAGATTGATTTAGTTAAAAACTTTAGATATCCTGCAGCCAAGTTAGTGCTCAAGTTCCAATTTTCTTCATTTAAAAGAGAACCTCGTTTGATAAACTCATTTTTCATGTTGATGACTACTCCCCCTAAATTTGTGAAAAATCATGAACTTATGCATTTAGCAGAAATTTATTAAGAGAATAGCATGAAAAGTAGTTATCTATCCGTTTTATTAGATAAGAAAGAAACAAAAACAAAATCTTTTTGTATTTTTGTTTATAAGATGAACTCAAATATATGTACAAGCATTTACATCATAAAATGGGATCATATTATGACACTAAGTAACTTCTTGAGACAATTTTGTTTGATGATAGAAGTCATAGATCTAGTGCTGATTACAAGTATTATGATCCACATAAATTCAAGCAAGAGTATATATACAACGTGTCATGCTGCTTATCATGTTTTGGTATTGATTAAAGATAGAAAAATATGGACTTCACATTCAATTCACATTAGATTTTGTCCGCCGTTTATGAGTCAATTTATCACTTTTTCATACTTAAAACTATGTTCCTTAAGTTATAAGCTTAATCTTAAGATTTCTTTGAAATCTTATTAATGTTGATATGATTTTTTATGCTCTTTGAGATAATATACAATTGATCACTTTGGATTCTTTTATAGCTGTTCCTTTTTGGAACTCATGATGATCGACATCAGATCACCAGGTCTTTACTTATGGAAAACAAAGGTGCCTAAGAACCCAGGTCTTTGCTCACGCAAAACATAGGGTCCTATGAACCCAAGTCTTTGCTCACGCAAAACAGAGGGTTCATGATGCGCAAAGATAGAGGTTATAAAGTTTCACAACATAGTGTGCTTAGGTGAGTAAGTTGATCACAGCAGGATAAGACAGACTTGCTTGTTCCATAAAATGGAATGTAAGTTGATCACAGCAGGATAAGACTGACTTGCTTGTTCCACAAAATGGAATTGTCCACAATTAGTCACCTTTGCATTATATTATGCATGAACTTGTTTATTTTCCACTCAAGCTGAACCTACTCATACATCAAATCACATCTGATCAGCCTTTATTGTATGATAAAATTCTGGAAAGTAACAAGACAATATTTTTGGAGTTTTATATGTTTTATGGATGTTTTTGACTTTTTCATATTGAGACTTATAAAGGACAGATCATGCTTTTCTTTGTGATGATGACTAATCTAAGTTGATCATGCCTAAAGACTCAATTAAGAAATTAAATCTCACTGAGTCAAATGCTTTAGTGAATTATAAAGGACAGATCATACTTTTCTTTGTGATGATGACTAATCTAAGTTGATCATGCCTAAAGACTCAATTAAGAAATTAAATCTCACTGAGTCAAATGCTTTAGTGAATTATAAAGGACAGATCATGCTTTTCTTTGTGATGATGACTAATCTAAGTTGATCATGCCTAAAGACTCAATTATGAAATTAAATCTCACTGAGTCAAAGGCTTTAGTGAATAAATCAGCAAGCTGATTTGTTGTATCCACTTTCATTAACTTGATTAAACCTTTTTCTGAGCAGTCTCTCAGAAAATGATATCTAATTTCTATATGTTTTGTTTTATTATGTTGCACTGGATTAGCAGTTATGAACATAGTAGTTGAGTTATCTATGAAAATTGGTGTTTGAAGAAAATTGTAACCATAATCTAGTAGTTGGTTTTGCAACCACAAAACTTGAGAGCAACCAGCTAAAGCAGCTATGTACTCAGCCTCAGCTGTGGATACTGACACATATGTTTGCTTTTTGCACTGCCAAGAAACTAGTCTTGGTCCTATGAATTGACAACCTCTAGTTGTTGATTTTCTGTTGTTGTTGCAACCTTCAAAGTCACTATCAGAATATGAGTAGAGGTTGAAATCTCCTTCTTTGGGATACCAAAGTCCAAGAGCTGGTTTCCCTTTGAGGTATCTGAAAATCCTCTTAACAGCATTCATATGTGACTCCTTGGAGTCTGATTGGTACCTAGCACAAACACACACAGCAAACATTATGTCAGGTCTACTGCAGTTAAGTACATCAAAGATCCTATCATAGATCTATATAATCTTTGATCAACTGACTTCCCTTTAGGATCAGGTACAATCTTATCTATTGTTGATGCTGGTGTTTTGCATGAAGAAGAGTTAGCAAGATTGTACTTCTTCAAGATTTGGTGCACAAACTTCTCCTGATTGATGAAAATTCCATTTGATTTCTGATGAACTTGTAAACCAAGGAAGAATTTTAATTCTCCTATGGAACTCATTTGAAACTCAGATTTCATCAAAGATTCAAAGTCTTCACACAATCTCTTGTTTGTTGATCCAAAAATGATATCATCCATATAGATTTGGATAACCAAGAGGTCTTGATAATCATGTTTGAGGAAGAGAGTCTGATCAATGGTTCCCCTTTTGTAACCATGCTTGAGCAAGAAAGATGACAATGTTTCATACCACTTTCTTGGTGCCTGATGAAGACCATACAAAGCTTTGTCAAGCTTGTATACCCTATATGGGTAATCAGGATCCTCAAAGCCTGGTGGTTGGGCAACATAGACTTCTTCATCAATTTTACCATATAAGAAGGCACATTTTACATCCATCTGGTAAACTGTGAACTTCTTAAGTGAAGCATAGGCTAGGAAGACTCTAATAGCTTCAATCCTTGCAACTGGAGCAAAGAGTTCATCATAGTCTATCCCTTCTTCTTGAGTATACCCTTGTGTTAT
The DNA here is from genome assembly GCA_025506505.1 of Flaveria sonorensis. Lineage (NCBI taxonomy): Eukaryota > Viridiplantae > Streptophyta > Magnoliopsida > Asterales > Asteraceae > Flaveria > Flaveria sonorensis. Next base: position 18,717,003 of record CM046440.1, on the reverse strand, counting down.
CAGCCTTGCTTTGTTTTTGATAATGATACCTTTGTCATCTAGTTTGTTCTTGAAAAGCCACCTTGTACCAATTGGATATTGGCCTTCAGGAAGATCAACTAGATTCCAAACTTTTTGCTTTCTGAATTGCTAAAGTTCTTCTTGCATTGCTTCAATCCAGCTGTTGTCTTTTAATGTAGCATTTATGTTGGGAGGAACCACTTGTGATAGAAAACAAAAGAATAGACAAATATTGGCAGCTCCCCCTTGACTTCTTGTGGTTCTTTCAATAAGATCACCAATTATGTTTTCTATTGGATGATACTTATGAATTCTTGTTATTGGAATTGATTCAACAGGAATTGATGATTCCAAGTTAGTGATGTTGGTTGATGGAGATGGATCCAGCTGAGATGAAGAATCAACAAAGTGGTCGAAATCCTCATCATTTTGTTCTTCTGAAGCTGAATGAAAACAATCTTCATGAGTTTGTGTTTCCGCAGATGTTGGAATAACTTCCGCAGCAGTTACAGGAACAACTACGGATGTTGTAGGTTGTTGGTCTGCAGATGTGAATCTTGTTTGAATATCTCCTGATGGATTGGGAACTTCAGATGAAGGCAATGAATCATCTCCAGAAGTAGATGGGACATCTACGGATGTAGAAGGAACTGTTATTGATGTATTATTCACTACTCCGGATTCATTAGTAACTTCTCCGGATGCACGGTTAACTTCTGCCGATGAATTAGTTGCTTCTACGGAAGTTGAATTTTCATTTCCATCATAATATCCTTTATTTGTTTAAGATGAAGGGTCAGGATCAACAACACTTGATGTGTTTAAATGTGATAATCTTGGAGGATCAGTAGTTAATGACACTTCACTCATACTTGGAGGTACATAAGGATAACATGTATCCATAGGACCTGCAATATTCAAATAAGAGTTAAATGAAATTGTTAATGCATCTATATCAAACAACCAAGATGATCTTTTTACAGATTTTGGAAATAAGGATTCATTAAAAGATACATTAGGTGTTTCCTCCATAATGTTGTGATGTGGAATGTAGACTCTATATGATTTAGATGTTGATGAGTAACCAACAAAGAAACCATCATAAACTTTTTCATCAAACTTTCCTAATTGATCTTTGGTGTTTAAAATAGACACATGACACCCAAAAGCTCTAAGATAGCCTATAAAAGGTTTTCTTTTAAACAAAAGTTCATAAGGTGTTTTATTATGTTCTTTGAGAATTAATGTTTTGTTTTGAACATTGCATGTTGTGTTCACTGCTTCTGCCCAAAATGTGATTGGCAACTGTGAATCAACTAGCATTGTTCTTGCTGCTTCAATTAGAGTTATGTTTCTTCTTTCATCAACTCCATTTTGTTATGGAGTTCTTGGTGAACTGAATTGTTCGGCAATGCCTTTGTTTCTACAAAAGGAATCTAAAACATGATTAAAAAATTCAGATCCATTATCACTTCTTAAGATTTTGATCTTTAAATCAAGTTGATTTTCAATCTTAGTGATAAACTCCATTACTGTTTCTGATGTTTCACTTTTATGTTTTAAGAAAAAGACCCATGTGAATCTAGTGAAATCATCAACAATCACCACATAATATTACCTTTTACCAATGCTCAATACATTAATTGGACCAAAAAGATCCATGTGTAGCATTTTAAGTGGTGTTGTGTTTGTGTTGATTGTTTTGGACTTATGTGACACCCTATGTTGTTTTCTTTTATAACATGATGAACAATGATTAGAACAATAAAATTCTTACTTGGGAAGGCCAATGACTAAGTCATTTTTGACCAACTTATGCATGTTCTTCATGTTTGAATGAACCATTCTTCTATACCACAGTTGAGCTTCATCTTTTGATGACTTAGAGAACAGGCAGGCTTCATTGTAGGTCATAGAGGTGTTGTTCATGTCCAAAACATATGTGTTTCCTTTTCTTGGTGCTTTAAGAAGGATCCAATCTGCTGGAATTTGAAAACCTGGCTTAAGAATATAACAGAAAGTGTTATCAAATAAAGTGGTATAATTTTGATCATAAATTTGAGATACACTAAGTAAGTTGTATTGTAAATTTTCATAAAAATTTACTTTCTCAAATTTGAGTACACCATTTGTTACCATTCCTTCACCAACAATTCTACCTCCCTTCTTATCCCCACCAAATGCCACATATGAAGTATTTTTAAGTTTGAAATCATGTAGGAGAGAACAGTTTCCTGTCATATGCCTGGAACAACCACTGTCAACATACCACTTGTTGTCAGTCCTCCATGGATGTTCCTGCATAATAATGAAATCAATTAGAGTGTGGAGCCCAAGCCTTAATGGTCTTGGGCTTGCCATTGTTATCTAGGATTGTTACTCTCTCATGGATGAGCCTAGATGTCTCAGGATTGTTTTTAAACTTAATTGATTCATTATGTTTTGTTTAGTGTGAGGATGAGTCTGTTGAAAATGAACTTGAAGTACTTTGTTCTTGATCCTCAATCACTTCTTCTGTTACCTCTTCTTTGAGTATCTTCTTCTTTAAACTTGATGATGATACTTGAGTAGAGAAGGTTTCAGCATCTTTTGTCTTTGATTTTGGCACTTGATTGTCTTTCTCAAAGTGATCATAGAAAGCTTCATCTTCCTTCAAATCTACCTTCTTATGAGGTGTCTTGCTTTGAGAATTTTGCTTCTCCTTCTTCTTCATTGTTTGATTAGTAGATGATGGCATTTTTGCTTTTGGAACCTTCTATTTTGGTTGCTGCCTCTTTTGTTTTTGAACCTTTGATTCATCATTCTCAAAAGATTGTGAGTCTGATTCAACAATCTCAAATTGTTGCTTCTTTGGCACTTTTGTTTTGTTCTTTTTGTTGAAGTAACATTCTTGAGTAGAATGGTTCTTCTTGTCGCAGATGGCACAGTGCTTGTTAAAGTAACAATCAGCAGTCATATGATTGTTCATGTTGCAAATGGAGCAATAACTACTGAAGTAACAATCAACTGTATTATGGTTGTACATGTCACACCACTTGTAATATTTTTCTTTAGCTTCACTCTCAGACTCTATTACCTTCTTTTGCATCTTTAATTCTTTCTCAAGCTTTGCAGTTGAAGAATCTTTACCTCTTCCTGGCATGATGTCACCTGGTTCTTGTTGCTTAGGATTCATAACTCTCTATTTCTTTTCTTTCTTGATGTCAGTTTGTGATTCAGCAGATGATTCCTTTTTCCGTAGATCTTTTATGGATGACTGTTTTGATGCAGATGATTGCTTCTTCCGTAGATTTTCTACTGAAGACTGTTTTGAATAAGATGATTTCTTCTTCCGTAGATCTTCTTGGGATGATTATTTTGGAAGATCAGCATTCTTCCTTTGCTTTTCTACGGATGGTTCTGTACATGTCTTCTTCTTCCGCAGGTGTTCTACGAAGTAATTCTCTCTTCCTCCTCTATAGTTCATTTTGCTGACTGACTTTTGTGCTTTTTGTTGAGCTCGTGAATTCCTTCATTTAGCTGACCAATTCTTGTGTAGATGGTCTTCAACAAATTTCTTTGTTTGGGAGGATAAGGCAGCTTGATCTCATCAAGAACTTTGGGAATTATATGTTCAATTAATACATTCTTACCCTTATCCAAACCAACACATTCTTGTTCATTAGGCTCATCAACCTCATCCAGATCATCAGAGTCATCAAAGTCAAATTTTGATTTATTTTGTTTTAAAAATTCTAATTCAGATGAATCAGTTTCACTGACTTTAGTATCTTCACCATTTACCAATTCATTATTTTCAACTTTTGATTTAGTTTTGGTGCTAGATACAAAATGATTTGACAAACTTTTGGTTATGGACTCAGGTAGGGTGGTGTAGTTATCATTCACTGGTGGTGCAACAACATGAAATCCCAACCCATATCTATTCTTTGATTCAATATATGAATTTAATAGTTTCTCATATTGTTGTGATGATAATTCGAACTTCTGAAGTTTCACTTTAGTAGATGCATGATCAGACAATGTTAAAGAGGTGGTTAGATGCTCAACTTGTGCTTTTAAATTATAATTTTCAGACACAAGTTTATCTAAATCCTTTTGTAAGGAAGTGATTTTGACCTGATATAGTTTATGTGCTTTTACATGAGATTCATTCAAAATCATTGTTTCTTTTACTTTATCAGCCAATTGTTAAGCATGGACCATGTAGTTTTCAACCTCTTCAACACATCTGGAAGAACATAACCTATCCCTTACCTCTCTGGCCATAGGTGGAATTTTATTCTCCATATTAGCCATCAATGCCTGATTCTCTTCCTGTACTTCCTTCTCATACATGCTCCAGTCACAGGTACCATCCTACAAAATAATCAACCTAGTTTCTTTAGAGTTACTGGTACCTGCTGAAGAACCTGTGGCTGGTGGGGATGAGTTTGTAAGCTGAGGTTTCTTGAAGCTCCTATGGTTTGCTTGTCTCATGTCATTTGTTGATTACTGATTGCACTCCCTTGAAAAGTGACCATACAAATTACACTTGTAGCACGTCACTTTTGATTTATCCATACCAATTATTGTTGTACTTATTGCAACAGATAGTCCCTTGTTCCTTCTCATATACATCTTGGCTCTGTAAGCAATCATGGCCATTTGCCATTGTAAATCCATTTCTTCTACTTCATCATGATGAAGTTCTTCAAGGTCTTGTTGGCAGATGTGAGAAGGAGTCAGAGTACTACCCAAATAAGCTTGAAACCTTGAACTGAAGGCTGTAAATGCTGCTTTTTGTTCTTCTGATTCTAGAACCATAGTAATTGGTTTAGATTTGGTGTTGCTTTTGTTGGTTGAGGATCCTTTTCTGCTTTAGCATTTGAGCTCTTTGAATCATCAGGTTTCCCTTTCACCTTCTTATTAGAACTGCTTTGAAAGTTAGATTTAGAGGACTTTGCTACATAAAAACCAGCTTCTTCTTCATCATCACTATCAACACAAGAGTTTTCATCATCATCATTGGAGATGAATGCACTTCCAACACCCTTTGATTCTTTGAATTGATATGGTGCTATTGGTGCTTTTACACTCTTGTTTCTTGTTTTCTCATCCAACTCCAATGCTTCTACCTTTTCTCTACCAAAGTATCTAGTCCAATTGCCTTTAGATCAAGGGTATTTTTGAACATAGACACAGTTTGAGTCCAACTTTCAGGCAAGGAGTGGAGCATCTTTTTATTCAACATACTTCAACTCAAAGATATTCATCTCAGTAATAAGTTACATGTATCTATGGAGTTGTTGAGGAACAGATTCAACTTGAATATGATGAAATGTCTCATACTGTGAATGGAGGGTATCCTTCCTGATGCTTCTGATCTCATCACTTCCCTCACACAAAGTTTGAAGAATTTTCCATAATGAGTTGGCTGTTTTGTATGATTCACATCTGGTTAAGAGGTCTTCAGGTAAAGCCATAGTAAGCATACGATAGGCCTTGATATCAATTTTGACCTTCTTGTCATCATCAGGAGACAGATCTTTCAAACTTATGGGCTGATTGTTGTCATTGTAATCAGGTCCAAGAGCATGTGGAATGTAAGGACCTTCAGTAATGGACACCCATAAGTCAGAATCAGTATAATTAACGTGGTCCTAAATTTGATTTTCCATGTTTTAAAATCAGCTTTGTTCTCCAACTTTGGAGGTTGATAAGCTGAGCCAACAATTGAATTACTCATCTTAATTAACTTTTTAATTATCAAAATATCAACCGATCTAATTACCTTATGAATGTGAAAAGTGCAAACACACTCACACATTAGTAACAAATCACTGATAATATTGATATTGAATCAACTAAGACAGAAATTCCTTTGAATTAATGGCTTGTTTTGTGAATGATCTAATTACTAACAAACTCTTAACAATTAAGAAGTTATGGTCAAAATTAGTCAAATCGCTCAATGAATTCTTAGTGGATTTGAAATTTGAGATGTTAGATGATGAGATTTTGTTCAAATTTGTTTAAACAACCTAGAAATATCAAATCAACAGCACAAATCCACAAATCAAAATGATTCTGATGTAGATCTAGGTTAATCAACCAATGGAACAGTACTCGATGATCTATATAAAAAGGGTTTGATGATTTTAACAGATTAAACCAAAATCGTTGAGTAAAATACCTTTGTTAGCTATCGATTAGCTAAACTCAACTTGTGTTTTGATTAAATCTTTCACCAAACACGTTTAAATCTGAGTTATGAACTCTCAAGCTGTACCCAAAAGCAATTTGAAGCTACCATAATCATATCTAATCAGAAACTGATAGATCTAATGAAATAAACAACTAATTCGAGTAATCAAACTGATAAATCAATTGATCTAGATCAATGAGCATGTGGCTCTGTACCACCTGTGAATCCAAGGATCAAAACAAGAATTATCAGTTTGATTGAACGAATGATGATCGCGGAATTATCATAGCTCGATGTTTAATTAATTGTTTGAGAAATGTAATGGTAACATAAATTGATGAAAAACAAATAATAGAAATTGAAAACAAGATAAAGTAATGCGATAAACAAGTTTGCTTCAATTGATTTCCATTGATAATGAATCGCTTACAATTGATTTTGATATTTGGATGATCTGGTGATTGCTAGGTGTTCTTGGTGTTTTGCTATTGCTATTGCTATTTGATGATTGTGGTTAACTGATATGATTGATATTGGTACTGTTCTGGTGCTGGTACCCTAAAAGTGTGCACCCATGCCTCCAATTTATAGGTAAAGGGATTCAATTTTTACATGGGTAAAAGTAAAAATCATGACATGACATGAAATATTCGACTTTGACCATTGTGAAGTCTTCCGTAAATGTTGACTTGATGACACCACTTCAGTCAGCTTGACTTGTTGACTTCATATGTTGTACTTGCATGATTGGAGATCATGCAAGTATTTTGTTCTTCCGTAGAAATTGGCCATCGGTAGGAGTTAGCCTTCCGCAGGATTTGGTTCTTTGTTAATCTTGGAACTTCATCCTCAGGAGCAAGCTCTTCCGCAGCAACAGCAGCAGCTTGATCTCTGGATGACTTCAGTAGATGTGATTGTGCTTTCGCAGGAGATCCACGGATGCACATTCCTTGCTCATTTATGCTCTGCAGAACATCTACGGAAGAACAAACTTGTTCATCCGCAAATAGTTCTTGTACTTGGTCAATTTTCCAAATTGACAAAGTATGATGTTTTCCTGCAATTAAATAAATCAACACAAATAATATTTGGGTTAACATATATATCCTGCATTACATAAGAAAAGAGATTTACAAATATATCCTGCATTACATTAGATCTAGTCCTAACATGTTTTCCACTTAAATGCATCATTTATTGCACAAACATTCACGATTCTTTCATGTAACGGTAATTCGGAGAATTGACGAATCGCACGCGCGTCTGTCCCCGAACGTTTGTGATTTGTCAAAATAGTTTTCAAACAATAATAATTGGTGTGAAATTATGTGTTATATGATTATATGATTAAATGTGTAGCTTGGTTGTAAAAATTGGGAATTTTCTAGCACTTACGCGTTTTCGCTCATTTTCGGCTTTTAACGGCTAATTATTATAAAAATCCATTTGAACTAACAAAATAAATATTATTTCATGTTATTAATGTTTTTTTGATGTTATATGAGCATTTGGAGGTTTTTTTGTACAAAACGTTCAATCGCGTAGGTTAAAACGATGTTTATAAAAGACGGGGGCCTTTCTTGTAAAAAATATATATATAAAAGGCCAACCCCCAACCCTAATCCCCATTACAGCCACAAACAGCCCCATTACCCACCCCTTCACCATTTTCAAACACACCCATGAGAAAACACACCCACACTTGATTCGTTCTTGCAATCGATGACGATTTTGGATTGTTCTTACATCAAAAACGCGTTAGCTTGCATCTATGCATCATTACAAGTAAGTTTTATGTTTGATTTCATGTTCTTTGATTATCATGATGAACATGAACCCTATAAATCCAAACTCGAGTCAAAACTTGAAATAGATTGAAATTGATGATTAATTATGTGTTAGTATTCAATATAATGATGTTTGTATGGATTGGTTTTGTGAAATTGTGTTGTTTTGATCAAAACCTAAGACTTACTTATAATGGAAACTTTAATTTGGGACTTTTGTAGAAATTGTATGAATTAGATGAAATTGGATTGAATTGATGGTTTTAGGATGTTAGTTGATGCTAATGGATGAACAGTCATGTTTTGAACTTTTGATTTTGGCTCGGTTTTTTAGTACTTTCCACTAAAGGAAACTTTTGGGTAAGTTGGTTTATAAATGATGATTTATACAGGTTTGATGATATGTGATGATTGTTATATGATGTTTAGAGCATAAGAAAGGATTGGGAATATCCAAATGGTGAAAAACGCATCGTATGAACATGCTTGCTATTTATGGAAACTTTTGTGACTTGATGTGAAGAATGATGAGTATGATATATGTAGAACATGTTATAGTGATGTGATTAGTGTTGAAATGATCGTAGGAACATGTTAGGAGATTTGGATGAAATATGTGCAACTTGTGATCTTATGTTTTAAATTAGGAAACTTTGGGCATGATGAAGAATCTAGGTTATGTTAACATGTTATGGATGATTGTTGGATGTGTTAATGTATAATTGAGATGGTTTTTGTGGTATTATTCATAATCTTTAAATGGGTTGCACATGTGTAACAATGTCATACTTTCCAAAAATAGAAACTTTCCAAAAATATATTTCCAACATGAAACTTATATGAATAATTATTTGAGCCATTTGAGCATGACTAAACATGTTTTTGTTTATTTGAGTCACCAACGGGTCGTCGGGTCAATCCGGTCAACTTTTGTAAACAAAAGTCAACTTTTGTCAAAAGTTAAACTTGTCAAACATTTCTCGAACATGCTAACAATTACGTTGTTTGGATAGAACGGGGTTCATCTTGACCATTATGTACATACACTCATGGACCTACATTTGTTAGGTAATGATTAGCTTTCAAATTTTACACTTCATGCATTCATACGCATATAAGGTGAGCCTTGACGGCCCCACTTTTACTTACTTTCCTTTTTGGGGGAGAAGCATGCAAACTATTTTTATTTGGTTTTGGTATTGTTGGTATATCGCTTGTTACTGTAGTGCAAACATTATCACGCAAGTCCTTACACACTTGATCCGTTAATAACGGAATAGCAAGGTAATTTTGAGTAGTACTACTGGGTTTGACAAACCCCACCCATGTTAGTCATGCTAACTTGACTGGAGGTGGAACAGGAGTTTGATTGACCTAAACACTTGCCATTGTTCTATGATAAGACATGGCGGAAGGCAAAACAAGTCACAAATAGTCAGCTTCGGTTCAAAACGCTAAGTAACTCAATATATAGGCTAACTACCTATGGTATACCTTTGTTTACTTTTACCAAGAAAATGTTCAAACATATTTACTAATTTAAACCTGTGAACTCACCAATCATGTGTTGACACATTTTAGCATGTCTTCTTAGGTTGCAGGCATGCTTAAGGCTAGGGTTGCACATTTGAGGCTCATGCATCATCCTTATCATTTGAAAACAAGTTCATTTACATTTACTATTTTTCTTTGGGTGCCTGGTTTTGCGCATTAATTATTCATGGTTTTACAAATGTTTACGCTTCCGTATTGATTACATTGAAAACTATGTTTTACTCTGATTTACGATCAAATGCTTATTTTGAAAATGCATATAGTGTCGTTTGATATGACTGTGTCTGAGATCCTGGTTTGTCACGCGCCTCACGGTAGAACCCCATCGGTGGAGTTTGAGGGTGTGACACTATCCGCTGTAGATGATAGACTGTCCGTTGTGGATGCTAAGTCATCCACTATGGATGTTGAATAAGTTGTCCGTTGTGTCTTGGATGCTATCCGCTGTGAACATTTGTTGTGTGATTGCTTTGTATGTTGTCCGCTGTGGAGTGTTTATCAAGTGTGGATTGAACATCCGCTGTGGACTGTTCATCAGCTGTGGATATTGGTCATCCACTGTGTGAGTTGGTCATCCACTGTAGACACTTGGAAGTTGTTCTTCATCCGCTGCATGGACTTGGTCATCCGCTGTGGGCATTTCTTCATCCGCTGCCGACACATGCAAAAATTTCTTTTATCTACAAACCTGAAAAAGAAATTTAACAAATAATTAGTGTATGTTATGAATGTTAATGATGCTAATGTGTTAGTTAATGATTGTTTGAATGTTAGAACATGTTATGTTTGATTATGGCAAGCATTATCCTTTTAAGCATTATCTTATTAATGTACTTGTTGAGTTCAACAACTTGACTTTTTGAGTTTGACTCTTTGACTTTGTCTTGGTCTAATTAATGAACGTTGACTTGAAAGCTAACATAATTTTGACTCGGTCTGATAATATTGCATTAGACATGTGTAGATACGCTAAGTTCTAGAACTGTGTATTATGGGGTTAATATGTTCTACTGGGCCTTGGGCTTGGTCTTAATTGATCGTTCATTTCATTATCGACACAAATTTTAGCTTAATGGGCCTATTTTATAGTGTTGGGCTTAGGGTTTTTGTCAATAAGATGACCATTGGGCTTGTCATTGTACAAGGTCCTATGCATTGAGCCTAATCAAGGATTTTTTCTAAAAGGTGAAACACTAAAATTTACGTTAAAACCAACTAATCATACATTCATGGGCGTTTCCTAAAGTCTTGTAAATAAACATGAATTAGTTAAAAAATATAAATTATCCAATTTCTAGGGCTTAAAATAGCTCGTTGGAACCGTTTTAGCGCGCGGAATTTAAAAACGAAAAAATTGGTGGAGACGCGATTTGAGACGAGACGGATTAGATGAGACGGGCCAAGGGCCCGAAGACCCTTTCCCCTCCCTATTTGCGGCCGAGATCCATAGACAAGGGGGAATTCCCCATTGTTTCCTTACTTTTGCAAAAATTCCTTTCCAAGCTTCCTCCAAATTGCAAACCTTAGCCACCACAACCCAAATCCTTCTTGTTCTTCATCATCTTCATCGAAAATCAGCCTTTTTATATCCTTCCATCGAATTTTGAGATAATCAAAACATTCAATATTGTGTTTTAATCAAGAATTGTTCATCTTCTAATCTCCGGTAAGAAAAATCATTTCTTGATGATTCTATTTCTTGTTCTACTTTGTTATAGATGATATCCATCATCTATACTCAAAATAATCATCTAATATTCTTATATTCTTTTTTTGGACGTTGGATCTTGAAGATCTAGGTGTTACGAGTGTTGTACTCTCTAACAGGTAAAACCCTAATTCTTGGACTTTGTATATTCTTGGATCTATTGAAGCTGGGTTGTAATCTTTTGTGACCAGATCAAAATAGACATCTTGGTCTTATAAATCATTTTTGGAAATTATTAAATTTGTTTCTTGTATTGACAGACGTGATGAACGATCGAAACAATGAAACGATTAATTAATATTGTGAACCGGAAGACTAAAATCCAACTAACTGTTTTGGGGACTGAAAATTAGAATAATCCGTTTTTAATTAAAGTTTTGGAAAATTAGAACATGGAATAAATGTTATTTATATACTCGGGTTGATAATGGTCAAATATTGAGGTTTGGGATACAAAGGAACAAGACTAATGAACTGGACAGCTTGTTGCCAGGAAAATGAGACATTTTATACAGGTCATAACTTGGTCATAATAATATTCCAAATGAGGCTAAATTTGTGTCTAAAATCAATTTCAATGAGTCCTATAACTAAGCCAAGTGGTCTCGTGTCGTTTCGACATCGTTTGGTTCTCCAAACATGGCAAACATAACTAAAGGTCAAAACTAACGAATCTGGGCAGCAGATTGGTCTGTATTCATCGAGCCATATCTCTCTCATATTTTATACAATAGATATGATTCTTTTCTGGAGTTTAATTTAAAGTCTTATCTTTCAAATGATACCTTTTACGCAATGATTAGTTACCGTTTCGATCTACAAACAGTATCTACAAAACTGGTGCGCACTTAGATATATTTGCTGAAATATTTTGATAAACTTTAAAAAATATAGTTTGAAACTAAATAATTAATAAAGGCAATTTTTGTATTTAAAAGTGGTTAAATGACTTTTTAAAAGAATAAGTTAATAACTTCTAAAATTCATCGAATATGGACTAGTAGATGTTCATTGAAGGGCGTTAATAAATTAATATAAAATGACAATAAAAACCTTGATGGGCGTTAAGGACTGGGTTACAAGGATTACACCCGTGTTGGTCATTTTTGTAATTTAGTAATACTTTTTTGATTTGTAATTTTAGTGCTTGCTTTGCATATTGTGAGATTTGGACTATATTATCTCAAGGTGAGTTTCACTGCTCATTTTTAATATATTTTACTTGGGGGAAAGCATGCTTATGGTTTTGGACAATGTCATGTCTTGAAAATTAATTTGATACATTGTATGTGGTTTGGGTCATGGTTTGAGTCTAGATGTTCATTCATGAGTGTATACTTATGCTTGTGCTTGACTGTCATGGAATGGTATTGTTAGTACTAATGGGTTGACACCCCCACCCCTGTGTCGGTATGCTAGTTGAGATTGGTTTGGCCTGTGACCGCCCTTAGGTGAATACAATCTGGGTAATTGGACTTGGACTGATCTTAAACTTGTTTTGATATCTTGACTACTATGTAATCTTACTCACATACAACTTTCTATACATGTTATACATGGAAAACTATTTGTACTTTTAAACCTGTGAACTCACTAACGTATGTTGACTTTTTAGAGCATGTAGTAATGGTGCTTAGGTACTTGGACAGTGGACTTTAGACGAGACCGCTCCTTCAAGAGCATTAGACATTGGAACATTAGTTTGGACATTATGTTATTGTTGTATTTGTATTTGAAATTGATTGATCTAGTACTGGTTGTTCTAGCTTTGAACTTCTAGATTATTTGTGCATTTATGGAATAATGTTATGGTATTGATTGTTCTTGACACTTGTTCTTTTGTGTCGAGCAACGTCATGATCCATTAACAGAGAATTCCTTTAGAGATTCTCTTAGACCCCCAATGTGTTATGACGGTCCCTGTCACACCCCAACCGATGGCGGAAACATCGGGTCGCGAGAAGTGATAGATTGTTCAAAGACATCATAGCACTAAAGTATTAATAAATTAAGATTGAAATTTCATTTCCATTAATCAACACAACATTACAATGTTTCAAACAAACATACTACAATTTTGAGGAATACAAGTCTAAAACAAACATAATAAAATGATAGATTTGGTATGTTTCTAAGTCCACCTAATTGAATTTCTTGATAAAGCTTCAAGCATTTTCCGCAACATGTATAAAATATTGGTCAACATATGAATATTTTGGCGAGCATACAAGTTTGAATACATAGCATAATAGTGAGCAAAAATATCAATTCAACATGGATAAAGTATACTAAACTTTGTACATTGCTAGCATGCAAAGCTAATAATCAAACCAAAGTGTCCACTAGTGTAATCTTAGCATTAAAAATGATCAAGATCGTAAAGATTGAATAACATAACATAGACCCATCATAATAGGGAGTATGTGCTAGTCCTATAGCGCTATACATGTTAAGGGAGGTTTAGGTTGCTTGCAAGATAACATATTCTAGAATGTATTCACAAATAGCATAACAAGTAAGTATGTTTGTATGAATTGAGTTTTAGAATGATTTTGATTGAATGAATAATTAAGTGTATTTGATAATTGATACATGTTGCAACCCAAATAGTCTTAAAACAAAATGGGTGAAGTATGACTTACGGTTTGGCGATTAGAATCCACAAGGATAGATGAATGAGTTTAAAGGATTGAGTCACCAAAGTCACCCTAAAAGGTAAACAAAGTGTGTAAGTTTAGGATTCAAAGTTTAAGATCTAGCAATTATAAAGTATATGAAAATTACTAATATGATAGTATATGAAAGTATATACTACTTAGACACTTAATTGGACACCATGTAATGTGTGTGTTCTTTATGAGTATTAGTCACTCATTGGAAGTCCAAAATAAGGAATCATAAGATTAGTATAATGTCTACCTTAACACGTAACATTCAACCATGGTTTGATTGATGTTACGATTTGGTTTTGACTAAGTATTATGTAGATATAAATATAAATCATGCATTAGAGGTAGGGTAATCCACAAACCTCAAGTGTTATGTGCATATAAGTCATGTATTAGAGGTGGGGATATCCACAAACCTCAAGATTGTCACCATTGCACAAAATCTCCACATAAGGGTGATTCGGATGGTCATGAGTACATAACGAAAGTACTAAAGTAAACTAACTAGTTTGACTAAGTGTTCAAGTGGGGTATGGTGGAAAGATTAGTTGTAGAACCAAGGTTCAACATCACCATTTCATACCATAACACAAGGCTTTCAACATTGGTTGGAGGCCCGGTTTGGTTTCATCCACTTCTTAATTTGTAGATCATTTATTGTTTTGTAAAGATGAAAACAATAGGGTGTAAAAGCCTCAAAATTTCTGGAATATAACATCAACACAAGCCTTCCAACATTGAAGTTGTTGGTGACTTGGTTTAGTATGCAAAAGGCTTATAAAAAGACAAGAGAGAAAAAATAAAACATGTATGAAAGAATCAAGTAAAAAATTTCCAACTTAGACCTCAAAAATGGGGGTTTACCATACTTGTTCACCTTAGTGACTAAGTGGTTATTTCATAGAGGTTGTTCCAAGTGGTAAACAAAATAGAAGAAAGAAATTAAAAAAAAAATGAAACTCACAAGTTGTTCTTGAATATTTCTTGCAAGAAGATGAAGTTCTTGGATGGAATGAGAGAGTTTGAGAGTTTAGAGTGATAAAAATGATTAGAGATGGATTTTGGTTAGTATTTATAGATGAAAATTATGATTGAGCATTAAGGAAAGTAGTTTGGGAGATGAGTGGAGGGAAAATTCAAAAGTTTCAATTTTAACCCCTTAACTTATTTTATTTATTAATTTGCACCATAAACTCATGATTAAGCATGTTTTGAGTATTTTAACATATGAACCATAAAAATAAAACTTATAAATAACTTTCCAAAAAATATAAGTCCTGATAAGTTGCTCAGTTTTACGTTAAAATACGTATTCTTAATTGTTTAAGCGTTGCAAAAGCATGTAATCAATAAAAATGATATAAAAAGATATTTCCACTATGATCAAGTCTCGAGATTACAAAGATTGAACAAGGAGTAATATTTCCACTATGATCAAGTCCCGATATTCATTTAGAAGAAAATTCTGGGAAAAGATGCGGGGTACTTGATCTTGAATTGATCTTCATGTTCCGAAGTAAATTCTAGACCACGCTTTCCTTCCCAACGCACTTTAATAATTGGAATACGACTTCGTTTGAGGTGCTTCACTCCACGATCCATGATTTCAATAGGTTTTTCGATAAAATGCATGGTATCGTCGACACGTATGTCATCTAGTGGAATTTGAAGTCCTTCGTCAGCTAGGCACTTCTTGTGATTAGAGACATGGAATGTCGGGTGAACGTTGCTATGTTCTTGTGGTAGATCAAGTCGGTATTCCACCTTACCAATTCTTTCGAGAATCTTGAAAAGACCTACATATCTAGGAGCAAGTTTTCCTTTCTTACCAAAGCACACTACTCCTTTCCAAGGAGATACCTTAAGGAATACGAGACTTTGAATTCCAATGGCTTACGCCGTTTATTGGCGTAACTCTTTTGTCGGCTTCTTGCAGCCAGTAAGTTGTCGCGGACTTGTAGGATTTTATCAGTTGTTTCTTGTATGATTTCGGGACCGGTGACTTGTGCCTCGCCGATCTCGTGCCAACAAATAGGTGAATGGCATTTGTGACCATAAAGAGCTTCAAAGGGTGCTATTTCGATACTAGAGTGATAACTGTTATTGTACAAAAATTCGACCAATGGTAGGTCTACATCCCAGTTGACACCAAAATCGATAACACAAGATCGAAGCATATCTTTGAGAGTTTGGATAGTACGTTCAGTTTGTCCATCCGTTTGAGGATGAAAAGCCGTACTAAGATTGAGTTGGGTGCCCAAAGCTAACTGAAAAGTTTTCCAAAAATGGGAAGTGAATCAACCATCACGAACGAAGATGATATCGAGAGGGATACCATGACGGCTAATGATTTCAGAAGTGTAAATACAAGCTAACTTTTCAATGGAATAGTCTTCGTGGATGGGAAGGAAATGAGCTGATATGGTCAATCGATCAATGATTACCCAAATACTATCATGCCCAAAAGATGTTCGAGGGAGTTTGGTGATAAAATCCATTGCGACACTCTCCCACTTCCATCTCGGGATTTAAGGTTGGTCGAGTAAACCAGAGGGTCGTTGGTGTTCGGCCTTGACTTTTGAACAAGTGAGGCATTTGGCCATAAAAAGAGCGATATCCTTTTTCATGCCCGGCCACCAATAAGTACGACAAAGATCTTGATACATCTTATCTGCACCGGGGTGAATGGAATATCATGATTTATGCGCTTCATTCATTACAAGCGCATGAAGATTGTCGTGGTTCGGAATACAAATATGATCAAGGCAATGGAGAATTCCATTAGATTTAGACTCAAGTTGGTCTTCAACACCACATTGCATCTCATTATACAAATTGTTTTTAACGATCGATGAGTGTTGGGCTTCATGAATACGAGTTTGAATGTTGGTTTGGATTTGCAAATAGCGAAGATGATTTGTTACACAAATGCTATGAGCATTGAGGTGACTCTTTCGGCTAAGAGCATTAGCCACGACATTTGCTTTTCCTGGGTGGTAGCGAATTTCGCAATCATAGTCGTTCAACAATTCAACCCATCGTCATTAATGCATGTTAAGATCCTTTTGATTAAAGATATGTTGGAAACTCTTATGATCGGTGAAGACCACACATTGAGTACCATAAAAGTAGTGCCTCCAAAATTTTAAGGCGAAAACAACGGCTCCGAGTTCGAGATCATGGGTAGTGTAGTTCTTCTAGTGGGTTTTGAGTTGTCTTGATGCATAAGTGATAACCTTGCCTCGTTGCATAAGGACACAACTGATACATTGATTAGATGCGTCATAATAAACCACAAAATCATCATTTCCATCGGAAGAGTTAGGATGGGTGCGTCACAGAGCATACGCTTGAGGGTTTGAAAGGATTCCTCTTGTTCTGGACCCCAAACAAAAGGTTTATCTTTTTAGGTCAAAGAGGTGAGAGGTATAGCAATTTTTGAAAAGTTGGAGATGAATCGACGGTAGTAACCCGCCAATCCGAGAAAAGAATGTACTTCGGTAGGGAATTTTGGAGCAATCCAACCTTCGACAGCATCGATTTTGGTAGGATCAACATGAATGCCCTTTTCACTTACGATGTGACCAAGGAATTGAACTTCTTTCAACCAAAATTCACATTTGGAGAATTTGGCGTATAGTCGTTCGGTTCGAAGAAGTTCCAAGATCAAACGTAAATGTCGTTCGTGTTCGGATTCGGTCTTAGAATTGATTAGAATATCGTCAATGAACAAAATTACAAAACGATCCAAGTAAGGTCTACACACGTAGTTCACCAAGTCCATAAAGGCTGCGGGTGCATTGGTTAAATCGAAAGGCATAACCATGAACTCGTAATGACCATACCTTGTGCGGAAAGCGGTTTTTGGAATATCTTCTTCGCGGATACGAAGTTGATGATAACTAGATCGTAGGTCGATTTGTAACACCCGGATATTTATAAAGACAAGAATGAAGGAATAAATGTGCAGAAAAAGGAAGAAACACAATTTAAGCCAAGTTGAGAGGCTAAATGTGTCAAAAGGACAAAAAGTATAAAAAGTTGGTACAAAAGTGGGCATGGCCGCCCACACTATCTGCATACCACTTTTCATTCGGATTTTCTAGAGAGAGAAAGAGAAGAGTTTGGATTTTGAAGTAGGAAGAACAAGAAACCGAATCCAAGGTAAGAATTCATGGTTTTTAAGGTGTTCCTGTTGGGTTTAAGCCTCTGTTGTATGCTTATGTGTGTATGTTGTGTTTGGGTGTGTGTTTTTGGTGGGTTTCTAGGTGGTTGAACTCATAGTGCAAATGGGTTGAAGAAGTCATACTCGAAGGTTGTCAAAGGTGAGTTCTAGAACCCCCCCCTTTTTACATGTTTTAACTGATTTTGGGGCTGGAAACGCATGTATGTATGTTTTTACGAAAATGAGTTTTGTACCCGTATGTATGTGTATGTGTGAGTGTGAGTGGGTTATGATTTATGATGTTATGATTTAGTTATGTTCATGTTATGATACGTAGAATGCTAGAACTAAATTAGAACATGATTAATTGATGAATTGGGACTAATTATGATGTTATTAGTATGTGTTGGTTGCCCATGCGCCTGGATTTGGCCCATGCGCCCAAAACCCATGCGCCCGAATAGTATCCATGCGCCTAAAATAGGCTTATGATGTTATTAGTATGTGTTGGTTGCCCATGCGCCTGGATTTGGCCCATAAGCCCACAACCCATGCGCCCGAATAGTATCCATGCTCCTAGAATAGGTTGAATCTAACTAAGTGTTCCATGCGCCCAAAACTGCCCATGCGCCTAGGCACTCATGCGCATGCATAGTGCCCATGCGCATGCATAGTGCCCATGCGCCTAGAAATTTTCCCAGGAGACTAAGTGTTGGGTCATGCTCCCCAATAGTGCCCATGCGCCTGAAAGTTCCCCCTGCGCCTAAGTGTTCCCATGCGCTTGAGAGGTCATGCGCCTGCATAGAGCTCATGCGCCTATGCCTTAGAATATTTTTTCTGAAATTTTGGGGAAAATGTAAAGTGTAGGCTTTGACTTGGGATGTTCCTGGGGGTAATGTAAGTTGACTTTATGATGTCATATGTGATGTCATGATGTTATGTACGGTATATTATTTACTTGGCTTTACGTGGTATGATTATGAAAGTAAATGGAAAGTATTATGTAACATAAAGCGGAAGATAATGAAATTGGGAACGTAAAGAATGATGAATGCATGCATTAATGAATGAATAATGTAATGAAAAGTCTTGCAAGCAATGTATGGAGGTTCACACTCAATGAAGGGTGTTAGCTCAATTGTGTGCGGGTTAGCTACCCCGGAAGGATGCACACTAGGGTCTAATCTTTGTGATTGACCATATGTATGGGACCCTTGCCGCTTTCCCTAGGTACTGGAGTCAGATTTGTGCATAATGTTTGAGGTCTATGATAGACCTCAGGCCCAGTAACCAGCTTCGTACACAATGTTCGGGGTATAGCACATGGCATTGGTCCGGAATGAAAGATGAATGATAATGATGAGTGTACTTGCCCCAGGCCCAAGGGTCAGCTTCGTGCACAATGTTCGGGGTACAGTACATGTCATCGGAAGTTAATGAATGTACGTAAGGTACGGTAAGAAAGATAACGAATGATAAGATGACGTACGATGATAAATGAACGAAAGTTAACGATTGACGATGAAAGATAATAAATTATTATCTATGTGTACGTATGATGCATGATCACATGTGAAAGTAAAGAAAGAATGGTTTTAAACGAAAGAAAAGTATTTTATTTTATAAAACTAGAACTCACTCAGCAACGCTGACTTTTATGTATTTCCAGTTGGCAGGTAATGTTGCTGGGGATGGCACGGGGCAGCTACTTGGCATTTTCGGATGGCATCCATTGTTTAAATTATAATGTTTTTGTGATGTAATGCAACGAGTAATATTTTGTAATCTATCAACGATGTATTATTTTACAAAAGCATATATATATATATAAATGAAATGGTTTGTTTAAAAGAATTCCGCTGCAATATTTTAGTAAAGTTAATGTATGTTTATGCTTTGTGGGCAATGATTGACCAGCTGTAAGCATTCCGGGAACAGGGCCTTACAAGTTGGTATCAGAGCCAAAGTTTAAGTGAAACGGGTTAAAATTTCAAAAGAAACCTAAACTTAAACTGAAAATGGGACAAGGGGAATGGATGCCAGTCCGAGTAGCTGCGTGCCATCAGGTATTTTCTTAATGTTAACCAGTATTATGTGCGCATGTTATGTGGTTTATGTGCTTCTTAGTAGATTTAGATACTGATGTAGTCAGGATAGGAAATGCTTGGGGTATGAAGAGTAAAGTAAGTGGCTAATCACAACTGGCCACTGTAATTAGAGACTTACTATACTTGACATAAACTGAGCTATTACCTTGAATGACCATGTTAGTGTTTGAATCTTATAGCGTGTTAAAGGATGGCCGGTGGTAGATCTTCAAAGGCTTCTAGAGGTGGAGGTCGTGGTGGACGTGGTGCTGGACCGTGGGTCTCAAGAGGAAGGCCTCGAGCTGAAGAGGTGGCTCATGAAGAGCTCGAGACCCCTCATCCGGAGCGCGGTGATGAGAGTGCTAACTTAAGGGCCTCGGTGAAGGAGGCTGTTGTAGAGGAGGTTCATCAGGTCATGCAGACGATCTTACCATCTGTGGTGACCGAAGTGATAAAGGCTGTAAGAGAAGGAGAAAGGAAAGAGAGGAATAGGTCCTCGGGAGGGAAAGAGAAAATGGAGACTGAGACGGTTATCTCTACTGATGAGGAAGAAGAGCCTGTGCCAGAGGCAGCACGAGGCTGTAACTATGGGGCATTTCAAAGATGCAAGCCCCTGACTTTTGATGGCAACAGCACTGCTGCTGCTCACCGGTGGGTGAGAGAGATGGAAGTTGTACTTGATATCAGCGAGTGCTGGGAGGATCAGAAGGTGAAGTTTGCCACTCATTCATTTATGGACTCGGCTCTGTGCTGGTGGGACAATATCGTCCAAGCTGAGGGAAGTAGGGCAATTGGAAGAATGAGGTGGCTAGATTTGAAGAAGCTGGTGATCGAGGAGTTCTGTCCTCATAGGGAGCTCGACAAGGTAGAGAGGGAGTTCCTGTAGCTGGAGGCGGGAACCATAACGCATCAGCAATACACCACCAAGTTTAACAAGATGGCACGACTGGTTCCGGATCAGGTGACGCCTCTGTCATGAAAGATCAAGAGGTACATCCAGGGTTGCCGGCGGATATCCGTAGGCACATGATCGCCGCCAGGCCGAGTACATTAGTCTCCTGGGCAAATTTCTAGGTGCATGGGCACTATGCATGCGCATGAGTGCCTAGGCGCATGGGCAGTTTTGGGCGTATGGAACACTTAGTCAGATTCAGCCTATTCTAGGCGTATGGATACTATTCGGGCGTATGGGTTTTGGGCGCATGGGCCAAATCCAGGCGCATGGGCAACCAACACATACAAATAACATCATAATCAGTCCCAATTCATCAATTCATCATGTTCTAACTTAGTTCTAGCATTCTACGCATCATAACATGAACATAACTCAATCATAACATCATAAATCACCCAAATCATAACCCACCCACATTCACACATACACATACATACGGGTACAAAACCCATTTTTGTAAAAACATACATATATGCGTTTCCAGCCCCAAAATGAATTAAAACATGTAAAAAGGGGGGGGGTTCTAGAACTCACCTTTGACAACCTTCGAGTATGACTTCTTTAACCAGTTTGCATTATGAGTTCAACCACCTAGAAACCCACCAAAAACACACACCCGAACACAACATACACACATAAGCATACAACCGAGGCTAAAACCCAACAGGAACACCTCAAAAACCAAGAATTCTTACCTTGGATTCGGTTTCTTGTTCTTTCTTCTTCAAAATCCGAACTCTGCTCTTTCTCTCTCTAGAAAATCTGAATGAAAAGTGGTGTACAGATAGTGTGGCCGGCCATGCCCACTTTTGTACCAACTTTTTATACTTTTTGTCCTTTTGACACATTTAGCCCCTCAGCTTGGGTTAAATTGTGTTTCTTCCTTTTTCTGCACATTTATTCCTTCTTTCTTGTCTTTAAAAATATCCGGGTGTTACAAGTCCACCCCCCTTATATAGGTTTTGTCCTCGAAGCCTGTTATTCCTCAATCAAATGTGGGTAATACTGACTCATCTCTTCTTCAGTCTCCCACATAGACTCGGATCCCTTCCTGTGCTTCCACTGTACACGCACAAGGGGAACCACTTTATTCCTTAACCTTTTCTCCTTGCGGTCAATGATTGCCACTGGTTGCTCCACATAATTAAGCCTTTCATCAACTTCAATATCCTCCAGTGGTACAACCATATCCTCGTCAGTTAAACACTTCTGCAGATGAGATACATGGAATGTCGGGTGAATTCCACTTAACTCATCGGGTAACTCTAACCTATAGGCCACCTCTCCTACTCGAGCAATAATTCGTAAAGGCCCTATGTATCTCGTGCTCAACTTGCCCCGCTTCCTGAACCGAATGATACCTTTCCAAGGTGAGACTTTCAACATAACTCTATCGCCCACCTGGAGCTCAATCGGTCTACGTCTCTTATCGGCATACGACTTCTACCTATCTTTGGCTGCCTTCATAAAGGCTTTGATATTTTCGAGCTTCTCAATCGTAGCCTCAATCACCTCAATACTTCCCAACTCCTTCTGACCAATATCACCCCAACAAACAGGTGTTCTACATCTCCTACCGTATAGCATCCCATAAGGGGGCATACCAATACTGGCATGATAACTGTTATTACATGAGAACTCAGCTAACGGTAAGTGGTCATCCCAACTTCCTCCAAAGTCAATGACGCATGCCCGAAGCATATCTTCTAGCATCTGAATAGTCCTTTCCGACTGACCATACATCTGAGGATGATAAGCCGTACTAATGTGTAACCTCGTCCCCATAGCATCATGGAATTTCTTCCAAAATTTAGATGTAAACCGGGTGTCACGATCGGAAACAATAGACACCAGCACACCATGACAACTTACAATCTCTTTGATGAATAGATCCGCTAATCTTTCAGAGGAGTACGTCTCGCGGATAGGTAGAAAGTGGGCACTCTTTGTTAAACGATCAACTATCACCCATATGGCATCATACCCACTCACGGTACATGGTAACTTCATGATAAAGTCCATGGTGATATGCTCCCACTTCCACTCTGGTATATCCAATGGTTGGATCTCCCCGTATGGCTTCTGATGCTCGGCCTTCACTTGCAAGCAAGTAAGACACTTACTCACATACTCCGCTACATCGTGCTTCATACCCGGCCACCAATAATCTTTCTTCATATCTTGATACATCATCGTAGCACCGGGATGAATAGAGTATCGAGTCTTATGAGCTTCATCCATAATCCTCCCATGTAAATCCCCGTAACGAGGGATCCACATCCGTCCGAATCGGGTTCTAACACCAAGAGTGTTTTCACCCAACTCCGCAACCATACCTCTCATCCTTTCGGAGTTAAGACGATCTTCCTCCAATGCCTCGTCTTGAAACTCCTTGACCTGCTTCATCACATCAGAGGTCATAATCAACTGATAAGCCTTCACCCGAATCGGCTCGGGTCTCTCCTTTCGGCTAAGGGCATCCGCTACTACGTTGGCCTTGCCCGGATGCTAATGGATCTCGCAATCATAATCCTTTATAAGCTCCAACCATCGCCTCTGCCTCATGTTTAGATCCTTTTGCTCGAAGAAGTACGTCAAGCTCTTGTGGTCCGTGAAGATTGTGCACCTCGTTCCATATTAGTAGTGCCTCTAAATCTTTAGTGCAAAGACCATAGCTGCTAACTCCAAGTCATGAGTAGGGTAATTCACCTCATGAACTTTCAACTGTCGGGATGCATAAGCTATAACCTTTCCTCGCTGCATCAACACGCAACCCAACCCTGAGTAAGAAGCATCCGAATAGACCACTAAGTCCTCGCTTCCTTCGGGTAATGATAAAACTGGAGCTTGAGTCAACCTTGCATTTAACTCCTCAAAAGCACTCTCTTGAGCTTGACCCCATACAAATTTCACATCCTTGCGAGTTAACTTAGTCAATAGGGAAGCTATCTTAGGGTAGTCTTGAATGAATCTCCTATAATAACCCACCAACCCCAAGAAACTACGAACCTCGGAGGGCGTCTTTGGAGACTTCCATTGCATCACCGCTTCCACCTTTGTCGGGTCTACCATGATCCCTTCTGGATTCACCACATGACCCAAAAACTAAACTTCGCGCAACCAGAACGTGCACTTGGAGAACTTGGCATACATCTTCTTTTTTCTCAATGTCTCTAACACTTCCCGAATGTGACCAGCATGCTCCGCCTCATTCTTCGAATAAATCAGAATATCATCAATAAACACAATCACTGATTTATCCAACATCAGCCGACACACTCGATTCATCAAGTCCATAAAAGCAGCCGGCGCTTTGGTCAAACCAAAGGACATAACGAGAAACTCGTAGTGTTCATAACGCGTGCGAAAAGCTATTTTAGGAATATCTTGCTCCTTCACCTTCAGCTGATGGTAACCAGATCGAAGATCTATCCTCGACAACCAACTGGCACCTTGGAGCTGATCAAACAGGTCATCAATCCTCGGCAATGGATAACGATTCTTCACCGTCAACTTGTTCAGTTCGCGGTAGTCTATGCACATCCTCATACTACCGTCCTTCTTCTTCACAAATAAGACCGAAGCACCCCAAGGAGAGATACTCAGTCTAATGAACCCCTTATCAAGCAACTCCTACAGTTGCTCCATTAATTCCTTTATCACGGTCGGAGCCAACCGATACGGTGCCTTAGCAACAGGTTGAGCACCGGGTATCAAGTCAATCTGGAACTCAATCTCATGGTCCGGTGGCACACCTGGTAAATATTCGGGAAAGACATCTAGGAACTCACACACAACCGGTACATCCGAAAGTTGTGGTGTTGGCATATCTACATCCTTCACGTAGGCCAAGTAGGCACTACATCCACGCCTCGTGCACTTTCCCTCCACCGCCATCTAAATCACCTTCGGGATAGTCGTAACTTGATCACCGTAGATTGTCACCAAACTCCCGTCGGGCGCTGTCAGTCGAATCATCTTCTTACGACATATGATATTCGCCTCGTAGTCCGCCAGCCAATCCATTCCTAGGACTACGTCAAATCCGCCTAAGGTCATCATGAACAGTCTAACGGGAAATTTATGACCCTCTAATTCTATATCGCAGCCTTCTATCAGGTCAACAATCCTGGTAGACTTACCAATGGTAGTTTCTACATCGAAGGGCTCATCAACACCTCTACTACTAACAGGCAACTTAGCATAGAAAGAAGCAGAAATAAAACTCTTACTAGCACCTGAATCAAATAACACATAAGCAAGAGTTTGGTTTACTAGAAACGTACCTGACACGACATCGGGGCCCGTCCTAGCCTCCTCCTGAGTCATCGTGAATGCCCTGGCGCTCGCCCTCTGCCCCTCGGTCCCGGTCTTCTTCCCTGCCCCGAAACTCTCAGCCCTTGGCTTCTTGCATTCTCGACTCCTGTGGCCCTCTCCACCATAGTTAAAACACCTTGCCACCTTGCACTCTCTTGCTATGTGGCCAGGCCTTCCACACTTGAAGCACACATTCAATCCCCACCTACACTCCCTGGTGTGCTCCTTCCCACACTTGCCACACCTCTTCGACCCCGCACCAGATATGACCACACGCCGGTCATCCACCAGTGCATTCTTGTTGTTTGCCGGGGCACCACCCCGACTAAACCTCTTCCTATTTCAGTTTCGGTCACCACCACCTTTCTTGCTCACCTCAGCCACCACCACTTCCCTCTCGACGTACAGCCTTCCCGCCAGATCGACCACCGACCTGAGTGTTGGGTCATGCTCCAAAATAGAGCCCATGCGCTTGAAAGTTCCCCATGCGCCTAAGTGTTCCCATGCGCCCGAGAGGTCATGCGTCTGCATAGTGCTCATGCGCCTATGCCTTAGAATATTTTTTTTGAAATTTTGGGGAAAATGTAAAGTGTAGGCTTTGACTTAGGATGTTCCCGGGGGTAATGTAAGTTGACTTTATGATGTCATATGTGATGTGATGATGTTATGTATGGTATGGTTATGTTTATGTTATGTTCCTTATTACGTATATTATTTCCGTGGCTTTACGTGGTTGATTTTGAAAGTAAATGGAAAGTATTATGTAACGTAAAGCGGAAGATAATGAAATAGGGAACGTAAAGAATGATGAATGCATGCATTAATGAATGAATGATGTAATGAAAAGTCTTGCAAGCAATGTATAGAGGTTCATACTCAATGAAGGGTGTTAGCTCAACTGTGTGTGGGTTAGCTACCCCAGAAGGATGCACACTGGGGTCTAATCTTTGTGATTGACCATATGTATGGGACCCTTGCCGCTTGCCCTAGGTACTGGAGTCAGCTTCGTGCACAATGTTCGAGGTCTATGATAGACCTCAGGCCCAGTAACCAGCTTCGTGCACAATGTTCGGGGTATAGCACATGGCATTGGTCCGGAATGAAAGATGAATTATAATGATGAGTGTACTTGCCCCAGGCCCAAGGGCCAGCTTCGTGCACAATGTTCGGGGTACAGTACAAGTCATCGGAAGTTAATGAATGTACGTAAGGTACGGTAAGAAAAATAACAAATGATAAGATGACGTACGATGATGAATGAACGAAAGTTAATGATTGACGATGAAAGATAATAAATTATTACCTATGTGTACGTATGATGCATGATCACATGTGAAAGTAAAGAAAGAATGGTTTTAAACGAAAGAAAAGTATTTTATTTTATAAAACTAGAACTCACTCAGCAACGCTGACTTTTTTGTGTTACCAATTGGCAGGTAATGTTGCTGGGGATGGCACGGGGCAGCTACTTGGCATTTTTGGATGGCATCCGTTGTTTAAATTATATTGTTTTTGTGATGTAATGCAACGAGTAATATTTTGTAATCTGTCAATGATGTATTATTTTACAAAAGCATATATATATAAATGAAATGGTTTGTTTAAAAGAATTCCGCTGCAATATTTTAGTAAAGTTAATGTATGTTTTATGCTTTGTGTGCAATGATTGACCAACTGTAAGCGTTCCGGGAACGGGGCCTTACACGATTTTTGAGAAAAAAGTTGCTCCTTGAAGTTGGTCAAAGAGATCATCGATACGAGGAAGAGGATAACTGTTTTTTACTGTGAGTTTATTGAGCTCATGATAATCAATGCACTTGTGGAACGAACCGTCCTTCTTCTTTATAAAAAGGATTGGAGCACCCTAAGGAGATGAGCTAGGATGTATGAAGCCTTTATTAACCAACTCTTGAAGTTGACTAGCTAGCTGTTGCATTTCTGAGGGTGCGAGTCGGTAATGAGATTTAGCAACAGGTGTAGCACCGGGTATGAGATCAATCCGAAAATCAATGGAACGAGTGGGAGGAAGGCCGGCTAGATCCTCAGGGAACACGTCGGAAAATCACAAATGATTGGAATGTCTTTCACACTCTTTCCCTTTTCTTTTTCTATCACGACATGGGCTAAAAAGACAATACATTCCTGACGTAAGCACTTTCGTGCCTCCGTACAAGACATGAGTTTGAGTCCATTTGAGGGTTTCTCACCATAGATTTGTAAGGTGTCGCTGGAAGGAAGCGGAATACGGATATATTTTTCAAAGCAAATGACTTCGGCACGAACCTTGGCAAGCCAATCCATGCCTACTATGACATCAAAGCTACCCAATTGCATGGGTATGAGTTCGATGGGAAACTCATGTTCATTAAGACTTAAAACGCAATAAAGGAGAATGGAATCAATGGTGATGGATTTTCTATTAGCGACTTCAACAGTGAATGATTTTGGCAATTTAAAACGTGTACATTTTAGCATTGGTTCAAATTTTATGGAAACAAAACTTTTATCCGCACCAGTATCAAATAACACAAAAGCATAAATTCCATTTATAATAAATGTACTGTTTACGACATCATTATCGTTTTGAGCTTGATGCGCATTTATGTTAAATGCACGCCCACGTGACGCTTGCACTTGAACTTGATTGTTGCGGGGGCATTAAGGAGCAAGATGGTTTAGGTCACCACATTTGAAGCAAACACAACCGTTTGCATTAGTCGGGGGTCTTTGGGTACTGGTGTGAGCCGAAGGTGGGTTTCCGTGTGGGCTAGGACCACTTCGACATGCTGAGGCAAATTGCCCATAACGTTTGCACGTTGTGCATTGACAACACTGGGAGGCGGGTGGATGGTGGTATTGGCAGTTGGCACATTTGGGAAACGTACCGGTGTAGGCTTTCTTGGGTGGTTCTTGGTTCGAGTTGATGGGAGCTTGGGTTGTTGATGTTGTCATGACATAGTTGCAGCTTTGAAACTTGCATTTCTTGCCGTGACGGGTGTTTTTGGATGGTGCTTTTATGTCTTTTGGTTCCTCAGGTGTTTCAGAGATGGCTTGATGGGCGGTTTTGAAGGAGCCTTTAAGAGACAAAGATCTGTCTTTCACTTGGTTGTCGGACAAGGTAGCCGCCAACCTGATGGCTCACTCAAGTGAGAAGGGTTCGGCTATGGTGACGGAGTCACGGATAATAGGGGGAAGGCCTTTTATGTACTTGGATATGGCTCATTCGGTGGTGTTGACCAAGTGAGGGACAAGGATACTAAGTTGCTTGAAGCGAATGGTGTAAGTCAAGTTGTCACCTTCGATTTGTTTGAGGTTCCAGAATTCCTCTTCAAGACTTTGCATTTCATGAGGAGGGCAAAACACATATATCATAAGTTGCTTCACCTCTTCCCATGGTAGGGCGAAGGCAACCTCGTTTCCACTAGTGCTCCTTTCACTTTTCCACCATTCAAGTGCCCTTGATATGAAGACACCGATGGCACTGCGAGTCTGAAGCTCGTCGGGGCATTCGCTATTGATGAAAGTGACTTCGATGCTATCGAACCATTCAAGCATATTGGAGGCACCCTCTTCACTCGTGAAGGGTTCGAGGCCACATGACTTGAAGTGCTTATAGGAAAAGGCTGAGGTTTTGGGAGTAGGGTTTTGGGATTCAACTGAAGCGTTTTGGCTATGGGTGGCATTGATTTGCTTAACGATGTCGGGAATAACTCGGGCCATTTGCTTGGCCATGAAAGCGACCAT
The DNA here is from genome assembly GCA_025506505.1 of Flaveria sonorensis. Taxonomy (NCBI): domain Eukaryota; kingdom Viridiplantae; phylum Streptophyta; class Magnoliopsida; order Asterales; family Asteraceae; genus Flaveria; species Flaveria sonorensis. The sequence continues at coordinate 18,687,830 of CM046440.1, read as the reverse complement.
TTTCTTATTGGAACTTTGTTTTGAGCTTCTATGGGATTTGGAAGACATCTACAACGTAGGTTAAAGAAAATGATGAGACTTTATCAATAGTGTTTAAAATAATTTTTTTTGCATATTTAGAGCATGATAGCAAGTAGGTTTCAAATCGGTTCTCATAATTAAGCATAATTACACAAAGAATTAGCTAAACAACAATAAAAGCTTTTAAATTTTTGTTGGTACTTGATTATTAGCGTTTTAGGTTGCGAGATTAACGCGATTCGGATAATTTGATCTTGACAAGAGGAAAGAGGTTGAAGCATAAATGCTTAAAATAAATACAAACATAAAAGAGATTCGATTAGGGCTGGGAATGTTCCGATTTTGGAACTAAGACTAATCCAAAGTTGTCAAGAATGCTTTTGAGTTCGGGTATCATGCTTTAGCTTAATGGGTTAGAATACTCTCGTCGACAAGTCGGGTAATGGTATTCGCCCTTCCAGTTACTACATGTCCCTTGTCAATCAAAATCTCGAGACTTTGGTGAGATTGAAAATCAAGGAATAGGACTAGTCACCAAGATGTGGATATCACTCCTAGCTTGGTGGTGTCGTTCCCTAGATGTGGTTGGTACTTAACCATTGAGATAAGAAATTAATCCTAACTCGTTGTTAAGGGTCCACAAAAATAAGATTAGTGAAATTGCCATCAAGGTAAAGAAATCACTCCTATCTTAATGGTGTAATTTCATAAAAAAAACAATAATGGCGGATTGAAAGTCATCACCAAAGTAAGGGATTCACTCCTATTTTTGTGACGTCATTTCATTTGTGAAATACGAGTGTCTTCATATCGTCGTCGCATGATATACCTTAGGAAAGGTGTATTTCTTTCTGGCCGAGAATAAGATGAGGAGTAAGTCTAGGTAGATTTGAGGTTTTTTTTGGGCATAAACATAAGATAAACAAACAAAGCATAAGCATTACCAATGGGAGTTCTTAGTCATAGTCTAGCTTAAAACATGAAAGTTTTCCTAATTCCCTATAACTATGGCTCTGATACCAATCTGTCACACCCCAACCAATGGTGGAAACATCGGGGAGCGAGAAGTGATAGATTGTTCAAAGACATCATAGCACTAAAGTGGTAATAAATTTAGATTGAAATTTCAGTTCCATTAATCAACATAACATTACAATGTTTCAAATAAACATACTACAATTTTAAGGAATACAAGTCTAAAACAAACATAATAAAATGATAGATTTGGTGTGTTTCTAAGTCAACCTAATTGAACTTCTTGATAAAGCTTCAAGCATTTCCTGCAACATGTATAAAATGTTGGTTAACATATGAATATGTTGGCTAGCATACAAGTTTGAACACATAGCATAATAGTGTGCAAAAATCTCAATTCAACATGGATAAAGTATAATAAAGTTTGTACATTGCTAGCATGCAAAGCTAATAATCAAACCAAAGTGTCCACTTGCGTAATCTTAGTATTAAAAATGACCAAGACCGTAAAGATTGAATAACTTAATATAGACCCATCATAATAGGGCGGATGTGCTAGTCCTATAGCACTATACATGTTAAGGGAGGTTTAGATTGCTTGCAAGATAACGTATTCTAGAATGTATTCACAAATAGTATAACAAGTAAGCATGTTTGTATGAATTGAGTTTTAGAATGATTTTGATTGAATGAATAATTGAGTGTATTTGATAATTGATACATGTTGCAACCCAAATAGTGTTCAAACAAAATGGGTGAAGTATGACTCATGGTTTGGCGATTAGAATCCACAAGGATAGATGAATGAGTTTAAAGGATTGAGCCACCAAAGTCACCCTAAAAGGTAAACAAGGTGTGTAAGTTTAGGATTCAAAGTTTAAGATCTAGCAATTGGAAAGTATATGAAAATTACAAATATGAGAGTATATGAGAGTATATACTACTTAGACGCTTAATTGGACACCATGTAATGTGTATGTTCTTTATAAGTATTAGTCACTCATTGGAAGTCCAAAATAAGGAATCATAAGATTAGTATAATGTCTACCTTAACACGTAACATTCAACCATGGTTTGATTGATGTTACGGTTTGGTTTTGACAAAGTATTATGTAGATAAAAATATAAATCATGCATTAGAGGTAGGGTAATCCACAAACCTCAAGTGTTTATGTTCATACAAGTCATGTATTAGAGGTGGAGATATCCACAAACCTCAAGATTGTCACCATTGCACAAAATCTTCACATAAGGGTGATTCGGATGGTCATGAGCACTTAACAAAAGTACTAAAGTAAACTAACTAGTTTGACTAAGTGTTCAAGTGGGGTATGGTGGAAAGATTAGTTGTAGAACCAAGGTTCAACATCACCATTTCATACCATAACACAAGCCTTTCAACATTGGTTGGAGGCCCGGTTTGGTTTCATCCACTTCTTGATTTGTAGATCACTTAGTGTTTTGTAAAGATAAAAAAAAATAGGGTGTAAAAGCCTCAAAATTTCTGGAATATAACTTCAACACAAGCCTTCCAACATTGAAGTTGTTGGCGACTTGGTTTAGTATGCAAACGGCTTATATAAAGACAAGAGAGAAAAAATAAAACATGTATGAAAGAATCAAGTAAAAAATTTCCAACTTAGACCTCAAAAATAGGGGTTTACCATACTTGTTCACCTTTGTGACTAAGTGGTTACTTCCTAGAGGTTGTTCCAAGTGGTAAACAAAACAGATGAAAGAAATTAAAAAAAAAATTAAAACACACAAGTTGTTCTTGAATATTTCTTGCAAGAAGATGAAGTTCTTGGATGGAATGAGAGAGTTTAAGAGAGAGTTCAGAGTGATAAAAGTGATTAGAAATGGATTTTGGTTAGTATTTATAGATGAAAATTATGGTTAAGCATTAAAGAAAGTAGTTGGGGAGATGAGTGGAGGGAAAATTCAAAACTTTCAATTTTAACCCCTTAACTTATTTTATTTATTAATTTGCACCATAAACTCATGATTAAGCATGTTTTGAGTATTTTAACATATGAACCATAAAAAGAAAATTTATAAATAACTTTTCGAAAAATATGAGTCCTGATAAGGTGCTCAGTTTTGCGTTAAATTACGTATTCTTAAATGTTTAAGCGTTGCACAAGCATATAATCAACAAAAATGATATAAAAAGATATTTCCACTATGATCAAGTTTCGAGATTACAAAGATTGAACAAGGAGTAATATTACATTTAAAAAAATAAATGGAAAATAGGGAACGTTACAATCCCGTCCATCGCATCCTCGTATTTCCGCTACTAGCGGGGGTATGACACTGCAAGGCGTGTTCAACCAGATCCACAAGAACTTGTGGATGTGGTGGACCTAACATCTACCAAAACGGCTGAGAAATTCTTAACTACAATCACAGAACCTGGGAGCACTGCCCAAAGTATGGATACTAAGGCCTCACCATCCTCACTTGTAATTGTCCACACTCAACAACTTCCTTAGGCCCACGTCAATGTGGATGACTTAATTAAAAGTCTATTTAAGGAGGGTATACCAAGGGCTATGTCTACCCCATCCTACCTTATGGAATGTCATATACTAGGGTAGAGGTATGACAATGATAAAAGATCCCTGGTACTCTCTAGATATCATGGTCAGCAAGAAGTGTTTAATTTTTAGACCCTGAAATTCTTTTAGAGTTTTCGTCTAGTTGACCTGCCACTTGCCAACCCAAGTGATAACAGGCAAGCTAATATGTTAGTTGAGAGGATCTAGCTATGGGTGCTTGAAGAGTTCAAGAGAAGATCCTATCCATATAGACAGAAGCTAGAAGGGAAAACTATTAGTTAACTGGATACTGAGGCAGACCCTAAGATTAGCTTTGAAGGGGAAACCTCAGTTGAAGGCCCAGTTGTAGACACTGTGAATCTTAATACTACAACTGCTTCGGCACCCAGTATCCTCAGTGAGACACCAGCTGGTTAAGGTGTCTCACAGCCTCTCCCTGGCCAGAACTCAAGTGCAGCATCAAGTCAGGAAGGCCAAAACTCTCCCAACCCTAAGTCAAACAGGCCAGTGATTGATAAAGGGAAGAGGATTTTGACCTTTTAGGAGATTAAGGAGGAGAAGAGGGAGAGGAAGAGGAAGGCAAGGGGAGAGAGACCAAGAGAGACCCCCAGCTTCATGCAAGCTGTAATCAGGGATGCCCCTAGGCCAAATACTTTGGAGGATGAGTTAAGGGTAGCTAGATTGAATTATCTAGGGTCTAGGAACAATAAAACTGATAAAATAATGTCTCTTGCCTTGGAGGAATTAAATGAGCTGTCTGACACCAAAGTCTCAAAAGAGAGGAAGGAAGCTGAGGCTGAAGAATTGCTCCTCAAGATCAAAGAAGAAAGGAAAAGGAAAAGACTATATAAAGCCCCTATCCTCCCTCCAATTCAGAAAGTCCGAAAGTAGAGACTGTGGCTATTGAACAAGAAACTCAAGTAGGTAGGGAACAAGATAGACAAAAGATGATAACCTACTTGGGTGCCATAGGTCTCTATCAGGCAGCAGCTCTACTCCCTCTCTCATATGAGTATATTGAGTTTTAATGCCTCAAGCAGCTAGAGCAAGAAGTGCTAAAAGTAAAGAAAGCTGCTAAGAGGAAGATGAGGAAAGAAGCTGCTAAGTCAAGAGCTACCATCAAAGCTAATCAGAAGAATCTGCTGACAGAATAAAGATGGTGAGCTTCTTAAAACTTTTTGGGTTCTTCGAAAGGAGACTTGGTCCAATGTCTCTATCCATAATAGATGAGCATATTAGAGTGATCAAGCAGAAGATTAAGAAGGGTGAGTTGGTAGACTTGCATTCTCCACCAAGTCAAACTACACCTATAGCTGAGGTCAAGGTTGAAACCCAAGATATAACATAACATGGGCCTAGTACTAAATCATAGCCAGCTTCATCTTCTGACCCATAGCAGGGTCTTGAACCTTCTTCTTCTAAACATGTGAATGGTAAGGACCTAACTAAGAAGGATAAAGAAGGAACAACTAGTACTCAAGACTAACCTTCTTAGTTGAAGTATAGAAAGAGGAAGAGGATGGCCATCAGATGGGATAAGAAGAAGAAGAAGAAGTTCAAGGCATCCACTTTTACACCTCAGGATGAGTCAGAACATCCTGAGGGTGAACAAGAAGACACTGCTCTTCCAACTCCATTTCAAGTAGATCCTCTTGCTGTTGAGAGACCCATCTTGTCTTGGGCTTTCTCTACAAACATAGATATATGGTATGTGACAAGAGATCAAGGAGGTCAAGACATATACTTTTGGAAAAATATGCTTGACCTTCCTCTGCATTATCTCTTTGGCATGAGGAGGTACTTTGAGAGTCTGAAGAATCCGGACCAAGTAATAAAGAAAGGAATTGTCCTGATTTTAATGAGGACTTTATACAGATGAAGATCAAGACTCAAAGTCATCCATAAGTTTTAGTAGCATCAGTTTAGGGGGAGTTTGTAGGAGTTATCTTAGAGGCTGATGCAAACCAAACAGCTCTCAGCAAACATTCTGAAGTCTAAGAAAGTTACTTCAAAAGATTTGAAAACTGCATAAAGAAATTCTCTAAGTGTCAAATCTTCTGAAGCCAAAGACCATTTTTCCGAAGCCAAAGATGAAGTCTTCCAAAGCTTCAAGACAAAGTCTTCCAAAGCCAAGAGACTGATTTCTTCCAAAGATAGAGAAGACATGCTTTCTCTAACATGCTTTTGACAAAAGCTGAACTCCTTTCCGCTGCCAACTCTGAAGACTCACCAACATATATAAGTTGGTGATATCTTCATACTTTTGTCAACTTTAGATTAAGGTCATTGAGTGTATAACTTTCTACTCTAATACTTTTATCCTTTTCTTAATAGATTAGGATGTGAGCTATGGCATGTCATAGTAACTAGTTAAAAGGCAATCTGCCTTTTGACTTTACATTAATCTTGTTTTCTAGACTAGTGTTCCAGCTGGCCTTTAAATTATGGCTAGCTGTAGGATATAGTATAAAGTATCTCATGTTCCAATCCTTTGGACTAAGCCTTGTAACAATTTTAAAACACTTTAGAGCAATATACATCATTCTTGAAAACCATTATCTTTGTTCTACTTGTGTTCTTTACTCTTGTTCTTTGTTTCATTTACCGGTTCCCTATTTGATCTGTTAAGTGTTGATCTCTCCACCTTGTGAAACTATTGCATCACCCTTAACCGGTCCTGCAAGACACTTGGCATCATCTCAAACCATTAAAATTTAATCAATGGTGCAATTAGATTTAAATAGTTCTTATAATAAGGATGGGTTCTCATTTGATCATAACCTTATATTATGCATATATATCGGAACCCTACCTTATTATAAGAACCCTTTAACCCAATCTTAACCATAGATCAAAAAATAAATGGACAAGATCTTTCAAATCTATTTTTAATACCAAAAGGCATAAGGGTCATTTAAAACATCCACTAAAATTCAGATTTAACAAGAATTTAACAAGTGTTATCCCTATATCCCTCTATTTATTTTTTCTTACTATTTAAAAAGTTTATTCCTATTTTATTTAAATATCATAACCTTTTTTATAATTTTTTTTTATAAATATTACACCATTAAACTCATCATATTTTTTTCTTTAATTCTATTATAGTAGGAAAAAAAGTTTCCCCCGTATGTAGTTACATCAGGTTACAATGTTATACTTCTATAACTTGTAGCAAAGCTGAAACGAATGGATCAAGTTATAGTGTTACACTATTGTAACCTAAAATTTGTAAATTACATCACTATAAATAACAAACAAAAAATAAAAGTACACCACTTAAAAAACAAAAAGTAAAATGTTACAATACAAAATACCTGATTCATGGTATTACAGTTTCAAGTTAATACATTCATTGTAGTATTACACTACTGAAATCCAAAGCATGTTGTAAATTACAACACATGCAAAAAATAGGCCAAACAAGAGTCATCTTTTCTAGTCCACTCCTCATCTAAAAAAATTATGAAAACATGGTGATTTGAGACCTATGATTGTGTTCATTTACTTCAGGATTGTCTCAAACACATTCATGAGGAAATTTATAGATCTTAATTCCAAACATTGAGTAATTGTCATTATGAATATTTTTATGTTTAGATAGACTCTGTATATGCTATTCTGATATTTTTATGTTTAGATTTCCTTTGTATATGCTATTTTCTAATTTGGATATTTGTATATTTGTCATTTATGGTGTCTGTGCAATTTTATCTACAAGATCAATTCATAGGGCAATATGTTATACTATTATTTTATCAATTTTGCAGTATAAGTTAATATGATGGCGCTTAATTTTATGTTAATTATGTGTGATCACCATGTGAATTTTTGTTGATACAACCTGTAGGACCAGGTTAGGGTGTTAACTATAATTAGTTTCACAAAAGAAGTGATCTTAGATCACTTAACAGTTCAAATAGGGAATAGGCAACTTTGAAGATACAAGGAACACAAGTAACAATAAGACAGAACTTAGAACAATAACACAAGTATTAGTTTTTAAGGATGTTGTATATTGATCTCAAGTTCTATTTTAAGTGTTCAAAGCATAATCTAAAATACAAGGACCTGAGACTCTTTTATACTACAACCTACAACCGTCAATACTTGGAAGGACAGCTGGAATGGACTGATCTAGACAACAAGATCAATCTAGAGTCAAAAGGCAGATTTCCTTTTGACTAGTGCCTATGACATGCCATCGCTCACTGACTTTTCCTAGTACAAAAAAGTCTAAAGGAACAAAAAGAAAAAATTACAGACAAAGACTTTATCTACTATTCACTAAAGCATGGAAGTTTCACTAACTCATACAAGTTGGTGAGTTATCAGAGTTACAGTAGAAAGTTGGTCAGCTTTATCAAAAGTAGATCAGAGAAAGCATCTTTTCTCTATCTTTCGAAGAAATCAATCTTCACAGCAAAATGGCTTCGGAAGACTTTGTCTTTGAAGCTTCGGAAGACTTCATCTTTGGCTTCGAAAGAACTTGGCCTCTAGCTTCAGAAGTTTTTACACTTGGAATATTTTGTGTTAAGTGTAAAGCTTCCGAAGTAATTTCTTCTGAACTTTTGGCTTCGAAAGACTTTACACTTAGAGTTTTAGAGAGTGTAAAGCTTCCGCAGCAAGTTCATCCTTGTTCCTTAGTGCATGTTGGAAGATCTTTGGTTGCATCAGCCTCATAATCTTCAGATAGATCCTTACAAACTTCCTAGGCTGATGCTACCAAAATAGAGAGATTCTTCAGATGTTGATAGTTCTCATTAGGATCAACAGCAAAGCTCTCTTCATCATATGGTTAGGATCCTTTAGACTCTCATAGAATCTTCTCATGTCATAGAGATCATGCAAAGGAAGGTCAAGCATGTCTTGTTGAAAGTAGACATCTTGACCTCCTTGATCTCTAGTGACATACCATCTGTCTGGATTGTCAGCAAAACTCCAGGACATGATGGGTCTTCCAACTGCAAAAGGCTCTACTCTGATGGGAGTTGGTTGAGCAGCCTCTTCATGCACTTCCTCAGGATGTTCTGACTCATCCTGAGGTGTAGAGGTGGATGCCTTAGTTTTCTTTTTCTTTGTAGGGGTTCTTCTGGCCATCCTTTTTCTCCTCTTTGATGATTTCAACTGAGAGGACTTGTCTTCAGCACCAGATTGTTCAGTAGTGTCCCTCTCAGCTGGGTTCTCTTCTCTCACAGGTTCATAAGGAGAGAGAAGAGGACCCTGCTGTGGATCAGAAGATGAAGTTGGCTGAGATGCAGCTCTAGGTTCAGGTTATGTTGTCTCAGTGGGTTCAACCTTTACCTCAACTTCAGGTTGAGCTATACTTGGTGGAGAGTGTAAGTCCACAAGCTCTCCCCTTTTGATCTTCTGCTTGATCACCCTTATATGCTCATCCATTGTGGATAGAGACATAGGACCAAGCCTCCTTCCGGAGAATCCATACAGCTTCAAGAAGCTCATCATCCTTTGTCTATCTTCAGACTTCTTTTGGCTTTTGTGGATGATGGCTGTCACGACCCACCGGGCATGATGTTTCCCCAGCCGTGACTATTCAAATATAAACACAATGCAGTGGAAGGGTAAAGGTACATGTAATACTAGATTCAATTCATTTAAAAGTCATACAGTTATCCCCTAGATAAATAAGGTCTAAAATTTATTAAAGTGTTCAAAACATCATCCTATATATTGTCTCGATAGTTAATCATCTAAAACTAGGAGGCAATGGCTATCTCCAAATGTCCAATTCTAGTCAACCTCAAAGCCAGCTTACTCATGCCAATCAGTCTTCTCCTAAAATACACACCCAAAAATACATCAACATAATGTTGGTGAGCTCATGAGTTTATGAAACAAGTCTCCACATATAAAATAAGTTTACAAAGTTCATGATGCACTAAAGAAAAGTATCACAATCAAACCTGGACACGGATGACCCTCCCGAGTGCTAGAACATCCCCTAACCCATACCCATTATGGTTATGAGCTCAGATATGCCCTGATATGCACATAATTTTTGTAATAATTTGTGACACAATTATTTTCCATCTCAATGGGGGGTTTCCCTATCCACAGGGCCCATTGTGTGCGGGGGATTCCCAAATAGTACTATCCACAAATCAAGCGGCTCTCACAAGAGTTAGTGATTGTGCTCACATTCAAGGACAAGAGCAGGTAGTGTTGCATCATTACAAAGTTATAACCAAGAGTATGTATTTCACCCCAAAAGTTTATCAAGTATAAAATGGGTCATGAGACTCACCTTAACTTAGTTGTCACGAGGGTGTTCGTGGGTTTGAGCTACCGGCCGAAAAGGTTCCTAAGTTCATATTTACAGTTTTTAGTTCCATTTCAATCAGTTAGGTAAGCCTAATCTTTCTAGTTCAGGTTTGCCTTACGCGACTAGGCGGTTTTCATTACACATGTGTAATTTGGTATATTCTTGTAATTTGAGGTCTTAGGTTTGAGAGTAGGACATGTTTGAGTTATTATAGATAAATTTCAGAATATTAAGTTTATTATTTTAGTGTTTTATTTCCAAAACAGTAAGGTTTTGGTTGTTGTCATGTTTGGTCCTTCAACTTTGTTATATTGATGGTTTTAACCCTTATATTTTGGAATTTAGCACTTGAGTTGTTTATTATGTGTTTTATAGCTTTGAGTGAGGTAAGCTAATGTAATTAAGTGGTTTTTATGCTTCTCAAGGTTTTGGAACTTATTTATCTTATTGTTTTGCTAGTGTGATGTTCGGTTTTTGTATTTTAACATTATTTTTGTATTAATTCTTAGGAAATCCTATAATTGATAATATTTAGTTTGTAGTCTGATTTTATCATTATAAGGCCCGTAGATACTGTTTTTTTAGGTTTTAGGTTGTTTTATATCGGTTTTGGTATTCTAACGCTCGGGTTTGGTTTTTAACGGGTTCTTAGATTCGGTTTAACTTTTTGGTCGAAATTAGCTTTATATCATTCTAATATACTTATGATAAGTGTTTGAATCTGAAATTTTGGGTTTCTTAGTCTAAGAATATATTTTTATGAATTTTAATTTATTTAACATAGATAAATTTTATATTTTTGTTTAATAGGCAAAATAACTCTACAGGTCACGAAATTTTATTTATAAGCATTATTTAATATTATGTACCTAATGTAATTTTTATAAATCATATTATATGTGTGCTTGGTAATTCCGTTATTTTAGCCGGTTAGTTCCGTTAAGTGTTCGTTAAGTCTCTGTTTTGTGTTTATATGTGTTTTAATCTGATTTTTCCTATTTTAAAAGCTTCTATAACATAAATATAACCTATATGAACTCCCAATTCCAGTAAGTTATATTAATCATGTTTTACATATTTTTAAGAATTCTCGAGTTTTTATATATATTAATTTTATAAAAAATCATTCTTTTGTAAAATGTATATTCTTTTGTTTACTGGAATTCATGGTATTTTACATATATAAGACAATAGAAGTGACACAGAATTAATTGTGTCACTAGTAAAAGAATATAACAAAATATCGATAGTTTTCGGGTGGTGACGTTTACCTCGATGAAGCTGCGAAACGGGGTAAACAGGCAGCTGCAGATGAACAAAAGAGGCTGCTAGGAATCAAGATTCAATCCATATTCGTAGATGGATTAGAAATGCAAAAGAAGGAAGAAAGTAAATACTTATAAGTTGTAAAATAAAAGAAAGAAGAAATTTACCTTATGGAGTTCGAAGAAGTGATTTTGCCGAGAGTGTGTAAAGAGCAGAAATAGAGAGGATGAACTCTCTATTTATTGGGAGAAAGTGGAGTTGAGATGTGAATCGGTCGAAGTGTGTTTGGGGCCCATTTTCTTGATAAGAGAAATCTTGGTTAGTGGGAGATTTCGGATACTACAACAAGTTAGCATGGCTTAAGAAGCTAAGCCATGCATTGGGCAGTTTGGGTGGTGATTAGACTTGTCAAACCACCTTCTAGAAGGTTTTTAAGATTTTTAGAATGTTTCTAAGTGTAAAGGACTTCGGAAGATAGAAATTTTTGGGCTGCACAGTGTTAATACGCCTGTACAGTGCTTATGCGCCTGTACAGTGCTCATGCGCCTAGGAGAAAAACAAATGCGGATGAAGTATACCAAATGCGAATGAAGGGATCAAATGCGGATGAAAGGATCAACAAATGCAAATGACTTTAGAATTAGAATTTATTATTATTATTATTATTATTATTATTATTATTATTATTATTATTATTATTATTATTATTATTATTATTATTTTCGAAACTCTTGTTTATTAACTTTTTGCCACAACTATTACTAGGGCTTTGGGCCCAAGGCCCACTAGTGTTAGTAGCTCACGAACAAATCTATCATATGGCCCATTGGCCAATCCAAAATTTGATGGGCCTAGCCCATTAAGGTGTGTGTGTATATCCAAAGGTTTGATCATGTTGGGCCCATCACATGGGCTCTAGTTGATCATTGTGTGGCCCACTAAGGTGTCTAAAAAAAATTTCTAGGCCCAAAATCAGGGTTGTCACACCCTCCCCTACTTACAAAAATTTCGTCCTCGAAATTTGCTTACGTCTAGATTAACACTCTATTCTAATCCTAGAGATGCAGTAGGGTGAGGTAATCATCATGTTTTATATAATGCAAAGCTTCAATTACTAAAATAGGTGCATATATATTAAATCAGTTCAGTGTGATGCCTGGACGGGGGTTTTACCGATTCTTTCTTGTGTTCTACTGCTAGGGTCTTAAGGGTTGAAAAGGTGCGGGTACTTCTTTCTAATTTCCTTTTCTGGTTCCCAGGTGAACTCAGGACCTCTTTGTGAGTTCCATTTGACCTTAACAATTGGGACTTTACTTCGTTAAAGTTTCTTTTCGTGCCGTTCCACTATTTCCAGTGGTTCCTCATTGAATTGAAGCTTGTCAATGATTTGGATCTCCGTGTGGGGTACTATCAAATTTTCATCAGATAGGCACTTCTTGAGATTTGAGATGTGGAATGTGTTGTGCATCCCACTTAGTTCCTCAGGTAGTTCTAACCTGTAGGGAACGGTTCCAATTCTCTCAAGGATTTGGAAAGGTCCAATGTATCTTGGGCTCAATTTCCCACATTTCCCAAATCTGATTAACCCTTTCCATGGTGACACCTTCAGCATCACACGGTCTCCTACTTGAAATTCCAAGGGTTTCACCTGTTGTCAGCATAGCTCTTTTGCCGATCTATTGCTGCAGCTAGGCGTTCCCTTATTTGGTGAATCTTGTCAGTTGTTTCTTATACTATTTCTGGTCCAGTTAGCTAACTTTCTCCTACCTCAGCCCAGCAAATTGGTGATCTACACTTACCCGTAAAGTGCTTCAAAGGGTGCAGCTCCTATGCAGCTATGGTAGCTGTTATTGTATGAAAATTCGGCTAGTGGAAGGTGGGTGTCCCAATTCCCACCAAAATCTAAGACACAAGCCCTCAACATGTCCTCAAGGGTCTGAATCGTCCTTTCACTTTGACTATCGGTTTGAGGGTGGTAGGCTGTGCTTAAATCGATGTGTGTTCCTAGTGACCGTTGAAACGCTTGCCAAAATCGGGAAGTGAATCGACTATCCTGGTCTGAGATAATTGAAAAGGGTATTCCATGTCGGGACACTTAACATAAATTCTTGCCAGCTTTTCCATCTCATAATCTTCCCTAATGGCCAGGAAGTATGCTGACTTAGTCAATCGGTCTACTATTACCCATATAGCGTTATGCCCTCTCTCAGTTTGGGGTAATTTCGTGACCAAATCCATTGTAACCCTTTCCTATTTCCATTCCAGTATTTCTGGTTGTTGGAGTGACCCAGATGGCTTTTGATATTCTGCCTTTACTCTGGCACACGTTAAACATTTCCCTACGTATGTGGCTATTTCTCTTTTCATCCCAGGCCACCAATAGTTTATTCTTAAATCCCGGTACATTTTGTCATTCCCGGGTGAATGGAATATTTATACTTATGAGCCTCATCCAAGATGGTTTCTCTCAGTCCTCCCTAAGTTGGGATCCAAGCCCTTCCATTCAACCTCATTATACCATCCTCTGAGGTGTTTAATTGTTCCTTTATCCCCTTTAATCCTTCCCCTTCACAGTTCTCCTCCTTTATATCTTCCTTTTGATTCCTTTGTATCAGATCTTTCAAATCAATTCGTGCCTCCATTCGCAAGGCCCGAACTCTAAGTGGTTTAGGCCTTTCTTTCCTACTCAAGGCATCGGCCACCACGTTTGCCTTCCAGGGGTGGTATCAGATTTCACAATCATAGTCATTTAACAATTCCACCCATCTTCTTTGTCGCATATTTAAATATTTTGATCAAAAATGTGTTGTAGGCTCTTGTGATCTGTAAAGATCACGCACTTCATTCCATACAGGTAATGTCTCAAGATTTTGAGCGCAAAGACTACGGCTCCTAATTCCAAATCGTGTGTGGTGTAATTTTGTTCATGCACCTTCAATTGTCGTGATGCATATGCTATCACCTTTCCTCTTTGCATCAGGACCCATCCTAATCCATGGTGTGAGGCATCACAATACACGGTGAAATCGTCATTTCCTTCGGGTAGGGATAGGATCGGTGCACTACATAGTCTCTGTTTTAGGGTCTCAAAGACTTCTTGTTGCTTTGGTTCCCATTTGAATTTAGTGCTCTTCGGGGTTAGGTACGTCAATGGCTTGGCAATTCTCGAGAAGTTTTCTATAAATCTTCGGTAGTAACCGGCCAACCCTAGAAATTGTCGTACCTCGGTAGGGGTCTTAGGTGATTCCCACTTCTTAATGGCTTCGATCTTGGAGGGATCAACCTGAGTTCCTTTGTCACTCACAATGTGACCCAAAAATTGTACTTCCCGCATCCAAAACTCACACTTAGAGAACTTGGCATATAGTTGTTCAGTTCGTAGTAACTCCAAAATCACCCTTAAATGTTGTCGGTGCTCCTCCTTGGTTTTGGAGTAAATTAGAATGTCGTTGATAAATACTATCACAAACTTGTCCAAGTATGGTTTGCACACTCTATTCATGAGGTCCATGAATACCGCTGGTGCGTTGGTTAGACCGAAAGGCATTACTAAGAATTCATAATGCCCGTACCTAGTCCTAAATGTGGTTTTCGGTATGTCATCCTCCTTGATTCTCAACTGGTGATACCTTGACCTCAGATCTATCTTAGAGTAATATCTCGATCCTTGGAGCTGATCAAACAAGTCATCAATCCTCGGACTGGGTATCGGTTTTTGATTGTGACTTTGTTTAGCTCTCGGTAGTCGATGCACATCCTTAGGGTTCCATTCTTCTTTTTGACAAATAAGACCGGAGCTCCCCATGGTGAGAAGCTTGGCCAGATGAACCCTTTATCCATAAGTTCTTGCAGTTGTGCCATCAACTCTTGTATCCCTAATGGGGCTAATCTATAAGGTGATTTAGCAACCGGTGCGGCCCCCAGTATCAGGTCGATGCGAAACTCAACCTGCCTGTGTGGAGGGAGACCCGGTAATTCATCGCGAAATACCTCCTTGAATTCTGACACTATAGGGACGTCCTAGAGCCGTTTTTCCTCTTCAGTGGGCATTATGTAGGCTAGGTATGCTATGCATCCTTTCCTCAGGCACTTATTGGCCTTTATGCATGAAATGAGATTCATGTCTCGTCTTGGTCTCTCACCATATATCACAAGAATCTCTCCTTGAGGTAGGGGAATTTTTACTAGTTTCTTTTCATATATGATTTAGGCCTTATTCTTTGCCAGCCAATCCATTCCCACTACTATGTCGAATCCTCCTAGTTCTATAGGTATTAAGTCTATGGGGAATTCGTGCTCATCTAGTTCTATCATGCACCCTACGATTGTTTCATTGGCTCTAACTAACGTTCCGTTAGCCAGTTCTATGGTATACGTGTCGGCTAGCCTAGAGGAACTTAGCTCAATTCTTGGTCTAAAACTTGTGGAAACAAAGCTTCTATTGCCTCGGTGTCAAATAGTACATATGCATAATGATTATTTACTAGAAACGTACCAGTGACAACTTCGGGCTCCTCCCTAGCGACTTCCGCATTCATCACAAATGCTCTCCCCTTAGGGCGTCCTACCACTGGTTTCTTGGCTTTAAGCTTAGGGCAGTCAGGGCGGGTATGCCCGGTTTCGCCACACTCGTGGCATCTCACAGGTCCTTTGGCTTCAGATTTGCATTCCCTTGCAAAGTGACCCGGTTTGTTGCACTTGTAACACACGACGGTCTTGCCTTCCTTGACCTGTGGTTTAACTGCCACTCTCACTTTACACATCCCTAGATGATGAAGTCCACATTTCCCATAAAAGGGTTGTCTTCCTAGGTAAGGTTTCTTTCCATCATGGGGTCGGGTTGTTGTATTCCTTTCACTTGAACTCCCGCTCATGGAGCAGAAATTCTCCCACTTTCGCTTCGTTCCTACCATATCTGCTCCCTTAGTACCCTTGCATCTTACCACCTCATCATTCAACATTGCTGATATCTCCACCGTCTCCTGAAATGTTCTTAGCTTGGCTGCCTTCACCATTCCCCTAATCTTTGGGGCCAAACCCCACATATACCTACCAATCTTCTTTGATTCAGGGGTTACCAAATAGGGTACAAGCAATGACAGCTCGTTAAACCGATTGGTGTATTCCATGTGCGTCGTGCCCTTCATCACCAACCTAAGAATTCAGCTTCCATTTTCTCAATTTCGTTGATCGTGCAGTATCGCTCCACCATTAAACTCTTGAATTCCTCCCATCTCATGCGGTTGACCGCGTTTCTTCCTCGGGTTTGTAGTAACGTGTTCCACCAATTTAACGCTCCATTTTTGAGGGAGTGGGAGGCGAATCTCACTTTGTTTTCCTCAGCACAATCGCTTATATCTAGGACGACTTCCATTTCTTCCAACCACCTGATTGTTCCAGTTGCGCCTTCGTTCCCGTAGTAGTCTCTCGGTTTATAGGCCATGAATGCCTTGTAGGTGCAACCGGTTCGAACACGGGCTTCTTCCCGTTCCTCTTCATTATTGTTCCTATCCTCGTTTTCCTCCCTCTCGCGGGTAACTTCTCGGCTTCGCTCAGCATTGACATGAGTAGTTATGGTGGGTAGAGCGTTAACAATAGCTTCGGCTATCAGTTGTTGCAACCTAGCTTCTTGGTCAGTGTTGTGGTTGGTGTTGAGGCCATCATTGGTGTGGTGTGTGTTATTGGTGTTGTCAGCCATGTTTTCATCAGGTTGGTTAGTACGTGTTCCTGATCGTGTAGTGACACCAACCCTAGCATTCGGAGTATGGCCTCGTCCTCTTCCCCTCGACATGGCTAAAGTAAACATTATATTTGTGTTTCAATTTCAAGGGCTTTATGATCAATAGTCATAATAGCATCACAAGCAATAACATCATCATATAATAAAAATAAAAGGGATCACATCATAACAAATAACCATTATTAGTTTTTGACCATAGCCATATTGTTAAAATCACAAATTAAGTTCAAATTACAATCGAGTGTGGTATGAGTGAACATTCACTCATACCCTACAGAATACATAAGTTTAAATAAATGCTCAAAAAGTGCAGAAATAAATAAATCAAAGACATGTCAATGGTGGTGGTGGCGGCTATGGGTCCATGGATTGAGCACGCACTTGTGGGCGGCTCGGTACAGCTTCCTCCTCATCTTGGCCAGTAGGGACACAGCCTCGTCCCTCTCCTCCTTCAAGGTATCATAGTGCTGGTGTCGTCACCACAACTCATCCATAGTGGAGTCTCCAACCAGTGGTCCCGAGAAGTACTGGGGTGGATCAGCGCACATCTGGTGAGAGGCATTGGAGTAGCGTGTCGATTCATCGTAAGGGTCCGCGTAGTACCTTGATGGAGCTAAATGGAAGCTATGACGTGCCATTGCGTCATGCTCGTAGGGTCCAGTCGGATGCTGTGAAGCTGGTGCTGGCGGCAATGGTGGGACAACCGACTGTGGCGGTGCCACGGTCAGTCCTGTAACGAAGTTACCCCATTCCTCCTGGAATGTGGGGACGTGTCGGACGGACATTCGTGCAGTTTGCCTCGCACGAGGTGCCACGTCTTCATCCTTGTCAGGTCGTAGGGAACTAACCTGGATAGTCGCCGATGATGCAGACATATCTTCCGATGGTTCAGACTCCTCCATCTTCTAATCCTGGCTAGTATCGGGCATCATGTGCTCATAGGGTGCCCTTGGGTACCAACTGGGGTCCCTATACTATGGCCCAAGAGGATCATACTCCCCAATCTCATGCAACAGGGGGTGTCTCGAGGGTCCGGCACCCATATCAGGTACAAACGTGGGTGGTGGGATGGTGGTCTGGTAATAGTGCGGGGGTGGGACATCAGGTGAATCACTGATATAAATGGTCTTCCCTCGGTTTTGGTTTCCTGCAATCTAATGAGCAAGCCAAGTAAAATATAAAGTGAATAATACATATATATTTTTACATATCAAAATCAGAAATTACAGCAAGATTCACTCAAAATTTAAATGAATGAATGCAGATGCTAGGAACTACCCTCAGATCATAGCTTAAAGGCGTCTATTCCTAGGTTCCTAAATTTCCTAACATGTGGTTAAAGCCTAGGTATCGTATAGGCAAGATCCTAACTCGCTGTAACCATTGGCTCTTATACCATGTCACGACCCGCCGGGCACGGTGTTTCCCCGGCCGTGACTATCCAAATATCAACATAATGCAGCGGAAGGGTAAAGGTACATGTAATACTAGATTCAATTCATTTAAAAGTAATACAGTTATCCCCAAGATAAATAAGGTCTAACATTTGTTAAAGTGTTCTAAACATCATCCTATATATTGTCTTGACAAAAAATCATCTAAAACTAGGAGGCGGTGGCTATCTCCAAATGTCCAATTCTAGTCAACCTCATAGCCAGCTTACTCATGCCAATCAGTCTTCTCCTAAAATACACACCCAAAAATACATCAACATAATATTGGTGAGCTCATGATTTTATGACACAAGTCTCCACATATAAAATAAGTTTACAAAGTTCATGATGCACTAAAGAAAAGTATTACACTCAAACCTGGACCCGGGTGACCCTCCCGAGTGCTAGAACATCCCCTAACCCATACCACTTATTGTTATGGGCTCAGATGTGCCCTGCTATGCACATATATTTGTGCAATAATTTGTGACACAATGATTTTCCATCTCAATGGGGGGTTTCCCTATCCACAGGGCCCATTGTGTGCGGGGGATTCCCCAAATAGTACTATCCACAAATCAAGAGTCTCTCACAAGAGTTAATGATTGTGCTCACATTTGGGGACAAGAGCAGGTAGTGTTGCATCATTACAATTTTATAACCAAGAGTATGTATTTCACCCCAAAAGTTTATCAAGTAAAAAGGGGGTCGTGAGACTCACCTTAACTTAGTTGTCACGAGAGTGTTCGTGGGTTTGAGCTACCGGAAAGGTTCCTAAGTTCATATTTACAGTTGTTAGTTCCATTTCAATCAGTTAGGTAAGCCTAATCTTTCTAGTTCAGGTTTACCTTACGCGACTAGGCGGTTTTCATTACACATGTGTAATTTGGTATATTCTTGTAATTTGAGGTCTTAGGTTTGAGAGTAGGACATGTTTGAGTTATTATAGATAAATTTCAGATTATTAATTTTATTATTTTAGTGTTTTATTTCCAAAACAATAAGGTTTTGGTCGTTGTCATGTTTGGTCCTTTAACTTTGTTATATTGATGGTTTTAACCCTTATATTTTGGAATTTAGCACTTGAGTTGTTTATTATGTGTTTTATAGTTTTGACTGAGGTAAGATACTGTAATTAAGTGGTTTTTATGCTTCTCAAGGTTTTGGAACTTATTTATCTTATTGTTTTGCTAGTGTGATGTTCGGTTTTTGTATTTTAATATTATTTTTGTATTAAATCTTAGGAAATCCTATATTTGATAATATTTGGTTTGTAGTCTTATTTTATCATTATAAGGCCCATAGATACTGTATTTTTAGGTTTTTAGGTTGTTTTATATCGGTTTTGGAATTCTAACGCTCGGGTTCGGTTTTTAACGGGTTCTTAGATTCGGTTCAAATTTTTGGTCCAAATTAGCTTTATATCATTCTAATATACTTATGATAAGTGTTTGAATCTGAAATTTCAGGTTTCTTAGTCTAAGAATATATTTTTACGAATTTTCATTTATTTAACATAAATAAATTTTATATTTTTGTTTAATAGGCAAACTAACTCTACAGGTCACGAAATTTTATTTCTAAGCATTATTTAACATTATGTACTTACTTTAATTTTATAAATCAGATTTTATGTGTGGTTGGTAATTCCGTTATTTTAGCCGGTTAGTTCCGTTCTTTAAGTCTCGGTTTTGTGTTTATATGTGTTTTAATCTGATTTTTCCTATTTTAACAGCTTCTATAACATAAATATAACCTATATGAACTCCCAATTATAGTAAGTTATATTAATCATGTTTTACATATTTTTAAGAATTCCCGAGTTTTCATATATATTAATTTTATAAAAAATCGTTCTTTTGTAAAATGTACATTCTTTTGTTTACTGGAATTTATGGTGTTTTATATATAAGACAATAGAAGTGACACAGAATTGATTGTGTCACTAGTAAAAGAATATAACAAAATATCGATAGTTTTCGGGTGGTGACGTTTACCTCGATGAAGCTGCGAAACGGGGTAAACAGGAGGCTGCAGACGAACAAAAAAGGCTGCTAGGAATGAAGATTCAATTCATATTCGCAGATGGATTAGAGGTGCAAAAGAAGGAAGAAAGTAAATACTTATAAGTTGTAAAATAAAGGAAAGAAGAAATTTACCTTATGGAGTTCGAAGAAGTGATTCTGCCTAGAGTGTGTAAAGAGCAGAAATAGAGAGGATGAACTCTCTATTTATAGGGAGAAAGTGGAGTTGAGGTGTGAATCGGCCGAAGTGTGTTTGGGGCCTACTTTCTTGATACGAGAAATCTTGGTTAGTGGGAGATTTCGGATACTACAACAACTTAGCATGGCTTAAGAAGCTAAGCCATGCATTGGGCAGTTCGGGTGGTGATTAGACTGGTCAAACTACCTTCTAGAAGGTTTTTAAGATTTTCAGAATGTTTCTAAGTGTAAAGGACTTTGGAAGATAAAAAATTTTGGGTTGCACAGTGTTAATGCGCCTGTACAGTGCTCATGTGCCTAGGAGAAAAACAAATGCGAATGAAGTATACCAAATGCGGATGAAGGGATCAAATGCGGATGAACGGATCAACAAATGCGGATGACTTTAGACTTAGAATTTATCATTATTATTATTATTATTATTACTATTATTATTATTATTATTATTATTATTATTATTATTATTATTATTATTATTATTATTTCGTAACTCTTGTTTATTAACTTTTTGTCACAACTATTACTAGGGCTTTAGGCCCAAGGCCCACTAGTGTTGGTAGCTCACGAACAAATCCATCACATGGCCCATTGGCCAATCCAAAGTTTGATGGGCCTAGCCCATTAAGGTGTGTGTGTATATCCAAAAGTTTGATCATGTTGGGCCCATCACATGGGCTCCGGTTGATCATTGTGTGGCCCACTAAGTTTTCTAAAAAAAAAAATCTGGGAAGAAAATCAGGGTTGTCACAATGGCCCTTGACCTTGCAGCTTTTTTCCTTAGCTTTCTCTTAGCAGCTTTTCTTTCTTTTATGGCTTTTTCCTCCAGCTGCTTGAGATATTCAAACTCTATGTACTAAAAGGATAAGCGAAGAAGTGAAGCTGCCTGATAGAAACCTGTGGCACTCGGGTAGTTGATCATATTCATTCTTTCAGCTGCCCTATCTACTTGAGGTTGTGCTTGTGCCATAGTCTTTGTCTCAGGATTATCTTGAACTGGGGAGAGGATAGGAGCATGTTTGTAGAGCCTTTACAGTCTTCTTTCTTCCTTAATCTTGAGGAGCAATGCTGCATCCTCTGCCTCCCTCCTCTCTTTTGACAGCTCAGTGTCAGCCAGCTTATTCAACTCTTCTAAGGGGAGAGAGATGAGTTCATCTATGTTGTAGTTCTTGGTCACCAGGTAGTTTAGCCTGGCTGCCCTTAACTCATCTTCTTGAGTATTTGGCCTATGGGCAGTCCGGATTGCAGCTTCCATGAAGCCTGGGGACCTGCTTGAACTCTATCCACTCAGCTTCCTCCTCCTCTCTCTCTTCTCCTCCTCCAACTCCTCAGGAGTTAATTTCCTTTTCCCTTTGTCAACCACAGGCCTTGGTGACTCAGGGTGGAGAGAACTTTGGCCTTCATTGCTTGGTTCAGCAGTCAAGCTCTGGCCAGAGAGAGGTTGTGAGACATATTCACCAGCTGGTGCCTCACTGAGGGTACTGGGTGCAGAGGGAGATCCTATCTCAAGGTTCACAGGCTCAACCTCTGAGCCTTCAGTCAAGGTTTTCCCTTCGAAGCTAATCTCAGGTCCACCTCAACATCCAGTTGACCAAAGATCTCACCTGCTAGCCTTTGTCTATATAATTTTGATCTCAATTTGAATTCCTCTAGCACCTTATTTTGGATCTGGTCTGCTGATCTCTCAGCTTGTCTATTGTGGCTAGGGTTGACAAGTGGAAGATTTACCAGATTGATGCACTTATAGAAACTCAGGTGTGAGAAGTTGAAGATTTCCAGTTGACCCTGAGCTCTAGAGATCACAAGAGCTCTTCTGTTGGTGTCATACCCCCATCCCATAATTGGATTCTCAGAGGGAGCAGACAATGCTCATGGAATTCCCTCCTTAAACAAGTGTTGAATGAGCAAGTCTATGTTCATGACTTGAGGAGGCTGCTGAGTCTGGACAATTGCAAGAGAGGTTGGTGACTCCTCTATGTCCATACTCTGGGAGGAACTCCCAGGTTCTATGGTTGTGAGGACTTTCTCCCCCTTTTTGGTAGTATCACCTTCTTGTATAGGTGAGCTGGGGGTGCCATCCATCACTTCCACAGGTTCTTGTGGACCTGGTTGAGTTCTTCTTAAGGGTCTCTCAGCTAACCGGCCCTTGAGATCGGTGATCTCAAGTTGCTGGTCATTGACCCTTTGCTGTAAGATAGTCACCTGAGATTCCAGGTGAACTATCTTTGAAACTAGATAGGTGCATGTGTTTGTCAGTTTGTGCACCCTATGTTTCAAAATCCCCTCATCTTCAGTTGAAGAATCACTGGGGGATGAGAGAATTGGACCAAAGTCTTCTTCCTCATCACCAGCATAGTGTTCTTGGCTGCTAGATTTCCCCTGCATCATGACAACTTCCAGAGAAGTATCAAGAGGCTGGGTTGACATGGTTGAGGTCTTACTGATGTAATCACTTTCTAAAGTGAGAGCCTCTTCCATATGGGTCTCCTGAACATGTTCATGAAGACCCACCTCAGTTGTGGGTAGATGATGTGGACTAGACCTGGGTGAGTCAGGAGTACTCATTTCTCCTTGAGTGTGGGAAGAAAGGAAAGACTCATTGTACTCACTGAAACCCAAGTCCTCATCATTATAGAAATCAAGGCTAGGAATTGGGTGGTTTAAATCCAATGGCTGAGGGTGGTAACTATCCCCTAAAGGTTAATCACTTGAGTGTTGAGACTCAGAGTGATGGCTTAAGGTTGTTGGGATGTGAGCTAATCAGGCTGAGCATGAGGAACCTTAGCATTGATCATTTGAGAGATGGTAGTGGTCTGCTCTTTAAGGGAAGTGGGAGCTCAAGATTCTACTTCCTCCTGTATGGGTTGTGATATGGAGATCTGACATGCTCAGTAGCAGGTGCAGGGGTTCGTTTGGTTTTTCTTTTGTAGGTGATGGTAATTTGAGCCTGTGGGGTGGAGTTGAGGTAGAGGGTGTGGGTTCAACACTTG
This sequence comes from Flaveria sonorensis, assembly GCA_025506505.1. NCBI lineage: Eukaryota > Viridiplantae > Streptophyta > Magnoliopsida > Asterales > Asteraceae > Flaveria > Flaveria sonorensis. Next base: position 18,664,342 of record CM046440.1, on the reverse strand, counting down.
CTGGTGCTGCTAGGTTGCCACCCTGAGCAATGAGCTCAAACAGTTTTAGAACCTGGGTTGTTTTTACCCCGGGGAAGCCAGCAGTAGGCTTTCTCAGTATTTTAAAGATGCTGGGCTTCATCTGTCCCAATTTAAGAATATTACCTGTTCCCCTCAACTGTGAGCCTAGTTCACAGTTAAGAATGTGCTGGACATATCGCGGGAACATGTAGTATTCTAAGGAGTCTAAATTAGCAAGTAAATTTGTATAGAAAAATTGAGAGTAGCTGTATTTGACCCCCTGAACCATTCCATGGATGATGAAGGAGAGGTCCTCTGGAACTTGATCCCATCCTCAATGCTTGTTGGAGAGACTGTGTATGATGACAAGGAGGAGGTATTTCCATTTGGATGAGACCTTCCCCTTCCTGAAGGTTTTGACTGAGAAGTCACCCTCATAGCCTATCTGCTGAAAAGAATGGTTGACAGTAGCTTTCAGAAAGGACAACTCACCTTCTTCGTCATCCAGCTGAAGGTGTGAGCTTATGATGGCCGGAGTGATGAAGATTTCCTCCCCTGCACTATAGAAGATAGTGCCTTCTCCCCATCCATGGTGACCTCTTCATAGGTCCTCCAGAATGCAAGTAACTGATCCTCATAAAGAGGAGGATCAATGGTAAGAGAGGTGAAGTAGTGAGATGCAGAAAGGTATCGACAGACCTCTGAGAAATGAGGATCATTCTCAGAGTCAAACAGAGCAACCTGGTTGTGTTGTCTGTGAAGGTGCATGGTAAAACCCAGTTGGTTTCGTCGATTAATGTTTTCCATGAAGGAACTTTGTTGGTGAAGAAGAAGGTTAATTTTGGGAGAATTTTAGGTCAAGAATTTGTGGAAGAAGAAGAGAGTGAGAAGAAGGGAACCGTTGAGAATATATATAGAATGGATTTAAGACAAAGTTAATGCAAAAGGAGAAACTTTGAAATCCAAAAGTAGGTTCCCACTTCTGAAAAAAACGCCCAAAAAGGTAGTTTTCTTGGAAGTTGAAAATCTTCCAAAGGAAATTTTTGCTTCGGAAGTTTTGAGAAAAAGCTTCCGAAGCCAATTTGGCTTCGGAAAATATTCTTAAAAAATGTGAAAATTTGGCTTCGGAAGAAAAATACTTAGAGAGTTTTTCTTCCGACACATATTTGATTTCGAAAGATATTAAGTCTTGGGAGTTTTATTCTAAAGAGAATAAATCTTTCGAGACTTAATTGCTTTCAGAAGATATTTGTCCTTCAAATATATGCAAGTACTTAAAAGCATATTTAAGCTTCGGAAGATATTCTCAGAATTTCTTCCGAAGGTAAATTTCTAATAAGTAGTTCTTGATTTGAAGACATAAATTTCTTCCGAAGGCAACTTGAAATCTTCCAAAAGAAAATATGTTTTGAAAATTTTTCAAAAATCTAAAGAATGTCATTAAAGGTGATAAAATAGACAACTTAGGACACACAGGTTTTAGAAATAAAGTTGATTTAAGTTTTTAAGAAAAAATTACTCAAAGTTAATCATCCCAATAGCTAATACAAGTTATTTGAATCTCTGTTCATCAAAAGCTTTAGTAAACAGATCAGCATATTGTTCATTTGTGTTAACTTTGACTAATTTGATTAATCCCTTCTCAAAATTATCTCTATTCAAATGATACCTGATGTTGATGTGTTTGGTCCTTAAGTGCTGCACAGGATTCTCTGTAATGGAGATAGCACTGTTGTTGTCTATGTGGATGGGAGTCTCTTTGAAGTTGAATCCATAGTCCAACAACTGATTCTGAATCCAAAGCATGTGAGCACAGCAACTTGCAGCAGCAATGTATTCAGCCTCAGCAGATGATGCAGAGACACAGGATTGTTTCTTGCATTGCTATGAGACAATCCTTCCACCAAGGAATTGAAATCCCCCAGATGTAGACTTTGCAGTCATGTTGCAACCACCATAGTCACTATCTGTATAAGCATACAGATTGAAGTTAGAACTCTTTGGATACCAAAGGCCAAGCTTGGGAGCACCTTTGAGACATCTAAGAATCCTCTTGACAGCAACCAGGTGTGACATCTTGGGGTTGTTTTGATATCTTGCATAAATGCATGTGGCAAACATAATATCAGGCCTGTTGGCTGTTAGGTACATAAGAGACCCAATCATAGCCTTGTAAAGATGTTCATCCACACACTCCCCCTCAAGATCAGGTCCTAGGGAGTGGTTTCTAGCTATGGGTGTCTTAGCAACCTTACATTCAGTCATGTTGAATCTTGTAAGTATGTCTTGCACATACTTTGACTAACTTATGAAGATGCCATTGTCAACTTGATTCACTTGAATTCCCAGAAAGAAATTTAGTTCCCCCATGGCACTCATTTCAAATCTGTTCTTCATCAGCCTCTCAAAGTCTTTGCAGAGCTTTGGATTAGTTGACCTTAAGATAATGTCATCCACATATACTTGAACCAGCACTAAGTCATTCCCTGTCCCTTTGATGAAGAGAGTTCCATCTATAGTACCCCTCTTGTAACCATGTTGGCAGAGATACTGAGATAGTGTTTCATACCACTTCCTTGGAGCTTGGTGCAGCCTATAAAGAGCTTTATCAAGCTTGCAGACATAATCAGGATGATCTGGGTCTGCAAAGCTAGGTGGTTGTTTGACATATACCTCTTCATCAATCACCCCATACAGAAAAGCACAGTTGACATCAAGTTGGTAGACCTTGAAATACTTGGATGCAGCAAAAGCCAGGAATATTCTTATAGCTTCAAGTCTTGCCACAGGATCAAAAACATCTGTGTAATCAGTTCCCTCTTCTTGTGTGTACCCTTGAACAACTAGTCTTGCCTTGTTCTTGATGACAAGTCCTCTATCATCCTTCTTGTTCCTAAAAACCCATTTGGTTCCTATGACAGTCTTCCCTTGAGGAAGAGGACATAGGTTCCAAACCTTCTGTCTTCTGATTTGAAGTAGCTCTTCTTGCATAGCTTCAACCCAGCTTCCATCCTTCAAGCCTTATCAACTTTCTTTGGCTCAATCTGGGACAAGAAACAAGAGTGCAAACAACCATTTTGGTCATGGGATTGTCCTCTTGTTCTTACCCCAGTCTCAACATTTCCAATGATGTTTGTGGTGGGGTGTGACTTGTGGATCCTTAATTGAGGGATCACAGCAAGTTGATTGAACAGATCCAAATTAGAGAAATTTAGATCCGGTAATAGAGTGTCACCCACTACATCAGCACACTTATCAAGTGAGACTTGATCCAATGAATGTGTGACATCATTTATGTTGTCCTCTATGGAGTGGTTATCAGCATCAAGAAATTCTTGATCACTATCACCACCTCTATTTCCTCCTACATTTGAAGCTCCTTCACCTCAGTTTTGAACCTCTGAGCTAGAATTTGAAGGCACCTCAGATGTATCAGCTGAATTTGTCATGTTTGTACTGATAGGATCTTCATTAGCAGGGTTAGTCACCAAAGGAGCTGAAGTAGTAATCTTGCTTGGCCTTCTCAGCTCAAATCTTGGGTTAGGATCTCCTGTTGATATATTATTTGTAGATCCTGAAACATTCTCACAAGATTTGTTAAAACAGTTAGTAACTAAGTCAAGATCAAAAAGCCAATCCGGACTAGAACCTTTCATACTAGGAGTGTGCTCATTGAAGGTCATATTGGCTGACTCCTCAACTACTCTAGTTCTGAGATTGTATACTCTATAAGCCTTAGCTCGGGAAGAATATCCAATAAAGTGTCCATCATCTGACTTCTCATCAAATTTGGCTACTTGATCATTGGTATTCAAGATGGTGCAAGGACATCCAAATGACCTGAGGAAACCAATAAATGGTCTCCTTTTGTGCCATAGCTCATAAGGAGTCTTACCATGAGTCTTAACCACTAAAACTCTGTTCTGCACATAGCAGGCTATGTTAACTGCCTCTGCCCAGAAGTTGATAGGCAGTGTAGAGTCAGACAACATGGTTCTTGCAGCTTCAACAAGTGTCCTGTTTCTCCTCTCAGCAACACCATTTTACTGAGGAGTCCTGGGAGCACTATATTGTCTTGTAATACCATTTTCATCACAAAATGTATCAAGGATTTAGTTCCTTGATCACATCTTATGGTCTTGACCTTATGATCAGATTGATTCTCAATTTTTAGAATGAAATTCTTCAAGGTCTTAGGGGTCTCATCCTTAGTTTTAAGGAAAAAGACCTAAGAGAATCTTGTGAAATCATCTGTGATCACTAAGAAGTAAGAGGTCCTTCCTAAACTCATTACACTGGTGGGGCCAAACAAATCCATATGTAATAGGTGTAGGGGAGTAGTGATGGAGTTTATTTTCTTTGTTTTGTGAGACACTTTGTGTTGCTTCCCTTTCAGGTATGCAACACAGTGGTCATCACTTGTAAACTCTTTTTTTGGCATTCTAGTTACCAAATCATTCTTAATCAATTTATTTATGTTCTTAAAGTTTACATGGCACATTCTTTTATGCCAAAGAAAAGACTCATCACTATTTGCTTTAGAGAAAAAACACAAAACTTCTCCCGAGGGAGATGTTTTATGTAAGTCCATCTTGTACATGTTCCCTCTCCTGGGGGCTCTGAGCAGGATATGCTCTTGAGGAATGGCCAACTCGGGCTTAAGAACAATGCACTCATGCTTAGTGAAGAGCATATGGTGTTTCTGATCACAAAATTAGGATACACTCAGAAGATTGTATCCAAGCTTCTTGACAAAGTTTACCATCTTAATGCTGAGCTTACAATTTGTGACTCTGCCCCTTCCAGAAATGTAACCACCAGAATCCCCTCCAAAAGCAACTGGTCCTCCATCAATTTTCTCAAAATTTTGAAGCAGAGAACCATTGCCAGTCATGTGCCTAGAATAGCCACTATTAATAATCCAAACATTCTTCTTGGTCTTTAACTGTTCCTGCACAAAAATTGGTGATTAGTTACACTTAGAAATCCGATCCTCATTGGTCTTGGGCTTATTAAAATGAGTTGAAAACAATGTAACAGTAGGTGATCCTATATTCAAGCTTTGAGGATCATTTGCGGTTGTTGATGAAGAACTTTCAGTCACATGGTCTTCCTTCATCTTTCACACCATCTTTGGAAGATTGGGCCTGACCTTCAAAGCTTCAGAAGTTTTTGAGACTGGAGCTTCTAAAGATCTTGCTTTCACTACAACAAGCTTCAGTACCTTCGGAAGCATTCCTTTCTTCCGAGACCAACTATTCTTCTGAAGGAAATTTTTCACTTGTCTTCTTCTTCATTTTGGAGCTTTCGAAGGAAACATATTTTCCTTCTAAAGCTGTTTGTTCCTTCTTCTTCTCAGAAGTGTTCTTCTTGGTCATGTGGATGATACTTTTGGGATTGTACTTGCAATCCTTAGCCAGATGAGAAGTACTACCACACATGATACAGTTGAGTTCCTTCCTTCTGAGAGTCTTCTTTTGAGAATAAGACTGAGTTTAATCACTTTCCTTCTCCATCTTCATCTTTACAGATGATGCAACAAGCTTATTAGGGAGAGGCTTGCTCTTGGAGCTGGATGGTTCAGGCTGTGTAGTAGTGGTACACAGCTGGTTAGTCTTCTTCTTCTTGCTAGAATGATTTGGAACTAAACTAGAACTCCTGGTACTAGAGTTCATAGTTGAGTCTTCAGTCTTTACCACCTCAAAACCTGCAGAAATAAACACTTGTTTCTGCTTTGAGTCAAAAGTGGCCTTGATTTCTTGAGCCTTCTTTGATCTTCTCTTAGCTCTTCTAATCAAGTTCTTTCTCTTTGACTTGGTCATTCCAGACTCTTTCCTCTCCTCAAGAGAATAGTGACCCTTCTTAGGATGATCTTCTTCACTCTTCTCAGAGTCATCCTTCATTATCTCCTCTTCATCTTCTTCAACAATAAGGTCTATGAGGGGAAGCTCATCTTCACAAGTTTCACACCTTGGAGATCTTACAGACAATAGATTGTGTGGAGAAGCTATCTCAGTAGATCCCAGTCCCGGCTTATTCTGATAACAAACTTTTTCATGTAGGGATGAGGATATTATGTTCTAGAAGGTCTCTTCTTCAAGAACACATTTTTCTTCCCTGGCTTTGCTGATCACAAGCACAGCCTGCCATTCAGTTAACTTTGAGATGAGATCTTTGATTTGAGTCCTGTAGTTAGTGTGCTCATGCTTAAGAGTTGAAATGGTTTTCTCTAGATCTTCTATCGTAAGTTTATAATCATTTTCAGCTCTTTTAAAGTTAGCTTTTAAGATATTTAAGGACTCAAGATCAGATCTCATCTCTAAGTTATAGGACCTGTATCTACTAACTTTAGTAATGCATTCAGGAGTATAAAGATGTTACAATACCTTGGCTTCATCATGGTCTGCCATTAGTGCTTGGTTTGCAGAAGCATCCTCAACCTAAAAGCTCAAGTCAAAGCCTCCTTCTTCAACAGCAACTGTAGCTTGTTGTCTTGACTTCTCATTATGGTGAGCTCCCTTAGTGTAGTTTGGCCTGGATTGTGCTTGGCCACCATTTGGCTTTGGTGCCTTGCACTCCCTGGCAAAGTGTCCCATTTGGTTACAGTTGTAACACTTCACCTTGCTTTTGTCCAGCCTAAACTTTCCACTGGCTGCATTGCTGGGAAACCTTCTCCCAGTCCTCTTGTAGAACTTCTAGGCTCTATGAGTGAGTAGAGCCATCTGCTAGACTATTTCCATATATTCCAGATCATCTGGATGGATACAGTCCAGGTCTTTAAGAGTGAAGAGAAAGTTGTCTGAGCTTTCATCAGAAAACACAAAAGCTTGTGAAGAACTTGTCTCCTGGAATGGGCTTCCAGGGATGTAGCCTTCCCTTGGTGTCTCCGGAAAGGTGATGAAAGGACCCTTTTATGATTTGTCAGGGTAGCAGATGAGATGGTGCTGTGGTTCTCTGCAATCCCTTTCAACCACATGAAGGGCTGAACTCTGATGAGTGTTGGAGTTACCAGATGAGTTCTGCATGTTGATCTCCATCTTGTATCCACTGAGTATTCCATATAACTCAGTGAGAGTAAGATTCTTGAGGTTTTCAGTCCTCTTAATGACCACATAGTAGTGTGTCCATTGTCTGGGAAGAGAGGACATGAACTTTCTAACAATATCTCTATTCTCAATTGTTACCCCAACATCAGCTAGAGTATCCACAATGTCAACATACCTGAAGTATTATTGAGTCATGGTTTCACCTGTCTTGAAGGTGAAGTTTCCAAACTGTTGCTTCAAGAGGTCCTTCTTGTTCTCTTTGGCTTCATTGGACCCCTCATACATCAGCTTCTGTGCATCCCATAGCTGTTTGGCGGTCTTGCACTTCCTAAAACCTCTATAGATGGAGTTAGGAAGGGCAGTTTGAAGGGTTGTCATAGCTTTCTAATCAATATCAATTTTCTTCCAGTCTTCTTTAGAAAAATCAGCCATTTCCTTTGGTATCATACCACCACCACCAGCAGCTGAAGTGGTCTATGGTACATGAGGTCCATTGACAACAGACTCCCACATCCTGAAATCTTAAGACTTGATGAAGCCTTTCATTCTTTGGCACAAAGTATCAAAATCCTCAGGGGTGATCAGTGGGGACTTTGTCATAGTTCCAGTTTCCATATCATCCTTTGAGATAGCTGCCATTTGAAAATTTAAGTGAATTGTGAAACTAAGAGGATTTAAGATGGTGAGATCTTACAATCAAGAGTCTGGAATGCTCTGATACCAATTACAGGACCGGGTTAGGGTGTTAACTACAATTAGTTTCATAAGAGGAGTGATCTTAGATCACTTAACAGTTCAAATAGGGAACAAGAAACTTTGAAGATACAAGAAACACAAGTAACAATAAGACAGAACTTAAAACAATAACACAAGTATTACTTTTCAAGGATGTTGTATATTGATCTTAAGTTCTATTACAAGTGTTCAAAGCATAATCTAAAATACAATGACCTGAGACTCTTTTGTACTACAACCTACAACCGTCAATACCACCCCAGCCTACGGTTTCTTTAACAGATAGTAGACAAAGGGTGGTAACAAGTGCACCCAAGAATATGTTAAGCATTCATCAATTGAAAAAAGAGACTTTGAGTCTTTTTTAACAGGGTCAATTTGTCAATTTGGCCAGCACCAAATGTTGAAATATATGGTTTAATTCCACCTGCACCTATGGCTATGATGGAAAGAGATGAGTTGAAAAAATGCGATTTGTGAAGTGCTGACTTTGTTGCATACTCCATTACTGCATGTTGGTTTTAAGAATTCGAATACCAACGTTGATTGCACTAACCCCTTTAATATATTCTCAAAGATAATTATACAGAAACCATTGTTGGAAATAAAATATTGACTTTATGTGAAAAAAGTTATGTTTTATTTGCATTCTAATAGTCTTTACATACTTAAAAGAGTCCTAGATCAATTGGTTTGGAAGAAGACATCTCATGACTTTCTTATGAAGGTTATGAGTTCGAGACTCACTTGGTGCAATATCTCCAAATGGGTTAGGAGCTTTATTACAAAAGGCCTTTGGGTGGTGTGTTTCTCCTAGAATGGTAGGCGGAGGGTTACCAGCGTTGTCTGTGTTCGTGGACATGGGTGGTTTACACGAGTGATAGGACTTTCTTCGTTGGTCGTTCAAATATAGAGAGTCAAAGCAATCTTTCTTTCTTTTTCTTTCTCAAACCTTATATACAAATATGTTTTCTTAAGAGTTAAACAGATCAATGATCAGTTAGAGGAACTAGACATTATAGTATCACATTTGGCTTTCTTAAAATTAAGCATTTTTAAGCTTGCCTTTGTGGACATAAGAAAGAAAGCCTTGTCTAATTTTGTATATAATAATATTCAAAATGAGTGCTAAAAGTGCGTCAACTTTAAATAGTGTCATTTGAACTTTTGATTATAACGGACGTCCTATTACAATCACAAAAGCCCGCGGCAATGCATGGATATACCTACTACTAACCAACTTAATTCTCAAGTTAAATTGTCGCTGACGTCGCATCACGTAGGTTTCCTACTAGTGTGTGTGTGCGCTCATGTGTGTTTAACCATAAGAAGAATGAAGCTACCAAAAATTCCAAGTTCAACACCGACCGACAACTACTGAAATCTCCTAAGTGTTGAAATACTGGAAATCAACACTCAGCCTGATAAGCTGCTGATTCACTGCTACACTAGAAAAGAGTGTATGTACCGAAGAGTACTGGAAGCAATAAATGCTCTGCAACTGGCGACAACATTGTTCTGTCACTTGGGACAATATTCTACCAAAACTTTTGATTTTCTGAAGTGCCAATTGCATGTCTATACTGTACATATGTTATCCTAAACCTAGAATAGTCGAAAAGTGATTTATTCTAAGTGTTTAGCTTTCTTAGTGTAAATACATCAAACTTGTATAGTTTTGAGATTAGTTTGTTTGCCCACTTGTTATCTGCTGATATTCATCTTTGTAATCAGAAAAGTTATCAAGTGAATACTTTGAAATAATCTCTTGTATTAATATTTACTCAAAGTATTTTGTTTGCTAGTTGACAGTTAACTTAGATACTGCATTTGTTAACTGCTGATCACTAGAAAGTGCTTGTTAATTTATAAGTGGTATTAGAGCTTTAGGCTTTAGATTTGCTTGAAGTCACATTTTAACAAATCACTTGTTTCTTTTGATCACACTTTCAAACACCTCATTCCTTCATACCCTTTATCCATTCAAAATTACTACTGTAGCCATTTCAAGTAAACATGACTTGAAAATGGCACTCAAATTAAACCCATTTGTTTACCCCACATGATTATGATACTTGGAAAATCTAAATGAAATATTTTCTAAGGAATCAAGATCTGAGGTTATGGCTTTCAATGATTTTATTAGATACCGCATGACGTACACGCACATAAATAGGATCCTAACCAACTTCCTTATAATAATGGAAACACTATCAATCTATAAAGATAAATACAATTCAAATATATACAAACAATATATAACTGTGACACCCTAAATAAACCCCACATCGACAGTGAATAGGAGAGATTCCTGGTTCATAAAGAATGCCCTGCCTCTAATATCACAAACGAGGTTTGGGCGTGTTGGCTGTGAATGAGAGGAGAACTCTAGAGTTAAGCATGCTCGGGTGGCAGTAATCCAAGGATGGGTCACCTCCCTGGGAAGTTTTCACCCTCGAAACCAAAAGCAAATACGTGAGCTCCTCATGGACAAAGGGGACAATATTGGTGGTACGAGGGGCCGGGTGTGACAGAATTGTATCAGAGCCACCTCATGCCGTTCGGATGGCAGGCAAACCTCACAGGGGATGGTGAGTTCTCGGGCTCATCGAGGATGATGAGTCCAAAGGGGGGGGTGATTGTGACACCCTATATAATCCCACATCAGCCGTGAACATAAGAGATTCATTGTTCATAAGGAATGCCCTGCCTCTAATATCACCAACGCGTTTTGGGCGTATTGGCTATGGATGAGAGGAGAACTCCATAATTAAGCGTGCTCAGGTGGCAGCAATCCAGGGATGGGTGATCTCCCTAGGAAGTTTTCACCCGGACAACCAAAAGCAAATTTGTGAGCTCATCGTGGGCCAAACGGACAATATTGGTGGTACGAGGGGCCGGGTGTGACAACAACCAATATATAGTATACATATATCGGTTAACATGCCCCTTTAGTGTGAGTAGTAGAGGATCGGATGCACAAACTAGACTTGAACAGCTATCGAGGTAGGCCTTTAGTGAACATGTCTGCATATTGGTAGTCTGCATGAATATGTAGTATTCGAATGGCGCTAATGCGGACTTTTTCACTAAAAAAATGAATGTCAATTTCAACATGTTTAGTGAACATCTCTTTAATATATAGTACTCGAATGGCGCCAATGCAGGGTGTTGTTTGCAACTCCCCTGTATTCGTCCTTTGCACTAGACCGAGATATGGTGTGTTGGTACTTGGAGGACCAGGAGATCAAGTTGTCTCAAAAGAACACATAATACCCAGATTTGGATCATCGATAGTCAGGGCATCCCCCTGGACTAGCAGGGTGAAAGTTAGGTATTGAAGTGCCCCAACTCAACCGTGGTACCAAGTTCCATCAGGTAGGGCATTACTAGTAGTGGTACTAAGTTTTGAATCAGTGTGTTTATAGGGGTGGAATAGTGTTTCCAATTTTGCATATTGGCACGAGCTAGAATTTTAGCAGCATAGGATTGTTATGACATGAAGAGACCACCATCTTTTTGAGTGACCCGAGTGCTAAGAAAATGATGTAACTATCCACGGTCAGTCATGGTAAATTCAGATGATAAGGCCTTAATAATACCTTGTAGAAAATGATCATCTGAAGTAGTGAGTACTATATCATCGACATATATCAATAAGTACGCCAATTGTGTTCCGTTTTATAGACAAAAAGGGATGAGTCACAGGCGATGCTCCAAAAACCACACTTAGTAATATACGACTTACATAAGTCGGGTGTTGTTTGTCAGTGAAGCCTGGAGGCTGAAACATATAAACAGACTCATGTAAGTCTCCATGTAAAAAGGCACTCTTGACGTCTAGTTGATGGATTGGCCACTGACGGGAGATAGCAATGCAGAGAACAGTCCTAATAGTGGTAGGTTTAACCATAGGACTGAATGTGTCAAAGCAATCTATGCCAATTTGTTGAGACTTTCTGTTTATGACTAGCAAGCTTTGTAACATTCTAAAGAGCCATGTGCATGAAATTTGTGACGAAACAACCACATACAACGAATAATATGTGCATTAAGCAAGTCTAGGTACCAACTCCTATGTGTTATTATCTATTAGTGCCCTATGTTTGTTGATCATGGCTTTATGCCAATTTGAGATGGGGAGGGGGAAGTAGGGATGGGGGAGGTAGTGTTGAAATCAACTTAAACACATGTTGATTCCCCCAAGGATCTTTTCAATATCTCTCAATAATCAACAAACATGAACCATGGTGCGGAAACCCATGATAGATGCTATGAAATCAGTGTGTGTGTGTGTTTCAGGTCTATACTCACGTATAACAGATGAGATGATCATCTAAGCATGCTGATGAGAGCTTCAGGTCTATACTCACGTATAACAGAGAAGATCATCGCTCCAGGTCAATGCTTCCGCATAGCAGAGTAGATAAGCATGAAATATACATCTGAAGAGCTAACGAGAAGCTACATTCAGGGCTTAGGGATAGGGAGATATTGGGAATGGAAGGGATCAAGGCAGAAGTCAGATACTCTCAACCCATTTTTTATGAGACTTGTAACTTTATGCAGGCCGAGATGTCATGGAAATGATCCTTATCACCGAGTTCTAAAGCTTTAGTTAGGCTATAGAATCACTATTTACTTTGTTTTCAGGCTGAGCCTACCAAACATATCATATAATCAAACTATCTTTTTCAGATTTTAGAATTTTAAGTGATACAGACATCTACATCAGTTACTATCATTTCTCACAAAGTACAAGTCATGCAAATAAGCATACCAAGAAGATATACTATCATTTCTCAGTCATCCCAAATCAAGATCTTAGTTCCCGTGAAATCTTTATTCTCCCCCGAAATTTCTTTTTAACCACCATGAAACAAAATTTTTTTTTAAGTATATAATAAAAGGAAATGAAAATAGAATTTTACTAAAGAAAGTCTTTCAAATTATACTAACAAAAATATGAGAAATGAAGTACCAAGAAAATACAGTGATTGTGAAGCGTGAACTGTAATAGTGCAAATAAGAATCCAAAATGTGGATAAGATACCAAAACCATAACATGTTGTTCCATCTCAAATTTAAATTAGGAACAATCTCAGTCAGTAAGCCGGATTACTGATAGGCCTCCTGAATTGTTCCTGCACTCATAAACAGATTAATTAGAGAGGGGGACCCAGGCCATCATGGTCCTGGGAGTTCCTTTTTCATCAGTGTATGTAACCTGTTTAAGCACACACTCTTTTGAAAAATCATTTATTTATTTATCCTTTTCATTTTGTTTTACTTTCCAAATTTGTTTCTGTTCAATTACTTTTGATATGAAAGAATTGAATTTGGAAATCATTTTCTTTTAAGACCCGAAGGAAGAGATTTTAATTTTGAAACAATGGTCTTTTTCATCTTCGAATCATGTGAAACCAGCTTCACATGAGAAGGTTTGGATAGATTGTTCTTTATCCAACCATTCAAAGATATGTGCTTTTTACCTTTTGAACCTGAGAAGCAACCTGTGTTATCTTTACCTCCCGAAGCTTGCCTTTGAACCTGAGGGCACGTCTTTAGCACATGACCTTCTTTTCCACATCTAAAGCAAGCCTTGAAAGGCTTTTGGTTCTTTGTAGTCCCGTGGAAAGCAGAAGAGGGTGGAGCCTGTTTTGTGGTTGTTGCAGCTTGTTAACAACCTTGAAGCTTCTTCTTTTGGATATCAAGAAATTGAACCTTTTGAGGCTTTGTCAATGTGGATTTCGAACTGCGCTGTGATTTGATTTGTCATGTTCCGAGAGCTGAGATCTGAACATTCTTCTTAGAACCTTTTTGTAGACTGGTGACTTGTTAGACTTGGAAGCAGATTTGTGAAGATCATGATGGATAGCAGATGAAGATGGTGAGTGCTTCTGCTGAGCTTTGGAAGAACTGCTGATTTGTTTAGAAGTTGAAGATGAGATCCGTATAGGTCTTGATTCAACTTTTGGAAGCATTTGACACTTGATAACTTCAGGTGACTTGATGATCTCTGATTCATCATCAGAGCTTGTCCAGTCTTTTATACACAAGTCAGCTTCCAATGGATCTTGGTTGATAACTCTTGTTGTGTTGGTTTGTGTTGTTGATTTCTGATTGCTTGATGATTCCACAGCTGTTCCTTCTTTGACAAACTTGACAGGAACAAACAAAGGGATGTTACCTGTCTTGATATTGTTAAAAAAGTTACTGGAAACAACTGATACTGGTTTTGAAGCATCAGAGGTGGAATTATCATTTTGCAGATCAGATCCTTGCTTGATGAGCCCCAAACCTGCAGGAAAATCATATTCATCTCGAACCTCTTTATGATTAACGCTACTTAAACCTGCATGTAAATTGTTAGTATTTGCAACTTCAATTAAATTGTTAGATGGATGAGGTTGAGGCATAAGAGAGTAACAATGAGTGCTAGGAAGAGGATAAACATACGAAGTTTCACCACATCCCACACCCTTTTTTATTCTTGCTCCCCTTTGTTTAGAGAATAGTTCTTCCTGTTTCATCCCTGATATTGTCCATTTATCAAGTTTAGTTTTAAGCTTGCTAGTCTCAAATTCTGCTAATGTGACTCGTTCGCTCAAAACATTAATCTCGACATTCTTTACTAAACAATTCCTTTTTAAAAGATCATTTTTTTTAAAGCTTCTCTTAGTTTGATAAAATATTTGGACTTATTGATTTTAAGTTCTTTGTTTATTTGTTTTAATTCTTTTTCATTTTCTTGCAATAATCTGTTAGCTTTATAAACTCCAAATAAACGAATTTTGCAGGGAGGAGAACACATGTCTTGAACAACCTCATAAGGAAGTCCCATAACTAGCTTTTCGGCAGCTAGGGTTTTTTCACACTGACAGACAGGAGTGTTATTTTTGTATTCTTCCTCCTCAGCAGCTCTCTTCTTAGCTTCTGTAGCTTCAACTTCCTCTTGCTTTCCTTCATCCCGAACTTTACACCGACTTGCACAATCACCAACATCACCAACACTCTCACCTTAAGTGTCACCCTTGAATTCTTTGAAAAGGTCAAAATCCTCAACAGAATCCTCATCACTATTTTCTACCTCAGCCATCAATGCATGGTTCACTTTACTTGAAGATTCACCTCCATACATGCATTGATTGTACTCTCTTCTTTTCATATCCAATTTAAATAACTTCAACTTGTTGATAACTTCCAAGAGTTTGTAGTCAGCAAAATTTCTTTCTTGTTTTAACAACCTAACTTGTGGACTCCACTGTGGAGGAAGAGAGTCCAAAAGTTTTGTGACTTGTTCATGGTTCCCCAGCTGATCATCATACTTCTTAAGTTTGCTTGCCACCATCAGAAATCGATCAACAAAATCAGATATCTTTTCATCTTTCATGGCTGCAAAAGAATCAAACCGTCTTTGTGCTGATATTAGATTATCACATATATGGAAATTAGCTACTTCTGAAGAAGACATTTAGAAATGATCAGAGGCTAATTTTGCTGAAATTTCACTAAATTAGCTAACAAATTCGCTGAATTTTCACTAATTTCGCTGGCAAGTTCGTTGGTAATTTCACTCATAATTTCGGTAGTAGTTTCGCCCAGCAATGGCACACAAATGCTAGTTTCGTAGGGTAATTTCGCCCGAAACTAGTTGAACTTTTGTTCAGAGAACAATTTGGTAGCAATTTCGCTAGGATTGGAACACTATGAACTTTCGTTCAACACATATACTTTCGCTAGAACGAGGAAACCAGATTCAGAAACCAAGAACAGCTTAGTTTTGCTGAAAGAACCCTAGTTTCGCAAGGCGAAACTATGTAGTTTCGCTGAAAGATGATGTAATTTCGCTGGACGAGCTGTAAATTCGCCCGACATATCTAGACAGCCTTTTTCAGCACGAAATCAGCTCAAACTCATCCAAATCTCAATGGATTTGAGATCTGATAATTCCTATATCTTCCCACACCAAAATCAAGCTATCCTCAATCAATTTCATATCCAAAACACTCAGATCAGATCGAAAATGAATGGAACAGTGACTTAGAACTTGAACGAAACAAAAACTCAAATCATCCAGAGCACAATGGCTCTGATACCATATTGTTGGTCCTTCTGATCGATATAACAGTGCACTTGATTGATAAACACAAACAAATCCCACTGATAACACAGATATCAATGATATTTGTGTAAAATATAGATCAAACACTATAAAATATGGATGAACAATGATGAACACCTCAAGAACATTCAATAAAACCCTTGTTTGATCTGAATTGATTGTTGAAGATATTACAAAGTGAAAGCCTCTCAGTCAATGGCTCATTCAAGCTCTCTAAACCTAATTGTCACTAATCTATATATAGTGATAATATTCACTAATGACATATTAAGCCCCAAGACTTAGACAATTAGAGAAATTACATATAAAACATAAAAATGACTTAAACATAAATAAATATATTTTTTGACACAAAATATATTTATTAACAATAAACTCCTAGTCATTTATCTTCAACATCTTGTCTCGGTTCTTCGTCTCGAACGCGTCTGTTTGCCTTTTCCGATGACTTTGACAGTGACGTTGACCTTTGTTGACTTTGACTGTGTTGATAATATAGACTATCCTTATCAAACAAATATAAAATGGATGAATATATGAAGAACTATTCTGTAAGCAAAGGGGGAGCTTGAATGAGCCATTGACTGAGGGGCTTTCACTTTGTAATATCTTTAGCAATCAATTCAGATCAAACAAGGTTTTTATTTGGTGTTCTTGAGTGTTCTTCATATATTCATCCATTTTATATTTGTTTGATCTAGATTTCACACAAATATTATTGATAGTTGTGTTATCAGTGGGATTTGTTTGTGTTTATCAATCAAGTGCACTGTTATATCGATCAGAAGGACCAACAGTGATCAAGAAATAAAAATGTTTATGCTCAACGGGGCTAACTAGGGTTAACGTCGGCTAAGGATAAATAAAAGAAAAATGGTTGAGGTTTGAACGGTTAGGTTTCCTAATGCATAATACATTTGTTTGTAAGAAATACTACAGGACCGTTGAAGGGTGGTCAATGCAACAGTTTCACAAGGTGGAGAGATTTAGAACACTTAGCAGATCAAATAGGAAACCGATTAGGATGAAACAATGAACACAAGTAACAAGAACAATAAACAGGAATACTCAAATAAGGTTTTCAAGAATGATGTATATTGCTCTCAAGTTCTTACAAGTGTTACAAAGCTTATCTTAATACATAAGTACTTGAGATACTTTGTATTACATCCTATAGCCAGCCATACTTTGAAGGCCAGCTAGAAACAATAATCTAGACAACAAGATCAATGTAGAGTCAAAAGGCATAGTGCCTTTTTACTAGTGACTATGACATGTCATAG
This sequence comes from Flaveria sonorensis, assembly GCA_025506505.1. Classification (NCBI taxonomy): domain Eukaryota; kingdom Viridiplantae; phylum Streptophyta; class Magnoliopsida; order Asterales; family Asteraceae; genus Flaveria; species Flaveria sonorensis. The sequence goes on along the minus strand of CM046440.1, from coordinate 18,647,153 downwards.
CTCACATCCTAATATATTACAAAAAGGATAAAAATACATAGTTGGAGAGTTACAGACAAAAGACCTTAATCAACTCTTGACAAAAACATGGACTTTTCACCAACTCATATAGGTTGTTAGGTCATCAGAAGTGGCAGTGGAAAGTTGTTTAGCTTTTGTCAAAAGATGATTCAGAAAAAGCATGTCTTCTCTGTCTTTAGAAGAAATCAGTCTTTGGCTTTAGAAGACTTTGTCTTTGATGCTTCAAAGGACTTCATCTTTGGCTTTGAAGATATGATCTTTTGGCTTCAGAATATTTGATACATAGCATAAGTCACTGAGTTATATGAAATCTTCTGAAGTAACTTCCTTGTACTTCACATGTGCATGCTGAGAGCTCTTTGATTGTTCTTTGATTGCATCAGCCATTAAGTGTATTCCTTACAAATACTAATTAAGGTCTTGAAATGTATACCCAAAGCGAGTTCTAATTACACATATTATATGGATCCACTCAATTATATCCAGAATGAAAATAGAATTGCATAAAATGCAAAAGCTGTTTAAAGACTCAAAAATAAACTAACATATAGATGGAATTGGGTAAAAGTATTTCACTTTATATGTTTAAATATTTTTACCAAAATCATTGCTTTTATGGATATCAACAAAACAAACATTTCCAAGTTTATTTGGGTTTTACATATTTACTTATTTATTTCCCGAAGACGTATTTTTTATAATTTGTTTTATCAAACATTGTTTAAATTTTCTAGTGTTTTTTCCTAAAAATTACAGTTTAAGTGATTTGTGCAAAATTTTGATTTGGACCATTTTTAACAAAGTATCAAGTATGTATATCCCGTATATACCCATCCCCACACTTAAGTTTCACATTGTTCATAATGTGATTAACAATATATAACGGAGTATGGTAATGAGATAAATCCCCTAAAAATGATTAATTGAACATGTGTGGTCGTTACCCACAGCCGCCTTGAACTAGAAGAATCATCGTGATCACCTAAAATATTGTAAGGTCCCATTCCGGGAAACCCCACAGTTTGATTTGGAAATCAGAAACACAAGTTCTCAAACATCAAATTTCATTAATATACGTAGCGGAACGTACAAAAATTTCTATTGTTTAACATTTACATCAAAAGATCACTTGGCTAACTAACAAAAGTTCTATGCCAGGATGCCAGTCTCGATCATGTGCCAGGTAGCTCTCCCATCCATGCCAAGCTCACCCAAAATGTATAGCATACCTGTCAATCTAATATGCATATAAAAGTCAGCAACATTGAGTGAGCTCTAGGTTTACTTTAGCAAAACTGTAACATACATTAACATCGTAAAAACTTTAACCTCGTTCATCATCAACATCGTCATCGAACTCGTTCGATAACTAAACTTTAACGTTTGCTTTTACTTTATCGATTTCTTTATCGTTACGTTACCCACACATTATCAAATACTTTAGCATCGCGTTACCCATACTTTATATTTACTTTTACTTTAATCGCTTACTTAATCTTTTGAACTTAGCACGAAGCTTAGTTCCTTTACCTGGTGAGAACACAACAAATGTCATTCTCCTTTAATTGCATGGGCATACCCAAAGTATAGCCCCTATGTGAGCACACCGATGTGTTGCTCCTATGCCAGAATGCACCAAGCATATCTCCTTTAACGGCACGAGCATACCCAAAGTATACCCCTATATGAGCACACAGAAGTGTAGCTCCTATGCGAGAATGCACCAAGCATATCTCCTCTAACGACACGAGCATACCCAAAGTATACCCCTATGTGAGCATACCGACGTGTAGTTCCTATACGAGAATGCGCCAAGCATATCTCCTTTAACGGCACAAACATACCCAAAGTATACCCCTATGTGAGCACACCGACGTGTAGCTCCTATACGAGAATGCACCAAGCATATCTCCTTTAACTGCACGAGCATACCCAAAGTATACCCCTATGTGAGCACACCGACGTGTAGCTCCTATGCGAGAATGCACCAAGCATATCTCATTTAACAGCACGAGCATACCCAAAGTATACCCCTATGTGAGCACACTGACTTTTAGCTCCTATGCGAGAATGCACCAAGCATATCTCCTATCAGTTGCTTGCAAGACTTCTTTAGCGCTTTAACGTTTTCACTGCTGTGCTTTATCGGGTAATAGTGTAACTGTTCTTTAGCATTTCAAATGTGAATTATCATCATTCTTTAGCCTTTAACTAAAATGATATATATAATATATCTACATACGCACTTTAATTCTTTAGCATTAAGTTCATCATTAATTCATTATTAACGCACGCTTACGGGGTAACATAACACATAACAGTCCAAAGTTTTGGCGTGAGAACCCATATTCGGGCGAGAACTTCTCACTTAGAGCGGCAACTCCTCCTTCACACGAGAACATCATCATTCGCACGAGAACTTCAAAAAGTAACCGTTAGCCGCGAGAACTCGCCTCTCCCGCGATAACTTTTCTGTTGTACACGACTTTATCCACAAGTTATCGCTCCTTTGACACTTTAACATGAAAAACATGCAATAACAGTTATAAATCATTCTTTAACAAAACATTCGTAAAGTATGCATATTAGCCCAAAACATGGATAAAACACATAAAAGAGGGGACTAGAACTCACCTTACGATATCTTTGCACACGAACAACACAAAACCGAGAGTGCTTCGAGCCAAAAGCTACTAATCATGTACAATATCATTACATAAGGTTCATACATGCATAAATACATCGAATATCGACGAATACATACCTTAGATACCACCTAGCACCAACTCCTTTCTTCACAAGCACAACAACAGTACTTTTCGCATGAAGTAGAGAAGATTGGGTGCATGGGCCTATCTATAGTGCCTCTCTCTCCTCGCAGCTGTTCTCGTGTGAGAACTTCTATTCGTGTGAAAACTACCTCCACGCGAGAACTTTATCACTCGCGCGAGAACTCTTTCTCTCTCTCGTGCGAGAACTTTGCCTTCAATCGAAAATTCGGGGCGTTACAAGTCCACCCCTCTTATTTGGGTTTCGTCACCGAAACCAGTCATTCCTCAAACAACTGAGGATAATGCTATTTCATCTCATCTTTGATTCCCAAGTGGACTCTGACCCCTCTCTATGCTTCCACTGTACTCGGACGAGTGGAACTACTTTATTCCTCAGTTGCTTCTCTTTTCTGTCTATTATTGCTATGGGTTGTTCCGTAGTTCAGTCTTTCATCAATGTCCACATCTTCCAGTGGAACATGAGCGTCTTCGTCCACTAGACACTTACGCAGATGTGATACATGGAAGGTAGGATGTATTCCACTTAATGTATCTGGTAATTCCAGTCTATACGTCACTTTCCCTACACGGGCTACGATCCTGAAAGGCCCAATAAATCGAGGACTCAACTTTCCTCTCTTTTGGAATCGAATGATTCTTCTCCAAGGTAACACCTTTAGCGTCACTCTATCACCGACGTTAAACTCAATCGGTCTTCGACATTTGTCGGCATAGGATTTCTGTCTATCTTTAGCGGCTTTCATGAAGGATTTAATCTTGCCCAACTTCTCGTTGGTTGTCTCGATGACCTCGATACTACCCAACTCCTTCTGTCCAATTTCCCCCCAACATAACGGGGTCCTACACTTTCGGCCGTACAACATCTCATACGGGGGCATACCAATACTGGCATGGTAGCTGTTATTGTATGAGAACTCTGCCATGGTAGATGATTATCCCAGCTCCCGCCAAAGTCTATGATGCACGTCCGAAGCATGTCCTTGAAGGTCTGGATAGTCCCTTCGGGTTAGCATCCGTCTGTGGGTGGTATGATGTACTGATGTGCAGTCTAGTTCCCATCGCATCATTAAACTTCTTCCAAAATTTGGACGTAAACCGCGTATCCCTGTCGGAGAAAATCGACACTGGCACACCATGATGGGCAACTATCTCATTGATGAACACTTCGGCAAGCCGCTCCGAGTTATACGTCTCTCGGATGGGTAGAAAGTGAGCACTCTTTTTCAGTCTGTCCACTATGACCCATATGGCATCATAACCTTTAGCTGTACGAGGTAGCTTCGTTATGAAGTCCATAGTAATATGCTCCCACTTCCATTCAGGAATTTCCAAGGGTTGGATTTTCTCGTATGGCTTCTGATGCTCAGCCTTAACCTAGAGACAGGTCAAGCACCTTTCTACATACCTTGCAACGTCGGCTTTCATTCCCGGCCACCAATAATTCTTCTTTAGATCATGGTACATCTTGTTGGCTCTCGGGTGAATGGAGTAGCGAGTCTTGTGGGCTTCATCTAACACTTCCTCTCGCAAACCTCCATGTCTAGAAATCCACATGCGCCCAAACCTAGTTTTGACACCATTGGCGTTTTCTTCCGGGTTCACGATCTGCCCTTTCATTCTTTCTTCATTAACATGCTCGGGCTTTAGAGCTCCTTTCTGAGCTTTACAGATTTGCCTTATCACATCAGGAGTCACAATCAACTGGTAAGATCTCACCCGAATTGGTTCCCGGTCCTCCTTCCAACTTAGGGCATCGACTACCACATTAGCTTTACCCGGGTGATAATGAATCTCACAGTCGTAATCTTTTATGAGCTCCAACCATCGTCTCTGCCTCATATTAAGATCTTTCTACTCAAAGAAATACTTCAGGCTTTTGTGGTCTGTGAAAATCATACATTTGACACTATATAAGTAGTGTCTCCATATCTTTAATGCGAATACCACAGCAGCCAGCTCCAGATCATGGGTAGGGTAGTTCACCTCGTGAACCTTTAACTATCTAGATGCGTACGCTATGACTTTACCTCGCTGCATTAGCACGTACCCTAACCCCTGATAAGAAGCATCGGAATAGACAACCAAGTCCTCGTTCCCTTCTGGTAACATTAACACTGGAGCTTGTGTCAATATTTTCTTTAACTCCATGAACGCATTCTCTTGACTGTCGCCCCATTCAAACTTCACATCTTTTCTCGTCAACTTGGTCAACGACGAGGCAATCTTGGAAAAGTCCTGAAGGAACCTTCGGTAATAACCCGCCAATCAGAGGAAGCTTCGGATTTCAAACGGCGTTTTAGGAGAATTCCACTTCATCACCGCTTCCACCTTAGCAGGATCAATCATGATTCCCTCTGGGTTAATCACATGACCAAGAAACTACACCTCGCGTAACCAAAACGCACATTTGGAGAATTTCGCATACAACTTCTCCCTTCTAAGAGTTTCCAGCACCTCGCGGAAGTAACAGGCATGGTCTCCCTCGTTCTTCGAGTTGATCAGAATATCATCTATGAACACTATCACGGATTTGTCGAGCATCGGTCGACAAACCCTATTCATCAAGTCCATGAATGCTGCAGGAGTATTGGTTAGACCAAAAGACATCAAGAGAAATTCATAATGCCCATATCGCTTCCGAAACGCAGTCTTTGGGATATCCTGCTCCTTAACCTTTAGCTGGTGATAACCCGATCAAAGATCGATCCTCGAGAACCAACTTGCACCTTGAAACTGGTCGAACAGATCATCTATCCGAGGTAACGGTTATCTATTCTTCACCATGAGCTTATTCAGCTCCCTGTAGTCTATACACATACGCATGCTACCATCCTTCTTCTTCACGAACAACACCGGAGCACCCTAAGGAGAAATGCTCGGTCTGATAAATCCTTTATTGAGAAGGTCCTGTAGTTGGGCTCACAACTCATTCAACTCTGACGGAGCTAGACGATACGGTGCTTTAGCAACGGGCTGAGCTCCTGGCACAAGATCAATCAGAAACTCTATCTCCCGATCAGGTGGTACCTATGTCAAGTCATCAGGGAACGCATCCGGGAAGGCACACACCATAGGCACATCTGCCAACTCTACAGTTCCATCTATAGCATCTTTAACGTATACCAAGAATGCTCCGTACCCTCGTCTCATAAACTTCTCAGCCTTTATCATAGAAATCATCTTCGGAACTTCACAGATTCTGTCACCGTAAATCGTGACTAAGCTACCATCAGGTGCTTTTATCCGAATCATCTTCCTCTGATAAACTATATTAGCCTCGTAGGCGGCTAACCAGTCCCTACCCAACACGACATCAAATCCTCCTAGGATCGTAACAAACAACCTAGCGGGGAATCTATGACCTTCCAATTCTATGCTACAATCCTCCAAGGCCTCAGTTATCTTAGTAGTCTTTCCAATGGCAGTTTCTACCTCAAACACATGATGTATTTCTTTGGCCTTAGCATTCATCACATCACAGAAGGTAGCAGCTATAAAACTCTTACTTGTACCAGAATCGAACAGAACAGAAGCAAGTATGTTGTTAACTAGGAACATACCCGACACAACATCAGGTTCCGCTCTGACCTCCTCTCTGGTCATCGTGAAAGCCCTAGCTTTGGCCCTTGGCTTGTCAGCAGCTTTCTTTTCCTTCTCAGACTTATTTCTCTTGGCCGAGTCGACCACTCGCACCTCTTTACAATCTCGGTTGTAGTGCCCCAACTTGCCATAGTTGTAGCACTTTACCAGATTAGGGCAATCCTTGGAGAAATGACCCATCTTCCCACATTAGAAACATGGACTCGAACCAAGCCTGCATTCACCAGCGTGCATCTTCCCACATTTCTGGCAATCACCAGACAATTCCACCTTTATCTTTTTGGCCAGAGCAGCAGACCTCTCATTTCTCTCTCGCTTCACATTTTCCAACCAACTCTTCTTCTTCACCTCCTTGACGGGCTCATCAGCCACCACATCGTCATAAATTATCCCACTCAACTCCACCAAAGACTCGAAGGTCTTCGGCCCGCTTGCCTTTACATACGTCCTGACCTTCGAAGGCAAATCCTACATATAGCACTTCATCCTCCTCTCCTCAGTACTTACCAGGTGAGGCACCAACCTGTCCATCTCATTGAAGCGAGATGTGTACTCCCTGTGGGTCATACTTCCAGCTTTAAAACCCAAGAATTCCTTTTCCACCCTGTCGATCTCATTCTGAGGGCAGAACTTCCTCATCACCATCTTTTTCAGGTCATTCCACTTCAAGTTCCTGAACTCACGACTGTCCTTCGTCTACTTGACGGTGTTCCACCAATGAATAGCTTCGTCAACAAATGAGTGAGCTGCGAACTTCACACCCTGGTCAACTCTACATTCACTAATCTCAATCACCACTTCCATCTTAGACACCTATTGGAGAGTGGCAATAGCACCACCCTTGCCGTCCAGGGATGGAGGATTGCACCCCTTGAAGATGCGATACAAACACCCTTTCGCTAAATCCCCTTCAGTTTCATCCCCCTCGTCCTTCTCATCCTTCCCCGAGCCTTCCCCGATACCTTCATTATCTTTCTTGCTAGCTTTGTTCTTTGCCTCCAATGTCCACTCCTTGGTTACCTCCTTCATGGCTTCAGTCATGATCGAAGGCATGATGTCCTGAAGGATCTTGTGGACCTCTTCGGTGATAGCCTCCCTAACAACAGGCTCCAAGGTAATCCTCTCTTTAGAGTGATGAGAGTTTTCCTCGCTAGCAGTGTGAACAGAGTCCATGGGCACCTCCTCAGTCATCTGCTTTTAGGTACTGGTGACTGGTGGTCTACCCCTACCACCACGAGCACCTCCTCGAGTAGCTTTTCTTCCAGCCATAGCTTGCTAAAAGATAAAGAAGGCTAACATTATCATTCCAGGTAATAGTTCAGATCATGTTAAGTAAGGTAAGTTTCTAACGACAGTGGCTAGTTGTAATTAACTACTTACTTTACTCTTCATGCCCTAAACGTTTCCTATCCTGAGTCACATCAGCTCTCAATCTCACTAATAGCACTATAACCTCAAGGAACCTCTAACAGTTGTAACCTTCCTGGCATGGAACTACTGGCACTAGCATCCCTTAATCGATCCCATTCTTAGTTCAAGTCTAGACATCAGATTGTCTAAATCTCTCAAACTATGGCTCTGATACCAACTTGTAAGGCCCTGTTCCCGGAAACCCCACAGTTGGATTTGGACATCAGAAACACAAGTTCTCGAACATCAAATTTCATTAATATACGTAGCGGAACGTACAAAAATTTCTATTGTTTAATATTTACATCAAAAGATCACTTGACTAACTAACAAAAGTTCTATGCCAGGATGCCAGTCTCGATGATGTGCCAGGTAGCTCTCCCATCCATGCCAAGCTCACCCAAAATGTATAGCATACCTGTCAATCTAATTTGCATACAAAAGTCAGCAACGCTGAGTGAGCTCTAGGCTTACTTTAACAAAACTATAACATACATTAACATTGTAAAAACTTTAACCTCGTTCAACATCAACATCGTCATCGAACTCATTTGATAACCAAACTTTAACGTTAGCTTTTACTTTATCGATTTCTTTATCGTTACGTTACCCACACATTATCAAGTACTTTAGCATCGCGTTACCCATACTTTATCTTTACTTTTTCTTTAATCGCTTACTTAATCTTTTGAACTTAGCACAAAGCTTAGATCCTTTACCAGGTGAGAACATAGAATATGTCATTCTCCTTTAACTGCATGGGCATGCCCAAAGTATAGCCCCAATATGAGCACACCGATGTGTAGCTCCTATGCGAGAATGCACCAAGCATATCTCCTTTAATGGCATGGGCATACTCAAAGTATACCCCTATGTGAGCACACTGACTTGTAGCTCCTATGTGAGAATGCACCAAGCATATCTCCTTTAACGGCACGAGCATACCCAAAGTATACCCCTATGTGAGCACACCGACGTGTAGCTCGTATGCAAGAATGCACCAAGCATATCTCCTTTAACGGCACGAGCATACCCAAAGTATACCCCTATGTGAGCACACCGACATGTAGCTCCTATGTGAGAATGCACCAAGCATATCTCCTTTAACGGCACGAGCATACCCAAAGTATACCCCTATGTGAGCACACTGACGTGTAGCTCCTATGCAAGAATGCACCAAGCATATCTCCTTTAACGGCACGAGCATACCCAAAGTATACCCCTATGTGAGTACACCGATGTGTAGCTCCTATGTGAGAATGCACCAAGCATATCTCCTATCAGTTGCTTGCAAGACTTTATCCACAAGTTATCGCTCCTTTGACCACAAGATGTGTAGAACTTTCAAAAAGTAACCGTTAGCCGTGAAAACTACTTTTCGCGCGAGAACTCGCTTCTCGCGGGATAACTTTTCTGCTGTACACGACTTTATCCACAAGTTATCGCTCCTTTGACCACTTTAACATGAAAAACATGCAATAAAAATTATAAACATCGTTCTTTAACAAAACATTCATAAATTATGCATATTAGCCCTAAAACATGGATAAAACACATAAAAGAAGGGACTAGAACTCACCTTACGATATCTTTGCACATGAACAACACAAAACCGAGAGTGCTTCAAGCCAAAAGCTACATAATCATGTGCAATATCATTACATACAGTTCATACATGCATAAATACATCGAATATCGATGAATACTTACCTTAGACACCACCTAGCACAAACTCCTTTCTTCACAAGCACAACAGGAGTACTTTTCGCATGAAATAGAGAAGATTAGGTGCATGGGCCTATCTATAGTGTCTCTCTCTCCTCGCAGTTGTTCTCACGCGAGAACTTCTATTCGCGCGAAAACTGCCTCCACACGAGAACTTTATCACTCGCGCTTGAACTCTCTCTCTCTCTCGCATGATAACTTCGCCTTCAATCGAAAATTTGGGGCGTTACAAATATCATCAATTTATTGAAAGCATTAAAATCCTAAGATACAAAATAAGATAAAATGACATAAAATAAAAGGATATAATGGCACGAAACAATTGCGCCCCGGCCTCGAAATCGAAACGATTTTCAAGGACTTTGTGGTGCGATATCCCTCCACTCATGATACATCCGCTTTCTGATCTATGTGACGTCATTCCTTAGTTCATCAACTCTGGTTGTCAGAGTTTCCCCCAAGTTAAATGCTTTTTGTCCATATTCAAAAGATCATCGTGCGTGGTTACTGGTGGTCTGGATTGTTTCATAAAGAGCTAACAACCTCGGGAATTCACCGGCGTGCGAACTGGAAGCCCCGACATCTTTGTGTTGTGCCAGTATGTCAAGGTCCATAATGATTTCTTCATGATTTGCCGGATCCCAGATTTATCCCTTTTTGTTCACTCGCAAATGCAACCTTTCAGCTCTTCATAACAGTTTATGCAATCTATCACGACATCATCTTTCATGGATTCCGTTAAACACTATGTAAGGATGATCCATGGTCCTAAAATTACAAACAATTAAGTTAAAATATGAATTTCTGGAATAGTTTCACGATAAAAGTAACCAGCCATAGGTTTGGTGAGACATCAACCCGTGTTGGTTAATTCATGTTTAAAACAGGTAAAATTTGAATATTTTTGAGGAAAACTGTTAGACATGGGGGTGTGCCTTTTGCAACATGGGGGTGTGTTCAGCATTTTGTCTTGTGAAATTTTAACTCGAGCACGCCTGGTTTTGTTTATAAACCTTTGATTAATCAAGGGTTTAACATTGTCTTGCTTGTTTAATCAAAGATTACATATGTAATATTTAAAACACTTTCTTAATAATTCATGGAACTTAAAAATAAAATTTTAAAACTTTTTGTTTAACAAATTAAATCCTTGTAACATGAAGGTTTGTGAAGATACTCATGTTAACATCATAAAATGAAACATGAAGAAAAGAAGACTACTAATCATTGTTATTATCATACTAATTAAACGTATAAATTAAACAAGAAGAAGAAGGTTTATGATATTAATCATTCTATATAAATATTGTTGCAAGAACTCACATATAATGGTTGGGGTTTCGGTCATTCAGAGATCTAATCACCTAACTATATGAGAATATTCATTATTACATCATGGAATTAATTAACACTAACCTCTTGATGACTAGAATTGGAAAGAAAATGGAAGAACACTTGAGAATGCTTGAAAAATGAAAGAAAAAAAAGAAAAAATGGTGAAATATGGAGTGAATACGGGATGTAGCAGGCATGCATTCGACTTCAAAGGCTAAACATTGATGGCGGATGGGACAAAAGACTGAAAAATTTAGATTGGTGTCATAATTGTGTCGCGCACGGGGGCGTGCCTCCCCTTGTATACCTTGTTTTCATATTTTGTTGTTATGGTTTTCTGTGTTGTGCGTTACGTAATTTTCCCAGTTGAGTTTTATCACTTTCAAATCATAAGAAAAAGGTACGATAATAGTCATAAAGTTAATTAAAACAAACAAAATGACAATTACTTTTCGTAACGATCTACGGTTACATGATACGTTAAAGCCGAGACTCTAATATTGCAAAATTTTTCACTTAATTGTGCGCTAGCACATATTACACATCACGAAATGTTTCTAGAAGAAACCTCCACAATTTCGCGTGGAAGGCTCGGGATGGGATATTGCGAAGGGCGGTTGCTTAATTCTACAAGCTGATGGTTGACGGAAACGAGTTCTTCACCTAATTCTTGAACCTTCTGGATGAGTTCAGCTAGGCGTTGATTTGCCACTAAGGTAATCTCGGTCAAGTTCTTGATCAGTTTGTGTGACTTGAAGAAATACTCCTGCATGGTTGGTTCTCGCATTTTGGAACGCGATTTCTTCATAGGGTTCCAATTCGAGCTTCCATGATTGGATTCTTTCATCTTTTTGACAATTTTGGGTAGGTTTTAATGTGTGGAAGGCTGGAACAAGTGTGGTATTTATATTCAGGTCGGAATTGGTGAACACGGTGGTGTGCTTGGCCAGGCATGACCCCGTGCTTGTAAGAATTTAGCATAAATTCAACCTGTAACTTCAAGAGTCGTTAGCGGAGATAGCGGAAAAATGTTTTACAAAGGCAAGGGGGTGTGCTTCATCGGGCACAGCCTTGTGCTTGGCTTGTGGTGTCCTATAAAAAGTTTAAAATTTGAAGAAAAATCTATGTAGAGGTGTCGGGTTTCGGTTTCGGGTTCTCAACACGACCCTTCCTCACACTTAGTCTTCGTTGGGGAAGAGGTATAATTCCTCCAAGAAGATTTTGCTCAGTCTGTTGGTATACAGTATCAAACGATGACCATTTACCTTGAAACTTAATCCCTCAGGGTTTTCAATCTCAGTGGCCCTATTAAAAAAAACGTCTTTAATCATATAAGTTCCATACTATCGTGATTTTAACTTTCTAGAAAATAAACGTAAACAAGAGTTATAAAGTCAATGGCTCGGCCTCAAAGTGAGAATGGAAAAAGTATTAGTCTAACTGCATTGTCTGAATAGTTACTAATTTTGAAATTTGCACAGATACGAAGGAATCGAGAGATGTGAGCGCTAGGATCTTCATCTTGCAATCCGTGGAACTGAACATAGTTTTCTACAAGTTCGATAGCACTAGACTTAATCTCAAAATTATTGGCCGCTATTGCTGGTTGGAAAATGCTAGACTCATAACCATCGATTGATGGCGTGACATAGTGTGTCATCTTCATTTCCTCGTCTTGGTTAGCCATGTCTTCTTTAGATGGTGTGCCTTCCAAAACATTTTTTTCGATGATTGTTGCTCTTTGTCGTGGTCTTTTGTGTAACCTTTGACGGAAAAGTTTTTCGGGTTCTGAAAGTGACGAAACCAGTTCAGACTAGACGAGTCGGACATACACTAACTTAAGAAAGCTTATACTAACTAAGGCTTAGAATTTTCACATATAGTCAAAAATTCAGATTTTCTTTCAAGACTTCAGCGTGTCACCAGCACCAGCACTAAAAACTTGGTGTGTGCATAAAGTATATACATTTTGATAAAGAATTTTCGCACTAATTCAGTTTTAATTGGTTCTACTTACTTTAACTACACACACAAAATACAAGTGTGCTTGTCATGTGGTAATATAGTTTTGGTAAGTACCGAGTATCAGTCTATGTACCCACCAAGCCTACTCAACAACTTTTATAATTGAATATCATATTACGTTTTGTTTTAAGAAAAGTAAATAAGTTGCATTGATATAACCAAATTTTAGAGTTTTTAAAACAATAATTAAAATAAAAGTAAAAGTAAAATAGAGACTTTTGGGTTTAAAAACACTTAATTAAGGCTATTATTGAAATTAAATTACACTTATATAACTGTGATGAATGTTGTGGTGTGATTAAAGATATAAGTTAAAGTAGTTATGTTAATATTTATAAATATCAGCCAACGTGGAAATGATTAGAAAGTTAAGGTGATAGAATTTCTAAAAACCATTTCTAGTTCATTAGCCATGGATTTATTATAAAAATTGGTTTGGCAAATAAAAGCTAGTTCATACGTTTTTCAACCTTGTATGAAATTTATAATTACAAATCATAAGTTTATAACTTCTCATTCAAATGTAGATGCTACTTAACAAATGTTTACCCAAGATTACCATAACATTAACATAACATAATCACGCCATTAGTTCATCACAAATCATATAAGTTTCATCCAATTAGCATAATAATAAAAGTTTAGCTCAAAATGAGCTAGAACATAACAATAAACAAAATAGAAGATAGATACAAAATCATTGGTGAAATGGAACAATCAAACTGGTGATCCACAATGGATGATTTTTAGACAATCTTGAGCTTCTTCTAAGTGTCGTATACACCTCCCGAGCCTTCGAAGGGTCTTCAAGTCTTGATTCCCGAGGGAATTTAGCAGGGTGACCCTCCTCCCAAAAGCTCCTTCAAATGATGTACTTAAGCCTCTATTTATAGGATTTCTAGAGTGCTTAAGCACAGTCTTGTGCCTAAAAGGCACAACCTCATGCTAGTACAATACTTACAAAATGTGGTTGGTTTGTAGGTGCAGAGGTGGTCAGGCACGGCCCCGTGCTTGATGGGGTACGGCCCCGTGTTTGAGGCGGGGCACGCCCCCATGCCTCATGGGGCACAACCCCATGCTTCCTTTTGGGGGACAATACTTTTTTTCATGTCAGAGGTCCATACATCGGGGTGTGCTAATTTAAGCACGTCGGTGTGCTTAATGAGGCACGATTCTATGCTTGGACTTCAAAGCCTGGTTTTCTTCGAATTCTTGTTAAGTATGCTTCTTTTGTCCAAGCCCTTTAAACACCTAAAAACACAATTTAACATTTTTAAGTTCATTTTCATCATTTTAAGAAAGATTTTAAGGAATAACTTATGTGCTTTTGATATGTTTTCTATGTCTAACTAAAAGCACATTAATCAAACATCACACAATCATGATGACTTAACAGATGAGGAGTCTCATAATCACTATGATACTAGGCAATCTCTTGACAAGGAAACAAACGTGGCAAATGCTGAAGAAGGAGTCACTTTGGTAATTGATCTGATCATTGCCACTAGTCCATCTGTTGAACTTTCTCAAACAAACATCTCGAACTTGGATTTATCTCAACAGCTCCAAGTGATCCCTACTCTAAGAATTCATAAGGAGCATCTAGTTAATAATGTCATTGGCAATGTTGATGCTGGTGTGAAAACAAGAAGCAAAGCTCTAAGGCAAATATCTATTTGTTCTCATGCTTCATGTCTCAGTTGGAACCAAGGAAAGTGGATGATGCACTAAGAGAGAACAACTGGGTAGAAGCTATGCATGAGGAGCTTCTTCAATTTGAAAGATAGAAGGTTTGAAACTATATGACTTCCCAAGGGGAAGACTGCAATATGATTCAAATGGGTTCTCAGAAACAAGAAGGATGACAAGGGTATTGTTATCAAGAACAAAGCAAGACCTGTAGTACAAGGGTACACACAAGAAGAGGGGATTGATTATGATGAAGTCTTGCACCGATAGCAGGACTTGAGGCAATCAGAATTTTTCTAGCCTTAGCTGCCTCAAAAGACTGTAGATTGTTTCATATAGATGTCAAGAGTACATTTCTTTTTAGTGAGATAGGTTTCATCAAGCTCCAAGGAAATGGTATCAGACACTCTCTATCTTTTTTCTGAAAAATAGATACATTATAGGGTCTATAGACAAAACTTTCTTCATAAAAAATGTTGAAATGGATATCATTTTGGTGCAAGTATATGTGGATGACATTATATTTAGTTCTACAAATGAGAGATTTGGTAAAGACTTTGACAATCTCATGAAGTCAAAGTTTGAGATGAGTTCAATGGGAGAACTCACCTTCCTTTTAGGACTACAAGTGAAACAAACACCGGATGAGATCTTCATAAATAAATCTAAGTATGTTCATGAAATCTTAGTAAGATTTCAAGCTTCTGATACTAAAGTTGCTAAAACCCAAATGTCGAGGACATGTTCACTAACTCCTGATCTTGAGGGGGAAGCAGTAGATTAGCAGCAGTATAGAGCCACCATAGAATCTCTCATTTATTTCACAGCTAGTAGACCAGATATTATGTTTGACACATGTCTTTGCTCAAGGTTCTAAGCTTTTCTAAAAGTGTCACACATGATAGTTTCCAAGAGAATTTTGAAGTATCTTAAAGGGGAACCTAAGTTAGGATTATGGTACCCTAAAAGTATAGACTTCAATCTCTATAGGTATACAGATAGTGACTATGGAGGATGCAACATCAACAAGAAATTCAATTCAGGAGGATGTCAATTTTTGGGGGAAGATTGGTTTCATGGTGATGCAAGAATCAAACTTGTCTATCTACATTAACTACTGAATCAGAGTACATTGCTTCCTCTAGTTGATGTGCTCAGGTGCTGTGGATTCAAACTAAACGTAGAGATTATGGAGTAACTGTCATGAACACTCCCATTCACATTAACAAAAATAGTGCTATCTTAATCACCAACAATCCCATTCAGCACTCAAACACAAAACACATTGAGATTATGTATCATTTCATTCGAGATTGTGTAGAAAAGAAGATTAGACAATTCTCGAATGCATGTTCTATTCAAAGAGAACATGGAACAAAATTCCCAACTATTGTTGTACAAGGACTAAAGATCACCATCTCCTACGCCAAGATTCGCCAACATCTTAGGCTACATGATGCAAATGGAGAATCTTCTTTCTCCAACAAAGTGGTAGGCGCCGCGTTCAAAGAGATGGTATATGACAGTCCTCTTCTGACTTCCACCTTCTCTAAATCAATGGTGTATCATAACTAGAGAATAAACCTTCAGATCTTTTTACATTGCTTGTCAAACAAGTATGACGGATGGGATCAAGTTCCATTAGATTTATCAGGGGCTATCCATGGACTTGTGAAACAGCAGAGTTATAAACTTTCAAACTTTATCTTTCAAAATCTCTATAAAAATGTAACTATTGCTGACAAATTCAAGTTTCTCATGCACCCAAGATTTATTCAACTTATCTTAAATAAGGAATTAGGTAAAAAGCTAAAACTTGAAGGAGATATACATGCCTTGGGAACTTTAAACAAAGCCATTTTTACAAAGTTCAAGGCTACTCCAAAATCATTTTCGGACAAAGTAACCAATTTATTTGCCCATATTTTGGAGGTCAATGAGCCTTACGGTGGCAGCATGGCTACACCATCCACTTCAAATCCTACACCTTCCATATCAAAGTCCAAAATGATCACTGCATCATCTACTAAGATAATGCTTGCTCCTATATCTCCTCCACCAAAGAAAGCAAGGCTGGAAACTAGGGTCCTAGATAAGCCAAAAGGTGTTAGCCCCATCAAAACCAAGCTCCAAAAAGATGGTTTCTCTTCCTTCTTTTAAGCAGACCCACACAAAGCCTACTAGCCCTCCATTAGAGTCCCAACACGCTATTCAGCAACCAAAAAGGGATACCCACATAACCAAGAAAACTTCTAAGGAAGAAGTCTTATTAGGAACTTGTTGACATCCCGGACCATTAGACTCAGCTCCTCAAACTCCCATTCACATGTCTCCTACCAAGATGAGGATGTCTATACTACCATTCATCATGTCCCACTATCATCCCCTGCCCATATTTTATAGATAGTGAGATTGATGTGTATGTTGAAACATCTGACCCACATCCTTTATGTAAAGAGATTGACCCTAGGAGAGAAATGATCAATGTGGAAGAGGTTGTCTCTACTACTGAACCATCAATTGGTCAGCAGGATGGAGATAACATCATTAGGACCTCAACCACAGCAACTCATTTTAAGGATGTCTCTACGGAGTCATTCCTTGAAGAGGGGAATCTAGGGAGCCAAGAAACCACATCTGGTGGTAAGGGTGTAGAGGCTCGGTCTATGACCTCATCAAGTCCCAAGGATTCCACATCTGTGGATAAGGGAAGTATGGAACAAATTCATGAATCGATGGCACATAACCTTGATCTTACCGAAAGACTAACTACCCTTTAATCAGAAAATGCAAGACTCCAAGGATATGATGAAAGGGCCACAATTCAAGAATATGAGAACTGTCTACTGAAAGCTTCGGCAGAATGACTCATTAAGGTAGAGGCTCATCTCAAGACTCAACAAGACCAAACTACAAAAGTTTCTCACTTGGAATCTGAACTAAACACTCTTTCGCATTCAGTTGCTAGGTCAATCAACCTTGAATCTAAGGTTGCATCCCTTCAAGAAATCATTGAACTTCAGCTATCCATCTTCATAAGCCTCTAAGTCTCTTCAACATAACAAGAACCTTTGGATGTGCCTTCCTCTTCTCTTCTAGTGTGATCTAGAATCTCAAAAGATGCTAGCAAAAGGGAGAAGGTGAGCCCAAAGAAATTAAGGATATCTTTTTATATCTAGTTAATCAAATAGTAAACATCTTACAACCAATTCCATTTTCTTCAAGATGGAATGAAGATTATGAACCTCTGTATAAAGCTAAAGTCAAATTGAATGGCCTATTAGATAGACATGGATAAGACAGCCCATAAGAGAAGAAACTGGAGTTTAGAAGATCAATGAAAACATTGAACCAAAAAGTTCAACTTGAAAAGAAAAGGATGGTTAAAATAAAAAGAACATATACTTCTTCTTTCTCTCTCAAAAGAAAAAGGACCGGTGGCAAACCATCAAAAAGAGAATTTGAAGCCATTCCTAAGCTGTCTGCTGAGGAAGAAGCTCCACTACTAAGTATGCTATCAAAAGCTACAGAAGAGTTGAAAAAATCAGCTGCTAAAGCAACTACTGAAACAACCAGACAAGAGGCTTATTCAGCAGATAACTTAACAGGTAGGATGATTATCTAAACTAGAAGAACCCAAACCATGGAAGATCATATAGAAACACATAGGGTGACTCTTGAAAAAAAAGCAAGCAAACTTTATAAAGTTAAAAACGACACACCTGAGTCTGAGCTCAAGAAATCAGTTGAGGTGATATTTGGTCAACTGGATGTTGAAAATGAAACCCTAGTTAACTCTGAGGTGAATGTGGAAACAAATGGCCTAGATATCACCAAGGATGGTGAGAGAGTTTAAAAAACTGATGATGATCCCAAAGCAGGTGGTGAGGCATCAGGTTTACCTACTAAACCTTTAGCAATCAGACATACTGCAATCTTTACCTCAGATAAAGGCAAGAGACCTATGATGTTGAAGAAGAAATTAAAAATGAGTCTCAGGAAAAAAAGGCTAGATTCCTTATGAAAGAAAGGATGGAGCTGTTCCCACAAAAGGTTGAAGATGAACTCATAGAATTACACGCTGGTCGAGCTCAAGAATCTTCTGTAAAGAAGAACATCATTGATCTAATTCAAAGCACAAAAGTTTCTACAGCTACAAATAGAAGAATCAACCTTGTTGGAGAAACTAGCAGATCTACTCTCAAGAAAATGATATCAAAGTCATCCAGGAAAACTACTGAATGCCCTCCTCAAAGGACAACTACTTAGTAAGTTCTTGTATCAACAACTACTGAATCTATGCCAATGTCCTCCTGTCAAAAAAAGAAGGAGAACGATCAAGAAAAACGCATCCTGAGAGGTCAACTTGAGTTGAAAGGATTTAATTTTGATGAGTTCATTGAATGAAGTCTTGTGGAGATAAAGTCAAAACTGATAGTTGTAATTCATGCTGAGATGGAGAAATCAGCAGAGTTAGCTAGAAAAAGAAGAGCTGAATAAGAAAGAGAAGACAAGAGACAAGCAACAAATGAAAATGCAAGTAAAGTACTATGGTTTCTCTAGGATCAATGAGTAGGTCTACTCTTGATCTAAACATCAGAGAAATCAAGAAGAGAGTTACTGCTAAAGGGCTCCTAACGTATGAAGAAACTAAAGAGCAGCAGGAAAGACAACCCTTGGATTGGTGCTAAGGATTTAACAAGACTTTTCTATTGATCATTAGTTAAATAAATATGGAATCTAATTTAACTACTTACTAACAAACACAAATACCTTGAGTAAAGATAAGTACACAAGATGTTTTTTCAAAGTACTCACTTATTAATTAGTGCTGAGTACAAAGAGTTACAATCAGCAGATATACAAGTGGCTTAACAAGCTTACCTCTAAACTATACAAGTATGAGATTTTATACTATGAAATCTAAACAATAAGAATAAACTATTCTATGTTCAGAATGTACAATGGGATAATAATACGGCACATCAGATTTAGCTATCTTTAGTACTATGTTGTCTCCAAAAGGCAAAAAAACCGCAGCCTTTAGTACAGACAATCTTGTCCAATTATGATTGATAAGCAGAGCATCCATTTGAGTGATGATATGCAATCAATCAGCACTTCATCACTTTCAGTGCAGATCACCATTGGTTTAGCACTTGGTATGTGCTGATTGGTAGTGGATCAACACTTAGCATCATTTAGCAGTTGAGAGCCATATGCTCAATCCCTGAGTTTTTAGTAGCTTCATCCTCTTCTAGATCAGCAAATTCCCTCTAGGATGATGCTCTAGGATGATGCTACCAAAACTATATCTTCAACCCTTTAGCATCCTGATCAACAGTAGTTCATACATGTATCCCCTTCTAGCTCTTGAGGGGTTTTTAAGAGGTAGATTGACCAAATCCTTCTTGTTTGCCTGTATAGCCTAAAGAGATCTTACTCCTATGCTTTAGTTTTCTTAGCACCATCAAAGGTTAGACAGAAGGTGTTGGTTGAGGAATTGTAGCTCCAATATGTGATTGGGTCATGAATGCTCAATGGAGTCGTATGTAGAACTTCTTATTCTTTGTATCCAGATTGTTCTGCTTCAACCTTGTTTCCAATCTTTATCTTCAGAATGGATGCCATAGTTTTGTATTTTTCTGGCATGCCTTCATATTCTGAGATCAAGGTGAACATCTTCTTTAAGTTTTCAAGGTTGAGGTTCAGAACTTCTAGCTCAGTCGGAAAGAATGACTAAGACTTATTCTTTCTTTCAACAAAGAATCTCTCAGCTTTCATGTCATACCCCCATTTGATAATGGTTTTATCATCACCTTCTAAGTCTTCCTCTTCCTTAGATTCTGAAAGTTCTTCTTCTTGTTCTATATTATCTAAGCCTTGTCTTATTCTTTTGCCAGTAGTAGTGATGATCACTTCATCTGCTAAAGCATTAAACTAGCTTTGTGTTGGAGATTCAGGTGTTTTAAGAGCTTGTTGGATCGTTGGGGAAACCTATTGAGTGGTTTGAGTAGTTTGGATGGTGGAAGGAAATGATTGTTGTTGTTGAGTGTTGGGTTCAGGATTGACAGATAGGGTGACTTCAACATCTTTAGACTCTTTCATTTTCCTTCTTTGTTCTACAGCATGCCTTGACTTTTCTAGATGACACTTGTAGATTCTCATTAGCACATTCTATACATCCTTTGTCTCAAAATCATTGCATATGTTCCTTAGCCTCCATCTGGTAAGGTCAGCTATCTCAAATATGTTAAAACAAACTAGTTGACTCCTTGAGTAGGCTACCCTCTCAGCTACTGATCTGGTGATGAAGTATGTGTCTTTCTTCTGACCATATTCCCACTCAACTATTGGATCATATGCTAATAATAGAATTTTAGGGATTTCCTCACCAGATTCAGGCTTGACTAAGGACATTACCTTTTAAAGTAGCATCTTGGATTTGTCATTTATACATTTAAAGATGCTAAGGTACTCAGCAATTTCCTCTAAGATGTCAAGAGGCAGATTAGTTACTTTATTTTAATGGTCATAGTACATGATCTCACCATTTGCCCACTTGACGGCAGATTTCTTCATCTTGGACACATACCCAGCACTCAAAACTTTAGTTCCTTTAAGTATCTTCTCTTCCACCTCTAGGTCAATTACCCTTGCCTTTGCCACTCTTTTTGGCATAATCTTTCTTTTGGCAATGGCTAATGAGATTGGCTAATTGTCATCAGAGTTAGTGGAGTCAGAACTAGGAGATGCGGGAGACTCAGTTAGCCAATGGAAAGACTTTAGGGCAATTTTTTTGTCCTTGGTTATTGTATTTCCCATTGCTCTTTTGCTATTTCATACTTTTGTAGCTCTCCAGCTTCAAACTTCTTTTTGATTTCTCTGATATTTACATTAAGAATGGAGATGCTTACTGGTCCTACTTGTCTATCAAAGAAACCATAGTATTTAAGGACCATCTTGATTTTTTGCTTGCTTCTGGTCTCCTATCTGATTCTTTTAGCTTGCTTTCTCTCTAACTCGACTCTCTTCTTTCTTGCTAACTCTGCTGATTTCTCTATTTTAGCATGAGTTCCGGCTATCAGCTTTGATCTCATCTCAACAACACCCCATTCCCTGATCTCATTGAAGTTGAATCCCACCAACTTAAGTTGAGCTGCTAGGAGACTTCCTTTATGATCTTTCTTTTCCCTTTCTCTGAGAAGAGGCCTTTTGTGTAGATTTAGTAGTTGTGGATACCGGAGCTTGCTGATTAGTTGTCTTTTGAGTGCTTTTAACAGTTTGTCTAGATGACTTAGATTGCACTCTCTTGACAACCTTAGCCTTTGGTTTGGGTGGAGCTCTTAGTGTTGATCCGTTGGGTTCTCCATCAAGGTTGAATCTTCTTCTTCTTCCGTCTCTAGATTCGTTTCCATTTTTTATTAAGGCAATGATATTCTTCCTTATGGAAGATTCTTGAGCTCTACCGTCATAAAGTTGTACAAGTTCATCTTCAACCTTGTGTGGGAACAGCTCCACCTTCTTTGTCATAAGAATTCTGGTCTTGTTTTTCTAAGACTTAATTTCAACTTCTTCTTCAGTAGACACAGGTCTCTTACCCTTGTCTGAGGTAAAGATTGCAGTAGGTCTACCTGCTGAAGGTCTAATAGGTACACCTGATGCCTCACCGGCTAACTTAGGATCATTGGCAGTTGTATGAGCTCTCTCAGCATCCTTGGCAACTTTTGAGCCATTCGTTTCCACATTCACCTCAGAGCTAACTGGGATTTCAGTTTCAACATTCGATTGACCAAATATCACCTCAACTGATTTTTCGAGTTCAACCACAGGTATGTCCTTATGTTATTTATGAAGTTGGGTTGGTTCAGCTTTAAGAGTCACCCCATGTCTTTCCATGTCATCTTCCATGGTCTGGCTTCCTCTTCTATAAACCACCATTCTTCCTAAAAATTCATCTGCCGAAGAGCTCTCTTGTCTGGCTATTTCGGTAGTTGCATCAGCAGCTCATTTGTTCAGCACTTCTTTAACTTTTGAAAGCACTTTCAGTAGTGATGTTTCTTTTTCAGCAGATGCCTTGGGAGAGGCCTTAAATCCTAGAACAAGCTCTTCCTTTGATGATTCTTCATCGGATCTTTTTCTTTTGAGTGAGAGCAAGGAAGAAGTGTCGGACCTTTTCATCGTAGCCATTTTTCTCTTCCCAAGTTGAACCTTTTGGTTCATCCTCCTCATCACCCTCCTTGCCTCGATTTCCTTTTCTTCTGAGCTTTCATAGCCATGTATTTTTAGAAGGTCATTCAGCTTCAGATAGAGGCTCATAATCTTTAGTTCATTTAAAGAGAATAAGATTGGCTGTGTAGAGTGTACAACTTCATCAACCAATCCTTGAAGGATGTATTCAGCTTTTTTGGGCTAGTCTTCCCCCTTTTTGGTAGCATCATCAGAGATTCCAGATGAAACTAAATGGGTAAAGGAAGGCACATCCAAAGGTTCTTATGGTGGTGATACTTGAAGGCTCAGGATGATGGATTGGTGAAGGTCAATGATCTCTTCTAGTGATTCAGTTTTGTGTTCAAGATCCATTGCCCTATCTACTAATTGCTGAAGAGTTATAAGTTATTGTTCTAGTGAAGTAACTGTTGCAGCTTCATGTTGGAGAGTCTTGAGTTGAGCCTCCACCTTAGTGACTCTATCTGTTGATGCCTTCAGTAGACAGTTCTCGAATTCAAGAACTGTGGCTCTTTCTGAAAAAACCTTGAAGCCTTGTATTTTTAGCTTGTAAAGCACTTAGTTTTTGGGAAAGCTCAAGGTTATGGGTCATCAATTAATTCATTTGTTCTAGGCTTCCGTATCCACAGGTGTGGAATCCTTGGGAGAAGGTGAGGTTCTAGGCCGAGCCTCTGCACACTCACCACCATATTGGCCCTTTCACCCCTAGATTCAATCTCTTCAAATTAAGGATGGAGTTTAGATGTTTGAGCATACACCTCATTCTCTATTATCTGTACAGTATGGGAAATGGGAGACAATGGGTAATGTTGAATGGTATCTTGAACATCTTCATCCTTAGTATTAGACATGTGGATGGGAGTATGAGAAGCTATGTATAATTACCAAGGATGTGTGCCAAATCCTAATAAGACTTCTTCCTTAGAAGTTGTCATAATTATGTGGGTATCTCTTATTGGTTTCTCAATAGAGTATTGGGACTCTAATTGAGGGCTGGTAGGGATGGTTTGGATCTTCTCAGAAGAAGGAAGAAAAACCTTCTTCTTTGAGCCTTGTTTAGGTGTGGCTAACACATTTGGCTTGGCTGGGACCCGAGTTTCCAACCTTGCCTTTTTGAGTGGAGGTGATTTAGGGGTCTGTATCTGCTCAGTAAAGGATGCAGGGGTTCATTTCTTTGTTGACACTTTAAGCTTTTGAAGTTGAGGGTGTGGGATTAGCAGTGGAGGGTGTAAACATGTTGTCACCCTGAGGCTCAGTGACCTCAAGCATATATGTTAACAAGGGAGTGACTTTCCCTCTAAATGATTTAGGAGTTGCCTTGAACTTTGAGAAAATTGCTTGGTTTAAAGTTCCTAAGGCATGTATACCTCCTTCAATTTTAAGTTTGTTACCCGGTTCATCATTTAAAATTAGTTGAATGAACCTTGGGTACATTAAAAACTTAAATTTTTTAGCAGCAATTACATTCTTGCAAAGATTTTGAAAAATGAAGTTGGAGAAGTTGTAACACTGTTTTTTAACAAGCCCATGGATAGCCCCTCCTAAGTCAAATGGAAATTGATCCTATCCACCTGACTTGTTAGACAAGCAATGTAAGAAGATATGAAGGATAATTCTGCAATTGTGATATACCATTGATTCAGAGAAGGTGGATGTTGGGAGGGGTCCTTCATATTCCATCTCCTTGAAAGTGGCACTCACCAGTTCTTTATAGAAAGAAGATACACCATTTTCCTTATTGAACTTGAGATGCTGACAAATTGTTGAGCACGAGATGGTGATCTTCATTCCTTGCACCACTGTAGTAAGAACTTTGGTTCCATGCTCTCTTTGAATAGAATATGTACCCCAAAATTTCTTAATATGTGGTGCGCAAGATTAGTTGTGATTGCAGAAGCGTAGTTGTTATTGCAGAGAAAATTCAGAACAGGATCATAGACTAAGTCACCAATGGGTTCAAGTGATGCGTCTATGTTGTGATTTGGTCAGAATTCTAGGTTTAGAGATTCCATTTGGAAAGATTTTGGTGAAGTGTAGGGTTTTGAATGGATGAGTGCTTTTGAAGGTTTTTTGCTTTTTAG
Source organism: Flaveria sonorensis (assembly GCA_025506505.1). Taxonomy (NCBI): domain Eukaryota; kingdom Viridiplantae; phylum Streptophyta; class Magnoliopsida; order Asterales; family Asteraceae; genus Flaveria; species Flaveria sonorensis. The sequence goes on along the minus strand of CM046440.1, from coordinate 18,622,246 downwards.
TAAGTGTAGAAGATGACAATGGTGGAAAAAAGTTCAATTTAAAGTTTTTGGATAATATATAATTGTATTATTTTATAATTTTTGTAAATCCAATAGCTTATGATGATCGAACTTTCTTTTTAGGAAACTACAACGGCGCCACTACGCAGCGGTAAATAAAAGTGGGTCCTACCGGATCTTTTTTAATAGACATATGCCGAAGCCTTTCTATCTGCCGAATTAGGAAATTCAGCAGATACCCAGTTTTATACATTTTTGTTATCAACAAAGCATTTTTCATAATTTTTCTCGGATTTCATTATGTAAATCATTTAATTCTTTAAAGGCCATCATCCCAATTGTAGATACAAGATATTCAAAACTTATTTCATCAAATACCTTTGTAAAAAGATCTGCATATTGTTAATTTGTATGGACCTTAATTAACTTAATGCTTTTCTTTTCTGCACAATCTCTAATGAAATGATACCTGATGTTAATATCTTTTGTCTTTGAATGCTGAACTAGATTGTTGGTGATTAAGATGGCACTACTGTTGTCAATGTGAATGGGAGTATTCAAGAATGTTACCCCATAATGTCTAAGCTGAGTATGATTCCATAGCACCCTAGCATAGTAACTAGATGCAGTAATGTACTCTTCTTCAGTTGTTGATGAAACCAGTATTCCCCCTAGAAATTAACATCCTCCTGAGGTAGACTTCTTTTTAATGTTGCATCCTCCATAGTTACAATCTATATATCCATAGAGATTGGAGTTAGCACTCTTAGGGTACCATAATCCCAACTTAGGCTCCTATTTAAGATACTTCAAAATCCTCTTAGCAACCATCAGATGTGATACTTTTGGAGTGGCTTAGAATCTTGAACACAAACATGTGGCAAACATAATATCTGGTCTGCTTGTTATGAGGTACATAAGAGATCCTATGATGGCTCTATACCTGCTGATCAACTACTTCCCCCTTAAGATTAGGAGCTAAGGAACATGTTTTGGACATAGGGGTTTTGGAAGCTTTTGCATCAGTAGCTTAAATTTTCACTAAGATGTCTTGAACATACTTAGATTGATTTATAAAGATTTCATCAGGTGTTTGTTTCACTTATAGTCCCAAGAAGAATGTGAGATCTCCCATTGAACTCATTTCAAAAATTGGACATCATGAGACTCTTAAAGTCTGCATACAATCTCTCATTTGTTGAACCAAATATAATGTCATCCAGATATACTTAAACCAAAATGATATCCAAAACAACTTTCTTGGTGAATAGAGTTTTGTCTATGGATCCTCTGGTGTATCCATTTTTTGAAAGAAAGGTAGATATTGTCTCATATCATTTCCTATAAGCCTGATGAAACCCGTAGAGAGCTTTATCAAGTTTGTAAATGTAATGTGGATACTTAGGATATTCAAACCCATGTGGTTTGACAGACATAAATGTCTTCATCTATCTCCCAATATAGAAATGCACTCTTGTTTTTGAACACCCATCTGGTTCCTATTACACTCTTTCCTTTAGTAAGTACATATAGTTTCTAGACCTTTTGTCTTTCAAATTGAAGAAGCTCCTTTTGCATAGCCTCTACCTAGCTATTATCTCTTAAAGCTTCAACTACTTTCCTTGGTTCCAATTGAGAAAAGAAGCAGGAGAATAAACAAATGTTTGCCACATGTGTCATGCTTCTTGTCTTGACACAAGCATTGACACTTCCAATGACATTCTCAACTGGGTTCTCTTTATGAATTCTGAGCCTTGGGATCATATGGAGTTGTTGAGAAAGATCCAAATTGGATAAGTTTGTTTCAAGGAGTTTGGCAGATGTGTTATTTTAAGTGACTGGATCAGCTGCCGAATTGACTCCTTATTCAACACTTGCCATACTTGGCCCCTTTTCAAGAGATTGTCTAGTACCTCAATGATCATAGGACTCTTCATCTGATGAGTCATCATGAGCATATGATGATTGATTCATGATCTTTGTGGTACTACTATCTACTTCTACTGGTTGTTGTGGACTAGAATAGTAGTTGATATGTTGTGTCTGAGACCATAAGGTAAATCAACCTAATATTTTTTAGCATTGGTGACTTGTGTGTCTGCTAATCTATTAGATGCGTCTCTTGAAACATTCCCAAGCAAATAGTTAAAAGTATTTATGACTCCACTCGGATCAAACATGCAACTTAGGGTACTTCCAACACTATTTGAGTAATTTTCATTGAATATAACACTCTCAGATTCCTTAATGGTGTGGTTAACTTTTTTGTATACCCTTTAGGCTTTAGCTTGTGATGAGTATCCTACCAATAACCCATCTACTGATTTCTTAGCAAATTTAGATCAGTGATCTTTGGTATTGGTGTGTGCAAATAGTATATATATTTTGACAAAAGCTTTTTTGCATAGATTCAGTTTTAAATGGTTATTACTAATAATAAATTACACAGACAAAAAGCAAGTGTACCTGTCGTGAGGTAATATAGTGTTGGTAAGAACAGAGTATTAATCAGTGGACACACTTAGTCTACTTAACAACCCTTATAATTGACTATCAGTTTTGACTTAGGAAATGATAAGTTAAATAAAGTAACGATAAATAACGATAGATAAAGATTGAGACTTTTGGTGATTCTTTCAGTGAAGTTACGCTATCATCCTAATTTAGTTACACTTATGTAACTGTGATGCACTGGTGGTGTGGTTGAAGATATTGATTAATGTAATTATGTTAATGTTTATAAATGTGAGCCAATGCGGATTTCTCTTCTACCAACTCCGTTGTGACAAGGACACCAGCATCAAGTAACTTACAATGCTAATCCTCTAAGCCACTAGTAATGTAGGTAACACTTGTGCACCCTTTAAACATATGATTTTCGAAAACATAACTTAATGTTAAAAAAAGAGTTGATCAAGTTCCTTTCTAGGATACCATTAATTTTAGAAAATCATAACAACTAATGTAGATTTCTCAGACTAATAAATGGTAACCCGCAAATGATCAGAAAGTTAAGGTGATATGATTTCAAATAACCATTTCTAGTTTGTTAGCCATTAATTTATTATGAAGAGCGGTTTCAAGAATAAAAGTTAGTTTATCTGTTTTTCAACCTTATATGACATTCACAATTACAAATCATAAGTTTATAACTCCCAGTTCAAATGTAGATGCTACCCATCAAAAGTTTACCCAAGATTACCATAATATTAACATAATATAAACAACATGATTAGTTCATCATAAGTTACATAAAATTACACTAAATTAGGATAATAAATGAAGTTTAGCTCATAATGAGCTTGAACATAACAACAAAGATAGAAGATTGTAATGAAATAGTCGGTAAATTAGAACAATCAAACCGATGATCCACTATGTATGATGTTAAACGATCCCCAAATTCTTCTAAGTGTTGAATGGATCTCTAAAACCTTCTAAGGACTTACGAAGGCTTGGTTCCCAAGAGGGAACACTAGCACTTCACCTCCCAAAAGCTTCCCTTAAAGTTGCAAATGAACTCATATTTATAGGCTTTCTTGAGTGTTTAAACACGGCCCCGTTCCTAAAAGGCACGGCCCCATACTAGTACAATGCTTATGTAAACTGGTTGGCTCGTACGCTTAGAAGTTTTCGGGGCACGCCCCTATGCCTTATGATTCACGGTCCCGTGATTGGGGTGGTCACACCCCCATGTTGGATCGATGTTAAGGATCTGACAAGACTTTTCTATTGATCGGTAGTTAAACAAATACGGAATCTAAGTTAACTGCTTACTAACAAACACAAATACTTTGAGTAAAGACAAGATGTTTTTTCAAAGTATTCATTTGATTAATCAGTACTGAGTACAAAGAGTTACAATCAACAGATATACAAGTGGCTTAACAAGCTTACCTCTCAACTATACAATTATGAGGTCTTATACTATGAAATCTAAACAATTAGAATAAATTATTCTATGTTTAGAATATACAATAGGATAAATAATCGGCATATCAGTGTTAGGCAGCTTCAGTACTATGTTTTCTCCAAAAGACAGAAAACTATAGTAGTCAGTTCAAATAGTCTAGTCCAATTGTGATTGATCAGTAGCTCATCCATTTGAGTGCTGAGATGTAGTCAATCAGCACTTCATCACTTTCAGTGCTGATCAGCATTGGTTTAGCATTTGATATGTGTTGATCGGTAGTGGATCAACACGTGGTATCATTTGGCAGTTGAGAGTAATATGCTGAATCCTTGAGGTTTTGATAGCTTCATCCTTTTCATAGATCAACAACAACAAACAAGGACAAATAAAATAGCTCAAAAGTCTTACCATCTGCCGACTATCCATCCAACATCTCCAGATTCTAACACAACTTCATCCAATGATGATCAGCCTATTTCATCGGTCCTTGTCAAAAAGATAGTTATACCAAAAAGAATAACACATGCAAGTGTGATTGATCAATTATAAAGGAAACAAAAGGTCTTGGGTGCTGGGTATGTAGCCCAAATGAAGAAATTTGCAGTAAAGAGAGCCAATGGAGAAATCTTGTATTATGATCATAAGATACTTGATTTGCTTCTTTACATCTTAGAGCAAATTGTTGAGTACTTGAGCATCTTTGGATGTAGAAATAAAGAGTCCAAAATTCTACTCCAAAAGGTGTTGTCTTTAGTCAAAGATGAATCTGGTGAATTGATCCCTGAAACACCATTATCAACATATGATCCAATATTGGAGTGGGAATAAGATCAAGACAAACATACATACTTTATAACCAGATCGGCAGCTAGAAGAATAGCTTACTCAAAGAATCAACTTGTTTGGTTCAATATATTTGAGATAGCTGACCTTGCTAGACTCAGACTAAGAAACATCAATAATGACTCTGAGGCAAAAGAAGTAGAGAAGGTACCGATAAGGATTTACAAGTCACAACTTGAAAAGTCAAAGCAAGCCTTAGAACAAAGAAAAGAAATAAGAGAATATGAAGTTGTTAAAGCCATCCCATCTACTGATCCTGCACCCAGAACTCAATCATAATCTCCTCTTCCCACCATTCAAGCTGCTCCAACTGCCGAGCATGTATCTCCACCTCTCCAACAAGCATCTCAAGTAGCTAAGTCTATAACAAAAAATCAGTCAGATCTTTCGGAAGATGAAGTGGAAATCACTACAGCTGTCGAACGAATAAGAAGAGATTGGGATAAGCCCAAACAAATTGTTGAAAAAGAACTTTTGAACACTTAGAAGGTGATGGTACAAATATCATTAACTAGGGATATGATTTGAAAGCTGAGAGGTGGTCCATTGAAAGAAAGAATGGGTAAGTCCTTCTTCTTGACTGTGTTAGAAGTTCTACATCTCAACTCTAAATACCTAAAGAAGATGTTCTCTTTGATCAAAGGATATAAAGGTATGTCTGACAAGTACAAATCAATGGCATCTATTCTGAAGATGAACAATGAGAACAAAGTTGAAGCGCAACCTAGTGGAGACAAAGACGAGGATGTTTGACATGTAACTCCATTGAGCATTCATGATCCTATCAATCAGTGGAGTTATGATTCCTTAACCAATTCCTTTAGTCTGACCTTTTATGGGGCTTGAAAAATTAAAGTCAAAGAATGTGATTTGTTCAGACTATCTCGGCACAACATGAAGTATTTGGTGAGTCAACCTCTTGAAAACCCCTCAAGAGATAAAAAAGGATACATGTATGCACTACTGCTGATAAGGATGCTTGAAGGATGAGAAATAGTTTTGGTAGCATCATTCTAGGAGGAATTTGTTGAACCATGAGAAGAATGAAGCTACCGAAAACTCCAAGTTCAAGACCTACTCGCAACTATCGAAATCTTCTAAGTGCTGAACTACTACGAATCAGCACTCAGCCTAATGAGCTGCTGATTCACTGCTACACTAGACAAGAGTGTCTGTACCAAAGAGTACTGCCAGCTACAATGCTCTACAAGTGGCGACAACATTGTTCAGTCACTAGGGACAACATTTTACTGAAATTGATGATCTTCTGAAGTGTCGATTGCCTTTCAATGTTGTACATATTTTATCCTAAACCTAGAATAGTTGAAAAGTGATTTATTCTAAGTGTTTAGCTTTCTTAGTATAAATACCTTACACTTGTATAATTTTGAGGTTAGCTTGTTTGCCCACTTATTATCTGCTGATATTCATCTTTAAAATCAGAAAATTTATTAAGTGAATAATTTGAAAGAATCTCATGTGTTATTATTTACTCAAAGTATTTATGTTTATTAGTAGATAGTTAACTTAGATTTCACATTTGTTAACTGCAGATCATTAGAAAAGTCTTAATAATTCATAACACGATCCAACAGTGTGTGTGTGTGTGTGTGTGTATGTGTGTTTATATATGGTTAGGCTTTTTTTCAGAACATGGTTTATTTTAAGAACTAGTAGAATTAATCCGAACTACTCATTCTATTTTGATCTTAAAAATTAGGATAGGGTTATACTAAAAAGGGGTTTTAATCTAAAAAGTCTAGAAGGATTGTGGGTTTGACATGTGTCTTTATACTGTATTAAAGAGAATGGCATTTTGGTCATTGTGTCATATACTAAACTCATTGTGTCTTATACGTTCATTGTGTCAAATATCAGTTCATTGTGTCATATATTTTACACCATTTGTTATATGTATTAATGATGGTATTTTACGTTTTAAATCATTTTGTGTCATTTTTTTTATTGTTTCTATAGATTATATAAACTTGTTATCTATCATTGCTTAACACAATTAGAAGTACATAATGACATATTTTCATCAATGTTTTTTCAAAACTTATAGTGTTGAAGATAACACAATATGTTATTTTTATCATTGTTTTTTATAGATTATATAAATTATTATAATCTATCATTGTGTCTTACTATTAGAAGTACACAATGATTTTATTCCACCAATTTCTTATTTTAAGCTCATAGTATTCACGATAACACAATGATGATCAAACAACACAATAAGACATTACGTTATTTTGTCATTATTTTTAGCGTTTTAGATTAATTAATTGTTAATTTATTATTGTGTTTCACATATTAGAGATACACAACAATACTATTTCACCATTATATATATATATTTTTTTTTAAATTCATCATATTAGAAAACACAATAGTATTCAATTAAACACAATAACTAACAAATATACACAATGAACTGCACTAATGATACAATGACGAGCAAAAAGCTTAAGCATGTAAAACTTATTATTTTTATATAACAATACTATCTTGTTTTAAATATTATTAATGTTCGTTTTTATGGTGTAATATTTATAAGAAAATAATATCATACATAAAAGTTATAAATGTTTAGAAAAAATAGTGGAACTTGCAACAAAGTCAACAAAAATAACTATTCATAAAATACTCCTCTAACAAATTTTGCTATACAATTTGACCACAACCATTAATTAAAGAGATTAATGGTTGAGATTACTTTTTACACTTTTTAGTTTTAAATGATTTTGTATTTTAACTTTTTCTAAAAATTAAATATTTATTGAAAAGGGTCTAATCTTAAACTTTCAAATATTTCTCTTTCCAATTAACTAATTCATTAATTATCTTTTTTTCTCTTCTCTCATATTTACGTTATATAGTTTTTCTTATATATAGAGTTAATTTTAAAATAGTAATCTAGTTACTCTTTTTCATCTAATTACATTTGTGTACATATTTATACCAATATTTTTTGAAAGAAATGATACATGTATACTTGCATGTGTATTCATAAATGTAAAAGGATGCAATGATATTTAAATATATGTATGAAAACTATAACTCAATCAATATTTCTAACTTTGTATGTGTAGGACCGGTGAAGTGGGTCAATACAACAGTTTCACAGTGTTAGGAGAGTTATAACACAAATAACACAAATAAAAAAACAAGTCAAATAGGAAACCAGTTTATGATGAAACAAATAACACAAATAAAAAAACAAGTACAAGAACACTCAAATATGATTTTTAAGAATGATGTATATTGCTCTCAAGTTCTTACAAGTGTTGCAAAACTTACATTTAAAATACAAGTACTTGACATACTTTATACTACATCCTACAGCCGGTCATACTTTGAAGGCCAGCTGAAAACACTAATCTAGACAACAAGATCAATGTAGAGTCAAAAGGCAGATTGTCTTTTGACTAGTGACTATGACATGCCATAGATCACATCTTTATCTATTACAAAAAGGATAAAAGTACATAGTTGGAAAGTTACTGACTCAACACCTTAATCTACAGTTAACAAAAGCATGGATTTTTCACCAACTCATGCAAGTAGGTGAATCTTTAGAGATGGCAGCGGAAAGATTTTTTAGCTTTTGTCAAAAGTATGTCAAGAAGACATGCCTTCTCTGTCTTTGGAAGTAATCAGTCTTGGCTTCGGAAGACTTTGTCTTTGAAGCTTCGGAATACTTTGTCTTTGAAGCTTCGGAAGACTTCATCTTTGGCTTCGAAAGAATTGGTCTTTTGGCTTCAAAAGATTTGATACTTAGCATAATTCACTGAGTTGTATCAAAACTTCCGAATTAGCTTCCTTGTACTTAACATGTGCATGCTAAGAGCTCATTGGTTGCTCTTTGGTTACAGCAGCCTCTAAGTGTAATCCTTACAGTATGCATATCAATCGGCAAGTAAGGTGAAGAGTTAAGTTGAGGCAGGCATGGTGATGATAGCTGCCGGGAGAATTCATGTCTGGCATCCGTAGTTTTGAAAAAGTGAACATATGAGTATAGTATTTGATGTTTAAATACACTATGATGTTTCTTTAAGACAATTAAAATTATTATGTTTATCGAATACTAAATAAAAAATGATTGAGTAATAATTCTAATTAGTTAAACCCATACACTTAATTTAAAAGTGATTTAATTAAATTCATTTTTATTTACATGATAATTAATTAACATTTTAACTAAAAAATAAGTTAAAATCACAGTCTTAATCCTAGATGACTTACCTACAAAGTAGGTTACCATGCCTTCATGGCTTTTTTTTAATGCTTAGGTGGAATAGGAAAGAATATTTATATACAATGAATTAAATCTAATTAATTAAATAATATAATAGGCAACAAGCGATCAAATTTTGTATTATCACCAAGAATAAGCATCTATGACGGCAATAAGAACTACATTTATTTGATTGGAATTTCGGCTTTTTTGAATTTTGTAGTGGATATACATTTGTTAGGGTTGTTTTGAATGAATTGGATTTTTTTATCCAACTAATCGAAATTAATTTTGTTTAGGAATAGTTCGGGAAGAACTATTGATGGATCAGAAACATGGGGCTACATTGAAGTTCGTCCTGGTACGTTCTCATGTTACCATTGCTGGTCTCATTGTTAGAGGGAGTATAAAACCTCTACCTCTGATTTTATTTTTATTATTTTGTTTACATTATAGGAGCACACATGTTTTGGTGGTTGTACAGGAGCCCGAATCGAGTCGAAGATCCATCCAAACCTTGGCCAATAATTCTATGGCTTCAAGGAGGCCCTGTAAGTATTGAACTAGGAAGAATAATTAATAAATGACCAAAATTTGTGTTAAAATCGTTCTATATTGTTTTTTTCTACATATTCATCGGAAACACATCACTAAACTACTCCAAGAATACTAATACATATAACCGGCAACAAACATATGTAGTTCATTTGCTTAATTGATGATGACCATGCGCCTTGATTTGAATTCTATATCTTAATACACTAGGAGTTGAAGGTATGTTACTAGGACGACTAGTGAAATAACTATAATTCATTATACTTATGACGGATCCTTGTCAATTTATGTTAGGGTGGGTCTGGGGTAGGCTTTGGAAATTTTGGAGAAATAGGGCCATTGGATGTCAACTTAAAGCCAAGAAACTCAACATGGCTTCAGAAGGCTGATCTCTTATTTGTGGTATGTTTTCAGCTACATATATCTGAAAAATATATTTTATTTTTTATTGTCACGAAAAAGTTGATCTTATGATTCCAGGATAGCCCCGTAGGGACCGGATTTAGTTACGTAGAGGACGATAACTTGTTTGTCAAAACTGATATGGAAGCAGCGGCAGATTTAACAACATTGTTGAAGGCAATCTATAACGTAAACACGATCATTCAAAAGAGTCCACTTTACATATTTGCATAATCTTATGGAGGGAAGTTTGCAGTTACCCTTGGACTTTACGCGCTACAGGCTATCGAAAAAGGCCAACTCAAAATTCAACTTGAGGTATTGCTTTTATTATGTTGGATTATTTGAACAAGTGGCAAGTAATTTTTGCAAACATATGCTGATTTTGTAGTAAAATAAAAAAATAACAAATATGTCTACTTGTGAAAATGTGTGTAAAAGGGGTCTTACTAAAGTCTTTTATGGTAAAACTGATTATTCTTGTAAGAGTAAATTACTATTTTGGCTCGTTTGGTTTGATCATTTTAACACTTTTGGCCCAAGAAAGAATATTTTGACATATCAACTCCAAACATTACATTACTTACCTAGTTTAACCCCTAACACTAACTTTGTTAACTTTTTCCACTTAAGAGTAAGGATATATTGGTCATTTTACACCTTAAGGACTATTAATGTATATTTCAAATGTTTAGGGTTGTTTATGTACATATTCAAAACTACCAACACAACCACCACGCACCACTACCGGTTGCTACCACCAGACCCTACCTCTGTCATATACTAATCGACGCCTACATCCTAGCCAACCATTAGTGTCCAATCATCTTCGATCATCGATGTCACCACTTGTACACCATTGATGCTTTCCAATTGGGCAAAACTACACTACCACCACAACATGAACCACCGCCACCGCTGTCTCCCCTTCTTTTGTTTCCTTCTTCCCTACCACCACTTCCCTAATACCACTGTCAACCACCAAATTCCATCACCACTACACTGGTTACTGATGTTTACCCCCATCTCTATCCTAATAAAACCTTCCTACTTACATCATCATTGAGTAATTAAACTTTTTATTCCCTAACCCCTGTCACAGATCCCTAGATCAGCTGATAGACCCACTCGATAGTGTTAACAACCCCTCTTCAAATCTTACTACCGATTGCAGGTGATTTGAGGCTGAGCCCTTCCCCTTGTTCCTATCAGATCCACCACTGATTACAGGTGATTTAAGATGTCGATAACTGTAGCCTAAAAATGATTACAGGTGATGAGGCCATGGTCACTTGTTTTTCCAAGTTGTTTGGTAATGGTAGTGGGTTATAGAACAATAATTGTGGATGGTTGTCTAGGGCTAAAAATGACGATTATAGAGATGGTGGTTCACGGGTTTGGTTAGAATAAAATGATATGTTTGGTGCTTAATGTAAGGCCCCATTCCCGGTAACCCCACAGTTGGTCAATCACAACCTCATTTATATCAAAACATATTAAGATTTATTAAGTAAATAAAATATTGCAGCGGAATAGCTCATCAAAAAAAACATTTCATGCTTTAATAATCACATTTGCCAAGTAATACATCGTTGTTTAAAGGATTACAAAATATCACTTAGTTGTATTACAAAACAACATCATTATTATTGCATGAGATGGATGCCAGTCTTGCCTGCCAAGTAGCTTCACCCTCGTGCCATCCTCAGCAACAACTACCTGCCAACTAAAATGCATAAAAAAAGTCAGCGTTGCTGAGTGAGTTCTAGTTTAATAAGTAAAATACTTTACCTTTAGTAAAAATCTTTCCTTTACTTTCGTTCGCGATCACACAATATACATACATCTTGATAATATCATTATAATCTTTTATCATCGTTCATAATCGTTCATTTCGCACTTTTCATTATCTTTCACTTCTATCTAGATCCTGTCATAAGCTATACCCCATCATTGGTGCACAAAGTGACTACAATCTTGGGGTTAAGCAACAAGGATCCCGTTTCGCACGTATGGATCAGTCCCCAAGACTGACCCCCCTGTGTGTACACCCTCATGGGTTAGCCAAGATCGCACGCTATATTGCACACAGTTGAGCTAACAACTCTTCATTGAGTTGTGAACCTCTTTAAATTTGCTTGCAAGACTTTCATTCATTCTTTACATTTCACTTTTCATTATCTTCAATCTTTCACTTCTTTTATGATAATACTTTACGTATAAGAGCATTAACACACCACGTAAAGTCACGTAATAAAACATAATAAGGAACATCAATAACGGGCCACAACATGCATAACATGAACAAACATAATCCACCAAAACATTCCAGAGCTTAATCATAAATTTCCATTTTTTCCAAAATTTCAGAAAAATTCTAAGGCAACTTAGGCGCATGAGCACTATGTAGGCGCATAGGCACTATGCAGGAGCATGAATAGTTGGGCGCATGGGAGCATGAGCAGGCACTTAGGCTTATGGGCAAAAAGACTTAGGTGCATAGGAACTATGCTGGTGCATGGATACTTAGGCGCATCGGAACTATGCAGGCGTATGAGTACTATGCAGGCGCATGAGTACTTAGGCGCATGGGCAGTCTGGGCGCATGGGCACTATGCCAGTTCTAACTTACACTAATTTCAGTTCCCGATCATCATCCTAACATATCCTTAGCCTAAATCTAGCATACTAAGCACATAAAACAAGCATACCACCACATAATTCGGTCAAATATTCATAAACACACATACTCACATAAAATAGGGGAAACATATACGGTTTTAACATACTAGAATTTGCAAAAACAATAATTTACATGCATTTCAGCCCCAAAACAAGTTCAAAACAAAAAAACCGAGGATCTAGAACTCACCTACAGCAGCCTTCGAGTAAAACTCCTCCAAACGCGAGAGCACTTGGAGTTCAAACACCTAAACACACCAAAAACACACAACCGAACACAGAGGAACACATAAGACTCGGTCTACAAGCTGAAAACCCAGCTGAAACCGAACAAAACACACAAAATCTTACCTTCAAGCCGATTCTTCTTCTTCTTCTTCTCTAAAATCAATGGAAAAACTCTGTTCTTTTCTTCTGTCTGCAGTCGAGCAGTTGGTAAGCAGAGGTGTGGGCGGCCATGCACCTTTTAAACATAATAATAATAAAGTTTGCCTCTTGTACAACTTTAACCCCTTAACTTGGGTTATTTCACCTTTCTTTCTTTATACTTTCCTTTTCTTTTTCCCTTTTTTTGTAACTTTTCTGGTGTTACAAGTCCACCCCCTTATATAGGTTTCGTCCTCGAAACCTGTCACTCCTCGAATAGTTGAGGATAATGCTATATCATCTCTTCCTCCATCTCCCACGTAGAATCGGATCCCTTCCTGTGCCTACACTGTACCCGCACCAGTGGAACCACTTTATTCCGTAACCTCTTCTCTTTTCTGTCAATGATGACCACCGGTTGCTCCACATAATTGAGCCTTTCATCCACCTCAATATCCTCCAGTGGCACAATCATATCCTTGTCAGCTAAGCACTTTCTCAGATGAGATACATGGAATGTTGTATGAATCCCACTTAACTCATCGGGTAGCTCCAACCTATAGGCCACCTCTCCTACTCGAGCAATGATTCGGGAAGGTCCTATATACCTCGGGCTCAGCTTACCCCGCATTCTGAACCGAATGATCCCCTTCCAAGGTGAAACCTTTAACATAACTTTATCACCCACCTTGAATTCAATCGGTCTACGCCTCTTGTCAGCATGCTACTTTTGCCTATCTTTTTCCGCCTTCATAAAGGCCTTGATCTTCTCCAACTTTTCAGTCATAGCCTCGATCACTTCAACGCTCCCCAACTCCTTCTGTCCGATGTCACCCCAACATACGGGCGTTCTACACTTCCTACCGTATAACATCTCATATGGTGGCATGCCAATGCTGGCATGATAACTGTTGTTGTATGAGAACTCAGCTAACGGTAAGTGTTCGTCCCAACTTCCTTCGAAATCAATGACGCATGTTCAGACCATATCCTCAAGTGTCTGTATAGTTCTCTCTGACTGACCATCTGTCTGAGGATGATAAGCCATACTGATGTGCAACCTCGTCCCCATCACGTCATGAAATCTCTTCCAAAACTTAGATGTAAAACGAGTGTCACGGTCAGACACGATAGACATTGGTACACCATGACGCGTCACAATCTCTTTGATGAATAGATCCGCCAACCTCTCAGATGAATATGTCTCGCAGATTAGTAGAAAGTGAGCACTCTTCGTCAAACGGTCAACTATCACCCATAAAGCATTCGTACCCCCTTGCCGTACGTGGTAACTTCGTAATGAAGTCCATGGTGATGTGCTCCCATTTCCACTCGGGTATATCCAAAGGTTGGAACTTCCCGTATGGCTTTTGATGCTCAGCCTTCACTTGCAAGCAAGCAAGGCACTTACTCACATACTCCGCTACATCACGCTTCATACCCGGCCACCAGTAATCTTTCTTCATATCATGATACATCGTTGTAGCACCAAGATGAATGGAATATCGAGTCTTATGAGCTTTATCCATGATTTTCCCCCGTAGGTCTCCATAACGAGGGATCCACATCCGCCCGAAGCAGGTTCTAATTCCGAGAGTGTTCTCACCCAACTTCGAGACTAGACCTCTCATCCTTTCATAGTTAAGGCGCTCTTCTTTCAACGCCTCATCTTGGAACCCCTTGACCTGTGTCATCACATCGGAGGTCATCACCAACTAGTAAGCTTTCACCCGGATTGGTTCGGGTCTCACCTTTCGGCTATGGGCATCCGCCACTACGTTGGCCTTGCCCGGATGGTAGTGGATCTCAAAATCATAATCCTTGATCAACTCTAACCACCGCCTTTGCCTCATATTGAGATCCTTTTGTTCAAAGAAATACTTCAAGCTCTTGTGGTCAGTGAAGATAGTGCACTTCGTCCCGTACAAGTAGTGCCTCAAAATCTTCAATGCAAAGACCACAACTGCTAGCTCTAAGTCATGAGTAGGGTAATTACCCTCATGGATTTTCAACTATCAGTACGCATAGGCTATAACCCTTCCCCGTTGCATCAGCACGCAACCCAATCCTGAATAAGAAGCATCTGAATAGACCACCAAGTCTTGATTCCCTTCAAGTAACGTCAAGATAGGAGCTTGAGTCAATCTTGTCTTTAACTTCTCAAAAGCGTTCTCCTATCCATACAAACTTCACATCCTTGAGGGTCAGCTTGGTCAATGGTGAGGCTATCTTGGAAAAGTCTTGAATGAATCTCCTGTAATAGTCTGCTAAACCCAAGAAACTACGGATCTCGAATGGCGTCTTTGGAGTCTTCCATTGCTTCACCGCCTCCACCTTTGCCGGGTCTACCATGATCCCTTCAGAATTTACCACATGACCCAAAAACTGAACCTCGCGCAACTAGGAAGCACACTTGGAGAACTTAGCATACAACTTCTCTCTTCTAAGTGTCTCCAATACCTCACGAATTTGACCAGCATGCTCTTCTTCACTCTTCGAATAAATCAGGATATCATTGATAAACACAATCACTGATTTATCCAACATCGGCCGACACACCCGGATCATCAAATCCATAAAGGCAGCTGGCGTGTAAGTTAGACCAAAAGACATAACGAGAAACTCTTAGTGTCCATAACGTGTGCGAAAAGCTGTTTTAGGGATATCTTGCTCCTTCACCCTCAACTGATGGTAACCAGATCAGAGATCTATTCTCGAAAACCAACTAGCAACTTGGAACTGATCAAATAAGTCATCAATTCTGGGTAGTGGATATCGGTTCTTCACGATCAACTTGTTTAACTCACGGTAGTCGATGCACATCCTCATACTACCGTCCTTCTTCTTTACAAACAAGACTGGAGCACCCCAGGGAGAGATACTCGGTCGAATGAATCCTTTGTCCAACAACTCTTGAAACTGAACCATCAGTTCCTTCATCTCAGACGAAGCCAATCGATACGGTGTCTTAGCAACAGGTTAAGCACCAGGTATCAAGTCGATCTGGAACTCGATCTCGTGGTCCGGTGGCACACCTGGTAAATCTTCTGGGAACACGTCTGGAAAGTCACACACAACTGGTACGTCGGACAATTGTGGTACTAACGCATCCACAACCTTCACGTAAGCCAGGTAGGCACTACATCCACATTTCATGCACTTCTCTGCCACCACCATTGAAATCACCTTCAGAACCGTAGTAACTCGATCACCGTAGATCGTCACCGAACTCCCATCAGGCACAGTCAATCGGATCATCTTCTTGCGACACATAATATTTGCCTTATAGGCTGCTAACCAATCCATCCCTAGAACCACATCGAATCCGCCTAGGGGCAACACGAATAATTTAGCAGAGAACCTATGGCCTTCCAATTCTATGTCACAATTCTCTATCAGATCAGAAATCCTGGTAGACTTACCAATGGCAGTTTCTACATCGAAGGGCTCATCAATTTTTCTACTCCTAACAGGCAACTTAGCATAGAAGGCAGCAGAAATAAAACTCTTACTAGCACCAGAATCAAATAATACAGAGGCACAAGTTTGGTTTACTAGGAACATACATGACATGACATCGAGGTCCACCCTAGCCTCCTCCCGGGTCATCATGAATGCTCTGGCTTTTTCCTTCGGTCCCTCCTTCTCGACCCCTTTCTTCACCTAAGATATCCTTAGCCCAAATCTAGCATACTAAGCACATAAAACAAGCATACCACCACATAATTCGGTCAAATATTCACAAACACACATACTCACATAAAATAGTGGAAACATATACGGTTTTAACATACTGGAATTTGTAAAAACAATAATTTACATGCATTTCAGCCCCAAAACAAGTTCAAAATAGAAAAACCGAGGATCTAGAACTCACCTACAGTAGCCTTCGAGTAAAACTCCTCCAAACTCGAGAGCACTTGGAGTTCAAACACCTAAACACACCAAAAACACACAACCGAACACAGAGGAACACATAAGACTCGGTCTACAAGCTGAAAACCCAGCTGAAACCGAACAAAACACACAAAATCTTACCTTCAAGCCAATTCTTCTTCTTCTTCTTCTCTAAAATCAATGGAAAAACTCTGTTCTTTTCTTCTTTCTGCAGTCGAGTAGTTGGTAAGCAGAGGTGTGGGCGGCCATGCACCTTTTAAACATAATAATAATAAAGTTTGCCCCTTTTTTGTAACTTTTCGGGTGTTACACTTAATTTACAAGGACGATGATGATGATAAGTTTGTACGGGTGGTGGTGGGTGGAGGTTATGGGGGGTGTGGTTGTGTTAGGCGGTGGAGGTGGATGTGTTAGGTGTTGGTTGTGTTAGGTGGTGGTTGTGGTTGTGTCAGATGGTGGTTGTATTGATAAATTTGAAAATATATATAAATAACCCTAAAGATCTAAAATTTACATAAACAGTCCTTAAGGTATAAAATGTACCCTTACACTTAACAGGAAAAAAAAAGTCAACAAAGTTAGTGCCAGATGCCAAAACAGTTAAAAAATAAAACGTTATGGGTTGATATTTCCGAAATTTTTTTTTGGGCCAAAAGCATTACAATGGCCAAACCACAGGGGCCAAAATAGTAATTTAATCTTCTTCGAAAATAGTGTTATTTTCTAAACCAATGTTTGTTTTCTCTAATTTTAATGGCTTAAAGTCATTTTGATTTTGGGTGTATCAAGAAACTATTTTGATCTTGCTATAATTTAACTTATCAGCTGTTTATTATTTGCTAATTGGGTTGTTGCCCAACCGTAAAAGACTAAGGGGCTGTTTGGCAATGTCTGATTGAATAAGTGCTGAATAAATAAGAGGGTCTGAATCAGTAAGAGGTCTGAACCAGTAAGAGGTCTGAACCAATATGTGTGTTTGGTTGTAAAAAGGAAAATTAAAAACCACACACTTTATCTCCATCCTACCACCCCTTTATCTTCCCCACCTTCACCTTACAAATCCAAGAAAACCCTAACCATCACCCATCATCTCCACCCTACCCAACCGCCGGTGTTCACCACTACCACCACCACCCTTCTTCTTCACACAAAAAGCAACAATCCTCTTCGTCAGCTCCCCCTCCACCACCTTCATCGCTTGTGAGCACGACCAGTGCCCCCGTCGCAGATCCGTCGTCGCCGACCGGTATCAGATCGGTACCCCAACCGCCGTCGCCGACTAGTACTAGATGCGCCCTCGCCGTCGCCACCGCGAACCACCGACTCGGGTCAGACGCGGTTGAGATCCGCAATCGCGAACCACCACCGTGAACCACCGACTCCACGCCTAACTCGGGTCAGATGTGGGTTTAGATCTGACCGAATAAGGGGTTCGGTCGGACATATTCTCCGGTAAGATGTAAGCAGCCAAACAAGGCGAGTCAGGCATAGTCAAACGTGCACGTCTGACCGGGGGCAGTCAGACCCAACCAAACAGCCTCTAAGCTTAGTTACAGAAGACTTATGCTTTAAATTAACAGGGAGCATTTTATGATATAGTTTAAAAGTATTATAAGATTTTCTTAAAAAACATTTAATATTTATAACTAGTCAAGTCTATGTAAAAGTCATTTTAGTCAATTCTCTTTAATAGTTATCAAAAGTTTTATTTATTCATATAAACAATTATTAGCTAGTCAATTTCAATGTAGTAACCTAACTAACCCAATCTTTTATTAAAAAGTAATTTCTCTTTTTATAATCTAAACAACTCAACCTAACTAACTTTTAAATACACATTTACAACCCACCCCAACTCAACTTCTTATCAAATAAACATGATTTGTTTTATTATTCTAAATAAATATGAGTTAGTAGTTTGTTGACATGTGACATAGGAGAGGATCACAACATGAATTGTTTCAGCAACCAGGTTGTGATGGAATTTTTTATTTAATTATTTATTTTTTGAACGGCAACTTTTATTTTTGAGTGGCGGTCGCATCTCCGACAAGTCGGAGACTCATCACCCCTCTATGTCTGACCATTACGTTGTCTAAACCGGGCCAGCGGGTTCAAAGGAGGGGCTTGGCGTTTCTAGGGAAACCATGGAGCCTACTGTCACTTGACAATAGTTGTGCCGCTACACGAGCCGAAACCCGCTAACGTAACGCACTCCCGGGACTAAAACTCGAGTTGGCTCGGATTTGAACTCACGAAGTAAAACTTAAATCTTCATTGCCTTACCAACTCCACTAAGGGAGCTGGTAAGCATAGTCTTCATTAGCGGTCTAAGTCTCATCTCACAAATTTAAAAGGCTCACCCTGAATAAAATGTAATTTCTCTTGTATGAATAGCTACACTAATAAAGTTTCTAAATAAGTTTTATTAAATAATCACATTACTCAATGCAATAATATTGTTTTCTTTTTCATATTTTACCATGTTAGTTATTTATAAATGGTATTATAATTGTTATACTAGTCTCTTAACTTTTGTCATTATAGTTCATTTTAATTACTTTTAGAAATTATAAATGTTTTTCAACTCTTAGTATGACTACTATAAGTGACGGAGCTTGAATCGAACTATAGGAAACCGGGGGCGAACTTTATATATATAAAAGTGAAAATTTAAGCTATAGGTCCGAAAATGAACACTACAGATCGAAAAAAGAGGGGGGCAATGCCCCCCCCCCCCCCCCCAACCCCCGGCCTCACTAAGCTTCGCCAATGACTACTATATATTATTTTTATGATAATGAAAAATAATTACCAAACTTATATTAGTACCAGAGATTATATAAAAAGAGTATTTCAATTATCTAAATAAGAAGGTCAAAAAACATCATATAACAATAGTCGCTTTGATCAAACAAACAATTATTTATAACGTTCGAAAAACTAAACAGAAGTTACACCAATTCATCACTAAAAAGCTTCTACAAGCCACTAGCTTTTGCCACCAGTGGGCATACTAAGAAGCTTATGTTCTCATTTGAGAATGTAGGTGTTGCTTTAGGCGATAGTTGGATTTCCCCCGAAGATTTTGTGGTAAGTTGCCCTTGTTTTGGTCTAAAAATAAGTTTCTACTCTTTCTAGCTATCGGTACACACCTGATCGATGAATGTTTGCAGCTTTCGTGGGGTCCTTTACTTAAAGATGTGTCAAGAATTGATGAAGTTGGGTTGAACGAATCAAATAGGTCAGGCCAATATCTAATGATGTTATAATCTATTAAACCTTTAATGTAACGTGACAAACGTTTGATCTTTGTGTTTTTTATGCAGTGTGGCTCAAAAGATACAACAACTTGTAGACGGTCGATACGAAGCCGCAACCAATTCATGGTATGACCTGGAAGGAGTTATTCTTGAAAACAGTGATAATGTGGTACGTGAAGGTTTATATATGGCTATCGTTTATTGAGTAAATTACGGTTTTTGTCCATACGGTTTGATCAAAATTGCCATTTTCACCATTTTTTTTTTAAGAGACGTTGTAGATTTCAAATTAGCCATTCAATCCGGCTTACTAATTTCATTTAGGTTTTTAAAAAAATTTCAATTATTGTGTTCTAACCACAAGTTTTTAAGCATATTGAATAATTCTTTCTAAGAAGTATAGGGCTTTAGTGAAGACGGTATAACCCTTTTTACCGGCTAACACCATCGCCACCACAATTAACTAGATCATATAACCACTCTTACCTTCAATTTGCCTGAAAAACTAGGTACATCGGTGCTCTTTTTCAGCCCACAAAAACCCCCTCTAACAAACCATTGTCATTCCCAAAAGATTGTTTGCTTAATCAGACAAACCTTACTTATCGATTAAAACCATTTTCAGCTTCTGTAACCCTGACCAAGAATTTATCTTTTGTTTCAAATACATTACCGCTATGTTCAAGAAATTTCTGGCAAACACCACTGCCACCGCTATTAACAAGAATGTTCACCACCGTAACCTTCAATTTCCCCCTAAAACTTGGTACATATGCATCCCTCCGTAGCCTACAAAAACTCCCTCTAATAAACTCTTGTCATTTCAACAGATTGTTTGCTTAGATCAAGCAAACCGTAGTTATCAATTAAATCCATTAATTATGTTCTTTAATCCTAAATGTTACCACAATCTTCAAGAAGTTACTTCAAGATTTCAAGATCTCCACCTCTACGTATGAAAACCATACTCATGAACATCTCAAATTTAAGAACATATCCCATTTAATTTCAAACAATATTGATCGATGGGGATTTAGGACACCAATCATTTTTCTTTACCATGTCCACTCCAACGAGTATGGATTAAACTCTTTTTCATCTTCTGTAACCCCTAAAAACACCACTTCATCACGAGAGGATTCATAGCAGGCGTTTGGTTCGCGGAATTTGTTGGAATTGAAATTGAAATTGGAATTTGAATTGAAATTAGAATGAATTGTATTTGAAATTTAATATTTTCCATAAGATTTGGAATTCAAGGAAATTAGAATCTATAAAGGAAATTTAAATTCCAAATGCATTTTAATGACAAAACACTTATAACGGAATTGGAATTTATCACCCATTGCAAATCGTAACCACCCCCATGACCACTGATCACCGCCGCTACATACCACCGACCACTGCCGCCGTCGGCAATTGACCGCGACCACCAACCACGCCCAACGACCGCGTCCATTGCCGAAAACTGATCATACCCCACCGCCGCCACCAACCGATCACGTCCGACGCCGAGAACCGACAGTCGCCTTCAAGCGCGTCTAAAGCCAACGTGGTCTGGCGACGATGGTCGGTGGTCGCCAGCGGGTGCGGTCGAAGGTGGAGGTCGGCGACGACGGTCAGCGACAGTCGACCGTCGGGGGTGGCAACAGATAGAGATCTGTGGTAGTGGTCGGGTCGGCGGTAGGAGGGATGGCCGTCGGTGGTAGGAGGCGATGGCGGTCAGGGTCGGTAGGGGTGGGGGGGGGGTGGGGGGCGGCGGCTGTCAGGGGGAGGCGACGGACGGCGATCAGTGGTTGTGGTTGGCGGCGTCGGCAAAGGTCGTCGATAGTGTCGGTTGGTGGGGGACAGGGGTGGTAAGTGGCAGAGGCGGGGGGTCGGTGGAATTTGAAATCCTTCAAAGTTTGGAAGGATATTGAAATCCTTCGTTTGAAGGAATTTGAGGGAATTAATTCTAATTTCAATTTCTTTCGCAACTAAACACGTCAAGAATGGAATTCAAATTCTAATCCCAGTGAATTCCTACCAACCAAACACAATGGATAATAAAATTCAAATTTCAATTCCATTAAATTCTAATGAATTTTTGCGTACCAAACACCTCCAAAGAGTTTAGGAATTTCTTTGGGCAGTGAATTGTTTTGGTCTCGTGGTCTACCTATCTTTAGCACCTATTTGCGAACATTAAAGAAATGTTTAGTCAATCAATGGGCAGGGAAGACCAAACGAACAAGTCTAACAAAGAGTGCTAATTAGGCCAACAACGAGGGCAATGTCGGAAGGTTAAAACAATGGTCATAAAAATTGTGGGGATGAGGTATTTTTACAAGACAGATATAGGGAGTAAAGAGAATAGAGAGAGAAAGAGAGAGATTATGTTTTCAAAAACATTTTAGCTGTGAATGGGATTAGGTAATCTTCATTTTTGCCACCTCTATTATGTCCCATGTAATAGTTTTCATACAAAAGTTTCAAATCGTGACTTTACTCTTTGTAATTCGCAATCCATCTCAATTAACTTAAGCCGACTAATACCTTAAATAATTTCGTAAATTAGACTGGTATATTAGTCATTTTACTAATAGGGGGCTAAAATGTAATTTACTCAAACTGTTATTTTAATAAACTTAAAAATTAACCCATAAATATATACCCCCCCCCCCTCTATTTATTTTCTCTTCCACTTCACTCTTTCCAAAAAAAACCCTAGATCAAACCATAAAACAGTCGTAGCCCACCAACCACCACCACACGACCAAATAGCCACCACCACCACACCCCTTCCATAAAGCCCTGACCACCGGTAACCATCAATTGTCGCCTTTACAACCCTGGATCGAAGTCGGCATCCCTTGGAAGCACCTTTTTTTATTAATGAAGGTGATGTGGCCTTGATAAGGCAACGACAATAGGTGAGCTAGTGCGATGAAGGTGGCGATGAGTGCCTTGATGGTGCAAAATAAGCCGTGGCGACCGATGGTGATGGTTGGGCTAGGTCAGGGTTGATTGGGGGGCCGGGGGGAAGGTGCTATGGTTTCTAGTTACTGATGTGAAAATATGGCAATGGTTCCTAGTTTCTAGTGTGGTGTGGCGATGGTTAAAGGGATGAGAAGGTGTGGGGGTAGCGGTCATGTTGTGGTGATAGTAATGGTCGTAATGTTAAGGGTGCTGGTGTTATGAGTGGTGGTGGTGGTGTTGTGGTAGTGGTTATGTTGTGGTGATAACGTGGTGGTGGTGGTGATGGGGGTGTCTTAGTGATGGTGGCCGGAGAGGAAGGTTGTGGTGGGGGTGATTAGGTGGATATAGTGGTTTCTTTGTGTGTTGGGTTAAATTTTTACAAGAAGTAGTTCATCTTAAATAATAAAAAATTTTAAACAATTTACATTATCAGCCTTTATTAGTAAAATGACCAAAATACCATTGTAATTAATAGAATTAATTAACGGTATTAGTGAATTGATGTTAACTGGAACAAATTGCAAACCATGAAAAGTAAAATTACGATTTTAAAACCTTTGGATGAAAACGATTATTTGAGCAAAAGTACATGGAACAAAAGTTAAGTTTACTTTGAAAAATTACTCATTTATAGTTTTTTTTTCCAAAGATTTGTACATTGTGTTCAGAAGCTTGTAACTAAATCAAAATGACTAACATACCCTTAATTCTAACAAAAATAAAAAAAAGTTTAACAAAGTTAAGGAAGTTTACTAAAATGGTAAAAATTGAAAACCACGATGGCTCTCATGGGAAAAAATAGGAAAATAAAAATAAAAAGAAATGAATGTAGCAATTCTAGCAAAACCACAGTGATAAAAACAAAATTTTACTTTTGTTATTTAAACATAAAGGCTTACTGACAAATGGCGCATATTTTAGGATTTTTACAACTTCATGTTGGATGATGATGGGAATAGTCCGGCTGTATCAAAAACAAAATCATCAAGACACGTTGGAAACTATGCGATGATCTCACAAGCTAACGGTCCGGACCTTAGTTCCGTTATGAATGGTCCGATTAGAGAGAAGCTCAAGATAATTCCAACGAACGTTACGTATGCTCTTAAATCCACAAAAATAAGCGTTTTTTGCCATAGTTTGCTACTTTATGTATATTATTAACCATCATTGTTGTACATGTTACGGATGGGGAGGGCAAAGTGGCACTGTGTTCTCTGCTATGGAAGGAGACTTCATGAAACCGAGAATTAGAGAGGTAAATTTTCGAATGTTTGACGTCTATTTCCACCGTAATGAAAACACATAAAAATTCAATGCTACCCCTATATATTTGATATATCCTTATAAACTGATTTAGTTTGACATGTATACCGACTTATATAACATGATTCGGGTAATGTAATATATTTATAAGGTCGTATAATATAGTATGTGGTATGCATATAGTTTTATATGCCGGTAAACTAGTGCGAGTGACTAACCTAATAGGATGAATTAAGTAGGGGAAAAAAAAGAAGAGCAGCATGAGTCAGGCGAGTTGTATTATAAGAAACTAAACGAAAAAAGTATAATTCGATTTTCAAATGTATTAAAATCTCCTACCACAAATCCACTTTAAGAAACCTAAAACAAGAACAAGGTGTTCAAAAGTACAACTTTTGTAACATGAGTCACACGAGTTGTAATAGTGATCGAAAGAACAAAGTGTTAACGTTTATAATTATCAACACCGAGCATTAACCGACTCAAGTGGTGCTAGCTAAGCAAATTGAAATTTTATGTACGATATGATAGAAGCTGGTATGCAAGTGTAAAATCTTTTCAATGAAAATTTATTACTTTTAAAAGAATAGTAACATTTCATTAATGGTTTTTCATTTTTAGTGATATTCTTTTTCTTCCTTTTTTCTAAAGCAAAAAGTTTGAAGAGCTTTTCCACACGTTACGGTTTTTAACAGAGAGACATATGAACGAGATTTATCTAAAGATAACATATACGTATTTTCCTACCCAAATAAAATCCAAAATTTACCAAATTATATATAGTTTTGTATTAAAGGTATGGTATATCTTTTTGACCAAAATCTTCACATTTCCAAGCATTTCGTGTTTAAGAGGTGAGGGGTGTCATGACCTCTCAAATATTTTATAAAAAGTTTGAAAAAAAGCACTTCTTATATCTTTTATGTATATATGTGTTTATCTAAAAACGCTCAACCTCTTAATAATTCATACCTAATGTATAAAACTATATGTATTTTATATAATAGAACATTGTTATTATAACAGTAAAACATATCAAATTGTGAAATGGGATTATGGGAATAAAAAATAAAATATTCAAACTATGCAATGATTCTACTATACACGTAACATATTGTAAGGTCTTCGTTCACCATAATAACATTTATTTATGTTTGATATATGTTGTATCAAATATCATTATTTTTCTAAATAATATTAATCATCATTCATCATTTTGAATTTTATATTGTTCGTATATATTGTTTCAATAATGGTAGGAAGGAGGGGTAGATAGAGAGTGGGAGGGGAAGTAGTATGTGATGTTAATGATGGTAGGATGGAGGGAGGGAGAGATAGAAAGATGATAGAAGATAAGGAGAAATGAGATATTCATGGGGAGGAAGAGGAAATGCAAAATGGTCAAAATACTAGTGTCTTAAGATCCCAATTTAATATACCGTAACAAGTTTTAGAAATATAGACAATCCTTATCTTAAACTTACAGGATCAAATTAGTACTTTTATATAAACTATCAAGACCATTCATGTAATTTACTTAGTTGTAGTTAGCTTTATAATCATTATTTATCGTTTAATCAATTTAAAGAATCATAAATAGACATAGATGCAGTATTCCTATCACTATAAATTGGGTACTTTTTAAATGCATATCTAAATACTTACCCTTACAAATTTTAGAAAAATCTTACATTTTAACAAACAAAAAGGTTATTCTTGTTCAATACTAACACCATGCGTAACGCAGATCGTCATTTGCGCAATAAAGAATGTAAAGGCCAGTGGTCTTTAACACATCCTAATTAAGTTTGTCACACTTGAGGCCCTCACCTATATTTTTTTCAGGTTGATGAGCTCTTGTTGAAGGGGGTAAATGTGACTGTATACAACGGGCAGGTACGAAAGTCTTGCCAAGTAATCAGAAAACATCACCTTAATATATGTAATGAATAGATATTTTGTAACCCTTTGTGACAGGTCGATCTAATATGTGCAACCATGGGAACAAAACCATGGATTAATAAACTTAAGTAATAATATATTTATCTTCTCATGTTGTTTAATTGATGTAAAGCTACAATGTCGGTATGTTTAATGTTCAGGTGGGATGGGTTATCGACATACTTGAACTTAGTACGCACTCCACTATATTGTGGCAAAGATGAGGGGGCCACCAAAGGATTCTTCAGATCATATAAGAATTTTGCTTTCTACTGGATTCTTGGAGCCGGTCATTTTGTAAGTATTTTATTTTGTTTTTTTCTTTCTAGGTTTTGTACGATTTCACTGGTAGTAAAATAGTAAAACAATTATTGTTAAATATCCAGATAGTTGTTAACTTCTCCTTGTGCTAAAAGAGATCCACACAAATGTTAGTGATTTCATATTTACAAAATGTTTCAACAACTGTACATGTTTTCGTTGTTTTAGGTTCCGGTGGACCAACCTTGTGTTTCCCTAAAAATGGTGGGAAGCATCGTGAATTCGCCAAATGTGTGACCATTCATCATCTACGACAAAAAAGTCTTGGGGCCGAGTGCATTTTTCTTGTTCCCTTATTATTTTGTTCTCAATATTTGTTTAAAATAAATTAGTATTACCGTAGATGATTTTGCATTTCTTTTGTTATTATTAAGGCTGGTTTATTATATCAATCTTCTTGTATTGATACTAAGGTTGGTTAATTATATCAGTTCAAATATAAAGGGAAAGAATAGCCATACGAAGAAGTGCTATTTCTCTAGAATACAACAAAACTAGAACTAAGCACATGGAAAGAAAGTCCTTGTACTAAAATATGAACACAGTTTTATATTCTACTTATTTGAAATTACATTTTTAGTCGTAATTATTTACTTGTTCGTAACATTGTCTTCCTTTTCAGATGTAAAAATTAATGTTAAGTTTTAATGAAATGACTATAATACTACTAATAAATAACTGAAAAACACCAAATAAACTATAATTCATATTCTTCACCATCGATAGCAATGCCATCTTTATTCATCAGAATTGACCCCATTTCGCCACCACACTTCGCATTCTTTGTGTGCTTCAAATCCCACCAATGCACAACCCCTTAAATGGCATCATCTTCTAAGTTCAACCCATTACAAACCAAATTGAATAAACCATGCAATTTACCAAACAAACACTAACCTAAATTATGTAACACCGAAATTTCCAAGGAATCAAAGAAGAAGAAAGTTCTCGTGTGGAAGGGAAGTTCTCGCTCGTAAGAAGAGTTCTCGCGTGAGAACTCAGGTGATATGTTTGGGGATATTATAAATAGATGAAAGCACATGTTTGCCCCCATTCTTGCGCGGAAACTGTTGCTGTTAGAGAGAGAGAGAGACACGAAGTAGAGAGAGAAAGTGTGGATTTGAGGTATTTAAGGTATGTAACTCGTATAATTATTCATTTTATGTATCAAGGAAGGATTATTGACGAATATAATACATGAATGTGTAGTTTCCGTTTGAAAAGCTCCCAGGAAAGTCGGTTTTGTGTTAGATCTTCAAGAGATGAGTCTCTAGCCCCCCTTTTTATGCAAGTTTTTACGTTTTGGGGATATTATGCATACTAATCTACTTGCTTATGCTCGTGATGATGTTGTTTATGGTGATAAGTATGTTATTTCAACCTTAGACATGATAAGTTGGGTTTAGGCGGGAAACCGGTAAGTTTTTGCGTGAATTAGATAACTTGTGTTGCAAGGGATTTCAAATCTGATAAGTTCTTGCGCAAAATGTAGGTTCTCGTGCGATGAGCAAGTTTTCGCACGGTTGGAGTAACTTGTTGTGCAAGGGTTTGACTTTCGGGAGGTTCTCGTGCAAGGATGTGTTATCGTGTGGGCTTAGTTCTCGCGCGACTTGTTGTATTATGTGTTGTCTTGTCATGTTTTAGTCGTTTTCAAAATGATAAAGTTTTACGATAAAATCTTTGATTGGTGTGATATATACTATTATAAGTAAAGTATTATGCAATGAAAGAGAAAGATAACGATAATAAAAAATGAAATGTAACAAATAATGAAAGTCTTGCAAGCAATGTAAGGAGGTTCACAACTCATTGAGGTGTATGCGGTTTAGCTAACCCATGAGGATACACATAGGGTTCTAATCCTTGAGAATGACCATGTATGAATAGAGGTTTATGACTCATTGAGGGGTCGTTAGCTCAACTGTGGGAGGCTGTATGGCCCATGAGGATTCTCACCAGAGTTTGATCCTTGTGATCGACTGCGAACGAAAATGAAGTCTTTGTCGCGAAGCCTGGAGATTATGATCAGTCTCATAACTTATGTTAAGGGCCGAGCATATGACACTGATTCATTAAAGTGAAAGATAATGAATGAATGAATGAAACGATGACGAAAGATAATGAAATAAACAATTGCGATGTATGTATTGATGTGTGCTCATGTACAAAGTGGCAATAGCCTTAATGAAAGTAAAGTATTTTATTATTAAACAAGAACTCACTCAGCATCACTGACTTTCTATGCATAATAGTTGGCAGGTAGTTGATGCTACTGAGTAGGTGCAGACATGGACACAAAAGCTACTAGAACAAATCAAGTCCGACATCTATACTTTTAGGGAATGATGTTCAATTTGATACAATTTTGATATATAACAGAAATGACATTATGTTACAACAATTATAATTTAAATGAAAATTTGTGTTTTAGCTGCAAACGTTATGTTGTTAATATTTTATGATATGAATTACCAGTTGTGAGGCTTCCCGGGAACGGGGCCTTACAAATTGCGTACGAAGTTTTAACCGATTGGGAGCAATAACAATAGTGAATGAGGTCAAAACAGATTACAAAGCGAAGGGGATGAAAGAAATGGAGCAAAGAGTCAACGAGAAGCCATTCGTTTGAAAGTCATCAAATCAAAATTGGCATTCCTAAACTTATAACGAGAAACTTTGCTTAATTGCCAGAATCAAAAGTAACCGAACCTAGACATGGAGATTTTTAATAAACCACATGACAAATTTTTATGTTTTTATTTTTATGTTGTTTTTATTTTTAGGTTGTAACTTTTTAAATTTTTGAAATCCTTTTTTAAGAATTTTTTTGGTATGGTATGACATGAGTGTCACAATTAAATGTTATGGTATGGTATAGTGTAGCATGATTTGACATAAAACTTGTGATTGCTAGGTTGATTTAAAAATATTAAAAATTTGTATCATTAATATTAGAATTGATAGTGTAGAATTTTTGACTCATTGTTAAAAATAATTGCAACGTAAATATACTTAGATGCTAAATCTTTATTGTCACTCATCTAACAAAAAATATTGCACAACCATGAAATCTAAAATTTAAGTCTAAATTAGACTGAGACAATATAGTAGGTTATCACTACATCTTATTCAAGTTGTTAGTTAATAAGGTTCGCTAGAAGGGTAAGGATTCTGACCCCTTTTACTTGTAGTATCGATATCATTATGGTTTGAACCATTTGGCCCTCGGACATTTGTCACGTCCTATTGAAATTCTAAATCTGACATTGTTATGCATGCGATATATATATTATTTGAATCGTAGTGGTGACTGGTAAAATTGTTTAACTAGAATTTCATTTAGACATTTTGATTGTGACAATATATGTAATTTGTTTCAAATCAAATTCCTGAGCAAGCCTCTGGTAGCTTAATTCTACCGTTGCGTCATTGGGGGATCAATGGCACCATACTTTTCGTGACAGTGTGACTAGTTCACGATGTCTCCATATTACTTTCTAGGTAGACGTATGGATTGATCCTAGTATCTGTTTTTTTTCTTGTGAGTGATGATGTGTGCCCACATGTAACTGACATTTGGTACAATAGATTGACGGGTATCTGTAGATTGTGTTGTTTATTTTTGTTCTCAATGGATGTGTCCTAATCGTACTATATTCATTGATTATTTGCCTTGTATACATACATTAATTATCCGTATTGTTTATTGTTCGGACCTTCGTTATGCTACACACATATATCAGTTACATTGTTTTTGCTACCTTTTCTCAACTCTATTGTCGTTATCTTTTACCAATATTATTGAGATCATCACATTTACTATTGCTCTTTCTATTACTGAACAATTTTTGCTCAACCGTGTTTCTTTTTGTTTTTTTTTATGATTCATGGCAGGTACACAATGGGATCATCAGGATGTGTGAAAAGAGCTAGAGAATTTCGAGAACTTAAATTCATGATTATGATGAATTAGTTAATTAGGTCATTGAATTTTATTTGTAAATTAAAATATTTATAGAATTATATTTTGTTCTGATTTCTGTAATGATGACATGACAGCCCTAATCGTATTAAGGTGGTATAGTTATGATTATGATTATAAACACATTATGATCTGTTATGATAAAAAGGTTGATGATGTTATGAAATAATATTAAATGCCAAGTTCTGTTTTTAAGGTAATGACTAAACTCACTCAGCAACTTAACATTTAGTATGCCTATCATGTTGGCCATATTTGTAACCAGGAAATGAAAGCTTAGCATGAGAATAATAGCTACCCAGCAAATTATAGACTAGCATCCAAGTCACAATAATTTTGATAGGTAATGTTTTGTTATGTCATAATTGAGACAATTGAATATGTAATGTTTTTTTAGGTCCTACTGCAATGAGTTATAAATAACTGGAATTTAAAAACTTTGTTTCTAATACATAAATCCAACTGTAAGGTTTTTCAAAAACTGAGCGTTACGTCCACTTTATTAACTCAAGTTTAACACAATATAAAAATTGTTTACTTCAACTACCATTTGTGTGTTTAATATTAATTTTTTAATACATAGACATATCATTGATAAAAGATATTATAAAAGTTGAAAAGTAATACAAACCTTAAGAGATGAATTTAAACCTTTTCAAAAAAGAGATGTAAAAATCTAAATCTATGAACTTTATTAACATGTTTAATGCCATGTTAGACATAGTTACTCTTAATATTAATATATTGATTTAACAATTGTTCAATCGAAACTTTAGAATCATATTTTGGTATTTACAACATGAAATAATTTTGCTACTAAAAACTAAAAAGCGGCTGACTTACTTTTTTAAAGGTAAAACTCCATATTTGGTTTCGGAAGATATTAAGACTTGGGAGTTTTTTTCTAAGAAAATAAATCTTCCGAGACTTAATTGCTTTCGGAAGATATTTGTCCTTCAAATAAGTATTTAGAAGCATATTTAAGCTTTGGAAGATATTCTCAAAATTTCTTCCGAAGGTAAATTTCTTATAAGTAGTTATTTGATTTGAAGACATAAATTTCTTCCGAAGGCAACTTGAAGTCTTCTGAAAGAAAATATGTTTTGAAAAATTTTCAAAAATCTAAGGAATATCATTTAAAAGATTTTCTTCCAAAGTAAAATGGGCTTATGAAGGTGATAAAATAGATAACTTAGGACACAAGTTTTAGAAATAAAGTTGATTTAAGTTTTAAGAAAATATACTCAAAGTTAATCATCCCAGTAGCTGATACAAGATATTTGAATCTCTATTTATCAAAAGCTTTAGTGAACAGATCAGCATATTGTTCATTTGTGTTAACTTTGACTAATTTGATTAATCCCTTCTCAAAGTTATCTCTAATCAAATGATACCTGATGTTGATATGTTTGGTCCTTGAGTGCTGCACAGGATTCTCTGTAATAGAGATAACACTGTTGTCTTTGTGGATGGGAGTCTCTTTGAAGTTAAATCCATAGCCCAGCATCTGATTCTGAATCCAAAGCACTTAAGCACAGCAGCTTGCAGCAGCAATGTATTCAGCTTCAGCAGTTGATGCAGACACACAGGATTGTTTCTTGCATTGCCATGAGATAATCCTTCCACCAAGGAATTGACATCCCCCAGATGTAGACTTTGCAGTCATGTTGCAACCACCATAGTCACTATCTGTATAAGCATACAAATTGAAGTCAGAACTCTTTAGATACCAAAGGCCAAGCTTAGGAGCACCTTTGAGATATCTAAGAATCCTCTTGATAGCAACCAGGTGTGACATCTTAGGGTTGGCTTGATATCTTTCACAGATGCATGTGGCAAACATGATATTAGGCCTACTGGCTGTGAGGTACATAAGAGACCCAATCATAGCCCTGTAAAGATGTTCATCCACATACGCCCCCTTAAGATCAGGTCAAAGGGAGTGGTTTCTGGCTATGGGTGTCTTAGCAACCTTACATTTAGTCATGTTGAATCTTGTAAGTATGCCTTGTACATACTTTGACTGACTTATGAAGATGCCATTGTCAATTTGCTTCACTTGAATTCCCAGAAAGAAATTGAGTTCCCCTATAGCACTCATTTCAAACCTATTCTTCATCAGCCTCTCAAAGTCTTTGCAGAGCTTTGGATTAGTTGACCCGAAGATAATGTCATTCACATATACTTGAACCAGCATTAAGTCATTCCCTATTCCTTTGATGAAGAGAGTTCCATCTATAGTACCCTTCTTGTAACCATATTGACAGAGATACTGAGATAGTGTCTCATACCACTTTCTTGGAGCTTGGTGCAGTTCATAAAGAGCTTTATCAAGCTTGCAGACATAATTAGGATGATTGTTTGACATACACCTCTTCATCGATCACCCTATACAGAAAAGCACACTTGACACAAAGTTGGTAGACCTTGAAATCATTGGATGCAGCAAAAGCCATGAATATTCTTACAGCTTCAAGTCTTGCCACAGGAGAAAAAACATCTATGTAGTTAATTCCCTCCTCTTGTGTGTACCCTTGAACAACTAGTCTTGCCTTGTTCTTGATGACAAGTCCTCTATCATCCTTCTTGTTTCTAAAAACCCACTTGGTTCCTATGGTAGTCTTCCCATAAGGAAGAGGACATAGGTTCCAAACCTTCTTTCTTTTGAATTGAAGCAGCTCCTCTTGCATTGCTTCAACCCAGCTTCCATCCTTCAAAGCCTCATCAACTTTCTTTGGCTCTACTTGGGACAAGAAGCAAGAGTATAGACATACATTTTTGTCATGGGTTTATCCTCTTATTCTCACCCCTACATCAACATTTCCAATGTTGTTTGTGGTGGGGTGTGACTTGTGGATCCTGAGTTGAGGGATCACAGCAAGTTGATTTGAAAGATCTAAATTAGAGAAATTCAGATCTGGCAATAGAGTGTCACCCACCACATCAGCACACTTATCAAGTGAGACTTGATCCAATGAGTTTGTTACATCATTTATGTTGTCTTCTATGGAGTGGTTATCAGCATCAAGAAATTCTTGATCACTATCACCACCTCCATTTCCTCCTATATTTGAAGCTCCTTCACCTGAGTTTTGAACATTTGAGCTGGAATTTGAAGGAATCTCAGATGTATCAGCTGAGTTTGTCATGTTTGTGCTGATAGGATCTTCATTTGCAGGGTTAGTCACCACTGGAGCTGAAGTAGTATCCTTGCTTGGTCTTCTCAGCTCAAATCTTGGGTCAGGATCTCCTGTTGATATGTTACCTGTAGATCCTGAAACATTCTCACAAGATTTGTTAAAACAGTTGGTAACTAAATCAAGACAAATAGCCAATCTGGACAGAACCTTACACACTGGGAGTGTGCTCATTGAAGGTCACATTGGCTGACTCCTCAACTACTCTAGTTCTGAGAATGTATACTCTAGAAGCCTTGGCTTGGAAGGAGTATCCAATAAAGTGTCCATCATCTGATTTCTCAGCAAACTTGGCTACCTGATATTTGGTATTCAAGATGGTGCAGGGACATCCAAATGACCTGAGGAAACCAATGAATGGTTTCCTTTTGTGCCATAGCTCATAAGGAGTTTTGACCTTGTGATCAGATTGATTCTTAATTTTTAGAATGAAGTTCTTCAAGATCTCAGGAGTCTCATCCTTAGTTCTAAGGAAAAAGACCCAAGTGAATCTTGTGAAATCATCTGTGATCACTAAACAATATGAGGTCCTTCCTAAACTCATTACACTGGTGGGGCCAAAGAGATCCATGTGTAATAAGTGTAGGGGAGCATTGATGGAGTTCCTTTCCTTTGGCTTGTGAGACACTTTGTGTTGCTTCCCTTTCAGGCATGCAACACAGTGGTCATCACTTGTAAACTCTTTCTTTAGAATTCTAGTTACCAAATCATTCTTAATCAATTTATTCATGTTCTTAAAGTTTACATGGCATATTCTTTTATGCCAGAGGAAAGACTCATCCCTATTTGCTTTAGATAGAAAGCAAGAAACTTCTCCTGAGGGAGATGTTTCCTGCAAGTCTATCTTGTACATGTTCCCTTTCCTAGGGGCTCTGAGCAGGATATGCTCTTAAGGAATGATCACCCCGGGCTTGAGAACAATGCACTCATGCTTAGTAAAAAGCATGTTATGTCTCTGATCACAAAATTAGGATACACTCAGTAGATTGTACCCAAGCTCCTTAACAAAATTTACATTTTCAATGGTGAGCTTACCATTTGTGACCATGCCCCTTCGTGTGATGTAACCACCAGCATCTCCTCCAAAAGCAACAGGTCCTCCATCAATTTTCTCAAAGTTTTGAAGCAGAGAACCATTGCCATTCATGTGCCTGGAACAGCCATTATCAATGATCCATACATTTCCCTTGGTCTTTAACTATTCCTGCACAAAAAAAGTGGTTAGTTACACTTAGAAACCCAAGCCTTCTTGGTCTTGGGCTTTTCAAAGTAATCTGAAGACAATGTAACAGTAACTGATCCTATATTCAAGCTTTGAGGATCATTAGTTGCTCTTGATGAAGTACTTTCAGTCACCAGGTCTTTCTTCATCTTCCACACCATCTTTGGAAGATTGGACTTGACCTTCAACACCTCGGAAGTTTTAACAACTTTTGAAGTTTTGGAGACTTGACCTTTGGAAGATCTTGCTTTCACTGCAGCAGGCTTCAGTACTTCGGAAACATTCCTTTCTTCTGAGACAAATATTTTCTTCCGAAGGCAAGTTTTCACTTGTGTTCTTTTTCCCTTTGGGGCTTCCAAAGGAAACAGATTTTCCTTTCGAAGCCAGCTTTTCCTTCTTTTTCTCAGAAGTTTTCTCTTTGATCATGTGGATAGTTCTTTTAGGATTGTAGATGCGATTCTTAGCCAGATGAGAAGTACTACCACACATGATGCAGTTCATTTGCTTCCTTCTGAGAGTTTTCTTCTGAGAGGAAGACTAAACTTGATCACTTTCCATCTCCATCTTCATCTTCACAGATGATGCAACAAGCTTCTTAGGGAGAGGCTTGCTCTTGGAGCTGGATGGTTCAGGCTGTGTAGCAGTGGTACACAGCTGATCAACCTTCTTCTCTTTCCTGAGATGATTTGGAACTGAACTAGAACTCCTGGTACTAGAGTTCATAGTTTAGTCTTCAGCCTTCACCACTTCAAATCCTGCAGAGATAAACACTTATTTCTTCTTAGAGTTGAAAGTGGCCTTGATTTTTTTATCCTTCTTTGCCTTTATCTTGGCTCTCCTGATCAAGTTCTTCCTTTGAGACTTGGTCATCCTAGCTTCTTCATCTCTCTCCTCAAGAGAATAGTGACCCTTTTTAGGATTTCTTCACTCTTCTCAGACACATCCTTCACTATCTCCTTCTTATCCTCTTCAGCAATAAGGTCTATGAGAGGAAGCTCATCTTCACAAGTTTCACACCTTGGAGATATTACAGATAAAAGAGTGTGTGGAGGACCTATCTTAGTAGATCCCAGTCCCTTCTTATTTTGATAACAAACTTATGGATGCAGAGATGAGGATATCATGTTCTTGAAGGTCTCTTCTTCAAAAACAATTTTTTCTGCCCGGGCTTTGCTGATCACAAGCTCAGCCTGGCATTCATTTAACTTAGTGATGAGATCTTTAATCTGAGTCCTGTAGTTGGTGTGTTCATGCTTTAG
The DNA here is from genome assembly GCA_025506505.1 of Flaveria sonorensis. Lineage (NCBI taxonomy): Eukaryota > Viridiplantae > Streptophyta > Magnoliopsida > Asterales > Asteraceae > Flaveria > Flaveria sonorensis. The sequence continues at coordinate 18,585,939 of CM046440.1, read as the reverse complement.
AGTTAAATTGGTTTTCTCTAAATCTTCTATTTTTAGTTTGTAATCATTTTCAACTCTTTTGAAATTAGCTTTTAAGATATTTAAGGACTCAAGATCAGATCTTATCTCTAAGTTATAGGACATATACTTATTGACTTTAGCAATACATTCAGCCGTACAGAGATGTTCCAATACCTTGGCTTCATGTAAGGCCCCGTTCCCGGAAACCCCACAGTTGGTCAATCATAACCTCATTTATATCAAAACACATTAAGATTTATTAAGTAAATAAAATATTGCAGTGGAATAATTCATCAAAAACCATTTCATGCTTTAATAAATACATTTGCCAAGTAATACATCATCATTTAAAATATACAAAATGTCACTTAGTTGTATTACAAAACAATATCATTATTATTGCATGAGATGGATGTCGGTCTTTGCCCGCCAAGTAGCTTCACCCTCATGCCATCCTCAGCAACAAGCTACCTGCCAACTGAAAATGCATAAAAAGTCAGGGTTGCTGAGTGAGTTCTAGTTTTATAATATAAAATACTTTACCTTTAGTAAAAACCTTTCCTTTATTTTCGTTCGTGATCACACAACATACATACATCTTGATAACATCATTATTATCTTTCAAAATTCTTTTCATACATTTCGTACGTTTCAAACTTTCATTATTATCTTTCACTTTCATCTAGACCAATGTCATATGCTACACCCCAAACATTGTGCACGAAGCTAGTACTAGGCCGAAGTCTATAAATAGACCCCTAACATTGTGCACGAAGCTGACTCCAGTACCGGGGCAAGCGACAAGGGTTCCGTTTCGTACTTATTGGTCAATCACAAAGATTGACCCCTATGTGCATCCTCATGGGTTAGTTAAACCGCACACAGTTGAGCTAACAACCCCTCAATGAGTTGTGAACCTCCTTTCAGTAGCTTGCAAGACTTTACATTCTTTCATTATGTTCTACTTCGTTAACGATGTCTTTCACTTTCATTATATAATACTTTATGTACAAGAGCATTAACACATCACGTAAAGTCACGTAATAATACGTAATAAGGAACATCAATAACAGGCCACAACATGCATAACATGAACAAACATAACCCATCAAAACAATCCAGAGCTTAATCATTAATTTCCATTTTTCCCAAAATTTCAGAAAAATTCTAAGGCAACTTAGGCGCATGAGCACTATGTGGGCACCTGGGCACTATGCAGGCACACGGACAGTTGGGCGCATGGAACACTTGGGCGCATGGGCAAACACTTAGGCGCATGGGTACTATGCAGGCGCATGAGTACTATGCAGGTGCATGGGTACTTGGACGCATGGGAAAACTTAGGCGCATGAGCAAACACTTAAGCATATGGGCAAAAAAACTTAGGCGCATGGGAACTATGCAGGCGCACGAGTACTATGCAGGCGCATGGGTACTTGGGCACATGGGAAACTAAGGAGCATGGGAAGTTTGGGTGCATGGGTAGTTTTGGTGCATGGGTACTATGCCAGTTCTAACTTATGCTAATTTAGTTCCCGATCATCATCCTAACATATTCCTAGCCCAAATCTAGCATACTAAGCTCATAAAACAAGCATACAACCACATAATTCAATCAAACATTCACAAATACGCACACCCACTAAAAACAGAGGTAACACATACGGTTTTAACATACTGGAAGTTGCAAAATAATACTTTACATGCATTTCAGCCCCAAAACAAGTTTAAAACAGAAAAACTAGGGATCTAGAACTCACCTACAACAGCCTTCGAGTAAAACTCCTCCAAACTCGAGAGCACTTGGAGTTCAAACACCTAAACACACCAAAAATACCCAACCGAACACAGAGGAACACATAAGACTCGGTCCACAAGCTGAAAATTCAGCTGAAACCGAACAATACACACAAAAACTTACCTTCTAAACGATCTTCTTCTTCTTCTCTCTAAAAACAGATGAAAGCTCTCTGTTCTTTTACTTTTGCAGCCGAAGCAGTTGGTGAGTAGGAAGAGTGGGCAGCCATGCCCACCTTTTAAACATAATAATAATAAAGTTTGCCTCTTGCACAACTTTAACCCCTCAACTTAGGTTATTTCACCTTTCTTTCTTTATACTTCTCTTTTCTTTTCTTCTTCTTTTTTTTTAAAAAAATATCCGGGTGTTACAAGTCCACCCCCTTATATAGGTTTCGTCCCCGAAACCTGTCACTCCTCAAACAGTTATGGATAATTCTGTCTTATCTCTTCCTCGATCTCCCAAGTAGACTTAGATCCCTTCCTCTGCCTCCACTGTACTCGCACCAGTGGAACCACTTTTTCCGTAATCTCTTCTCTTTTCGGTCAATGATTGCTACTAGTTGCTCTACGTAATTGAGTCATTCATCCACTTCAATGTCCTCCAGTGGTACAATCATATCTTCATCAGTTAGGCATTTTCTCAGATAAGATACATAGAATGTTGGATGAATCCCACTTAACTCATCGGGTAGCTCCAACCTGTAGGCCACCTCTCCTACTCGAGCAATGATTTGGAAAGGTCCTATATACCTTGGGCTCAGCTAACCCCGCTTTCTGAACCGAATGATCCCCTTCCAAGGTGAAACCTTCAGTATAACTTTAACACCCACCTTGAATTCAATCGGTCTACGCCTCTTGTTAGCATATGACTTTTGCCTATCTTTTGCTGCCTTCATAAAGGCCTTGATCTTCTCCAATTTTTCAGTCGTAGCCTCGATCACTTCAACGCTCCCAAACTCCTTCTGTCCGATGTTACCCCAACATACGGGCGTTCTACACTTCCTACCATATAGCATCTCATATGGTGGCATACCAATGCTGGCATGATAACTGTTGTTGTATGAGAATTCAGCTAACTGTAAGTGTTCATCCCAACTTCCTCCAAAATCGATCAGGCATGCCCGTAGCATATCTTCCAGTGTCTAAATCATCCTCTTCGACTGACCATCTGTCTGAGGATGGTACGCCGTACTAATATGTAGCCTCGTCCCCATCGCGTCGTGGAATCTCTTCCAAAACTTAGATGTAAACCGAGTGTCACGGTCTGAAATTATAGACACCGGTACACCATGACGAGTCACAATCTCCTTAATGAATAGATCCGCCAACCTCTCAGATGAATACGTCTCACGGATTGGCAAGAAATAAGCACTCTTCGTCAGACGGTCTACTATCACCCATATGACATCATACCCTCCTACTGTACGTGGTAACTTCGTAATGAAGTCCATGGTGATGTGCTCCCATTTTCACTCGGGTATATCCAAAGGTTGGATCTTCCCGTATGGTTTCTGATGCTTAGCCTTCACTTGCAAGCAAGTAAGGCACTTGCTCACATACTCCGCTACATCGCGCTTCATACCCGGCCATCAGTAATCTTTCTTCATATCATGATACATCTTTATAGCACCAGGATGAATGGAGTATCGAGTCTTATGAGCTTCATCCATGATTTTCCCTCGTAGGTCTCCATAACGAGGGATCCACATCCGCCCAAAGCGGGTTCTAACTCCGAGAGTGTTTTCACCCAACTCTGTGACTAAACCTCTCATCCCTTCGGAGTTAAGGCGCTCTTCTTTTAACGCCTCATCTTGGAACCCCTTGACCTGTGTCATCATATCGGAGGTCATTACCAAATGGTAAGCTTTCACCCGGATTGGCTCGGGTCTCTCCTTTTGGCTAAGGGCATCCGCCACTACATTGGCCTTGCCCGGATGGTAGTGGATCTCATAATCATAATCCTTGATCAACTCTAACCACCTCTTTTGCCTCATATTGAGGTCCTTCTGCTCAAAGAAATACTTCAAGCTCTTGTGGTCAGGGAAGATAGTGCACTTCATCCCGTACAAGTAGTGCCTCCAAATCTTCAATGTAAAGACCACAGCCTCTAGCTCTAAGTCATGAGTAGGGTAATTAGCCTCATGGATTTTCAACTGTAGGGACGCATAGGCTATAACCCTTCCCTGTTGCATCAGCACGCAACCCAATCCTGAATAAGAAGCATCTGAATAGACCACCAAGTCTTTATTCCCTTCGGGTAACGTCAAGATAGGATCATGAGTCAATCTTGTCTTTAACTCCTCAAAAGCGTTCTCCTATTCCAGACCCCATACAAACATCACATCCTTGCGGGTCAGCTTGGTCAATGGTGAGGCTATCTTAGAAAAGTCTTGAATGAATCTCCTGTAATAGCCCGCCAAACCCAAGAAACTGCGGATCTCAAATGGCGTCTTTGGAGTCTTCCATTGCGTCACCGCCTCCACCTTTTCCGGGTCTACCATGATCCCTTCGGAATTTACCACATAACCCAAAAACTGAAACTCGCGCAACCACAAAGCGCACTTGGAGAACTTAGCATACAGCTTCTCCATTCTAAGTGTCTCCAATACCTCACGAATGTGACCGGCATGCCCTTCTTCGCTCTTCAAATAAATCAGGATATCATCGATAAACACAATCACTGATTTATCCAACATCAACCGACATACCCGGTTCATCAAATCCATAAAGGCAGTTGGCGCGTTAGTTAGACCAAAAGACGTAACGAGAAACTCGTAGTGTCCATAACGAGTGCGAAAAGCTATTTTAGGTATATCCTGCTCCTTCGCCTTCAACTGATGGTAACCAGATCGGAGATCTATCCTTGAGAATCAACTGGCACCTTGGAGCTGATCAAATAAGTCATCAATCCTCAGTAACAGATACCGGTTCTTCACGGTCAACTTGTTTAACTCACGGTAGTCGATGCACATCCTCATACTACCGTCCTTCTTCTTTACAAACAAGACCGGAGCACCCCAGGGAGAGATACTCAGCCGAATAAACCCTTTGTCCAACAACTCTTGCAACTAAACCATTAGTTCCTTCATCTCAGACAGAGCCAATCGATACGGTGCCTTGGCAACAGGTTCAACAACAGGTATCAAGTCGATCTGGAACTCGATCTCGCGGTCCGGTGGCACACCTGGTAAATCTTCTGGGAACATGTCTGGATAGTCACACACAACTGGTACATCAGACAATTATGGTATTGACGCATCCATATCCTTTACGTAAGCCTGGTAGGCACTACATCCACGTTTCATGCACTTCTCTGCCACCACCATCGAAATCACCTTCGGAACCGTAGTAACTAGATCATCGTTCATCGTCACCGAACTCCTATCAGGCGAGTCAATCGAATTATCTTCTTGCAACACACAATATTTGCCTCATAGGCTGCTAACCAATCCATCCCTAGAACCACATCGAATCCGCCTAGGGGCATCACGAATAATTTAGCAGAGCACCTATGGCCTTCTAACTCTATGTCATAATTTTCTATCAGATCAAAAATCCTAGTAGACTTACCAATGGCATTTCTACATCGAAGGGCTTATCAATCTTTCTACTCCTAACAGGCAACTTAGCACAGAAGGCAGCAGAAATAAAACTCTTACTATCACCAGAATCAAATAGGATAGAGGCACAAGTTTGGTTTACTAGGAACGTACCTGACATGACATCGGGGTCCACCCTAGCCTCCTCCCGGGTCATCGTGAATGCTCTGGCTTTTGCTCCCTGCCCATCCTTCTCGGTCCCCTTCTTTGCCCCAGAACTTTCGGCCCTCGACTTCCTACAATCTCTACTCATATGCCCAGCCTCGCCACAATTATAGCACCTCGTCACCCCACAATCCCTTGCCATATGACCGGGCTTCCCACACTTGAAGCAGAGATTCAGTCCCCACCTACACTCCCCTGAATGTTCCTTCCCACACTTACCACACCGCTTAGTCCCCGTACCTGCCGACACTACCCTCCGGTCATCCATCCTTGCCTTCTTGTTGCTCGGGTAAAACCACCACGACCAAACCGCATCCCATTTCAGTTCCTGTCACCACCACCCTTTTTGTTCACCTCCACCACTACCACTTCTTCTCTCTCATTTTATAACCTCCCTCCCTGCCAATCAACCACCGACCTAAACGTACTCGACCGGGCGGAGATCATGTGCCTGCGGATATCTGCCGGCAAACCCTGGATATACCTCTTGATCTTCCTTGACACAAGCGTCACCTGTTCCTGCACCAGCCTTGCCATCTCATTGAACTTAGTCGTGTATTGATGGTGTGTCATGGTTCCCGCCTCTAGCTGTAGGAACTCTCTCTCAATCTTGTCAAGCTCCCTATAAGGATAAAACTCCTCGTACCATCTTCTTCAGTTCACTCCACCTCATCCTCCCAACTGCCCTGCTGCCCTCGGCCTGGACAATATTGTCCCACCAGCATAAGGCCAAGTCCATAAATGAGTGGGTGGGAAACTTCACCTTCTGATCCTCTCGGCACTCACTGATATCAAGCACCGCCTCCATCTCCCTCACCCATCGGTAAGCAGCAGCAGCATTACCATTCCCATCAAAAGTTGAGGGCTTGCATCTCTGGAATGCTCCATAACTATACCCCTTGGCGGTTTCTTGCACCGCTTCCTCTTCTTCTTAATCACTGGAGAAAACCATCTCAGTTTCTGGTTGCTCCCCTTCACCTAAACCTCTCCCAACAGTCCTCCTCCTCTCCTCATTCACTTTCTTTTCATCCTCCCTCACAACACGAATGACCTCGGTCACCACAGACGGCAGGATCGTCTGCATGATCGGATGAACTTCCTCCACAACTGCCTCCTTCATAGAGGCTCTCAAATTAGCACTCTCATCACCGCCTTCCTGGTGATGAAGCTCGGGCTCTGTAGGAGCTGTCTCAGCAGCCTTAGCCTTGTTCCCAGTGACATGTGGCCTAGCACCATGACCACCCTGCACACCTCCTCGAGAAGCCTTCGAAGATCTACCACCCCCCATCCTCTAAACACTATAAGATTCAAACACCAACACGGTCATTCAAGGTAATAGCTCAGATTATGTCAAGTATAGTAAGTCCTTAATTACAGTGGCCAGTTGTGATTAGCCACTTACTTTACTCTTCATCCCCCAAGCATTTTCTATCCTGACTACATCAGTATCCAAATCTACTAAGAGCACATAAATCAGATAGCACACACACATAATACCGGTTAACCTTAAGAAAGTAAATTACCTGATGACACGTAGCCACTTGGGCTGGCATCCCTCCATTCGGTCCCATTCTCAGTTTAAGTTTTGAAAATATTTACCCATTTCTCTTAAACTATGGCTCTGATACCAACTTGTAAGGCCCTGTTCCCGGGAACCCCACAGTTGGTCTATCACAACCTCATTTATATCAAAACATATTAATATTTATTAAGTAAATAAAATATTGTAGCGGAATAATTCATCAAAAACCATTTCATGCTTTAATAAATACATTTGCCAAGTAATCCATCATCGTTTAAAAGATTACAAAATGTTACTTAGTTGTATTACAAAACAACATCATTATTATTGCATGAGATGGATGCCAGTCTTTGCCCGCCAAGTAGCTTCACCCTCGTGCCATCCTCAGCAACAAGCTACCTGCCAACTGAAAATGCATAAAAAGTCAGTGTTGCTGAGTGAGTTCTAGTTTTATAATATAAAATACTTTACCTTTAGTAAAAAACTTTCCTTTACTTTCGTTCGTGATCACACAACATACATACATCTTGATAATATCATTATTATGTTTCAACATTCTTTTCATACATTTCGTACATTTCAAACTTTCATTATTATCTTTCACTTTCATCTAGACCAATGTCATATGCTACACCCCAAACATTGTGCACGAAGCTGGTACTAGGCCGAAGTCTATAAATAGACCCCTAGCATTGTGCATGAAGCTAACTCCAGTACCGGGGCAAGCAACAACGGTTCCGTTTCGTACTTATTGGTCAATCACAAAGATTGACCCCTGTGTGCATCCTCATGGGTTAGCTAAACCGCACACAGTTGAGCTAACAACCCCTCAATGAGTTGTGAACCTCCTTTCAGTTGCTTGCAAGACTTTACATTCTTTCATTATGTTCCACTTCGTTAACGATGTCTTTCACTTTCATTATATAATACTTTACGTACAAGAGCATTAATACACCACGTAAAGTCACGTAATAATACGTAATAAGGAACATCAATAACAGGCCACAATATGCATAACATGAACAAACATAACCCACCAAAACATTCTAGAGCTTAATCATTAATTTCTATTTTTCCCAAAATTTCATAAAAATTCTAAGGCAACTTAGGCGCATGAGTACTATGTGGGCGCCTGGGCACTATGCAGGCGCACGTACAGTTGGGCGCATGGGAGCACTTAGGCGCATGGGGAAAAACTTAGGCGCATGGGCAAACACTTAGGCGCATGAGTACTATACAGGAGCATGGGTACTTGGGCGCATGGGAAAACTTTGGCGCAAGAGCAAACACTTAAGCGTATGGGCAAAAAAAACTTAGGCGCACGAGTACTATGCAGGCGCACGAGTACTATGCAGGCGCATGGGAAACTTAGGCGCATGGGCAGTTTGGGCGTATGGGTACTATGCCAGTTCTAACTTATGCTAATTTCAGTTCCCGATCATAATCCTAACATATTCCTAGCCCAAATCTAGCATACTAAGCTCATAAAACAAACATACAACCACATCATTTAGTCAAACATTCACAAATACACACACCCACTAAAAACAGAGGTAAAATATATGGTTTTAACATACTAGAAGTTGCAAAAATAATAATTTACATGCATTTTAGCCCCAAAACAAGTTTAAAACAGAAAAACCGGGGATATAGAACTCACCTACAGCAACCTTTGAGTAAAACTCCTCCAAACTCGAGTGCACTTGGAGTTCAAACACCTAAACACACCAAAAACACCCAACCGAACACAGAGGAACACATAAGACTCGGTCCACAAGCTAAAATTCAGCTGAAACCGAACAAAATACACAAAAACTTACCTTCTAGACGATCTTCTTCTACTTCTCTCTAAAAACAGATGGAAGCTCTCTGTTCTTTTACTTTTGCAGCCGAAGCAGTTGGTGAGCAGGAAGAGTGGGCGGCCATGCCAACATTTTAAACATAATAATAATAAAGTTTGCCTCTTGCACAACTTTAATCCCTCAACTTAGGTTATTTCACCTTTCTTTCTTTATACTTCTCTTTTCTTTTCTTCTTCTTTTTTTTTTAAAATATCCGGGTGTTACACTTCATCAACCATAAGTGCTTGGTTTGGAGCTGCATCCTCCACCTAAAAGCTCCAGTCAAAGCCTCCTTCTTCAATAGCAACTGTAGCTTGCTGCCTGGGCTTCTCATTCTAGTGAGCTCTTTTAGTGTAGTTTGGCCTGGCTTGTGCTTGGCCACCATTTGACTTTGGTGCCTTGCACTCCCTGGCAAAGTGTCCCATTTGGTTACAGTTGTAACACTTTACCTTGCCTTTGTCCTGCCCAAACTTTTCACTGGACATATTGCTAGGAAACTTCCTCCCAATCCTCTTGTAGAACTTCTTGGCCCTGTGAGTGAGAAGAGCCATTTGCTGGACTATTTCCATATACTCTAGATCAACTGAATGGATACAGTCTAGGTCTTCAAGAGTGAAGAGAAAGTTGCATGTGCTTTCATCAGAAGACACAAAAGCTTGTGAAGAGCTTGTCTCCTGGAATGGGCTTCCAGGGATGTAGCTCTCCTTGGTGTCTCCGGGAAGGTGATGAAAGGTCCCTTCTATGAGTTTTCAGGGTAGCAGATAAGATGGTGATGTGGTTCTCTGTAGTCCCTTTCAACCACATGAAGGGCTGAACTCTGTTGGATGTTGGAGTTACCAGATGAATTTTGCATATTCATCTCCATCTGGTAGCCACTGAGTATACCATACAACCCAGTGAGAGTAAGGATCTTGAGGTTTTCAGTCCTCTTAATGACCACACAATAGTGTGTCCATTGTCTGGGAAGAAAGGACATGAACTTCCTTATAATATCCCTATTCTCAAGAGTTACTCTAATATCTAGAGTATCCACAATCTCAACATACCTGAAGTACTGTTGAGTCATGGTTTCACCTACTTTGAAGGTGAAGTTCTCAAACTGCTGCTTTAAGAGGTCCTTCTTGTTCTCTTTAGCTTTATTTGACCCCTCATACATCAGCTTCAGTGTATCCCATAGCTGCTTGGCAGTCTTGCACTTTTTGAAGCCTCTGTAGATAAAGTTTGGAAGAGTAGTTTAGAGGGTGGTCATGGCCTTCTGATCAATATCAATCTTCTTCCAGTCTTCATCAGAATAATCAGCCACTTCCTTTAGTATCATGCCACCACCAGCAGCAGTTGAAGGGGTGGATGGTACATGAGGTCCAAAGACTACTGATCCCCATATCTTGGAGTCTTGAGACTTAATGAAGCCTTCCATTCTTTGGCACCAAGTGTGAAAGTCTTCAGGAGTGATCAGTGGAGATTTAGTTATAGTACCAGTTTCCATGTCAGCCTTGGTGATAGTTGCCATTTGATATGTTAAGTATTTTGTGAGATTGAAAGGATTAAAGATGGTGAGATCTTACAATCAAGAGCCTAAAATGCTCTGATTTCCTTCTGCGAGACCATATAAAGGGTGGTCAATACAATCAGTTTCATAATGAGGAGAGATTTAGAACACTTAACAGTTCAAATGGGGAACCAGCTTTGAGTGAGATGATACTAAGAACACAAGTAAGTAGTGAGACAGAACTAAGAACAAGAACAAAGAAGTATCGTTTTCAGGGATGTTGTATATTGCTCTCAAGTTCTATTACAAGTGTTACAAAGCATAAAAGAATTACAAGGACCCGAGACACTTTATACTACATCCTACAATCATTAATACTTAGAAAGACAGTTGGAAACACTAATCTAGACAACAAGATCAATGTAGAATCAAAAGGCAGATTGCCTTTTAACTAGTGACTATGACATGTCATAGCTCATATCCTTTTCTAATATAAAAAGGTTTACAGGTACAATAGTAGGAAGTTACAGACAAAGACCTTAATCTACAGTTTACAAAAGCATGAACTTTTCACCAACTTATATAAGTTGGTGAGTCTTCAGAGTTGCAGCGGAAATTGTGTCAACTTTATGTAAAGTAGATCAGAGAAAGCATGTCTTCTCTGTCTTCAGAAGAAATCAGTCTTCACAGCAAATTGGCTTAGGAAGACTTTGTCTCTGAAGCTTCAGAAGACTTCATCTTTGGCTTCGGAAGATTTGGACTTTGGCTTCGGAAGATTTTACACTTAGATAATTTTCTATGGAGAGTGTAAAACTTCCGAAGCAACTTCTACCTTGTACGTCCAGTGCATGCATACAGGAAGACCCTTGGTTGTTTTGGCTTCTTTGGTTGCATCAGCCTTATAATCTTCTGATATTACCTTACACCTTCTCTTTTTCCCTTGGTTAGAGACAAATAGACCTTAGTAAAGATTGTTTTAATATCTCCTTAGGTTAGCTCACGTGGGTTTGGCAATGGAAAAGAATGCTGTGACAACCCTGATTTTAGGCCCAGAAATTTTTTTTTTAGAAACCTTAGTAGGCCACACAATGATCAACCGGAGCCTATGTGATAGGCCCAACATGATCAAACCCATGGACATACACACACACATTAATGAGCTAGGCCCATTAAACTTTGGATTGACAGAAACTACACAAAATAAAAACTACAAAAATAATAAATAATAATAATAATAATAATAAGTAATAATAATGATAATAATAATCTAAGTCTAACTCATCCGCATTTGGCCATACTATTCATCCGTATTTGCTTTCTACTTCATCCGCATTTGATTTCCCTTAGGCGCATTGGCACTGTATAGGGGCTTTGGCAGTGGGCGCATGAACACTGTGTAGGCGCATGAGCCCTGTGCGGGCGCATAAGCCTTGTGCGGCCACTTTTCCTCCAGAAAAGCTAAGGAACTCTAGGCGCATGAACACTGTACAGGCACATGAGCACTGTACAGGCGCATTAGTAGCGGGCGCACGAACACTGTACAGGCGCATTAGCACTGTACAGGCTCATTTGCACTGTGCGACCGAAAAATTTCTATCTTTCTAACACTTAACATTCTGAAATATTATAAAAACTTTCTAGAAGAAGGTTGACCCATTTAATCACCTCCCAAACTGACTAATGCATGGCTTAGCTTTCTAAGCCATGCTTGCTTGTTGTAATATCCAAAATCTTCCTCTAACCAAGAAACCCGTCAACCAAGAATGTGGGTCCCAACCTCTCGGCCGACCCCCTCCCCTCAGCCTCACTTTCACCTCTATAAATAGAGGATTCGATCTGTACATTCTGCCCTTCTACACTCTCGGCAAAAGCTGCAATCTTCGAACTAAGGTAAAAACTTCTTCTTTCTTCCTTTTCTTCAACTTACAAACATTGATTTTATTCCCTATCTGCACTTCTAATCCCTTCTGTGAATGTCTCACTATTCCAGCAACATTCTTCTACTCTAACCACAGCCTTTTTTTCACTTATTCGAAAGCTTCAACGAGGTAAACCCAAACCACCCGAAAACTTGAGATAATTCGATTTTAGTGGCACAACCGAGCCCGTGCCACTTCCATTTCTATATGTATGAATGTTACCATAAATTCCAGTAACTACAATGATACACATATGCAAAACCTGATTTTATGAAACAAAGATAAATTTGTATAAAACCCGAAATATGTTAAAATATCTAAAAATATATTAAAACGAGAATTAATTAAACAACTGAAATTATGAGTTCTTGTAAGTTATATTATGTTATAGGAACTGTCAATATAAGAAAAATCAGATTATAACTCGTCTAAACACAAAACCGGGACTTAACGGACACTTAACGGAACTAACCGGCTAATATAACGGAATTTCCAACCACTTATAAAAGCTCACCCATAAATTTTCATTAGGTATATTTAGTTAAATAATAATTAGAAATAATTTTTCAAGTCCTGCAGAGTTAGTTTGCCTATTATACAAAAATGTAGAAGTTATTTAAGTTAAATAAGTAAAAATTCGTAAAAATATGTTCTTAAGTAAGGAAACCAGAAATTTCAGAACCAAACATTTACCATAATTATATTTTCATAATATGAAGAAATTATGGACCAAAAGATGAACCAAATCAAAGAACCGTTAATTACCCAACCCAAACGTTAGAATTCCGAAACCTATATGAACCAACCTAAAACTTAAAAATACAGTACCCATAGGTCTTTTCAAAATAAAAACTGTTCATAAATCAAATATTTCTAATTATAGAATTTTCTAAGAATTTATACAAAAATAATGTTAAAAATACAAAACCGAACATCACATTAGCAAAATAATAAGTTAAATAATCTCCGCAACCTTGAAAAGCATAAAAACCATTTAATTTCAGTATCCTAACCCACTAAAAACTATAGAACACATAATAAACAACTCAAACACTAAATTCCAAAATATAAGGGCTAAAACCGTCAATATGGCAAAGATGAAGGACCAAATATGACAACGACCAAAACCTACTGTTTTGGGAGTTTAACATTGAAATAATGAACTAAATAATCTGAAATATTTATATCAACTCAAATAAGTTCAACTAACAAACCAAAATCCTTAAAATAGCAAACATACACCAAATTACACATATGTAACAGAAACCGCCTAGTCACATAAAACAAACTTGAACTAGAAGGTATAGGTTTATCTAAATTAAGTTGGGACTAACTACTGACATTATGAACTTAGGAACCCCGCTGGCCGTAGCTCAAACCCACGAACACATACTTGAACGCTAAGGTGAGTTTCATGACCCCCTTTTTACTTTACAAATTTTGGGTTGAAATACATACCTTGGTCATTAATGATGCAACAGATCCTGCTCTTATCCTCGAACGTGAGCACAATCATTAACTCTTGTGATGAGCCGCTTGATTTATGGATAGTACTATTTGGGGAATCCCCCGCACACAATGGGCCCTATGGATAGGGAAACCCCCCATTGAGATTCGAGAAATCGTTGTGTCACAAATTATTACAGAAACTTATGTGCATAGCAGGGCACATTTGAGCCCATAACAATAAGGGGTATGGGTTAGGGGATGTTTTAGCAACTCGGGAGGGTCACCGGGTCCAGGTTTGATTGTGATACTTTGTTTTCTTTAGTGCATCATGAAGGTTTGAAAATATATTTTGTATGTGGTGACATGTGTCATAAACTCATGTGCTCACTAACATTATGTTGACGTATCTTTTGGGTGTGTATTTCAGGTGAAGACTAAATTTTGCAAGTGTAGGCATGTCTAGGAGGCCGCATAGTCCTGGGGAACTTGGAGATAGCCACCGCCTCTTAGCACTAGATTATTTGTCTAAATCATTTAAAACTGTTAATGATTAGACTTTGGCTACCTTTATTAGACTATATTTCTTTGGGATGACTGTAAAACTATCTTATGATTTGAACTTAGCAATACATGTACTTTACCTTTCCACTGCATTGTGAACCAATGGCTCATGTTGTTGCATACATAGTTTCCGCTGTGTTTGTTGATATTCAGACGTCATGACCAGACCCGGACTGGCGGGCCATAACAGATTGGTATCAGTGCCAATGGTTACAGCGAATTAGGATCTTGCCTATAAGATACCGAGGCTTTAACCACCCGTTAGGAATTCAAAGAACCCAGGGATAGAAACTTTAAGCCATGATCTGAGTGTAGTTCCTAGCATTTGCATTCATTCATTTAAATTTCGACTAAATATTGCTGTAATTTTTGATTTTTATAAAAGTATATATTCTCTATTCACTATATATATTTCACTTGGCTTGCTCGATAGATGGCAGGAAATCAAAACCGGGGGAAGACTATTTACATCAGCGACTCACCCGATCTCCCACCCTCACATTACTACCAGACCACTATTGCACCGCCCACATTTGCACCTGACACGGGTGCCGGAACCTCTAGACGCCAGCCATCACATGAGCTTGGGGAGTACGCTCCATTGGACCGCAGTACGGGGACCCTAGCTGGTACCCAAGGTTACCATACGAGCATATGATGCCTGATCCTAGCCAGGATTGGGAAATGGAGGATTCTGAGCCGTCGGAGGACACTTCTGCTTCGTCGGCGACTGTCAGGGTAAGCTCCCTATGACCAGAAGGGGATGACGGCGTGGCACCACGAGTGAGACAGACCGCACGTATGTTCGTTCGACCCGTCCCCACATTCCAGGAGGAATAGGGAAACCTGGTTACAGGACTGACCGGGGAACCGCCACATCCGGTTGTTCCGCCTCTGCCACCAGCACCAGCTTCCCAGCACTTCGGAGGATCCTACGATCGTGCGGACCCCTATGATGAGTCGGCGCGCTACTCCAGTGCCTCCCGCCAGATATTTTCCGACCCTCCCCAGTACTTTTCAGGGCCACTGGTAGGGGACACTACTATGGATGAAGTATGGCGAAGGCACCAGCACTACGACACCTTGAAGGAGGAAAGGGATGAGGTCGTGTCCCTACTGGCCAGGATGAGAAGAATGATGTACCGGGCCACCCACAAGTACATGTTCAACCCATGGAACCGCAGCCGCCGCCGCCGCCGCCGCCAGTGACATGTTTTTGATTCATTTTACTTATGCACTATTTGAACTTTAATAAAACCATGTATTCTGTAGGGTATGAGTGAATGCTCACTCATACCACACTCGATTGTATTTGAACTTAATTTTGTGGTATGATTTTGGTCGAAGTTAATGTTGTTTACTAAATGTGATGTGATTCCTTTTATTTACATTATGTGATGATGATAATGCTTGTGATGCCATGATAATGCCCTTGAAATTGAAACACGAATATAATGTTTACTTTAGATATGCCGAGGGGAAGAGGAAGAGGCCGTACTCCGAATGCTAGGGCTGGGGTCACCACACGATCGGGAGCACGAGCTAACCAACCTGATGAAAACCCAGCTGATAACACCAATAACACACACACCGACGATGGCCTCGACACTAACCGCAACACTGGCCAAGAGGCTAGAATACAGCAACTGATAGCTGAAGACATCGCTAACGCCCTACCCACCATAACCGCCCATGTTAACGCCGAGCGAAATCGAGAGGCTACTCGCGAGAGGGAGGAGAACGAGGATAGGAACAACAACGAAGAAGAACGGGAAGAAGCACGTGTTCGAACCGGTTGCACCTACAAGGCATTAATGGCCTGTAAACCGAGAGACTACTACGGAAATGAGGGCATGACTGGAACAATCAAATGGTTGGAGGAAATGGAAGCCATTCTGGATATAATCGACTGTGCTGAGGAAAACAAGTGAGATTCGCCACCCATTCCCTAAAAAATGGAGCGCTGAACTGGTGGAATACATTGCTACAAACCAGAGGGAGAAACGTGATTAACCGCATGAGGTAGGAAGAATTCAAGAGCTTAATGGTGGAACGATACTGCCCAAACAATGAAATTGAGAAAATGGAAGCAGAGTTCTTAGGATTAGAGATAAAGGGCACGACACACCTAGAGTACACCAACCGATTCATCGAGCTGTCATTACTTGTACCATATTTGGTAACCCCCGAGTCGAAGAAGATCGGTAGGTATGTCTGGGGTTTGACCCCAAAGATCTGGGGAATGGTGAAGGCAGCCAAGCCCAGAACATTTCAAGTGACGGTGGATATATCTGCTACATTGAATGATGAGGTGGTAAGATGTGAGGGTACTAAGGGAACAGATTTGATGGGAGAAAAAAGAAAGTGGGAGAATTTCCACACCATGAGCGGGAGTTCAAGTGAGAGGCATACACCGACCCGACCCCAGGATGGAAAGAAACCGTACCTAGGGAGACAACCCTTTTGTGGGAAATGTGGACTCCATCATCTAGGGATGTGTAAGGCAAGAGTGGCGGTTAAACCACAGGTTAAGGAGAACACGACTATGGTATGTTACAAGTGCAACAAGCCGGGGCATTTCAGAAGGGAATGCAAATCTGAAGCCACCGGACCGGTGAGATGTCACGAGTGTGGTGAAACCAGACATATCCGTCCTAACTTCCCAAATTTAAGGGAAAGAAACCTATAGTAGGACGCCCAAAGGGGAGAGCATTCGTGATGAATGCGGAAGTGGCTAGAGAGGATCCTGAAGTTGTCACTGGTACATTTCTAGTCAATAATCATTAAGCATATGTACTATTTGACACCGGGGCCAATAAAAGCTTTGTTTCCACAAGCTTTAGACCAAAAATTGCATTAAGTTCCTCTAGACTAGCTAACACGTATACCATAGAGCTGGCTAACGGGACGTTAGTTAGAGCCGATGAAACAATCGCTGGGTGCACGATAGAACTAGATGTTCATGAATTCCCCATAGACTTAATACCCGTAGAACTAGGAGGATTTGACATAATAGTGGGAATGGACTGGCTAGCAAAGAATAAGGCCGAAATCATATATGATAAGAAGCTAGTAAGAATTCCCCTACTCAAAGGAGATGTTCTCGTAATATATGGTGAAAGACCAAAACGAGACATGAATCTCATCTCGTGCATGAAGGCAAATAAGTGCTTGAGGAGAGGATACATCGCGTACCTTGCCTACGTGATGACCACTGGAAAGGAAAAACAACTGGAGGATGTCCATGTTGTGTCGAAATTCAAGGATGTGTTCCCCGAAGAATTACCGGGTCTCCCTTCACACAGGCAGGTCGAGTTCCGCATCGACCTGATACCGGAGCCGCACCGGTAGCTAAATCACCTTACAGGTTAGCCCCGTCCGAAATGCAAGAGTTGATGGCACAACTGTAAGAACTTATGGATAAGGGGTTCATCAGGCCAAGCTTCTCACCATGGGGAGCTCCCGTCCTGTTTGTCAAGAAGAAGGATGGAACCCTGAGAATGTGCATCGACTATCGAGAACTAAACAAGGTCATAATCAAAAACCGATACCCACTCCCGAGGATTGATGACTTATTTGACCAGCTCCAAGGATCGCGGTATTACTTCAAAATAGACCTGAGGTCAGGATATCACCAGTTGAGAATCAAGGAGGATGACGTACCAAAAACCGCATTTAGGACTAGGTACGGACATTATGAATTCCAAGTGATGTCTTTCGATCTAACCAACGCACCGGCAGTATTCATGAACCTCATGAATAGAGTGTGCAAGCCATACTTGGATAAGTTCGTGATAGTATTTATCGACGATATCTTGATTTACTCCAAAACCGAGGAAGAGCACCGACAACATCTAAGATTGATTCTGGAGTTACTACGAACCAAGCAGCTATATGCCAAGTTCTCCAAGTGTGAGTTTTGGATGCGGAAAGTACAATTTTTAGGTCACATCATGAGTGAGAAGGGGATTCAGGTTGATCCCTCCAAGATCGAAGCCATTAAAAGGTGGGAGACACCTAAGACCCCTACCGAGGTACGACAATTTCTAGGGTTGGCTGGATATTATCGAAGGTTCATAGAGAACTTCTCAAGAATTGCCAAACCTTTGACATATCTAACCCAGAAGAGCACCAAATTTAAATGGGAGCTAAAGCAACAAAAGGTCTTCGAGATTCTTAAGCAAAGACTATGTAGTGCACCAATCCTATCCCTACCCGAAGGGAATGATGATTTCACCGTGTACTGTGATGCCTCGCACCACCAATTAGGATGTATTCTGATGTAAAGAGGAAAGGTGATAGCATATGCATCACGACAATTGAAGGTGCATGAACAAAATTACACCACCCACAATTTGGAATTAGGAGCCGTAGTTTTCACGCTCAAAATCTGGAGACATTACCTGTATGGCACGAAATGCGTAGTCTTTACCGATCACAAGAGCCTACAACACATCTTTGATCAAAAGATGTTGAACATGCGACAAAGGAGATGGGTGGAATTGTTAAACGATTATGATTGTGAAATCCAATACCACCCCGGGAAGGCGAACGTGGTGGCTGATGCCCTGAGTAGGAAGGAGAGGCCTAAACCACTTAGAGTTCGAGCCTTGCGAATGGAGGCAAGAGTTGATTTGAAGGACCTGATACGAAGGAATCAGAAGGAAGCCATGAGGGAAAAGAACTGTGAAAAGGAAGGATTGAAGGGGATGAAGGAACAATTAAACGCGTCAAAGGATGGTATAATGAGATTGAATGGAAGAGTTTGGATCCCAATGTGGGGAGGACTGAGAGAAACTATATTGGACGAGGCTCACAAGTCCAAATACTCCATCCATCCCGGGAATGATAAAATGTACCAAGATCTGAGAATGAACTATTAGTGGTCTGGGATGAAAAGGGAAATAGCCACCTACGTAGGGAAGTGCTTAACATGTGCCAAAGTAAAGGCGGAATACCAAAATCCATCTGGGTTACTTAAACAGCCAGAAATACCAGAATGGAAATGGGATAGGATTACAATGGATTTCATCATGAAATTACCCCGAACCCAGAAAGGGCACAACGCTATATGGGTAATAGTAGACCGACTAACTAAGTCAGCACACTTCCTGGCCATTAGAGAAGAATATGACATGGAAAAGCTGGCTAGGATATATGTTAATGAGATAGTGTCCCAACATGGAATACCTTTGTCAATCATCTCTGACCGGGATAGTCGATTCACTTCCCGATTCTGGTGAGCGTTTCAATGGTCGCTAGGAACCCGCATCGATCTGAGCACAGCCTATCACCCTCAAACCGATAATCAAAGTGAAAGGACAATTCAGACCCTTGAAGATATATTGAGGGCTTACGTGCTAGATTTTGGTGGGAGCTGGGACACCCACCTTCCACTAGCCGAATTTTCTTACAACAACAGCTACCACAACAGCATAGGAGCTGCACCCTTCGAAGCACTTTATAGGCGTAAGTGCAGATCACTAATTTGCTGGACTGAGGTAGGAGAAAGTCAGCTAACCGGACCAAAAATAGTGCAAGAAACTACTGACAAGATTCATCAAATAAGAGAGCGACTAGCTGCAGCAAGAGATCGCCAAAAGAGTTATGCTGATAACCGGCAAAAACCCTTGGAATTTCAAGTAGGAGACCGGGTGATGCTTCCATGGAAAGGGTTGATCAGATTTGGGAAACGTGGGAAATTGAGCCCAAGATACATTGGACCTTTCCAAATCATCGAGAGAATCGGAACCGTTGCTTATAAATTAGAGCTACCCGAGGAACTAAGCGGAATACACAACACATTCCACGTCTCGAACCTCAAAAAGTGTCTATCCGACGAAACCTTAATAGTACCTCACACGGAAATTCAAATTAACGACAAGCTGTAATTTGTTGAGGAACCACTGGAAATAGTGGAACGACACGAAAAGAAACTACGACGAAGTAAAGTCCCAATTGTGAAGATCAAATGGAACTCACGAAGAGGGCCTGAGTTCACTTGGGAACCAGAGAAAGAGATTAGAAAGAAGTACCCGCACCTTTTCAACCCCGAAGGCTCTAGCAGTAGAACACAAGGAGTAGTCGGTAAAACCCCCGTCTAGGCATCACCCTAAATTAATTTAATGAGTATATACCTGTTTTTAGTAATGGAAACAATGTATAATATAACTCTTGATTACTATCTCACTCTGCTGCATCTCTAGGATTTGTATAGAGCATTGGTCTAGAAGTAAGCAAATTTCGAGGACGAAATATTTGTAAGTAGGGGAGGATGTGACAACCCTGATTTTGGCCCCAGAAAATTTTTTTTTAGAAACCTTAGTAGGCCACACAATGATCAACCGGAGCCTATGTGATAGGCCCTACATGATCAAACCCATGGACATCACACACACATTAATGGGCTAGGCCCATTAAACTTTGGATTGGCCATTGGGCCATGTGATGGAAATGTTCATGAGCTGCCAGCTTTAATGGGCCTCGGGCCCAAAGCCCTAGTAAAAGTTAAATAAACAGAAACTACACAAAATAAAAACTACAAAAACAATAAATAATAATAATAATAATAATAATAATAATAATAATAAGTAATAATAATGATAATAATAATCTAAGTCTAACTCATCCGCATTTGGCCATACTATTCATCCGTATTTGTTTTCTACTTCATCCGCGTTTGATTTCCCTTAGGCGCATTGGCACTGTATAGGCGCTTTGGCAGTGGGCGCATGAACACTGTGTAGGCGCATGAACACAGTGCGGGCGCATAAGCCTTGTGCGGCCATTTTTCCTCCAGAAAAGCTAAGGAACTCTAGGCGCATGAACACTGTACAGGCACATGAGCACTATACAGGCGCATTAGTAGCGGGCGCACGAACACTGTACAGGCGCATTAGCACTGTACAGGCTCATTTGCACTGTGCGACCGAAAAATTTCTATCTTTCTAACACTTAACATTCTGAAATATTATAAAAACTTTCTAGAAGAAGGTTGACCCATTTAATCACCTCCCAAACTGACCAATGCATGGCTTAGCTTTCTAAGCCATGCTTGCTTGTTGTAATATCCAAAATCTTCCTCTAACCAAGAAACCCGTCAACCAAGAATGTGGGTCCCAACCTCTCGGCCGACCCCCTCCCCTCAGCCTCACTTTCACCTCTATAAATAGAGGATTCGATCTGTACATTCTGCCCTTCTACACTCTCGGCAAAAGCTGCAATCTTCGAACTAAGGTAAAAACTTCTTCTTTCTTCCTTTTCTTCAACTTACAAACATTGATTTTATTCCCTATCTGCACTTCTAATCCCTTCTGTGAATGTCTCACTATTCCAGCAACATTCTTCTACTCTAACCACAGCCTTTTTTTCACTTATTCGAAAGCTTCAACAAGGTAAACCCAAACCATCCGAAAACTTGTGATAATTCGATTTTAGTGGCACAACCGAGCCTGTGCCACTTCCATTTCTGTATGTATGAATGTTACCATAAATTCCAGTAACTACAATGATACACATATGCAAAACCTGATTTTATGAAACAAAGATAAATTTGTATAAAACCCGAAATATGTTAAAAATATCTAAAAATATATTAAAACGATATTTAATTAAACAACTGGAATTATGAGTTCTTGTAAGTTATTTTATGTTATAGGAACTGTTAAAATAAGAAAAATCAGATTATAACTCGTCTAAACACAAAACCGGGACTTAACGGACACTTAACGGAACTAACCGGCTAATATAACGGAATTTCCAACCACTTATAAAAACTGACCCATATATTTTCATTAGGTATATTTAGTTAACTAATACTTAGAAATAATGTTTCAAGTCCTGTAGAGTTAGTTTTCCTATTAAACAAAAATGTAGAAGTTATTTAAGTTAAATAAGTAAAAATTCGTAAAAATATGTTCTTAAGTAAGGAAACCCGAAATTTCAGAACCAAACAATTAACATAATTATATTTTCATAATATGAAGAAATTATGGACCAAAAGATGAACCAAATCAAAGAACCCGTTAATTACCCAACACAAACGTTAGAATTCCGAAACCTATATGAACCAACCTAAAACTTAAAAATACAGTAGCCATAGGTATTTTCATAATAAAAAAAGTTCACAAATCAAATATTACGAGTTGTAGGATTTTCTAAGAATTTATACAAAAATAATGTTAAAAATACAAAACCGAACATCACATTAGCAAAATAAAAAGTTAAATAATCTCCGCAACCTTGAAAAGCATAAAACCATTTAATTACAGTATTCTAACCCACTCAAAACTATAGAACACATAATAAACAACTCAAACACTAAATTCCAAAATATAAGGGCAAAAACCGTCAATATGGCAAAGATGAAGGACCAAATATGACAACGACCAAAAAATACTGTTTTGGGAGTTTAACATTGAAATAATGAACTTAATAATCTGAAATATTTGTATATCAACTCAAATTAGTTCAACTAACAAACCTAAAACCTTAAAATAGCAAAAATACACCAAATTACACATATGTAACAGAAACCGCCTAGTCACATAAAACAAACTTGAACTAGAAGGTATAGGTTTATCTAAATTAAGTTGGGACTAACTACTAAAATTATGAACTTAGGAACCCCGCTGGCCGTAGCTCAAACCCACGAACACGCACTTGAACGCTAAGGTGAGTTTCATGACCCCCTTTTTACTTTACAAATTTTGAGGTGAAATACATACCTTGGTCATTAATGATGCAACACATCCTGCTATTGTCCCCGAACGTGATCACAATCATTAACTCTTGTGATGAGCCGCTTGATTTATGGATAGTACTATTTGGGGAATCCCCCGCACACAATGGGCCCTGTGGATAGGGAAACCCCCCATTGAGATTCGAGAAATCATTGTGTCACAAATTATTGCAGAAACTTATGTGCATAGCAGGGCACTTCTGAGCCCATAACAATAAGGGGTATGGGTTAGGGGATGTTTTAGCAACTCGGGAGGGTCACCCGGGTCCAGGTTTGATTGTGATACTTTGTTTTCTTTAGTGCATCATGAAGTTTTGAAAATATATTTTGTATGTGGTGACATGTGTCATAAACTTATGAGCTCACCAACATTATGTTGACGTATCTTTTGGGTGTGTATTTCAGGTGAAGACTAAATTTTGCAAGTGTAAGCATGTCTAGGAGGCCGCATAGTCCTGGGGAACTTGGAGTTAGCCACCGCTTCTTAGCACTAGATTATTTGTCTAAATCATATAAAACTGTTAACGATTAGAACTTTGGCTACCTTTATTAGACTATATTTCTTTTGGATGACTGTAAAACTATCTTATGATTTGAACTTAGCAATACATGTACTTTACCTTTCCGCTGCATTGTGAACCAATGGCTCATGTTGTTGCATACATAGTTTCCGCTGTGTTTGTTGATATTCAGACGTCACGACCAGACCCGGACTGGCGGGCCGTGACAAATGCTCACCTCTGATTTTTTAAATAATTGAGCTTCAGGATCTGTGTAGCTCTCTTAATCAATTTCAACTAAATGATGGCAAGGATGTTTGGAGATGGGAGGGTTTCTTAGATGTTCATTTTCAACAAATAGTATTAAGGTTTTGATCTAAGGATCTATGCAGCAAGGTGAATCATACTCTTACTCTTGGAATAATTAGGTCCCTAAAAAGTTAACATTTATAATTGGTGAGCTGAAATGAGAAATATTCCTACATGGGATGCACTTGTTCAGCGTGGTATTCTTCGGCACTCTGAAACATGTAAGCTATGCGGTGAGCGAGATGAAAGCACAGATCACCTTTTCCTCTGGTGTTCAATTGCGAATATTATTTGGTCATTAATGTCTCAATGGTGTAATATTCCCCCGATTTATGCATTTTCATGTAAGGATTTGTTGAATGTAAAAGTAGAGCTGACCAGACAATCATTCTTGTTTCTTGTTGGTGTATTTGAAAGGCGAGAAATGAATGTGTTTTTAATCAACGAGCAACTACCCCGCGAGGATTTTTGATAATATCAAGCACCTTAGCTCCTTGTGGATCAAAGGTAGAATGAGATCAAAAGTTTTAGAGTGGAATTTATGGTGTAATAGAGATGGGGGATAATTGGTGTTTTTTCTCTTTGTTTTTATTTTTTCATTGTTTATTATATGTCTCGAAGGTTTGTTGTCTCTTGCTACCCCCTTTTATTTATAAAATTCTACCCGTCATTCAAAAAAAATCTTAATTATGAAGTAAAATATTTTCTATTAATTAAAATTTAACAGGCGCCGGCGAGTCAGCAATATCTAAGTTAACCCGTGGCGCTCATCCCGACACGTAGAAAACAAAACAGAGTCCAACTCATCTCTTTCCACAATTCATTCTCAACTCACCAGACGACGGTTTCAAGCCCATTTCACCCATACCCATACCCATACCCATACCCATACCCATACCCATGGCGACACGATTCCGTAAGGGGATCTCGATCGCCATCTCATCTTCTTCATCACCAACCTCTGTTTCAAAACAGAATCATGATCAAATCCTCTATCCTATCTTCACGAGGGTTAGATGGGCTTCGTCTTCGTCCGAAGGCGGTGATATGTCCTCTCGGAAGCCTAATAGTAAGAAGACATCCGATCGTCTCTCCGGTGTTATAGATGCTGTTAACGACCGCAAGCTCCCCCCTGAACTCCGTGGTCAGCGTAATAACATTAGGTATTCTGTCAAATCTCTCGTCATTGTTGACAGTTTACATGTAATTCGTTGAATTTCGATTTTGTTATGTACGAGCAGTAGATACCTAAATTAGGGCTTTTATAGTAGATAGTTACTTTTTCATGTGTGTACAAGTGGTGATCACTAATGCAGGTTACATACGAAAGATTACTTGAAATGAGTTTATTTGCCAATAGTTAATGGTTTTTGGTAAAGAACGGAATACTATTGGTTTAGAGCATTTAAGTGAGTGTAGTCCTTATAATATTATATGGAATGATTGAGTGGAGAGAAAAGACTGTTCAACTTTGTATAATTTTTTAATATTTTAAAAAGTGGTTGTGAGCGGAGGAAGGGGAGAGAAAAAGTAATGATATAGGTATAAAAATATTATTTAATCGGAAAAAAATAATAGTTTTTTATGTAATTATATGGATGATGATAAGGAATGGGATGTGAATGCTCTTATAGGTGTAGTGTAAATGCCATTTACGGAAGTGGGTGTTTCGTAAATGTCATTTACGTAAGTGCTTATGCTGGCATAACCTGGTAGGCTTTTTTATTATAAAAGCATGTTTCATTATTGCCACATAAGCACTTCCGTAAAAGACATTTACGGAACACTACAAACACAAACATTTTTCAAATCATACCCATAAACCATGATACAAGACCAAAAATCCTTTTTTCCGAAAAAAAAAAAATCGGTTACATACATCTTTCATCATAAAAAAAATTGTGATATTTGATTGTACATGTCTATTTAAAACTACAGCAAATTTTTTGAATTTTGTTTGATCTTATGGGGTGTTTGGAGGTTCTTTTTTTTTATTTTTCCTTTACATGTGAGCAGGTCAGAAACCGATATAATCAATGTTGTTGAGCAAAGGATTTGGCATTCTATGGAAGAGGGTCATTTTGAAAACCTACCTGGGAAGGGAAAGCCCCTAAATTTGAATACTAATCCGCATGCGGATCCAGCTGAGGACACATTATATCGGATCCTTTCGAGGAACAAATGTGCACCTGAATGGGTTGAACTTAACAAAGGAATCAGGAGTGATGTTGCTGAGTGGCGGTTGATTTTAAAGAAAGCATGGGCTCACAAGGAGAGTGGAGATGTGACTAAATGGAATGAGTATTCGGATTCTTTGAAGGTTCAGCTGCAAAGCATCAACAATAAGGTGTGTGATGACCCATAGTTCGCTTGATTCCATGTTTTCTATGGCAATATGGGATGTTACTAGTACAGGTATCAAAATGCGTGGGTTGAGTAAAGGGTCAAAATGGGTAATTTTGTTTATAGTTTTAAATGGGTTGGTTTGGTTGACCTGGATCACTATTTGTTAATGTGTCTAATATGATTACAAAAAATGTGTAATTAAAGCAAGGTCTAGAGTTTTTATTAAAGTTTAGGAGTCTGAATACATGAAAAATACAATATGGATAGACCTGTTTGAGCAATTAAAGATTCAACATAATTCAAATCAGCAATGCAAAATTAAATGGCTTAAAATTGCCACATCTCGTTATTAGTTATCAAATTGTTCCCTATTTTTATGTTACGAACACATATAGTGGGATGGGAAACTAAATATTGGAATCAGTATTTATGCCCTTAGTTGGTTAACCAGTTTGCTTTTCGCCCTTAGTTGGTTAACCAGTTTGCTTTTATCCCTTAGTTGGTTAACCAGTTTGCTTTTCTCCATAGGTGGGTGGGATTTTAGTACATATATGAATTTGCAACAATCGAAACTTGAAGGTTGGCTATATATAAACCCAAACTCTCTAGGAAGCAGATAAATGAGCTTAGTTATCTTTATAGGGCTTTAAACTCAAACGACTCATGAGTTGACTTATACGAGCTGCGTCAAACCATTCCTAAAAGAGTGTGTTTGGTATTCTAAATTGCAACGCACTTGACTTCGGACCTTGACTTGTGTGTGATTGTCATGGTTGTAAAAATCGCTAGGCGCTAGTCGGGCGGTGAGGTATCGACTAGCAATTAATCGGGATTACTAGCTATTAATCGGGATTAATCGGATTGGAACTTTTATATGTAAATTTTCAGTTTTATATATATACACTCATTTTTATTTGCAATTTTTATAAAAATGTTTAGATTTATATATATACAAACACATTTGACCAAAATTTACACGTATTTAGCCAATATTTTCGAGGTTTGACCGTAATATACATTTGGACGGAATCTGACCAAAATGTGACCGGAATTTGGCTGGAACCTAGCGATTAGTGGCCGATTAGGATCAATTTGGTCCGATTTTGTCCGACTAGTTCCGATTACCGATTTTATCCAGCGATTATATGAAATCACCAAGGTAACCGACCGACTAGAGATTAATCACCGATTAATCAGCTGACTAGGCCAATTTTATCCACTGATTGTCATGGTCATTCTGAGTCGATTGAACTTGTAACTCAATCGAGATACAACGTTTTTCTTCTTGCTTTTCCATCTAAGAAGATTTATTCCTAGTATTACCTAGTAGTGGAGCACTTGCTTGTGGGGTCTTCACATGGTTGTAAAAAACGATAGGAGCTAGTCGGGTGGTGGGGTATCGCCTAGGGATTAGTTGGGATTAGTCGGGATTAATCGGATTAGAAATTTGTACCTAATTTATATATATGTGTGTGTGTATGTATACATATATATAATTAAATTCAAAAAAATTCAAACATAAACAGATTTTAATTAAAATCTGAGCGATTTTGACTAAGTTTGAAAGAAATTTGGCCAATTTTGACTGATTAGGTCCTATTTTTTCCGACTAGGGCCGATTACCGATTAACCCACTGATTATGCGAAATTGCCAAGGTTGGTGGCCGATCACCGATTAATCGCCGACTAGGACTGATTCTTACAACACTGGGTCTTCATCATAGTTAGTATCTTTAAATCTTTCTGTGATGTGATTGCCATTTTTTTTTATCTAGAATGCCACAACCCTTTTAGATAACTGAGAATGTGAAAAGCAGCTTTCCAATGCAAGGTTCTTTGGGGTGACAAGAACCAACTTACCCCACTTATCTGAATATCATAATGAGTGACGGTGGTATAGATTGGCTTTCCAACTTTTTCTTAATACTTCTCTAAATCTTCATTCATCTACTTCAACTTGACATTTGTTATCATCAGATCATCACAATTCTTTGATTCAATCATCCATGAGTGTCCTAGCACATCCTAACAATATTTTCTAAGCTAAACACATGTCTTTTCTGCTGCAAGAAACTTCAATTCCCTCAGAGATACTTTACTGATTCTAAATCTTCTTGTTTGAAAATGAGTTTCAAAAAAAACTTTTACATCTTAATGTTGGCTTCATCGCTTCTAGTAATTGCGATATCATCCACGTATACAACCAGAAGAATGCATCTTGAGTCTAATGAAGTAAAAATACCAAATAATACGAATATCTTTTCAAGCTGAAATCTGTGACTACGACATTGGATCGTCCAAACTAGGCACGAGTTAAAGTTTTTGCACATTTGCCCGACTCCTAGAGCATCAACATCGGTGGTTTCTCCATGTACACTTCTTCTTGTACTTCATGTTGTAAAAATTTGTTTGTGATATCGAGCTAATAAAGAATTCAGTTGTATGTGTGTGTGTGGTGGCCAAAGAGATAAAGAGGGAGATTGATGACAGTTATGCTGCCCCCCTCAACATATCAGTTCTGAGGTGAGAGTTGACCTGGCTAGGGATGCAATGAGAGAGACAATATAGTTGATCAGACAATACAGTTAGCAAAGCAAATTATAACACAATTAAGGATCAAAACAAATGAATTTGTTATAATATGTCCCTAAAAACAGGAGAACAAGATATTGAAAGATGTATAATGATGCCAACCTCAATGGCAACATCATTACTGGATGCATCCAGAATTAGTCCCCTTCAGCTTTCCTGACTTCGAAAGATTGCAACAACTTTATCAAAATTCAAAACATGGAACTTCTTATCATTGAAGAATTTGGACCTGTATTTGATCAAACTCTAGATCGAGGATTCTAGTCCGACCAAATACTCTCAGCTTTGTTTTTGCTCAAATACACTTTTAGAACTCTATCATCACCTGGACACTAGGTCTGAATAATCCAGCACTTGCCATAGTGACTTGAGTTGATTCGCATATTCAGCAATAGATTTGGTACCTCGTTTCGCAGCCATTGTTTTTACCTTTACATCATACGCTTGTGACGGATCTTTTTAAAGGATATTGGATTGCTTGCCGTCTTCTATTATTCTCCTCTCTATAAATAATACAACTGGATGCCTATAAATTAGGCAATAATCAATCCCAATCAATTTACAATTTGACAGCTAGTTAAACATTATTTTTGGCACATATATATATATATATATATATATATATATATATATATATATATATATACCCCCGCAGTCGAAACCGGAGGTAGCCGTAGGTTGAGACTGGATCTAAAATCATCGAACAGAATTCTTGGTAGTCCTTTGGTGAAAGATATCAACGATTTGATAGCGGGAGGATACATGAAGGACACGGATCTAACCTTGTTGGATCTTTTCACGGACAAAGTGTATGTCGATTTCGACATGCTTAGTACGTTGGTGTTGAACCGGGTTGCCCGTAAGATATATTGCACCAACATTGTCACAGTAGACAATGGATGCTTGAGACGTGGGGTGATGAAGTTCGAGCATTAGCCACGCCTCTGTATTCAGCCTCCGCACTCGATCGTGATATTATGGTTTGTCGTTTCTACGACCAGGTGATAAGGTTGCCATTGTAATAAACACAGTAACCGGAAGTCGAGCGTCGAGTGTCAGGGCAACCCACCTAGTGAGCATCAGTATATGCAATAAGATCTGGTTTCGAGGATCGAGGCATGTGAAGGCTTTGAGAAAGCATCCCCTTAATGTAACGTAATATGCGTTTCAAGGCATGTAGATGAGAAGTCCGGGGTGCATGCATGTACATGCAAATTTGTTGGACAGCATAGGTAATGTCCGGTCTCGTGAAGGTGTGGTATTGAAGGGCACCCGCGAGGCTACGGTATGATGTGGGATCGTCAATTAAGTCACCGGCAGTGGCGCTGAGTTTGCCAGTTGTATCAACTGGTGTGGCCATAGGGTTACAATTTGTCATGCCAGACCAGTGTAAGATTTCACTAGCATATTTTTGTTGTGAAAGGTATAGCCCTTGATCAGTAGTTTTCACAGAGATCCCCAAGAAGTAGCTACGGCGCCCCAGGTCTTTCATTGCAAATTCCTTTGAAAGTTGCACCATAAAATGATCCCTTAGGCTGTCGGATGAAGTGACAAGGATGATGTCATCGACATAGAGGAGGATGAAGGCCATATCACTTCGGTTTTTATAGATAAAGAGCGAGTGGTCACAAGTGCTATGAAGAAAACCCAAGGTGTGGACAAAATCTGCAAACCGTTGATACCAGGCCCACGGGGCTTGTTAAAGGCTATAGAGAGACTTTTTGAGGAGGCACACATGATCGGGTCAGGAGGTATCATGAAAACCGTATGGTTGATGCATGTAGACAGTCTCCGATAAATTTCCATGAAGGAATGCGTTCTTGACATCCAATTGATGGATTGGCCAAGAGTGAGCTAATGCAAGACTAAGAACGACCCAAATAGTTTGCGGTTTTACCACGGGGTTGAACGTCTCTCCACAGTCGATACCGACCTGTTGAGACCTGCCATCACAAACAAGACGAGCCTTATACCGCTCAAGTGTGCCGTCTGAGGTTAGTTTATGTTTAAAAATCCACATCGAGCGAACAACATTCATATTACTTTGTCGTGGTACTAGAACCCTCGTTTTATTTTCTATTAAAGCATTAAACTCATCACACATGGCCGCTTTCCAGCAAGGGATGGCTAAGGCTGTAGCAGGGTTGCGTGGAAGAGGAATGATATTGTCTGGGTGGATGGTAGAGAAGTTGTAAAAAGTTGTCCCTACATTAGCCAGTTGGTCAGCTAATGCCTTGAGAGCTTGGCAGTAGGATGAGATGTCGGGGAACTGTTCGAGATGGGTGATGTGAAATTTGGTTTCAAGATAAGCTGTCCTTGAATGTATGTTATCTTGATATAACTCAGCAAGGGCTGCCCATGCTTTCGCGGCTGTTGCATTTGGAGTGATAATTGTGTTGAGCAAATCGTTTGAAATGGTTACGTAGATCCATTGCAAGACGATTGAGTCAATACGTTTCCATAGTGGGTCAGATTCTTGGGCTTTGACAGATTTAGCAGTGGGCAAGATGTGTTCAATCATTTCGAAAGCTTTATAGTGTATCTTGAAAAGCTCCGACCATGTGTTGTACTGGCTGTTGTTTGTTTCAAGTTTGAAAGGAATGAAGTTGTTGATATTCGTGATAATAATCGCAGGGTGCAGGTTGGAGGAGGAAGAAGAGGGTGTATCTGTGGTTTTATTGGCTGGAGATCGGCTAGAGATGGATAAGAAAGAGATGGAGATGGATCGGCTGGAGGAAGAAGACGGCCGGGGAGAATTATGGTAATCAGAGAGAAGGCTCTGATACCATATAGGATATTGGATTGCTTGCCCTCTTCTATTATTCTCCTCTTTACTACTTTTGCCTTGGAATAGCTTTGTTGTATTGGATTCCTATGTCTTTTGCAGTTGATCAGAACATACGTGTCTCACAGATTTCTAGAGTCAGATGGCCCCGTAGCCATGCCATGATCATCAAAGTCCGTTTTTCATCTTTCTTGTTTGGTCATTACATGGTAGTATGGCTGATCTTGCATTTCTCTTTGAGTGTGGTGCGAACTAAGTGAGACGACTCGAGGAATTTTGTCATCAGGTCTATATGATGGGTGAATACTTTGCAACTCTAGGATATTGCAGGTTAGGTTTTATCTGATCTGGGATTTCAGGAAAGTTTCCGACAATGAAGGCTGAAACAGAAAGTGTGGCAATGAAGGCTTAACTGACTGAGAATTCACTGAGGAGATCGCCCTATTTCTCTTATACCATGTGAGCATCTAATGAGGAAAAATGTTCTTTTTTTATATTATTTACAGAAAATATGACGGGGAAACTGGACATATATATGCTGTCTGATATAAGATCACCTATTCTAACTACAATATAGTAGGAATCTTAAGTCCTATGTACAAGGGATCCTTATATATTAAATTTGATTAGATCTAATCCCACATAATTAGGGATATATTAATTAATATTCCTAAATTCTGATATTTTCTTGATCTTTTTAAAACAAATCTTCTATGCCCGTACACAGAGATGGCAATGGGCTAGTTTGGTAACAGGTTCTGGCGGAAGTGTGTAACTTTTGTATGAGAAAAATCAGGCCGGATTGGCCTAAACCACCTTTACCCCTAACTTTTACTTTATTTAACTCATTTCCTTAAGGACCATAACTACTACTTAGTTGCAGCTAATGATTAAAAACCAAATTGAAGGTTAAGAAATTAACTGTGATGGCTAATGTTGATAACCATTGTTAAGTGGTTGGTAGTTATGCTTGTTAGGAATCAAGCGGCGCAGTAGAACCAACACACGAGCACAAACGAATATCACGCAGAAAACAGAAAATAAACAACACAAGGATTTAACGTGGTTCGGTCGGTGTGACCTACGTCCACGGGCTGCAACTAGGGTTTTCTTTATTTGCTCAGTACAAAGATTACAAAAACATGACAGGGTATATATAGAGACTAATTAGGGTTAACAACTTAATGAACAAGAAAACTAAACATGGGCCTAAGCCCAAAGCCTTCACAAACCCTACAATCTCCCACTTGAAGGCTTTGCGATAAATTCTAGCCCGCCATTCAAGTACAAAGCAACCTAGTCGTATAGTAACTTCAGTAATCTTTAAACAAGTCTTTCAAGCCTCCAGTTCCCAAAGAACAAGCTAAGACTTCATCAGATTTCCTAGTTGTAGCGCCCCCTCATCATCAAGTACCGAAAGGGCCAGTTGAAGCTCTCCCAAGCTCCAACTCAGTCGTGGCTAGTCCCGCCAACGACTCATCCTCTATCTTAACTGATTTAGACGTTCCACCGTATTCAAAGATACACTGAGGATCACCATCACACTCCAAATCCAGCAAACAATCACCAGGAGAGAATTTTTCAGTCTTAGTCTTTAAAACCCAACGGTTCTTTGTAACTTTACCCGAAACACGTCTCGTGCTCCCACTGTCACCGAATCCCCTGAATGGGTTAGACTTTCGAACTTGTTCACCTAACATCCCTACTCCAGACTTCACGTTTGCAAAATGAACTCTCTTAGCATCAGATTTAGCGAACTGGATTTTGTTGTGCTTAACCGGGACAGTCATACATCCCTTAGCAGGTGCCTCAACCATATACAATGATCCACGCTTCATACCACGAGCAATAACCAGATTACCATTGATCACCCTCCATTTACCACTACCAAACCTCACTTCCCGTCCTTGTTCATCCAGCTGACCAACTGAAATCAGTTTCTTCTTTAGACCCGGAATCACCCTGACATTCTTTAGGTTCCATGTAGTACCCAGTGAAGTAACCAGATCAATATCACCCATGCCTGTTACCTCAAGTATCTCGTCATTGGCTAATCGTACCTTTCCAAAATCATCATGTTTTAGATTCACCATCGTTTCTCCGTTGTCCATGGCGTGAAACGAAGCCTCTGAATCCATGACCTAAGAGTCCACATTGTTTTCCACACTGAGTATCAATGCATCATCATCATAAACATCCCCAACAGCAGTGTTTAATTCCTTCTTATTCGGACACTGACTCTTAACGTGTCCCACCTCATTGCAGCTCTAACACTTCACTTCCCCGACTCCCACTGTTCCTGTTATTACCCCGACCCCTGCCAACATTTAGTAGTTCACTATTAGATGATTCACCCGAGTTTCTTCTTCTGACTTCTTCACCCATAATTAGATCTCGAATACCATTCAAAGTGAAACCCTTAGTCCCCACAGAACTTGAAATTGCAGTCACAGTTCCAGACCAACTATCAGGCAGAGACGACAACAGCAGTAGAGCCTGAACTTCATCATCAAACTTAACTCCAACAGATACAAGTCTTGTTAATATTGAATTTAGATTGTTAATGTGAGCAATCATTGAGCTTCCTTCTTTCATCCTTGTGTTCACCAGCTCCCGAATCAAGAACACCTTATTCGCCGCCGACGGTTTCTCATACATATTTGACAAAGCAGTCATCATACCACGAGCCGTGGTTTCCTTAATGACGTTAAAAGCAACATTTTTCGTCAAAGCCAATGTAATAACCGCACGAGCCTTCTTGTCCTTTGATTCCCAATCAGCTTGTTCCATTTTCGCAGGTTTTTCTCCTAGTACCTTATCCAAGTCCTTTTGCCATAACAATGCTTCTACTTGCATTTTCCACCAACTGAAATCAGAACCGTTAAATTTCTAGATCACAACTTTCCCGTCTTCAGCCATCTCAAATAGCAAACAAGAAGTAAATCGAAACAGTGAACAGACACAGCAATGGCACGGGCCTGAACTTGACTGCTGTTCTACTGAACACTGTCAATTAACCAATTTGCTCCTACAATAAACCTTGTAGACAAATCTAAACCCGTACGTACTTTTCTTTCACTTTACCTGACGAATCCAAGAGTTCTTCACCAAACCCTAATCGACGGCTTCAAAGAGTTTAAACTTGGTACTTCACTTGCAGAAAATCGAGTGTGGCCAGCGATTTCAAGGGGTTTAAAACGGAAACCCTAAACGCAAACACTAAAAAAAAAACGATCCTGAACAGCAGTTCTTTCTGTGATTCTTGCGGCAACTTCAAGGATATCTAACCCTAATCGCAGCAACAATCAACGGCCAAACAGCCCTTGCGATCTCTCCTGGATGGCGGCGAACCTAGGGTTTAATCAAACCCTAAATCGCAAACTCTACAGATGATCAGCAGCCTTGTTTACTGCTCCTTTTGCGATCAGATCTTATGCGAATCGTCTTCCGTGCAGTCTTGTATGTTCAACGAACCTAAGCTCTGATACCACTTGTTAGGAATCAAGCGGCGCAGCGGAACCAACACACGAGCACAAACGAATATCACGCAGAAAACAGAAAATAAACAACACAAGGATTTAACGTGGTTCGGTCGGTGTGACCTACGTCCACGGGCTGCAACTAGGGTTTTCTTTATTTGCTCCGTACAAAGATTACAAATACATGACGATATATATAGAGACTAATTAGGGTTAACAACTTAATGAACAAGAAAACTAAACATGGGCCCAAGCCCAAGCCCAAAGCCTTCACAAACCCAACAATGCTTTCAGCATTTTGGTTTCTTTTCTATTTTTTTTTATTCTTATTTTTTTGTGGTTGAAAGTATACTGTTAACCATAGTCCTAAGGGCTATGATTAGCCAAACTCATCTCAGGTATAAACCTTATTTCTTGTATGGACTACTGTAGGAGGTTTTATGTGGTTTTATGTGCTGATATACAGTTTGATCACTAGAGATGAAACATAATTCGACCCATTACATATGT
This sequence comes from Flaveria sonorensis, assembly GCA_025506505.1. Lineage (NCBI taxonomy): Eukaryota > Viridiplantae > Streptophyta > Magnoliopsida > Asterales > Asteraceae > Flaveria > Flaveria sonorensis. Next base: position 18,550,333 of record CM046440.1, on the reverse strand, counting down.
AATGGATTGAAATTGTCACCTTTTCTTGCATATGTTCAATCCGAAAATGCCACTTTTGCTATCTAATTTGAATTCAAGTGATCAACCTGTCAGGTATTCAGGTATAATCTAATTGTACCATTTGGACGTCAGATGTTCGGATTAAAATGGGAGAAAGAACTTGCTCGTATTGATGAAATAGCACCTGGCGCGTAAAAAAAAAACAAGAATACCTGTTTTATCCATCACTGCTTTTCAAAGGTTTGACTTGTGGGGGTCCATAGTTTTCAGTTCAGATGATTGTAGAACTGAATTGTAGATCTTTTTGAATTGCATAGAACAAAACAAATTGTATCCCTTTTTAGGGACTCTAGCATGTATCTTGGCTGTAAGTTGAAAGTTAAAATTGTAGATGAACGCTGGTAGTTGTTTAGTATGGGTAAGGTATAATTAGAACAACTTTGTGAATGACTGGGCTACATTTGCATACCAGCCCTTTACTTGTATCCCTTGAAAAGTTTTATTTTTGACGACCCTTGCATCTTAAGAAATTTGGTAGGATCTTGGATAGATTTCAGTAAAATTAAACAAAAGAGCTCACTTCGAGAGGGGTAATCTCCAATTACAAAAGATAACTAGTCTAACATTCTGAATGAATAACACAAGAAGAAAGACAGGAACTACAAATACTGAAATCAAAGAAATAACTGTCGCTAACTCCCTGCTACTCCACCTCCTGATGATTCTCGATAGCCGGTGGATTTAGGCAGGAACCAAAGATCAATTGGAGCTGCTCCATTGACCCGCTTGGTTCGGTGTGGGTCCTGACTAGTTTAGTCCTTCGGGTGTAAACCTGTAGCGGATTCGTATCAAAATTATAGAACTTGTAATGACAGTAAATTGTCAGAAAGAAAATGGTTATGATGTGCCAATCAAGAACGTGTTCAACATAGGCACGCATCTTAGAATTACAAGGGTGGAATATTTGATAGTCACAAGAACCTAATGTGAAATTTTAGATTTAGGTTAACTAAAGTGGATTGGCGTTGGGTCTAATGTTTATTTACTTAAACTTGTCGTGATGACATCTAGGGCTGGCAAGCGAACCGAACAAACACAAACAAGGCATTGTTCCTGTTTGTTCTTTAGGAAATAAACTTGTTTATGAACTGTTCACGAACACTTACCAAACGGGTTTTCTTGTTCGTGTTCATTCATTAAGAAAATGAACATGTTCATGAACTGTTCACGAACACTTGATGAACACAAACAAAATCAAACGAAAACAAACAAATATTCATAAACATGACAAACACAAAGAAGTCTATGAACACAAACAAATACAAATGATCACATATTTATTTTGGAATAAAATCAGTATTTTCATCATAAAATTTACCAAAAATAAATAAACACATAACATAAATATCCAAAAACACTTGAGATACTTATCATAAACATAACTAACACAAAAAATAAGAACATAATCACGAACGGACATTAACGAACATAAACGAACATATTATCGAATGTTCACGAACATAAATGAACGACCACGGCTTGTGTTCATGTTCGTTCGTTTTAACTAAACGAACAAAATTTTCTTGTTCGTGTTCGTTTATTTACTAAACGAATGAACATAAACGAACTTCCCATCGAACAGTTCACGGACCGTTCGCTGAACGTTCAGTTCGTTTGCAGCCCTTAATTAACATCAATGTATAGTTTTCTTGGGAAGTTTCTTGAGTTCGAATTGTTTATGTTAAAGAAAATGTTATACTTCAAATTTTAAAATAAAACTAATCTTTTTATCCGCCGGGCGCACGGCGTGATAAAGTATAGACTAAAATCAACAAGACTTGTTTCCGAACTAAAACGTAAAATAACTTAAACTTATGGCATTGAATGAACACGTATTATTTGACTTGATTTTTTTCCACATGAAATTTATGTCGAAACATATTATATTTGACCCGTCGCTTTTCCAAATCAAACTATGTTGAAACATAGGTTAACTCAAAGTGTGCATAAAAATAAACACGGAAATGTTTTATATTTGAGCCCACTAATTTCTAAACAAAATTTATGTCAAAACATAAAGGAATATTGGAATGTAGACAATCTTAAAACGTATATAAATACAAGTATTGAAATGTTCTTTTCCAATCAAAATTTATGTTCAAACGTAAGCAAACTTAAATTTATACCGATACTTACATAATAATATGAACATAAGAAATCAAGTTTTTAAGTAAAATTATATATAAGTAAACCTAAAAGTTTTATAATTAAGGGAGTCAAAGTGAAGTTAGAAGGTAAGAATTGTAAAGATGAAAGTTAGAGGGAGAGCATAACGAGGAGAGAGAGAAGAAAGCACTCTGATGCAAATCAAACTCATAATAAGTCAAACTTCAGCTAATCACAATATTGTCATAGAAGCAATGCTTGTATCAGGTGCATCAATGCTTTGCATTTTGCCTTTTAAGGTATTAGTAATATGATACTTAAATTGGTGGATCTTTCTTCTTATTTTAATAATTAAAGAGTTATTATATTTTTGACATATTTTGCTATACACACTTATATTTTTTGTTATAATTTGTAATTATATGGCATTAAAGATGTATAACATAGATCAAATTCGTATGTTTGTAGACAAATGAAAGACTTTCTTTTTTATTAGTAGGAAAAATACACAACATTTAGGTGGAGATGACACAACTATTCATGGAAAAGTGCCTTAGTTTTTGATTGATTGGAGCCCTACTCTTGTTAATGCTAGGCTCTTCCCTTAGACTCCCACTAGTAGCTATGACAGTGTGTCCCTTAGACCTTGGTTGGGGCCCTACTCTTGCCAAGGCGCACCGCCTCTTAAACCGCTATGGGGGACCTCAAGCATGGTATAGGTGGCTAGAAAAAATGCGTCCGTAGTTGAAAGCCGCTAAATATGATTTTTCATCTAGCTTTGTTTGTTGCTCTATTGGTAGTAACGGGATTGTCAGCTCGAACTGATATTGAGTAGGAACTAATTAATTAGCACCGGTTGATAACAATAATTATGGGATTGATAGTAACTAGAAAAGTGAGCACTAAGCATGCGATCGTCAATAAGCAAATCACTACAAAAAGAAACCAATTACTAGTCGTAACTAAGTTTCTTTTCAAGGGTTTCCTACTAATAGAGTTTCAACTAAGAATTCTGATGGTTTGCAGACTATGAAACGAAAGTATGTAGTCTATTTGTAGTACATGTTTTTCATTATCAAAAACATATATTTTATATGATCTTTTTCAATTATTTGATTAAGATTTTAAGAGTGCTATCGAAATATTTAAATTTGAAAATAATTCACATAATTCAAAATGATTTCAATAAATGGTTACACATATGAACTTGATTATAAATCTATATTAAACAATCTTTCATTGTAGGCTAGATATGCAAAAGAATGATTCCAAAACTACCACACTCACTTGTCACCTAAAAAACACGTTAAAATAGGTTAACTAACTTGATAAATGGTTATCACAATAGTGAACCAATTGCGAGTAAATATGAATCAAAACATCATATATAATTGTAAATACAAGATGCAAAGCCATCAGTTTACAACCAAAACTATAGATATGAGAAAACTAAAAAGTCTTCCAATACTTATCACGAGTATTGACTGTTGTTACAAAAAAGAAAATGACCGTATATTGATGCGTTAAACGACTTTAGAGAATGCAGGTGCCTACCTCTATAATACTATCGATGGGTGGGAGGTCGATGGTGTAAAATGGGGGAGATGAGACCTTTTTGTTTTAAAGGGTAAAGAAGTAAATATTTTCATTCAACATAGTTTTTTAATTTAACCATTGAAAGCCGAATGGAATTTTTACCCTTGGATCTGCCACTAAGTCCAAACCTGACAACAGACGTCTTTGGTTCCATCTCCCCTTACATTTTTATGATTTTTATCTTCTATTTGTTTATTACTATTTTATTATCTGCAGCATCATTTTAATAATTATTATTGTTTTTTATCATCTCACATTGTGATTGTATGCCACAGTATACTCACCGTAAACAAAGTGTTGGTATGATACAAGCTCGTGGTCCTTCCAAAGCAAAGAAAGCACAAATACATTACTAAGTGATAACCATGTCCAAAGTCAACAAGGGTCGGAACCAATACGGGTCAGCCGGGTCAAAATTGAATACCGTGATGGTTTCGTTATAAAAACAAAACAAAATAATAATCCCACGTTTCACCACCAACGGTTTCCTTCATTTTTAACATGTTCTAGTTTGCAGTTTTAGTTTTATTTTAATTATGTTTTCATGCTTTTATAGTTGTACTTTCTACATTATAGGTAGTAACTAGCATTTGTGTATTAGATAGTGGGTTATTGGGAGTTTTGATATTGTAGAATTTATATTGATTTCTTTCAAAGTTTAAGTTAAATTGATTTTATCTAGCTCAATTGTGGAATATTGGATGGTGTTCTTAGACACGATTTCCTAACCGAAGTGGTGTACCTGTATCTTTGGTTAGATATCGCAGCCCTATCGTTTGTTTCGGTGGTGAATCTGTATCCGAAACGAACCTTAGATCTATCCATATTTTTTATTGTTTCATTTGAACAGTTGTTGTTTGGGTCTATTCCTATCACTAAGCATTTCACAAATCAATTCCATTGACATTATTTCACAATTGTGCATCACATAGTTCATAATATAACACATTACCTGATACTGTTTAGTCATGATCTGAATGAGACAATTTCGATGAATCAAACCAGCAAAAAAGGATTAGAAAGCATGTAAATGACTATTTTTTCTTATCATAAGCTTCAATGTTCCGGGGTTCACATTCAGGGCTAAAAAGGCGGACCAATAAAGCTGTGCTTGCGCTTGCAGTGATGGCCCCCGCACCTGCCCACCTCAGACTTCGAGGAACATTCACTCTAGGACCTGCAACATAACACAAACCATGCATTAAAGCAAAATAGTAGTTTAGGTATTTGACTAACTATCCTGATTGTAAAGCAAAACAGTTATAAAAAATAAACAAGATAAGAATCAGGATATTTAATCACCAAGGCACCCACTTAATCCGACATGCTAACAACATCATTCATCATGTTATATACATGTCAAAAACCAGATGCCTATGGTCTTTTGAAGATATACAATCATGAACACAACAAAATGTAGCAAAATGGATCTTACAAGTCAAACAATAAGTGAAAGAAAAGAAACAAAGGGTGTTTAGCAAGAACTAAAACACACCATTCAAGCTTAACAAATAGTAACATCATAGAAATCAAATAAAGAGGACAAACCATAATGCAAACGACAGAAGATCCAAAATCCTAAGGCTCCACCAACACTAAAAACCCCAGCAGTATGCCTCATCAACCTTGAACAAGGTTTTGAATCAGATCTCATTAGTTCACCATCAGAAAAGCCAAACAAGCGCCTCAATGCCATTATGATTTAATTGAACAGCTTCCACAAACAAAATAGGTCCTCTAGCGATACACAACCAACTTTAACACAAATAAAATCTAAATCCAGCAAGAAAACAGAACTATCAGAAATATAGATTGTAACACATATAAACAGCATGCATTTAAGTAAAAAGAAAACATGAACATGAGCAAACTTCAAACAAAACTTTGCTAGCATGGTATAGTAGTATACAAGCTAAAACAAGTTCTCTAAACTTTTGAAACTCGAAATAATGACCTGAACAAGCATAAAGCCAACGGCATCATAATTCATTGAAAATTTTATTTCATTCATTTTTAAGTCATTAAAGTTTCATGGATCTGTAGAACCACTAGTTGTCAAATGATATGCAGGTCACCAAGTTTCTTATAACATGACAAACTATATAATTGTCATTTTAATAACCATATCTTCAAACACTATATGATGACAGCTCTTGGGGATGGTTTTCCATCATGATAAAAAGATTATTGTAATATTCAAAAGATACAGATCCCATGAAACATTGACATGAAACATAGTGATTTACTCTACAACATTTGTTTGCTTTTCAATCATAAGCTTTATATGTTTTCGCTTTTTTATCTCTTACCTATTCAAAAGATTCCTTAAAAAGTAAAAACTACTACCAATATATACATGATAAAGCCATATGCACAAATAATAACAATCATAACAAGATGCATCAAACTGATAATAAGGTAAGATAAAATGAAGAAGAATTAGAAATTTACCAGCCTTACGAAGCCAAGACGCTGTTGTTATTAAGACTAAGGGTATTATAAAAACGTGAAAAACGGTGTCGAGTTAAGGGTTTGGGAAGATGGTTTTTCTTTTTAAGACCAAATATCTCCTGGACCAAAGGCACGTGAACCAGTAGAAGCTTCCACGCCAAAAACCAACCAATAACAAGCAAAGAAAGTACAAATGAGAAAGCAAGGACTGGGCGGAGAACAAAGAGATTCAATCGGTCTGAATATGCAAGTGAGCAGCCAACCGATGATTCCATTTACCAGAGGTAAAACCTTCTGCTACCTAATCCCTGAAAATAAGACCCCAACTTGCAGGTTCTAATTATATATGTTGTAATGGATTTTTCGCTAGTGCCAAGATTAGCGACAAATTATATTGACTTAACGTTGATTACTAAATTGAAATAGAGGTTTCTACTCTACAATGTTAATTGTTGATTCATAGCCTTTTCTTACTAATGTCTACAAATGTGTGGAAGAGTATTTGCACCTTCTGTGGATCAGATTACGCTGCAATGCCCCTTTCTTACTTGACCTGAATCTTGACAAACAGAAACTGATCATTCAAAAAGTCAAGATACTAAACAGAACACAGCATACACACAGCAACTGATCGAATCATACAAACGTGAACGATGAAAATATAATCAAATGTAGTAACATCTGGCTTTGAAGTCCCTGCTCCAGAGCTGCAAAGTAGGCAGGCTCCTTACGACGTAAACACATAATCAAATTGTTTGTGTGACTGTTTGGATACTTGTAATATATTTGCTAATTTAATTAGTCCAAAACTACAACTACTCTAATATTTGCTAATCAAACAAGTTGTAGGCATTCCTATTGAAAACCTAACAAGGCGGAGGAGAATTACAAATGACTAAATACCCATAACAGGAAACAGATGCAACATATAATTGAACTCTAGTTAGGTTTAACTATATCAATCTGAGTCATATAATCTTGTATCTCGATTCAAAACTAATCAAAAACTGGAGAATTGAAAATTGAAACAATTTGAGTAATTAGGCATATCAGAAAAAACTGGAGCAAAGAGACTACCAGCGAGAATCTGATTGGACCCTTCAAGTCAAGATCTCAGGCGATCGGAATTGCAGCGACAATCACAAGCACAGGTTTCACTTTCATTGACGTCGATATTTTAACCTTCACTTCACGCTTCAGGTGTCATTAATGGGCCTCAACATATATCAAAAGCCCACTTACATCTTCACGGATTCAAAATTGCGATCTACCCCTAATGTTTCGTTTTTATATTTATTTATATCCAAAACTCTAACACCGTTAGTTTTTTCGTTAATTCTTTTATAAAATAACTAAAATGCCCCTTAGAATTTAAAATATAAATAAAAAAATTATGGGACCACCCACATCTTCTTTTTTTTTAACCATCATAAACACACCCACTCTTTCTCTCTCTCAAACATAAACACAACCCACTCCATCAAATAACACCACAACCCACATCATCTTCTTCTTCTCTACATACACCAGTCCACCACCCCCACTCACCATTATAAGGCCCCGTTCCCGGAACGCTTACAGTTGGGCAATCATCGCATAAAACATATAAAACTCATCATTTTGCAGCGAAAATTTAACTTTTCATTAACAATTAAAAACATGCCAAATCATCATATCATTTCTTTTACATTCCAAAAATGTATTAATTCAAGAAAACATGAAAAAAAGACAATATTTTTGGATTTTTATATGTTTTATGAATGTTTTTGGATTTTTCATATTAAGAAATTTAAATGGACAGAACATGCTTTTCATTGTGTTGATTATTTAATCTAAGTTGATCATGCCTAAAGACTCAATTAAGAAATTAAATCTCACTGAATCAAAGGCTTTAGTGAATAAATCAGTAAGCTAATTTGTTGTGTCCACTGTAATCAACTTGATTAAACCTTTTTCTGAGCAATCTCTTAGAAAATGGTATCTGATTTCAATGTATTTTGTTTTACTATGTTGCACTGGATTAGCAGTGATGAACATAGCCGTTTAGTTATCAATATGTATTGGTGTTTGAAGAAAATTGTAGCCATAATCAAGTAGTTGGTTTTGCAACCATAAAACTTAAGAGCAGCCAGCTGAAGCAGCTATGTACTTAGCCTCAGCTGTGGATACTGATACATTTGTTTGCTTTTTGCACTGCCAAAAAACAAGTCTTGGTCCTATGAATTGACATCCACCAGTTGTGGATTTTCTGTTGTTGTTACACCCTCCAAAGTCACTATCAGAATATGAGTAGAGGTTGAATTCTCCTTCTTTGGAATACCAAAGTCCTAGAGCAGGCTTCACTTTAAGGTATCTGAATATCCTCTTGACTGCATTAAGATGTGACTCCTTGGGGTATGATTGGTACCTAGCAGAAACACACACAGCAAACATTATGTCAGGTCTGCTGGCAGTTAAGTACATTAATGATCCTATCATAGATCTATATAATCTTTGATCAACTGACTTCCCTGTAGGATCATGTACAATCTTATCTATTGTTAATGCTGGTGTTTTGCATGAAGATGAATTAGCAAGGTTGAACTTCTTCAAAATTTGATTAACATACTTCTTCTGATTGATGAAAATGCCATCTGGTTTCTGATGAACTTGTAAACCAAGGAAAAATGTTAATTCTCCCATGGAACTCATTTGAAACTCAGATTTCATTAAACATTCAAACTCTTCACACAGTCTCTTGTTTGTTGAACCAAAGATGATATCATCTACATATACTTGGACAACTAAGAGATCTTGATAATCATGCTTCAGGAAGAGAGTCTGATCAATTGTTCCCCTTTTGTAACCATGCTTGAGTAAGAAAGATGATAATGTTTCATACCACTTTCTAGGAGCCTGATAAAGTCCATACAAAGCTTTATCAAGCTTGTATACCCTGTATGGATAATCAGGATCTTCAAAGCTTGGGGGTTGGGCAACATAGACTTCTTCATCAATTTTACCATATAAGAAGGCACATTTTACATCCATCTGGTAAACTGTGAAATTCTTATGTGAACGCATAGGCTAGGACGACTCTAATGGCTTCAATCCTTGTAACTGGTGCAAAGACTTTATCATAGTATATCCCTTATTCTTGAGTATAGCCTTGTGCTATCAGCCTTGCTTTGTTTCTCACAATGATGCCTCTGTTATCTAGTTTGTTTTTGAAAAGCCACCTTGTGCCAATTGGATATTGTCCTTCAGGAAGATCAACTAGATTCCAGACTTTTTGTTTTCTAAATTGCTGAAGTTCTTCTTGCATTGCTTCAATCCAGCTATTGTCTTTCAATGCTTTTGTTATGTTGGCTGGAACAACTTGTGAAAGAAAACAGGAGAACAAATAGATATTGGCAGCTCCTCCTTGACTTCTTGTGGTTCTTGCATGAAGATCACCAATAATGTTTTCTATTGGATGAGTATTATGAATTCTAGTTGTTGGTATTGATTCAACTGGAATGAATGGTTCCAAGTTAGTGATGTTGGTTGATGGAGATGGATCCAGCTGAGATGGGGAATTGACAGAGTGATCATAATTCTCATTATTTAGGCCTTCTGATGCTGAATGAACTCCATCTTCATGATTTTGTGTTTCTGCATATATGGGTACAACTTTCGCAACAGCTATAGGACCAACTACGGATGTTGTAGTTTGTTGATCTGCAGACATGAATATTGTTGGAATGTTTCCTGATGAGTTTGGAACTTTAGTTGAAGGCAATGAATCATGTTCGGAAGAAGATAGAACATCTACGGATGTAGAAAGATCTTCTACGGATGCATTGTTAACTTCTGCTGAAGTTGAATTTCCATGTCCATTAGTGTTTTCATTGCTTGTTTGAGATGAAGGGCCTGGATCAACAACATTTAAAGCATGTGTCTGGGGTAATCTTGGTGGATCAGCTGTCAATGGCACTTCACCCATGTTTGGAGGAACATAAGGATAACATGTATCCACAGGACCTGCAACATTCAAATAACCAGAGTTAAATGAGTTTGTTAATGCATCTATATCAAACAACCAAGATGATCCTTTTACAGATTTTGGAAATAAGGATTCATCAAAAGATACATTAGGTGTTTCCTCCATAATATTTTGATGTGGATTGTATACTCTATATGATTAAGATGTTGATGAGTAACCAATAAAGAAACCATCATAGGCTTTTTCATCAAACTTTCCTAATTGATCTTTGGTGTTTAATATAGACACATGACACCCAAAAGCTCTAAGATAACCTATAAAAGGTTTTCTTTTAAACAAAATTTCATATGGTGTTTTATTATGTTCTTTGACAATTAATGTTCTGTTTTGAACATTGCATGTTGTGTTCATAGCTTCTGCCCAGAATGTGATTGGCAACTGTGAATCAACAAGCATTGTTCTTGCTGCTTCAATTAGAGTTGTATTTCTTCTTTCAGCAACTCCATTCTGTTGTGGAGTTCTTGGTGCACTGAATTATCTGGCTATGCCTTTGTCCCTGCAAAAGGAATCTAAAACATGATTAACAAATTCAGTTCCATTATCACTTCTTAAGATTTTGATCTTTAAATCAAGTTGGTTTTCAATCTTAGTGATAAACTCTATTAATGTTTCTGATGTTCCACTTTTATGTTTTAAGAAAAACACCCAAGTGAATCTAGTGAAATCATCAACAATCACCAAACAATATTTCCTTTTACCAATGCTTAACACATTGGTTGGACCAAAAAGATCCATGTATAGCAGTTTGAGTGGTGTTGTGTGTGTGTTGATTGTTTTGGACTTATGTGACACCCTATGTTGTTTCCCTTTATAACATGATGAAAAATGATTAGAACAATAAAATTCTTTCTTGGGAAGGCCAATGACTAAGTCATGTTTGACCAACTTATTCATGTTCTTCATATTGGAATGAACCATCCTTCTTTGCCACAGTTGTGATTCATCTTTTGATGACTTAGAGATCAGGAAGGTTTCATTGCTTGTCATAGATGTGTTATTCATATCCAAAACATAAGTGTTTCCTTTTTTGGTGCTTTAAGAAGGATCCAATCTGCTGGAACTTGAAAAGCTGGCTTAAGAATGTAACAGAAAGAGTTATCAAATAAGGTGGTATAATTTTGATCACAAATTTGAGATACACTGAGTAAATTGTATTGTAAATTTTCACAAAAATTAACTTTCTCAAACTTGAGTACTCCATTTGTTACCATTCCTTCACCAACAATTTTACTTCCCTTCTTATCCCCATCAAATGCCACATAAGAAGCATTTTTATGTTTGAAATCATGGAGGAGAGAACAGTTTCCTGTCATATGTCTGGAACAGCCACTGTCAACATGCCACTTGTTGTCAGTCCTCCCTGGATGTTCCTACAAAAATAATAAAATCAATTAGATCGTAGAGCCCAAGCCTTGATGGTCTTGGGCTTGCCATTGTTATCTAATATTGTTATTTTCTCTTGAATGAGCCTAGATGTCTCTAGATTGTTTTTAGATTCAATTGATTCATTATGTTTTGTTTTGGGTGAGGATGATTCTTTTGATGATAAGGATGAAGCACTCTCATCTTGATTCACATTCACTTCCTCTGTCACTTCTTCTTTCATTAACTTTTTCTTTGAACATGAGGCTGAGGCTTGCCCTTAAAAGGTTTCTGCATCCTTTGTCTTTGACTGGGGTACATGTTTACCTTTTTCATAGTGATCAAAGAAGTCATCATTTTCTTGCAACACTACCTTTTTATGAGGGGTCTTACTTTGAGATAGTTGTATCTCCTTTTTCTTTGATTGATTATCAGCAGATGTTTTCTTTGTCTTTGAGATCTTCTGCTTTGGTTGTTGCTTCTTTTGCTTTTGGACTTTTGATTCATCATTCTCAGAAGATTATGAATCTGATTCAGCAATCTCAACTTTTTGCTTCTTGGGAATCTTTGTTTTGTTCTTTTTGTTGAAGAAGCATTCTTGAGTAGAATGATTGTTCTTATTGCATATGGCACAATACTTGTTAAAGTAACAATCAGAAGTCATATGATTGTTCATGTTGCATATGGAGCAATATAGCTGCTGAAGTAGCATTCTTCTGTGATGTGGTTGTGCATATCACACCATTTGCAATACATCTCTTCATCTTCACTGTCAGAGTCAGCTTCTATCTTTGTTGTTTCTGCATCAGTGTCTTTTTTTGCTGCTTCAATTCTTTTTCAAACTTAGCAGCTGAAATATCTTCTTTTTGTTGTTTACCTTTCTGGTTAACAGTTGAATCAGCAGATGTTTTCTTCTTCCGTAGATCTTCTATGGATGACTGTTTTGGTTCTAATGATTTCTTCTTCCGCAGATTTTCTACGAAAGACTGTTTTGTCTTCTTTCGTAGATCTTCTACGGATGTTGACTTTGGAACATTTTTCGTTTGCTTTTCTACGGATGTGTGAGGACCTATCTTCTTCTTCCGCAGGTGTTCTGCTGAAGTGTTTTTCTTTTCTTCCTTCGTAGTTCTTGTTGCTGATTGACTGTTATGCTTGTTGTTAAGCTCCTGAATCCCTTCATTCAGCTGACCAATTCTTGTGTAGATGGTCTTCAACAAATTTCTTTGTTTTAGGGGATAAGGTAACTTGATTTCATTAAGTACTTTGGGAATTATTGGTTCAAATATTACATTTTTACCCTTACCCAAACCAGCACTTTCTTGTTCATTAGGCTCATCAATCTCATTCAAATCATCACAGTCATCAAAGTCAATTTCTGATTCATTTTGTTTTGAAAATTCTGATTCAGATGAATCAGTTTCACTAATTTCTGTATCTTCACCATTTACCTCTTCATTATTTTCATCTATTGATTCACTTTTAGTACTAGATACAAAATGATTTGATAAACTGTTTATCATTGAATCAGGTAGGGTGGTGTAGTTATCATTAATTGGTGGTGCAACATCATTAAAACCCAACCCAGACCTGTTCTTTGATTCAATATGAGAGTTTAATAGTTTCTCATACTGCTGTGATGATAGTTGAAATTTTTGAAGTTTCACTTCACTAGATGCATGATCTGACATGGACTTTGTTAAGGAGGTGGTCAAATTCTCAACTTGTGCTTTCAGATTATAATTTTCAGACACAAGTTTGTCTAAATCCATGTGTAATGAATTGATTTTGACCTGATAAAGTTTATATTCTCTTATATGAGATTCATTTAAAAGCATAGTTTTTTTGACTTTATCAGCCAATTGTTGAGCATGAACCCTATATCTTTCAACCTCATTAACACAAAAGGAAGAACATAACCTTTCTCTTACCTCTCTGGCCATTGGAGGAACTTTGTTTTCCATATTAGCCATCAAAGCCTGATTTTCTTCTAGTATTTCCTTCTCATACATGCTCAAGTCACAGGTGCCATCCTGTAAAATAATCAAACCAGTTTCTTTAGAATTACTAGTGCCTGTTGAAGAACCTGTGGCTGGTGGGGATGAATTTGTTAGCTGAGGTTGCTTGAAGCTCCTCTGACTTGCTTGTCTTGCATCGGCTGGTGATTGCTAATTGTTGTTGCATTCCCTTGAGAAGTGACCATACAAATTACATTTATAACACCTCACCTTTGATTTATCAACACCTATTTTTGTTGTTCTTCCTCCCACTGACAATCCTTTGTTTCTCTTCATGTAAATTTTGTCTCTATAAGCAATCATGGCCATTTGCCATTGCAGATCCATCTCTTCTACTTCGTCAGGATGAAGTTCTTCAAGGTCTTGCTGACAGAAGTGGGCAGGAGTCAAGGTACTTCCCAAGTAAGCTTGAAAGCTTAAGCTGAAGGCTACAAAGGCTGCCTTCTGTTCTTCTGATTCCATAACCACAGTGATTGGTTTCGTTTGATTGCTGGTTTTGTTGGTTTTAGAGTCATCAGCCTTTCCTTTTGCTTTTCTATTTTGATTGTTTTGAGAGTTCAATTTAGAGGTCTTGGCAGCATAGAAGCCAGTTTCCTCTTTATTGTCACTCTCAACACAAGAGTTACCTTCATCATCATTAGAGATAAAGGCACTTCCAACACCCTTAGATTCTTGGAATTGGTATGGTGCTATAGGTGCTTTAACACTCTTGTTTTTGGTTTTCTCGTCCAACTCCAAAGCTTCTACCTTTGCAACCAGATTGTCTAACCCAATTGACTTCAAATCAAGAGTATTCTTGAACATAGACACAGTGTGGGTCCAACTTTCTGGTAATGAATGAAGCATCTTTTTATTTAACTCCTCATTGCTATACTTCAGTTCAAAAATATTCATCTCTGTAACAAGTAGCATAAACCTGTGGAGTTGTTGAGGGACGGATTCACCCTAAATGTGATGGAATGTTTCATATTGTAAACGCAGGGTATCCTTCCTGATACTTCTAATCTCATCATTTCCCTCACACAAAGTATGAAGAATTTTTCATAATGAGTTAGCAGTTTTGTATGCTTCACACCTGATCAATAGGTCTTCAGGTAAAGCCATAGTAAGCATACTATAGGCCTTAATGTCGACTTTGAATTTCTTGGCATCATCAGGTGACAGATTTTTCAGACTTATGGGCTGATTATTATCTTTGTAATCAGGTCCTAAAGCAGGTGGAATATAAGGACCATCAGTGATAGACACCCATAAGTCAGAATCTGTATAATTAACATGATTCTTGAATTTGATTTTCCATGTTTTGAAATCAGATTTGTTCTCCAACTTTGGAGGTTGATAAACGCCTACCACTGAATTGCTCATGTTAATTAACTAAGCTAATTATCAAAAATTAACAAACCTGTTTAAAATAAACACCAATTAAACAAATCAAACTGATAGATCAATTGATCTAGATCAATGAGCACTTGGCTCTGATACCACCTGTGAATTCAAGGATCGATGCAAGAATTATCAAGTTGATTTTAACAAGTAATGATCACGGAACTATCAATACTTGCTGTTTAATGGATTGTTTATAAATTGAAATCGATGAACAAAATAAAACAACTTGAAAACACAATGTAATAATGTAACACAAAGATGATTTTCAATTGTTTTTCATTCACAACGAACCGATTACAATTGATGTTGATGCTCTTGATGTTCTTATGATTGCTTTCTTGTTCTATGTTATTCTGTTAATCTTTGTTCTTCTCTATTATTCTGATTGAACTCATTTCTATCAATATATACACCTATTTGAGTATCGATATCTCTAAATCTCTCTCTATTATGTTCCTATTTTCTTGCTAATATATAGCTATTCTGTTTCGCTCTTTGTTTCTATATTTGTGCATCCTTGCCTTGTTTATCGGCATAGGAGTTCATAATTTACATTGGAAATTGTAAATTACACAAAGAAATTTATTGATATGACGTGGAATATTCGCTTGACTTCAATATCTTCTGCCTTCATTGATTTGATGATGTTGCTTTGACATGTTGACTTGTTGACTTTTTGATCTTCCGTAGGAATTTGTCTTCTGTAGGAAGTCTTCTTCCGCAGCAATAGGTCTTCCACAACAACACTTAGTCTTCAACATTTGTTCCAGTGGTTGTGCTTCCACAGGAGTTCTTGTACTTGTTCTTTAGCAGCAAGCTCTCCTTCAGTAGCTCCACTTGATCTTTGGACTTGTTCAGCAGTTGTTGTTCTTCCGTAGGAGATCTACGGAAGCACAGACTTTAGTTATGCTCCGGAGAACATCTACAGAAGAACCCTTATTCATCCGCAAATTGTTCTAACACTTGGTCAATTTTTCAAATTGATCAAGTCTGATGTTTCCTACAATGACACATAAACCAACACACACAATAATATGGGTTAACATATAATTCATGCTGTATATTATGTTAACAAAAGAGAATTACAATAAGTTATTACAAAATTTGATTTATCATCTAAACTTATACAAATGATCTAGACCAAACAGAATGCACACTTGGAGAACTTGGTATACAGCTTCTCTCTTCTAAGCGTCTCCAACAACTCGCTGGTGTGACTAGCATGCTCTTCTTCACTCCTCAAATAAATCAGGATGTCATCGATAAACACAATCACTGATTTATTTAGCACAAGTCGACACACCCAGTTCATTAGATCCATAAAAGCAGCTGGGGTGCTGGTTAAACCAAAAAACATCACGAGAAACTCGTAGTGTCCATAACGCGTACGAAAAGATGTTTTAGGAATATCCTGCTCCTTACCTTCAATTGGTGGTAACCAGATCGGAGATCTATCCTCAAGAACCACCTGGCACCTTGGAGCTAATCGAACAAGTCATCACTCCTTGGTAACGGATATCGGTTCTTCATAGCCAACTTGTTCAACTAACGGTAGTCTATACACATCCTCATGCTACCATCCTTCTTCTTCACAAACAAGACCGGAGCACCCCATGAAGAGACACTCAGTCGAATGAACCCCTCGTCTAACAACTCTTGCAGCTGAGTCATCAATTCCTTCATCTCGGAAGGAGCTAGACGATATGGCACCTTAGCAACCGGTTAGGTATCAGGCATCAGATCGATCTGGAACTCGATCTCGCGGTCAGGTGGCACACCTGGTAGATCCTTCGGGAAAACGTCTGGGAAGTCACAGGCGATCGGTACATCCGTTAATCGTCGTACTGACACATCCATATCCTTTACACGGACCAGATAGGCACCACTTCCATATCTCATACACTTCTCTGCCGCGCCCGTCGAAATCACCTTTGGAGCCGTACTAGCTCTATCGCCATAGATCGTCACCGAACTCCCATCGGGCCTGGTTAATCGAATCTTCTTCTTGCGACCCACGATGTTTTCCTCATGGGCTGCTAGCCAATCCATCCCTAGGACTACATCAAATCCGCCTAAGGGCATCACGAACAACCTAGCAGAGAACCTATGGTATTTCAACTCTAGGTCATAGTCTTCTACCATATCAGAAATCCTGATTTACTTAACAATGGTAGTTTCTACATTGAAGGGCTCATCAATCTTCCTACTCCTAGCGGGCAACTTAGCATAGAAGGCATCAAAAATAAAACTCCTACTAGAACCAGAATAAAAAGTACAGAGGCACAAGTCTAGTTTACTAGGAATGTACCTGACACCACGTCGGAGTCCACCCTAGCCTCCTCCCAAGTCATAGCGAATGCCCTGGTCTTCACCTTCTAGCCTCTTTCTCAGTCCCCTTCTTTCCCCCGGAGCTCTCAGCCCTCGACTTCTTGTAGTGTCTGCTCATGTGCCCAGTCTCGCCACAGTTGTAATATTTCACCACACAACAATCCCTTGCTATGTGGCCCTCCTTCCCACACTGAAAGCAGACGTTCGATTCCCACTTACACTCCCACACGTGGTCTCTCCGACACTTCTTGCATGCCTTCTCCCTCTTTGTTATCACCTTCCGATCATCCACTCTCGTCTTCTTACCTCCAGCCACAAAACCACCATCGTTATACCGCTTCTCATTTCCATTCCTATCATTGCCACACTTCTTCTTCTCATCCATCACCGCCACTGCTTCTCGCTTATCATATAGTCTCCCCGCCAAAACGATCACCAACCTGAATGTACCTGGCCGAGCGACGATCAGATGTCTGCGGATATCCGCCGGCAAACCCTGGATGTATCTCTTTATTTTCCGTGACACGGGTGTCACATGCTCTGGCACCAGCCTTTCCATATCATTAAACTTAGTTGTGTACTGCTGGTGCGTCATAGTTCCCGCCTCTAACTGTAGGAACTCTCTCTCAATCTTGTCGAGCCCCCTGTGAGGACAAAACTCCTTGATCACCAGCTCCTTCAGTTCACTCCACCTCATCCTTCCAATTGCCCTGCTACCATCGGCCTGGACAATGTTGTCCTACCAACATAAGGCCAAATCCACAAACGAGTGGGTAGCGAACTTCACCTTCTGATCCTCTCGGCACTCGATGATATCAAGTACCGCCTCCATCTCCCTCACCCATCGGTGAGCAGCAGCACTCCTATTGCTATCAAATATCGGGGGCTTGCATCTCTGGAATGCCCCATAGTTGCACCCCTTTGCAGTTCCCCACACTGCTTCCTCCTCCTCATTGTCACTAGAAACAACCATCTCAGTCTCTGGTTGCTCCCTTTCTCTTGAACCTTCTTCGCCGCCCTCTCGCCTAGTGGCATTCTCCTTCTTCTCATCTTCCCTCACAGTTCTAATAACCTCAGTCACCACAGACGGCAGAATCTTCTGCATGACCTAATGAACTTCCTCCGCTACTGCCTCCTTCATTGAGGCCCTCAGATTAGCACTCTCATCCTCACCATCATAGTGATGAAGTTCGGGCTCTACAGGAGCCATTTCGGCAGTCTTAGCCCTGTTCTTTATGGCACGCGGTCCAACACCACATCCACCACGACCTCCACCTCGAGAAGCATCTGAAGATCTACCACCACCCATCTCTAAGCGCTACAAGATTCAAACACCAACACGGTCATTCAAGGTAATAGCTTAGATTATGTCAAGTATAGTAAGTCCCTAATTACAGTGGCCAGTTGTGATTAGCCACTTACTTTACTCTTCATTCTCTAAGCATTTCCTATCCTGACTACATCAGTATCCAAATCTTCAAAGAACACATAATCCACATAGCATACGCACGTAATTCCTTTTTCCATTAATTTACATAAAATGTTTACATGAAATATTTACCTGCAGGAATGTAGCTACTAGGAGTGGCATCCCTTTCCCTTTCTTGTCCCATTCTCAGTTTAAGTTTAGGTTTTTGAAAATATTTTACCCAATTCTCTTAAACTTTGGCTCTGATACCAACTTGTAAGGCCCCGTTCCTGGAACCCTTACAGTTGGACAATCATCGCATAAAACATATAAAACTTATCATTTTGCAGAGCAGAAATTTAACTTTTCATTAACAATTAAAAACATGTCAAATCATCATAGCATTTCTTTTACATTCCAAAAATGTATTAATACAAAAACATTCTCCAAAATATGGATGCCAGACTTGAACCATCCCCAGTAGCTTATGCATCCATGCCTGCACCTCCTCAGCATCAACAAATACCTGCCAACTATTATGCATACAAAAGTCAGCGACGCTGAGTGAGTTCTAGTTTTATAATAAAATATTTTACTTTCGTTTAAAACATTTTTCCTTACTTTCGTACGTGATCATACATTATACTTACATCTAGATAATATCATTATTATCTTCCGTCATCGTTCATCATCATTCATTATCATTCATCATCGTTCATTTCATACTTTCTTTCATTATTATCTTTCCTCTTTATCTAGATCCTGCCATATGCTATACCCCCACATCATGGCGAAGCTGGTACTGTGCCGGGGCTTACAAGTAAACCCCCACGTCATGCCGAAGCTGACACAGTATCGGGGTGGAGCGACAAGGATCCCGTTTCATACTTTTCGGTCAATCTCAAGGATTAGACCCCTGTGCGCATTAACAAGGGTTAGCTAAACCGCACACAGTTGAGCAAACAACTACCTCGTTGAGTTGTGAACCTCCACCATTTTTCTTGCAATACTTTCCTTCTTCATTCATTACATTCCACTTTCATAAACTTTGTCTTTCTCTTTAATTAAGATAATACTTTACGTATAAGAGTATTAACACACCATGTAATCTCACATAATAATACGTAATATAGAACATCAACCACGGGCCACAATCATACATAACACCACTGCGGCTATTGAACATAAAACCAATGCGATTAAATGTTCAGCAAATGCGGATGAACTCCAACAAATGCGGATGAAGTCCAACAAATGCGGATGAAGTCCAACAAATGCGGATGAAGTCCAACAAATGCGGTTGAACAAAATGCAAATGCGGATGAACACATACAAATGCGAATGAACAAAAGACATGCGAGGGCACATTCAACCAATGCGATTGAACACTCAATAAATACGGATGTTCAAAACCAACCTGCAATGCAACTTATGCAATTTCTAGCCTCATATATCATTTCTAAACCTACCCTTAGCATGGATCTACTAGTTATACACTTAAAACATAATAAACATCCATTCAACATCACAACAATCTTGTAAGACATTCAACTTCATAAACAGTCATACTTTTTCATGGAAAATCATAGTTTGGTAAAGAAACATCCTTTTTAGTATGCATAACAGCCCCAAACAAGTAGAAAACCAATAAGAGAGGGGGATCTAGAACTCACCTTAACAGCTTTCGAGCAAACTTGACGACCTGAGAATAAGCCTGGAGTTCTAGCACCTAAAACACACGAAAACGAGCGCTAAACACATGGAACTCGGTCCAGAAGCTCAAACCCAATAGAAACCGGAAAGAAAACACATTAAAATCTTACCTTTTGAAGATTTCTTTCACTTTCTCTCACTAAAACCTGACGAGAGCTCTTTTCTCTCACTAACCGAATGTGTGCAGGAGAGAAAGACGGGTTATGGGCAACCATACTTCTTTTTAAACCCCATAGTAGGTTAGTTTGGCCCTTGTACACTTTTAACCCCTTGCTTTTGAAATAACACCCGTTTTCTCCCTTACTTTTCTTCTCTTCTCTTTTTTTTTTGAAATTTCCAGGTGTCACAACCACCCATTGACACCACCACCCACTGACGCCACCACCCACTTCTTCTTCTTCTTCTTCTTCTTTTCTTTGCATCGCCTACCACCCATCGACACCACCAGCCACCACCCATCGTCACCACCACCCACACCTTCTTCTTTCTTTTTTCTCTACATCCACCACCACCCACCGAGACCACCACCCACCACCTATCGACGCTAGCAACTATCAACGCCATGAACAATATAACCCACTCCACTATTGACCTGTAAACATCACCATAACCCACTCCACCACAGCTGCTCTTCACCACCACAACAACCGTCACCCGCCACCAACCAGACCCACTACAAACCCTAATTACAACCGTTCTCAGCCATCCGTTTCTTTCTAGATCTGTTGTGGTGGCGACCGGGTGGTTGTGGTGGTGGTGATAGGGCTGTTGTGGCGGTGGTCGAGTAGTTGTGGCGGTGGTGATGGGGCTGTTGTGGTGGTGACCGTGTGGTTGTGGCGGTGGTGATGAGGCTGCTGTGGTGGTGACCAGGTGGTTGTGGCGGTGGTGATGGGGATGTTGTGGTGGCAACTGGGCAGTTGTGGTGGTAACCAGGTGGTTGTGGTGGTGGTGATGGGAGTGGTTGTGTTAGTGGTGATTTGAAGAAGAAGCAGATGTTGATAGATGGGACCCATAAGGTTTTTTAAAATTTTAAAATAATATTAAGGGTAGTTTAGTCTTTTTAATAATAATTTTAATAGAACAACTAACAGGGTTAGTCATTTGGACTCAAATGGAGATAAAAATGAAACGATATAGACTCAAATGAAGATAACATGAAATGTTAGGGGGCAGATGACAATTTTGAAACCGTAGGGATGCAAATGGTTATAATGAAAAAACATCAGAGATGCAAATGATAATTTACTCCTTATTTTATTTATTTTTTTTTGAGTAAATTACTATTTGCATCCCTGACGTTTACCAATTTTAACTACTTGAATCCTTGATGTTTCAAATTCGTAATTTGCCCCATATCGTTTCATTTTTGTCTCCATTTGAGTCTAAAAATCTAACATCATTAGAATTCTCTGTTAAAGCATTTGTTAAAAGACTAAAATACCCCTAATAATTAAAAAATTAAAAAAAATATGTGGGACCACCAATCATCTTCTTCACTTAAACTACTATTGCTTTCTCTCTCTACACACACACATACACTTCCCTCTCTATCTCATTCTCCAACAACACCACATCCACCCATCACCACCACCACAACCGCCTGCCACCACCACCACTACAGTCGGTCGCCTCTTGCCGACCACCACCACCAAACACTCTCACAGCACGTTCTCTCTCGGTCACACACACACACACACATACGCACACACACACACACACACACACTCTCTCTCTCTCTCTATCTCTCTCTCTCTCTCCCTCTATGTACTCTACATCACCACCACCACATCCTCATCTCCACCACCACAGCCACTACCACCATCACTACAGCAGCCCACCACCACCATAAAACACTTTCACAACTTGTTCTTTCTCTCTCTTTCTCTCTTTCTCTTTCACACACACACACACACACACACTTTCTCTCTCTTCTCTCATCACCACCACTATAATCACCATCTCCACCACCATAAAACAAAAACAATTACCTGTAGAAAAATGACCACCTATTTAGAATTCTAGAGAGAGAAAGCTTTTTGGTTCAAGCATGGTTCAGGTGGTCGTGGTGATGAGCGGTGATGATGATGTTTTCATGGGTTAGAATCCTGGGCAGTAGATGTGGTGGGTGGAAGACTGTGGTGACTTGGTTTGGTGATGTTGATGTTTTTGATTCATGCGATGGTAGTGATGGCGGTTCGGGTGGTAGTGGCGGGCTGTTTCGGTGGTGGTAGTGGGTGGTTCTGGTTTTGGTGCTAGTGGTGGGCGGTTTCGGTTCTGGTGGTGGGCGGTTCCGGTGCTGGTGGTGGGCGGTTCTGGTGCTGTGGTGGTGGTGGTTCTGGTGGTGGTTTCGGTGGTGGTGGTGGTTGACTGTGGTAGTGGTGGTTGACTTCCAGGGCAACTAGCAGTACACATCCTATGCTTGCAAGAAACCTTTTTGCATCTTGAAAGTGAAGACGCTTGCATTGCAGTGTTTGATGAAATTGTGCCCGCTCCAAATCGCAAGAAAAATGATGAAAAAGACGAAGAAAGATTGCATTTTCAGTGAATTGAAGTGGGTGTTGTCATTTAGTTGGAGGAATAATGGGGTTTTGTTAAGATTAGAGAGAGAGTGAGTGTGTGTGTGTGTGTTTGGTGAAAAAGCCAATGTGTTTATGGTTAAAAATATGGGTGAGTCCCACATGTTTTTTTTATTTTTTTAATTTGTAGGGTAGTATAAAATATTTAACAGAAAAACTAACAGCGTTAACGTTCAGTATTCAAATAGATAAAAAAATGAAAAGTCAGGGGACATAGTGATGTTTTTTAAACTTTAAGAATGCAACTAATTAGTTTTGAGAAAAGTCAGGGATGCAAATTGTAATTTACTCATTTTTTTTGAACGGCAAATGTACGTGTGTGATTCGAATAACAAGTGTTATTTACACCTACTGATTTTTCAGTCGGGATCGTCCCCTGAACCCACTCAAGAGAAAACCTATTACTGGGAAAACCCCTGGTTCAAGTATGAGCATTTTGCTCCGAGTGAAACTTGAACTCATAACCTCTCATTATTTACATGTTATGACTCCTTGCCTTAACGGGAATAACATGTTTACCCAACTTCTAAAATCAGTTACATATGTCTCTTTTTTTTAATAAATTACCCATTTTCCCTTTATCTAATTTTCAATACAATATTACAATCTTTAATTTCAAACTCAAATAAGCTTCTGGTTCGCAACCCTACAAAGCGGGTGCTTCAATTCTATATGCACTCAACGGAGGCTGCTTCAATTCTATATGCACTCAAAGTTTTTTGAGTTTAAGAAATTCAAAAGAAAGTGGTTGGGTTATCTATTATCAAAACATAAAGTAGGTAACTTTTCAATTTTGTTTAGTTTCATGCGCAACTTTCATGAGACAATGATGTTTTCGACTTAGTGACTTTGTTTTCGTTCATGCTTACCGTACGTTTCTTTCTTTTGGATAATATGAAAACAAGAAGGTTACCAATGAATGTAATGGTATTTTACAATTGAGAATCTTTGTTTTTTAAATGGTTTGATGTGTTTCGATATATTTTTTTAAAAATATATACATATTGCTTTTTTTTTTTGGTTTAGTCACATTAGGTTGAATCATGATGAAGTCAAAATTATGGATGTTATGGAAAACCACTAATTTATACCAACATGGGAGAATAGGGATAAATCTCCAACACTTGAGATTGTTGTTGTCCAATAATTTTCTTAGTATAAGATTATATTAAAATATGAAGGCTACATTTGATTAGCTAAGAACTCATCTACAATACGATATTTTTTTTGGCTACCGAAAATGCATTTACATTGACATGTGCTATACAACTTTGAAGATTTGACTGAAGAGGTTGCCACTCATTATCCTTTAGATAGAGAGCTCATTTTCTCACTTTATTTCATCGACAAATATGCCACTAAGGAATTATTTATTAAGGTTAATTCTCATGACAACTTTCAATTAATGCTTACTATGTATGAGGTTGAAAAAGATTAACCATTTATGTGACCACGAATAGTAATGTTGAAGCATGTACGGTGCAACAAAGGTACATGTTTGTTTTGATACACTTTAAAATATCATGTATAAATGGTTGTTTTTATGATATTGGACATCTTTTATTAGAGTTAGGATGATGTTCATGATGAAGAACATGCAGAGAAAGATTCAGAGTATTCATTAAGTGATGAAAGTTATCATAGCCACTATAGCACAAATAGTAAAGTTGAGTAGCAAAATTCCCAACTAGAAAGTTATAGACAGAAAAGTCAAACACTAAAGTGAACTCAACGTTTGAAAATGTGATAGAGTTTAGAAGAGCGCTGGCCCATTATGCGAAACCTAGCAAGCGTTGTTGAGGTTGACTTTGAGACTAAAGGTAACAAGAAACTATTTTTACGCTTCTTTGTTTCACTACTAGTTTGCTCGAAGGGTTTCCTAATGGTTGTCATCCCTATAGTTCTTTAGATGCATGCCATCTAAAAGGGAAGTTTAATGGGGTACTAGTCGTTGCTATAGATGTTAATGGTAATGGTTCTATTTTATCAGTTGCTTATTATGTACTTGAATCAGAAAACAAAAACTCATGGATATAGTTTCTTCAATTACTTAAGAAAAGCAATCAGTACACTTAATAGACTAGTTATATCATCATATATGCAAAAAGGTCTAGACATTGTAATTACACACGTCTATCTTGCTGTTGAGCATAGAGAGTAATTAGGCACTTATATAGTCATTTCAAGACACACTTTCATGGTGAGTTCTTCATTAGAAATTTACGGTTAGTTGCAAGGACCTATAGTGTGACTGAGCATGACAACTTTAATGAAATTGCTAAAGCACGTAATGACGCACTTACTTATCTCAACGAGAATGATAGTAGGATATGAAGTCATTGCAGGTTTGGGAAAACATCAAAGTATGATTATATTACTAATAATATTTCAGAGGCATATAAATTCTTGGATAGGTGATGTGCGATTTCAACTGGTACTTGACCTTCTGGATTCCATTAGAGAGAAGATTATTGTATGATTAGACAAGAATATGAGGCTTCTAGAAAATAAAAGGGTACTTTAGTACCTAATACTCTAATACTAAGAGTTACCTCAACAAAATCTCTAAGGTTAAAGAGAAGATTGAAGGTATTCTGTGTGTGCATGCAACAACTTTTATTAGTTTCATAAGTGATGTTAACCGGAACAAGTATGTTCATTTATATTTTACTATTGAGAAGTTTAAATCAACTTATACTTTAGAAGTTGTTCCAATTCTTACAAAGGATCAATGGTTGCATATAGGTAATGAGGAGAATATACACCCACCTTGTAAGGCCCCGTTCCCGGGACGCTTACAGCTGGTCAATCATTGCACATAAAACATATATTTAAGTGTACTAAAACAACGTAGCGGAATACTTAACAAACCATTTCATATATTAATGACCACTTTTGCAAGACAATACAATCATTGTTAACCATTACAAAAAAAATCTCATTGTTTGCATTACATCACAAAAATGTCATTTGACATAAAATGGATGCCATCCCAAAAACTTGCTAAGTAGCTACCCCATGCCATCCTCAGCAACCATCACCTGCCAACTGGAAAATACATAAAAAGTCAGCGTTGCTGAGTGAGTTCTAGTTTTATAAATAAAATACTTTACTTTCGTTAAAACATAACCGTCGTAATCGTATGCGATCACACATCATACGTACATATAGATAATATTATTATTATCTTCATCATTGTTCAATTCGTACATTCATCATTATCTTTCACTTCAATATGGATCCTGTCTCATGCAATACCCGACTCATGTCCGAAGACCGACAGTACCAGGGTACGCGACAAGGATCCCCTTCGAGTCACAAAGACTCCCTTCGAGTCACAAAGACTCCCTTCGAGCCACAAGGACTCCCTTCAAGTCACAAGGACTCCCTTCAAGTCACAAAGACTCCCTTCGAGCCACAAAGACTCCCTTCGAGCCACAAGGACTCCCTTCGAGCCACAAAGACTCCCTTCGAGTCACAAAGACACCCTTCGAGTCACAAAGACTCCCTTCAAGCCACAAGGACTCCCTTCGAGCCACAAAGACTCCCTTCGAGCCACAAAGACTCCCTTCGAGCCACAAAGACTCCCTTCGAGTCAATATCATGGATTAAACCCCTTACGAGTCTGTTGTGACACACAGTCACTCACCTCAGTCTTGCTTGCAAGACTATTATTATGTTCCACTTTTCATTATTGCTATCTTTCACTTCGTACATAATACTTAACGTTCATTCATAGCCATACCACGTAAAGTCATACATCATACATAATGTATCATAAAACATAATACGTAATAGGAACATAAAGTCAACATAACACATTCATACATAGCATCACACAAACGTCACATACCCCATCACACATCATCATAAACATCATGCATCAACCATTCACATACGTTCAACATAAAAACATAACCGACCCTCCGCGGGGCAGCGGGGGTTCGGGGGCGGCAGCCCCTGACAGTGGGGTCCTAGGGGCAGCAGCCCCTAGTGGGGTCCAAGGGGCAACGCCCCTGGCTGGGGCGGGGCTGTTAAAACCTTTTAAATTCTTGGACATTTAAAACATACATTCAGTATGCATTTCCAGCCCCAAACAAGTTTAAAACCTTTAAAATAGGGGATCTAGAACTCACCTGGACTCAGTGAGTAGCTTCTCAATCAAGCTTTCTAAGCAAGGGTCGCACTACACAGCCTGCAGATAAGTTAACACTCAAAGGGGTTAATTTCTGCCTAATTTCGCTGCATGATCAGCAGTTTCGCTGCTAGGTTCGCCAGCAGTTTCGCTGCCACCTTCGCTGGCAGTTTCGCTGGTAATTTCGCTGGCATCTTTGCTGCCAGTTTCGCTGCCAGTTTCGCTCAACTTTCGTTGGAAATTCAAGTCTGCGAGACTACCTGCGAAACTATAGTTTCGCAGGAAGATTCATAGTTTCGCTGGACGACTACATAATTTCACTAGATGAACATCCAGTTTCGCAGAACGGGCAGAAATTACGAACCAACCCATTTTTGACCCAAAACTTCAATCTTTTACACCCAAAACCTTGGTTTATCACCCAAGAAGCTATATCTAAGCTTCTTACATGTTTTCTTACACAAAAACGTGAGTTTTGGGTGATTCTTTGCCACTTTCAAAAATCCCAAACCCTATAATCCGGGTTTGCCCTTAAAGAACCGATTAAATGATGTTTCTTACCTGGATTCTTGGTCTTTTCTTGTTGTTTGGATGCCCACAAACACCGATCTTCAATCTCTTGAACCACCGAGCCTTGAATCACCACTTTCTCTCCACTTTCTCTCTCTACACTCTCTCTCTAGAAGTTGGGTGTTGAGTTGCAAATGAGAGTTGCTCAAGCTGACCCGTTTATATATACCGGGCATTCCCGGGACCTTAAACTCGCCGAACACATAACCCGCGAGGTCTACTGGTCCATACTCCATTTCCTGATTATTTTCTTTAAATAATCCCGGCTAAGCCTATTATTATTAACTGGCTCGTTTCGACTTTATTCCGGGCGTTACACACCTGAAATCAAACGTCCACATGGAAGACCAAGAAATAATAGAATTAACCTAAATGACGAGCTTAAAAAGAGAAAATATATGTCCATGTTGTGTTGAGTTTGGACACTATGAAAAAACATGCAAAAACCCAACATCTCAAGATTCTATTTAACATCAGACCTCAACAAGTAAAAAAGAACGAAGAAAGAGTACAAAAGATCATGAAACTAATAAGTCAAAGTGGAGCAATTGTTTTTTTGGTATTATATTTGTAATTGTTCAAAGCTTGCAGTTTTAAAAGTCACATTGTTTTGAAACAGGATTTTTAGAGTAATTAATTTTTGGTATTTGAATTATAAAAAGTTTACTGGCTCACGTTTCTACAACTTCTAGTCTAACCCTTTAGTTGTTTTAAATTATGAAAACGTAATTGGCTCATGTTTGGTCGAATTTTAGTTTAAGCCTTTAGGATTTTTGAACTATGAAACATTGTCAACTAAATCAAGATCCGTTCAATATAAAAAAGTTCATAGGGTCAAAAAATCATCTTCTAGTATTAACGCAAGTGTGAAAGCAAAGGAAAACTATAAAAAATATTCAAAATAGTGGGTTTGGGGAAACATGTAATTGATATTTATAAAGGGTATATACGTAAATAATTATGTAATAAGTTTATTAAGGATAAAATAGTAATTCAATAAACTAATTTTAATAAAAGAATATATAAATATGTAATATATATGTTTTAAGAAGGTGAAATATGTAATTGAATTTTTAATTTGGGTAAATACGTAATAAATGATCTTAGCAAGGGAAAATATGTAAATGCCCATTTTTTCGCTTTAAACGGGTTTTGGTTTTAAACTAGTTTCGCGTCCAAACCGGTTCACATGAGTATTGATTTCTAGCCAAACCAGGTTTGTAACTGTTCGGGTCGTTGACCAATTTTCTCTTGGTTTGAGCAGGTTTTAACCGGTTCTTTTACGAGTTAACCGACCCCAAAGCGGTTTGGTTCCGGTTTGGGTAAGCGGTTTGATTCCAGAACCTATTGTTTTCACCTCTAAATCTGGGTACTTACATGTTAATCTTACTACTATAATAAACCAATTTTTTGTGGCACATGGCATCTTCTAAGACTACATTTATCCACGTGACAGTTTTTATAACAACCTTTTTTCTTTAACTGATTAAAACCTCACATGGACCTAATAACCCTCGTAGAATCTTATCTTACTACTACAATAGTTCAATCTCTTTTGTGTCACATGACATCTTCTAAAGCTACATTTATCCACATGACAGCTTTTATAACAATATTTTTTATTTACATGATTAAAATCTCACACAGACCTAATAACCCTCGTAGAATATGGATGCTATAAAATTTTTTTAACCCGTTGAGAAACCCTAAGATTCATAATCACAGTGGGCGAGGCACACCAGTCCTGTGGGCAAAACGTGCCCTTGCCCCGCGCGACAACACCCCCGCTGGCCCCCTTCACACCGTGTTTTTGGTGATATATGACTTACTCACGATGTACATTTGATCCCTTTGTGACCATTGCAATATAGCCGTTAACCCCTTCCAATGGCTACCTTTTAAAAAAAATTCTCAAAACACTCTAAATACCAAATAATTACCATAAATTTTACAAATAAATCTCAAACATCTCTTCTACTCATTTTTAATATTATACATTACGTAATCCAACAAAATATTCACAAAATCCCAAGCCCAAACCACTAAAAATCATAGATCGAATGTGCATGCAGGTCCAGTTGAAGCGGCTACTTCTACCCAACCATTTAACCCACCACCACCACCACCACATATCTGGAGTTCCTTACAAAGTTTATTCGTAAGATCTAATAAAAAATTAGAAATCAAGAAAAAGTGGTTTTGCTATGAGTGAGATTCGTTTAGTTTTATCTTTCCTTGAAGAAGCCTACTATTCAAAATACTTTTAAACAAAGCTAGAGGTCCATGATATTTCAAAGATAAACTCACTATGAACGAACAAAAATAGAAAAGTTTTAGAGGTGCATGTTATAAACTTGGTTTGTTAAATGCTAACTCTGCATATGTTGAAGCAATCGAATAAACAACACATTTTTAAGAGGTTTATTTGCTATCATGCTTATTTCTGATACATTGTCCAGACCAGATTTCTTTTTTCAAAATTCATGAATTTTTTTTATGGTGGTGTTTTTTAGAAACAAAGATGTCATTCAAATTATCCATGCATAATCATCATTTAAATAATGCAAACGTTAATTTGTTTTTATGTATAGAAATTTTATTTTATGATATATTTTTATAATGTTCCATTTGGCTTACTTTTTACATCTACCTATCTGTTTTTAAATACTTATCGACCTCATAATTCATGTTTATTTATTTTCATCCCCTATGCAGGTATATCCCTAATAGACAATGAACTAAAAAACGCAACTTTGTTTGAGACTGAGAAGATTTTGCTTACAAATGTTCCACACTCTAAAGATTTCCAACAATTCCAGCCAACTCCATATTCTATACGAACAATCATTCATACCTGAAAAACTATCATATTGTAAGGATCACACTTAGAGGCTAATGCAACCAAAAGCTCTCAGCATACACATGTGAAGTACAAGGAAGTTAATTTGGAAGATTTGATATAACTCAGCGAATTATGCTAAGTATCAAATCTTCCAAAGCCAAAAGACTAAATCTTTCAAAGCCAAAGATGAAGTCTTCCAAAGCTTCAAAGACAAAGTCTTCCGAAGCCAAAGATTGATTTCTTCCGAAGACAGAGAAAATATGCTTTTTCTGAATCACCTTTTGACAAAAGATGAACAACTTTTCGCTGCCACTTCTAAAGACTCACCAACTTATATGAGTTGGTGAAATGTCCTTACTTTTATCAAACTGTAGATTAATGTCTTTGGTCTATAACTTTCTACTCTTGTACTTTTATCCTTTTTGTAATATATTAGGATGTGAGCTATGGCATGTCATAGTTACTAGTCAAAAGACAATTTGCCTTTTGACTCTATTTTGATCTTGTTGTCTAGATTAGTGTTTTCAGCTAGCCTTCAAAGTATGGCCGGCTGTAGGATGTAATATAAAGTATCTCAAGTACTTGTAACTTTAGAATATAAGCTTTGTAATACTAGTAAGAACTTGAGAGCAATATACAATATTCTTAAAAACCATATTATCTTGTTCTTGTTCTTTACTTATGTTCTTTGTTTAATCATAAAACCGATTCCCTATTTGATCTGTTAAGTGTTCTAACACTCTCTAACCCATTGTGAAACTGTTGCATTGACCGCCCTTCAATGGTTCTACAATTGATATCAGAGCTTATCAGGCTCTTGATTGTAAGATCTCACCATTTTAGATCTCTTTAGTTTCACAAAACACTTACCAGCTCAGATGACAACTATCTCTAAAGCTGATATGGAAACTGGTACCATTACAAAGTCTCCACTGATCACTCCTGATGACTTTGATACTTGGTGCCAACGTATGGAAGGGTTTATCAAGTATCAAGACAGCAGGATATAGAGATATGTTGTCGAAGGACCTCACATCCCAAGCACCTCTTCAGCCACTGCTGGAGGTGGGATGATTCCAAAGGAAATGGTTGACTACTTGATGTAGATCAGAAAGCCATGACCGCTCTCCAATCTACTCTTCCAAACTTTATCTACAGAGGCTTCAAGAAGTGCAAAACTGCTAAGCAGCTTTGAGATGCACTTAAGCTTATTTATGAGGGGTCTGAGGAAGCCAAGGAAAACAAGAAAGACCTCATAAAGCAGCAGTTTGAGAACTTCACCTATAAGACAGGTGAAAGCATGACTCAATAATACTTCAGGTATGTTGAGATTATGGATACTCTAATGGATGTTGGAGTAAAACTTGAGAATAGGGACATTGTGAGGAAGTTCATGTTCTCTCTTCCCAGACAAGACTCACTACTATGTGGCCATTAAGAGAACTGAAAGTCTCTTTACTCTTACTCTCACAAAGCTGTATAGTATCCTTAGTGGCTACCAGATGGAGATGAACACGCAAAATCCATCAAGCAGCTCTTCCAACAATCAGTAGAGTTCAGCCCTTCATGTGGTTGAAAGGGATATCAAAGAACCACAACATCATCTCATCTACTACCCTAACAACTCACAAAAAGGTCCTTTCATCACCTTCCCTAAGACACCAAGGGAGAGCTACATCCAAGGAAGCTTATTCCAAGAGACAAGTTCCACTCTTGAAGACTTGGATTGAATCCATCCAGATGATCTAGAGTACATGGGGATAGTCCAACAGATGGCTCTCCTTACTCATAGAGCCAAGAAGTTCTATAAGAGAACACAAAGGAAGTTCCCAAGCAATGTGGCCAGTGGAAAGTTTGGCCTGGATAAAAGCAAGGTGAAGTGTTACAACTGTAACCAAATGGAATAGTTTGCTAGAGAGTTCAAGGCACTAAGGACAAATGATGGCCAAGCATAATCTAGACCAAACTACACTGATGCAGCTCCTAGAACTGAGAAGCCAAGCCAACCAAAACAATATGCTGCTGTTACTATTGAAGTAGGAGGCTTTGACTGGAGCTTTCAGGTACAAGATGCTTCTCTAAACAAAGCATTGATGGCTGATCATGAAGAAGCCAAGGTATTAGAACATCTTTATACTCCTAAATGCATTGCTATAGTTAATATGTACAGGTCCTACAACTTGGAAGTGAGATCTGATCTTGAGTCCTTAAACATTTTAGAAACTTATTCTAAAAGAGCAAAAAATGATTATAAACTTAAAATTGAAGATTTAGAGAAAACCATTTCTATTCTTCAGATGAGCATACAAAGTACAGGACTCAAATCAAAGATCTCATAACCAAGTTAACTGAATGCCAGGCTGAGCTTGTGATCAGCAAAGCGAATGTAGAATAATATGTTCTTGAAGTGGAAACTTTCAAGAACATAATATCCTCATCTTTGCATTCAAAGATTTGTTATCAGAACAGGTAGGGACTAGGTTCAAGTAAGATTGATCCTCCACGTACACTCCTATATGTTAGATCTCCAAGGTATGGAATTTGTCAAGATGAGTTGCCTCCTATTGATCCTATCCAAGAAAAGGATGAAGATGTAGAGGAAATAGTGAAGGATGAACTGAGGTGAGTGATAAGGTTTATCCTAAGAAGGGTCACTTTCTCCTAGAGAGAAGAAGGAACCAAGGATGACCAAGTCTGTAAAGAAGAACTTTATAAGGGCAGCCAAAAGAAAATCAAAGAAAGCCCAAGAAATCAAGCCCACTTTCAACTTCAAGCAAAAGCAAGTTTTCATTTCTGCTGGATTTGAAGTGACAAAGACTGAAGACTCAACAATGAACTCTAGTACAGGAGTCCTAGTTCATGTCCAAATCATCCTGGTCAGGAGAAAAAGGCTGATCAAATGTGCACTACTGCTGCATAGCCTGAACCATCTAGTTCCAAGAGCAAGTCTCACCCTAAGAAGCCTGCTGCATCATCTAAGAAGATAAAGAAGGAAGTGGAAAGTGATCAAGCTCAACATCCTACTCAGAAGAAGACTCTCAGAAGCATGCCAACTGAATGCATTATGTGTTACTTCTTACTTTGCCAAGGATTGCATCTACAATCCCAAAATTACTATCCATATGACCAAGAAGAAAACTTTTAAGAAGAAGAAGAAGAAGATAGCTTCGAAAGGAAAATCTTTTCCTATTGGAAGCTCGAAAGTTAAGAAGAAGATAAGTGAAAACTTACCTTTGGAAGAAAATTTGGTCTCTGAAGAAAGTAATGCTTTCAAAGTACTGAAGTCTGCTGCAGTGGATGCAAAAGCTTCCAAAGGTCTTGTCTCTAAAACTTTCGAAGTATTAAAGGCCAAATCTAGTCTTCCAAAGATGGTATGGATGAAGGAAGGCCATATGACTGAAAGTTCTTCATCAACAACAACAAATGATCCTCAGAGCTTGCATATAGGATCAATTACTAATGCATTATCTTTAGTTCACTTTGACAAGACCAAGACCAATAAGGCTTGGGTTTCCAAATGTAACTAACTATCTTTTTATGTGCAAGAACAACTAAAGACCAAAGGAAGTGTATAATCGTTGAGAGTGACTGTTCTAGGCACATGACAGGCAATAGCTTTTTGCTTCAGAACTTTGAGAAAATTGATGGAGGGCCAGTTGCTTTTGGAGAAGAATCAGGTGGTTACATTACCGGAAGGGGCAGGGTCACAAATGGTAAGCTCAGCATTAAGAAGGTAATTTTTGTTAAGGAGGTTGGGTACAAACTATTGAGTGTATCCCAAAATTGTGACCAGAGATATAACATGCTCTTTACTGAGTATGTGTGCATTGTTCTCAAGCCCGGGGTGGTCATTCCTCAAGAGCATATCCTGCTTAGATACCCCAGAAAAGGGAACATGTACAAGATGGATTTGCAGGAAACATCTTCATCAGGAGAAGTTTCTTGCTTTCTATCTAAAGCAAATAGTGATGAGTCTTTCCTCTGGCATAAAAGAATGTGTCTTGTAAACTTTAAGAACATGAATAAATTATTTAAGAATGATTTGGTAACTGGGATGTCAAAGAAAGAGTTTACTAGTGATGACCACTGTGTTGCATGTATGAAAGGGAAGCAACACAAAGTGTCTCACAAACCAAAGGAAATGAACTCCATCAC
Organism: Flaveria sonorensis; assembly: GCA_025506505.1. Classification (NCBI taxonomy): domain Eukaryota; kingdom Viridiplantae; phylum Streptophyta; class Magnoliopsida; order Asterales; family Asteraceae; genus Flaveria; species Flaveria sonorensis. The sequence goes on along the minus strand of CM046440.1, from coordinate 18,515,606 downwards.
TACTTCCTTACACTTATTACATATGGATCTCTTTGGCCCCACCAGTGTAGACAATAATAGTGCTATCTCTATTACAGAGAATCCTATGCAGCACTCAAAGACAAAGCATATCAACATCAGGTATCATTTAGAGATAATTTTGAAAAATGATTGATTAAACTAGTCAAAGTTAACACAAATGAACAATATGCTGATCTGTTCACAAAAGCATTTGATGAACAGAGATTTAATTATCTTGTATCAGCTATTAGGATGATTAACTTGAGTAGATTTTCTTAAACTAAATTCCAGATTGTTTTTTAAAATATGTGTGTCTTAAGTTGTTTATATCATCACTAATATAAGCGCAGTTTATTTTGGAAGGAAATTTTCAAAAATAATATCCCTTAGAATATTGAGAATTTTAGATATGTTTCTTCGGAAGATATCAAGTAGTCTTTGGAAGAAAATTATGTCTTCAAAACAAATAACAACTTCTGAGAAATTAACCTTTGGAAGAAATTCTGATATATCTTCCGAAGCTTACATTTGTCACCAAGTACTTATATGTCTTGAAGGACTATTTTCTTCCGAAAGCAATTAAGTCTCGGAAGCTTTATTCTCTACTTGAATAAACTTTATGATATTTGATATCTTACAAAGCAAAATTTGTCTAAGAAGTAAAAACGCTCTAAGTATTTTCCGAAGCAAATTCTTGAAAAGCTAAGGAATATCTTCTAAAGCCAAATCGGCTTTGGAAGTTTTCTCAAACCTTTTGAAGATAAATTACATTCGGAAAATTTTAGACGAAAACTACCTTTTTGGGCACATTTTCATAGGTGGGACCGACATCCAGATTTCAAAGTTTATCCTTTTGCATTAACTTTATCTCAAATCCTTACCATATATATATATATATATATATATATATATATATATATATATATATATATATATCGTACACCAGTTCCCCCCTCTTTCACCTTCCTCTTCATCTGCAAAAGTTTAAACCCTAAATTCACCCAAAAACCGACTTTGTTCTTACCATTCTTCACTTCAAAGCTAATCAAAATGGCCAAATTTGATCCTCGAAACCAATCAGATTTTTCCATGTATCTTCACAAGTGACACAATCAGGTTGCTCTGTTATCATCTGAGAAAGATCTAGGTTTCCCAGATGTTTGCTGCTTCTTATCTGTATCAAACTACCTCACGCTCTCACAATAGACCCTCCATTGTATGAAGATCAACTCTTAGAGTTTAGGAGGACCTACCAAGAGGTCATCTTGGACGGTGAGAAGGCACTGTCTGCCATAGCGCAGGGGAGGACAATTTTCATCACTCCAGCCACCATCAACTCTCATGTGAGGCTGGATGATGCAGAAGGCGATTTGTCTTTCTCCAAATATACTGTAAACAACTCATTTCGGTAGATGGGCTATGAAGGGGATAACTCTGTAAGAACCTTCAAAAAGGGTAAGGTCTCCTCTTAGTTGAAGTGCCTCCTCCATGTGATAATCCACTCTTTATCTAACAAACATCAAGGTTGGGACCAAATTTCTAAGGACTTATCCTATATAGTCAATAGGATGATTCAAGGGGTCAAGTTCAAGTACTTCCAGTTTGTTTATACAAACTTGCTTGCTAACTTCGACTCCTAAGAGTATTATATGTTCCCTAGATATGTTTAATACATTCTTAACTGTGAACTGGGCTCACAGTTAAAGGGAACTGGTAATATTCTTATATTGGGATAGATGAAGCCTGACATCTTCAAAATAATAAGAAAGTCCTTTGTTGGCTTCTCAGGTGTAGAAATAGCCCTTGTCCGATAAATGTTAGAGCTCATTGCTCAAGGTGACAACTTGGCAGTACCAACCAATGTTGAACACACACCTTCTACATAAGCACCACCCACACAGCCATAAATCAGCATCACCTACCAAAGAAAATCCTAAACAAACCCCTGCTCAGTCTACTTAGGTTGAACAGGCCCCCATATCATCACCTATGCAGGAAGAAGTGGAAACAAGAGCTCGTACTTCTCCTGAGGAGCAAACCATTCCCATCATTTCTTTGATTAGTGCTGAGGTTCCTCATGCTCAGCCTAATGAGCTCATTACCCCAGCCTTAAGCCTTCACTCTGAGTCTCAATACTCTAGTGATCAACCTTACAGGATCGATGTTTGTCTCATAACATAAGATATTCTCACAAACTCACTTAATATCACTTGGGTTGATGAAGCAGAACCTCTACTAAGTTCACAAGTAATATAATAAGTTAATGAAAGCACAAGAACACAAGAATAGGTTTTCAAGATACTTGTATATATTACTTCTCAACTCCAGTATTACAAGACTCTTGCAAGCATGGTTACTAAGTTACATGGAGAAACTATATATACTACTACTATCTACAGCCGGTTATACTTGGAAAACCAGTTGGAATTTACAACTAGATAAATACTACATTGCTAGAAGTAAAGCATCTAAGATAAAGTAATAATATCCTATATTTGGTAGTCATGACAAGTCCATGACTTACCTTTTGTCACCAACTAAGAATGGCAACTGTACTAAGTTGAGAATGGTGAACAGTGGATTAAAGTATGGTCAACTACCTGGGTGTGGGAAAGCGGCATGCAGTATATCAGGGTTGTAGCGGGCTGTCAGACAGACCATACTTATGTCCATTGGTTCATAGTTGGCTCTTCGAAAGGTAAATGGCTTCGGAAGAATAAATTCTTTTTAGGTCATTTTGGCTTCGAAAGAAACAACTTCTTCTGAACTTTTGCAAGTCTTCAGGACTTTATTGTCGGAAGACTTTGTCTTTGGATCTTCTAAGTTGTATACTTTGAAAGGAGAACAACTTGGTCTTGGAAGACTGAGTTCTTCCTTTGGAAGTTCTTTATACTTTGAGCTTTGGTAGATATTTGACTTAGCTTCGGAAGAGCAGCTTTGTCTTTGGAAGATCTTTGACTTAGCTTCAGAAGAGCAGCTTTGTCTTCGAAAGATTTTTGACTTAGCTTCGGAAGAGCAGCTTTGTCTTCAGAAGATCATTGCTTAGCTTCGAAAGAACAGCTTTTTCTTTGGAAGACCACTTCATTTAGCACTTCAAAATTCTTTTAAGTTTTGTTTTGGTTGCACTAGTCTCATATGATCTAACAAACTCCCCCTAGGTTGATGCTACCAAAACTTCACTTCTTCCTACTCCTCAAGATCTTCAACACTAGGGAAAGCAGATATTTGTCTGTCTCTTTGTTTTTCCTTGATATGGTGGTGAGGAGTTTGTACAAGTCATCCGTTGATAGTAGATCTAATCTGTTGCTCTGGATGACATGTACCCTTCGCTGTGTCCCTCTGAAGAGAGTTAGTTGATGGGAATTATAGTCATATTTCCATCTAACTATAGGTTTAGAAGTCGGTCCCTCAACCATCTACAGGAATGTTCTTCCTTTTTTGGTTGCTAGGATTGAGGGGATTAGTTGGCAGCTTGTCCCCTTTTCTTGTGTCTAGCAGAGTCACCAGTCTCCTTCTTAACTTCTTCTCTTCTTCTTTAAGTGTATCAGAATTAGTGGCAAGAAGTTGGAGAGCTTGGTCTAGTGTTCCCCTTGGCAGATCAAGGAATGCATCTCTTATGAGGGAACAGGAAGAGCAATCAATGTATTTTAGTTGTATAGACTCTTCCTCATAAGAGATGTCACTCAGGGTTGTGCAGTTGGTGAGCTTCCTTTTGATCTCCTTGAATTCTTCTAAGGATAGGGGCTTAGATGGTTTAGAAGATGTTTTGGGTAGTGATTGGGTTTGGGGTTGTGTTTTGGGTTTTAGGATAGTTGGTGGTGGTTGTTGAGAAGCAGGGGGTGAAGGTGTAGGAATGGCTGGTGATGTGGGTTTAGGGGTGTAAGGTTTAGTTGTTGGCTCAGTTTTGATAGGGAAGGGAAAAGGTGTGGGCATAGGTTGTGGTTTGGGTGCTGGTTTGGGTTTGCGAGTTGGTTTGGGTGCCATCCTCTAAAGACTTTGCCTTAGAGGTACCTCCTGCCTTCTTCCTAAGCGAATGTCAGCCTTGATGTCGCTGACATGTCGCTATAGGGTCTTTAGAGACATGGGACCCATCTGCCTGTCAGTGAATTTGTGGGCTTTAAGGTAGACTTTCATCTATTCCTTATCACCCTGAGTCTTGACAGCTGCAAGTTCTGCCTCTTCCTCTATCTTCTTCTTCTCCTTCAGCTTCTCCCTAACAGCCTTCTTTCTCTCTTTGTTGATCTGATCTTGTTTTTTGTGAAAAAGTAACAATATCATAGTCATGAGGGTCTATCTCCTTCCAAGAATAGCCTCTAGTACAAAGAAAGGCTATCCTCTCCTTCCTCTCCTCTGCCTTTTCCTCTTCCATCTTTCTCCTCTTCTCATCTTCTATGGCTAACCTCGCTGCCAACTTTTTTTCCTTTTGTAGCAAGGTTGCCTTCTCTAGCTTTACAAGCTCATCAAGTAGGAGTAGAAGTATTTCATCATTGTCTACTCCCAGGCTGATGAGCCTTTCTATAACCTTCACTCTCCTCTGATTATTGATACTTTCTTGGGCGACTGCTACTGCTTTGCTGCTTGCAGCCAACAGCTTCCTAGTATCAAGTCTTCCTTTCTTCTTTAGCTTCTCTAACCTTTCCTCCTCTAGAAGCTCTTCAGCAATGAGCTTCCTCTTCCTTTTAGGATCAAAGAAAGATTCAGCCTTTGGAGACTCAGGCTTAGAGAATTCAGGTTGGGTAGAGAGGGTTTGAACTTGTGGTGCATGGGAGATTGGAGTTGTAAGAAAGTCCTTATTATTGACCTCAAAAGCCATGTCAAGAATGGCCTCTGTGATAAGCAGGTCATCGGACAAGGAAGATAGTTTAATTATTCCTTCTGCAGCTTGGATTTCTGCTTTGGAAGTAATTAGAACTGCACTACCTGTCCCTCTTAAGTTGGTTGTTGTGCCATCAGTCTGTATCTCCCCTTCGAAGTTAATCTCAAGTTCAATAGAGAACTTAGGTTGACCAACTTCCTCCTTAGAGGTAGGTGGTGCACTCATCCTTTGAAGCTCTTCAGCTCTAAAATAGGCAATGGCAACATCAGGGTAGGGTTGTTCAAGTGAGGAGCTTATTAGAAACTTGGTTAAAAATCTATTAAGGTAAATATGCATCCTTGGGTCCATTTGAATGGTAATTGGAGGTGGTTGAGGAAAGATGGTTGCAGGGTGTTGCTGTGTAGGATAGAATGAAGAAATGGCATCAAGGGAAGTAATGGCAAGTTTGGGTTCCATATGTCTTTGTTTCTGAACATTCTCCCCCTTTTTGGTAGCATCATCTTGAGAAGTAGATGAGCTGGAGGAAGAACTTAAAGAAACTTGAGTTGGTACATGCCTAACAGACTTCTCAATCTGTTTCTTAGCTAGTTGAGCCTTGAGATTTTCGATCTCAAGTTGTTGAGTGGCAGACCTATCTTCTAAAGTCTTAAAATTTAATTCAAGGTTTGAGACATTAGAAACTAGGTCTCTGATAGTGAGTTGCAGACTACCCTTATCTTCTTTTGAAGAATCATTGGGAGATAAGATAACATACCTAGTATGTTCATCATCACCACCGGTAGTGGTTTCTTAGCGCCCTGGATACCCTTGCATACTGATGTCTCTTTCAGAGGCATCAATTGGAAATGTTGTCGTAGATTCAGTCTCACTAATGTTACCACTGTCCTGAGAGGCTAGTGAAACACTCTCAGCACTGGCAGCTGAATCTACATGAGTCACCTCCTCTCCGATTAGACTCACCTCAGTTTGGCTTAGCTTATGTGGGCTAGACATTAGAGGTTCCCTGGGGCTTAGTTGATCTTGAGAGTGGTAAGGTAGATCACATCATAGCCCTGATGGAACATGATATCCTCATTAGGTCGGGTTAAAAGGTCAAGAAAGGATAGGGATGTTATATATAATGACCCGGGATGTTGTTCAGCACATAATGGCTTAACTGCAATAGCAATTGGGCCAACGATGTGGCTATCCCTTTTTGGTTGCTCAGGGGAGAGTTGAGACTCACCCCGAGGGCTTTAGGCTTTGGTTGTGGGCTCATCAGGTTGAGACTGAGGAGAGTTAACGTTGATATTAAGGTCAATTGAGGAGGATGGTTGGACATCTGGCTGAGTGGGAGCCCTTGATTCCACTCTACCCTTTTTGGTTTGAATAGAGGGGACTTGATCAATTAGAGTAGATTGATTAAGGGTTCATTTGGGGTGTCTTTTGTAGGTAATTTTGATTGGGTGGGAAGAAGTAGATGGGATTGTAGTGGTGGTATCTGGTGTGGGTTCATCACCTGCTGGGCTTGCAGGGATGTCACTAGGAGCCATTGGCTCAAGCATACCTGGAAAGAGATCATTGAATCTTCCAGTGAAGTTGGTGGACACCTTCTTTAGAGTTTTGAAGATGCCAGGCTTTATGTAAGGGACCAGTAGAACATGGGCAAATTATAGTTTGTCCTGGTCCAACTCACAGTTGATGAAGTGCTGAATGAACCTAGCATAGATATAGAATTAATCCTTTGTGAGATTGCTTCTTAAGTTGTCCAGCACAAACCTCGAGTAGTTGAATCTGAGGCCTTTTACCAACCCATGGACTAGGCAGACCAAATCATAAAGGATTTGATCCCATCCCCCTGACTTGTTGGTTAGGCTGTGCAGGACGATATGCAGCAAGAACTTCCAATTGTAGGAGAAATTAAATTTGTAGACCGTAGACTTGATCACATCCTTGCCATATCCCATCTGAGTGTAGGTATCCTCCAACTCAGACTTGGGGAATTCAGTGGGGGCGCCTTCATCATGGAGCTCCAGATGCTCCCTGATGGTTGTCTTACTTAAAATCCAGCTGATATGAATACACCCTTTTGCCTTGGGTATATCTTCAACTTAGTCTCACCCACCTTCTTGGTAGTTTTTCTTGCTACCCTGATTTTGTTCTTTCTGGCTTTGGTAGTTAAGGGTTGATCATCAGCTGTGGGGATGAGGTTTTCTACCTTATCCTTCCTTGTGGTGGTTCCCATTATTGCATCATTCTTCTACTCTTTGGGTAATAGGTCAGCAGTTGGAACCTCTTGCTCATCAGTACCACATCTTAGCTGTCTAATAGACATAAAGGAGTGTGGTGGAGCAATTTCATTGGTTCCCAACCCACTTTTGTTTGGATAACACACCTTTGCGTAGGAGGACGATGCAATGATGGTGTTGAAGTTATGCTCTTCAGTGGCATACTTCTTGGCTTTAGCCTCAGCTATAACTAGCTGGGCTTGAGCCTCAGTCAACTTGGAGATTAAATCTTTTATTTGAGCCCTGTAGTTTGAATGTTCATGTTTTAAAGAGGACACAATTTTCTCTAACTCTTCTATTTTGAGTTTGTAGTAAGATTCTGCTCTCTTAAAATTAGATTTTAGTATATTTAAAGACTCAATATCAGATTTAACTTCCATGTTGTAGTCCTGATACAACTTGACCTTAGCAATACAGGCTGGAGTACATAGATGCTCATATATCTTAGTGTCTTCAGTTCCAGCCATGAGAGCTTGAGCAGGAGTGACATCTTGCACCATGAAGCTCCAATCAACTTCTTAAGCAACAGCTACAGTCTGTTGTTTAGTGGGTTTGGCTGCAGCCTTTGGGATAACAGGATGTTGGAAGGCTTTAGTTGGTCTAGGATTGGATCTAGGAGCTTTGCATTCCCTTGCAAAGTGACCAAGCTGGTTGTAGTTGTAACACTTGGCCTTTGTCTTGTCAAACCCAAATTTGTTGTTGGTTAAGTTTTGAGGGAACTGCCTTCCAGTTCTTTTGAAGAACTTCTTTGCTTTGTAGGTCAGGAGAGCTATTTGTTGGACAATGTCCATGTATTCTACATCATCTGGGCTGAAACACTCCAGATCATCAAAACAGAATTGAAAATCTCCAGAGTGCTCATTCCCTGAAACAAAAGCACAACTGTCCTGGAAAGGATTTTGTTGAGCCTGTTGAGACCTGGGTGTCTCAAGGAATGTGATGTATGGCACAGAGGAAGATGATGGCTGTTGGGGGTAGTTCAGGTACAACTGGGGCTAGGGAGTTCTTAAACCTTTAGCAACATGTAGAACATTGCTAACCAAAAGGTTTGAGGTCTGTTCATCTGATGGCTTTTTTGAGTTTCCATCTCCATACGGTATCCATCAGGGATTCAATATAGTTTAGTCATAGTGAGAGTGTTAAGATTCTCAGTTCTCTTGATTGAGACACAATAGAAAGTCCACTTATGAGGAAGTGCACTCATGAACTTTCTTACTATGTCTCTCTTCTCAAGAACCACTCCTATAGACTGAAGAAAGGTAATCAAGTCCATGTATCTAAAGTATTGTTGGCTCAAGGTCTCACCAATGATATATATGAAGTTCTCAAACTTCTGCTTCAGCACATCTTTCTTGGACTCCTTGGATTCAACAGAACCAGAGTACATCAGCTTCAAAGCATCAAAGAGTTCTTTGGCAGACTCGCATTGCTTAAAGCCTACCATTATAGAGTTTGGTATAGCTGTAAGCAAAACAGTCATGGCTTTGCAGTCAATTTCTATCATCTTGAAGTCTTCATCAGAGTAGTCTTCAATGGCCTTCTTTATCATGGTACCATTACCAGCTGGGGATTCCACCTTTGGTTGGTATGGACCATGAGTAACTGATTTCCATATGCGGCTGTCTTGATTCTTGATAAAGCCTTCAATACGTTTGCACCAGGTTCCAAAGTCATCAAGAGTGATGATAGGAGCCTTGGTCATGGTTCCCATCTCAAGCTCAGAAAATTTCTAGTTAAGAGCTATTTGGGTGAAGTGAGTGAGTGTAAAGAAAACAAGGGTGATTTGGGATGGTAAGATCTCATAATCAAGAGCCTAAAACGGTCTAATACCAATTGCAAGATTGGTGTTTGTCTCACAACATAAGATATTCTAACAAACTCACTTAATATCACTCAGGTTGATGAAACAGAATCTCTACTAAGTTCATAAGTAATATAATAAGTTAATGAACGCACAAGAACACAAGACTGGTTTTTCAAGTTACTTGTATATATTACTTCTCAACTCAGTATTACAAGAATCTTGCAAGCATGGTTACTAAGTTACATGGAGAAACTATATATACTACTATCTACAGCAGGTCATTCTTGGAAAACCAGCTAGAATTTACAACTAGACAAATACTACATTGCTAGAAGTAAAGCATCTAAGATAAAGTAATAATATCCTAGATTAGGTAGTCATGACAGGTCCATGACTTACCTTTTGTCACCAACTAAGAATGGCAACTGTACTAAGTTGAGAATGGTGAACAGTGGATTAAAGTATGGTCAACTACATGGGCGTGGGAAAGCGCCATGCAGTATATTAGAGTTGCAGCGGGCTGTCAGACAAACCATACTTATGTCCACTGGTTCATAGTTGGTTCTTCCAAAGGTAAATGGCATCGAAAGAATAAATTCTTTTAAGGTCATTTTGGTTTCAGAAGAAACAACTTCTTCCGAACTTCTGCAAGTCTTTAGGACTTTATTCTTCGGAAGACTTTGTCTTTGGATCTTTTAAGTTGTATACTTTGGAAGGAGAAGAACTTGGTCTCGAAAGACTGAGTTCTTCCTTCAGAAGTTCTTCATACTTTGAGCTTCGAAAGATCTTTGACTTAGCTTCGAAAAAGCAGCTTTGTCTTCAGAAGATCTTTGACTTAGCTTTGGAAGAGCAGCTTTGTCTTTGGAAGATCTTTGACTTAGCTTCGAAAGAGCAGCTTTGTCTTTGGAAGATCTTTGACTTAGCTTCGGAAGAGCAGCTTTGTCTTCGAAAGACCATTCATTTAGCACTTCAAAATTCTTCTAAGTGTTGTTTTGGTTGCGCCAGCCTCATATGATCCAACAAACCTTTAGGGGAAAGCAATCATCCCCAGCCACTAGACCTCAACCAACCAATTCCCAACCTAGAATTCTATAATGATATGGATATGGGTTTCAGTGAGTACCATGAGTCTCTCTTCTCCACCCCTACACAAGGAGAGATGAGTGCTCCTGAATCTCCTATATCTAGCCCACATCATCCACCCCCAACTGAGGTGGACCTCCCTAAACATATTCAGGAGGCCCATATGGAAGAGGCTCTCACTTTTGCAAGTGATTACATTATTAAGACCTCAACCATGGCAACCCAACCCATTGCATTTCTTTTGAAGTTGTCAGTGTGCAGGAGAATCCAGCAGCCAAGAAACACAAGCTGGTGGTAAGGTAGAAGACTTTGGTCCTATTCTCTCATCCCCCATGATTCTTCTGATAAAGATGAGGGGAGTATGCAACTAAAGGTTAAAAAACTATCAAAACTCTACACCTATTTAGTTTCTAAGGTTACTCACCTAGAATTTTAGGTGACTACCTTACAAAGACAGGTCAGTGACCAGCAACTTGAGATCACCAATCTCAAGGGCAAGTTAGCTGAGAGACCTGTAAGGCAAACTCAACCAGGTCCATAAGAACTTGTGGATGTGGTGGACCTAACCCTTAGCTCCCCTATACAAGAGAGTGATGCTACCAAAAAAGGGGAGAAAGTCCTACCTACAATCACAGAACCTGGGAGTTCTGCCTAGAGTATGGACATGGAGGATTCACCACCCTCACTTACAGTTGTGCATACTCAACAACCTTCTAAGTTCACATTGATATGGAGTCACTAATTCAAAGCCTGTTGAGCACAGTATACCAAGGACAATGTCTAGCCCATCCTACACCGCTAAAAATCCAATAGTGGGATGGAGGTATGATGCTGATAGGAGAGCCCTGGTACTCTCTAGATTTTAAGGACAACAAGAAGTCTTCAACTTTCTCAACCTGATATACTATGAGAGCTTCTCTCTAGTTGACTTGCCACTTGCCAACCCAAGCAAATCCAGGCAAGCTGCAAGGTTAGCTAAAAGAATTCAAGAAAGGGTGATTGAAGAGTTCAAGCTGAGATCCAAACTATATAGACAGAGGATAATAGGTAAGACTACTAGTCAACTGGATGCTGAGGTGGACCCTAAGATGAGCTTTGAAGGGGAAACCTTGGCTGAAGGCCCAGTAATTGAACCTATGAACCTTGAGATAGGAGCTGCTTCAACACCCATCACTCTCAGTGAGGCACCAGCTGGTGAGCTATCTCACAGCCTCTTTCTGGCTAGAGCTCAAGTGCAACACTAATCAATGAAAGCCAAAGCTCTCTCCACCCTAAGTCACATAGGCTAGTGACTGACAAAGGGAAGAGGAAAATGATCTCTGAGGAGATTGAGGAGGAGAAGAAAGAGAGAGGAAGAGGAAGTCAAGGGGAGAGAGTTCAAGAGGGACCCCTAGCTTTATGGAAGCTGCTATCAGGGCTGCCCTCAGGCCAAGCACTCAAGAAGATGAGTTGAGGGCAGCCAGACTGAATTATCTGGGTCCAGGAACTATAATGTTGATGAACTCATCTCTCTCCCTTTGGATGAACTTCATGAACTGGTTGACATAGAAGTGTCAAAGGAGAGGAGGGAAGCTGAGGACGCAGAATTGCTCCTCAAAATCAAAGAACAAAGGAGAAGAAAAAGACTCTACAAAGCTCCTACCCTCTTCCCAGTTCAGGAAAGCCCTGAAGCAGAGGCTGTGACCATTAAGCAACAAACTCAGGTAGGTAAGGAACAAGACAGGCAAAACATGATTACCTACCTGAGTCCCATAGGCCTCTATCAGGTAGACCTGCTTCCCTTTCCCGATGAGTACATTGAATTCGAATATCTCATGCAGCTTGAGCAACAAGTGCTGAAAGAGCAAAAAGCTACTAAGAGGAAGATGAGGGAAGAGACTACAAAGTCAAGAGCCACCATCAGAGCCAAGCAGAAGAAGTGTGCTGACAGTTAAAAGATGGTGAGCTTCTTGAAGCTGTATAGATTCTCCAGAAGGAGACTTGGTCCAATGTCTCTATCCACCATGGATGAGCATATTAGAGTGATCAAGCAGAAGATCAAAAGGGGTGAGCTAGTTGACTTGCATTCTCCACCAAGTCAGGCTACACCTGAAGCTGAGGTCAAGGTTGAACCCCAAGAGACAACACAACCTAGACCTAGTGCTGCATCACAGCCAGCTTCATATTTTGATCCACAGCAGGGTCCTGATCCCTCTCATTTTGAACCTGTGAAGGAAAGGACCCAACTGAGAAGGACAAACAAGAATCATTTGGTGCTGCAGGCCAGCCTTCTTAGTTAAAATATAGAAAGAGAAAGAGGATGGCCATCAAAAAGGACAAGAAGAAGAAGAAGAAGTCAATGCATCCACCTCTGCACCTCAGGATGGGTCAGAACATCCCGAGGGTGATCAAGAAGAGGCAGCTCATTCAACTCCTATTCAAGTAGAGCCTCTTGCTATTAAGAGACCCATCATGTCTTGGATGTTTGCTACCAATCCAAATAGATGGTATGTCACTACAGATCAAGGGGGTCAAGACATGTAGTTTTGGAAAAACATACTTGACCTCCTTCTCCATGATCTCTATGACATGAGGAGATATTTTGAGTGTCTGAGGAATCCTGACCAACTGATGATGAAGAGAATGGTCTTGATTCAGATAAGGAGTGTCAACAAATAAAGATCATGCTTTAAAGCTCTCCTTCGGTTTTGGTAGCATCAGCCTAGGGGGAGTTTGTAAGGATCACACTTAGAGGCTGATGCAACCAAATAGCTCTCAGCATGCACATGTGAAGTACAAGGAAGTTACTTCAGAAGATTCGATATAACTTAGTGAATTATGCTAAGTATCAAATCTTCCGAAGCCAAAAGACCAAATCTTCTGAAGCCAAAGATGAAGTCTTTCGAAGCTTCAAAGACAAAGTCTTCCAAAGCCAAAGACTGATTTCTTCTGAATATAGAGAAGACATACTTTTTCTGAATCACCTTTTGACAAAAGCTAAACAACTTTCCGCTGCCACTTCTAAACACTCACTAACTTATATGAGTTGGTGAAAAGTCCTTAATTTTGTCAAACTGTAGATTAAGGTCTTTTGTTTGTAACTTTCTGCTCTTGTACTTCTATCCTTTTTGTAATATATTAGGATGTGAGCTATGGCATGTCATAGTCACTAGTCAGAAGGCAATCTACCTTTTGACTCTACATTGATCTTGTTGTCTAGATTAATGTTTCCAGTTGGCCTTCAAAGTATCGCCAGCTGTAGGATGTAGTATAAGGTATCTCAAGTACTTGTAACTTTAGAATATAAGCTATGTAATACTAGTAAGAACTTGAGACCAATATACAACATTCTTGAAAACCATATTATCTTGTTCTTGTTCTTTACTTGTGTTCTTTGTTTCATCATAAAACCGGTTCCCTATTTGATCTGTTAATTGTTCTAACACTCTCCAAACATTGTGAAACTGTTGCATTGACCATCCTTCAATGGTCCTACAATATGACATAAATAACTTACAGAATGAGTTTGATAATTTGCTTTCACTAAAGATTGAAGAACGATGTGTTTTTGATGATATCATGGAAGTTGTTCAACAAGAGAAATGATGTGTATTTTTAGTTTATGGTTACAACAAAATCAAAACTTTACTCTGGAAGACCATATCTGTAACGATACAATGTAAAGGTAAGATCATTTTTAAATGTTACTTCAAAGCAATTTTGCGTCATTGCTATTTAAAGGAGGACTCACAACCTCACAACACATTGTAGATTTCTAATACCATTACATTTTAATGCAGACTCTTTTTGTTATATCAAGCCAGGTAGCAATGTTGCCGAAATGTAAACCCGAACCCTTTTGGTCAATTATATGAATGAAAATTCATCTTTTAGTCATTCTATTTATTTTGGTGTTTCAAATACAATAAATACATCATTTATTTAATTTATAATAATTTATGATTTATAATATAACTTTTTATAAATTTTAAAGGTCAATTAGTAATTATGAGGTTTTTGTTATTCAACTAAAACAAATAAATAAATTATAAAGTTTTACAAAATTTATGATAATTATATAGTTTTATAAACTAATAATTTGAAAAATTAATCAAATTAGGATTTTTATAAAGTTTAGGTTTAAAATGTAATTTTAAAAACTTAAATTATAAACTTATAACATAAAATAATAAACATCTTAAACTACAGGGACCTAAGTGTATAAAACCCCAAAGTCTCACTTGTCGATACCCTGTATTCCGGCCAACATTCTAACGACCCCAAAAACACTTAAATCAATTGAATTTAATTCAATCAAACCGTTCTTTTCCATCCGCGATTAGATTCGAACCTGCAACCTATTTTAGATTTGAACTATGTAGTTGATTAATCATGCCCAAATCAAAACCATAGAATCCATTCAACTTGAAGCTGTTTCAACTCAAAAATCCAATCAATTGATTCAAACAATTGACCTAAAACGCAAATATGATCATTGATACAATAATATTGCATTCAATTTGGTCAATAAACACACAAATGGTGATTAATTTGAATCAAAACTCCCGAATCAAAACCATAACCCGTTGATCATGAAATAGCTAAAATCAAACCTATTTAATCGAGGGAAAACACTCTAGTTATTTCTTTAACCTCTCTAAGCTCTTAGTTGCTATTGAAACACACACATTCATCGATTTCGACACTATGACCTTATCGGATGTGCAACTTAGTCGAACATCACCATCGAAGCATTATAATCTACAATTGGTTGGGGGCTATTGATCCTCATCACCTGAGCACACAAGCAATTGAATTAACATCATCATTTCCACTTCAAATTGATCTCAACCCATCACGACTATTGTTTTCTAATATAAAAAATTCCTCATCAAATCAGGCAATCCAATACACACACTCTCATTTATATATGGGGAAACAAATCCCCAAGACTAATTTCATTATTAGATTTGTTTTGGGATACAATTATATCAATTAATTCTAGGGTTCTTATTTAGGGGTTTTAATAAATTGATGTTTTATATTTTGTAAACTAGGTTTAAACTAGATTTAAGGCCTTGACCTACTAGTTAACACTCTTTCATATTATAGGGGAGACCTGAGTTAGACCTCGGGCATGCCCATATCAGTTTAAAATATTTCTTTTAGTTAAATGAAATTCCAAAATTATTAATATATTATTAAATAAATATAAAAATATTTTATTAAATATGTATAATTTTTGAAAATTCTAAAAATTCTATAAATGTTATAAAATTATTATACTTGTTTATAAGTTTAAAATTTTAGAAAAAAATATTTAAAATCAAAAATATAATATTTCAAATTATTTTAAATCAGAATCTATTATTACTATAATTCATTTAAATAAATAATTTGCAAATTAATTATTTTGATCAAGTTATTAAATTATTAATTATTAAAATTTAATATTTCACACTATAATATTAAAACTTTACTTATTCAATCAATAAATTAAATATTTTATATTTATTTATTCTATTTTGTTTATTAATAATTATTATTTTCAAACGCCATTTACTTAATTTATTTCTTTTTATTTAAAAAAGTTATAAAATATAAATCAAATATATTTTTTAAACCTCAAATCCCAATTGAAACCCTAATCAATATTTAGTCTTTAAATCACATTATTATTCTAACTTAGAATACCCCTCCTTAGGTTAAACCATGAGAAATCGTTGGTGTCTAATCTAGCATATTGATATTCAAATCATATCTTAATATCAATGTGAGTATTCATAGATTATTTTATATGTTTATATTTATAGGGGAAATCATGTGTTAATATTCAATCAATTATTATTCATTGTTATTTGATTTCACATTCAATTAAAATCATGTTATGTTAGTACTTGCAATTATGTGTTCATAGTTAGATAAACTTGATGTAGCACAACTATTGATTTATATAACCATGACAACAATGATAGATCTATTGGTTTGACAAATTTACCCCATTTGATTATTCGAGGGTGATTGAAACCGGATTCATGCTTATTCATAAGGTTTCGTCTGCGCACCGAGTCAATTCAGTCATTAAGTTTGATTGTGTTAGTTAGTCTTTTATGTTAAACTATTTCATTATAAGTATTAACATTGTCATGTGAACTGAATTATTTCAATCAATTTATTCAATATATTTATGCTTCTACAGCTCATATTTAGGACTTGAACTTAGATAAATAATAAGACAATTATGATGTTTATTTGAATTTATGTTTGATTTTTAATGAAATGTTTGACTAGTCATTATAACTGAAATTTGCATTTAATATTATTTTCACTTATTTAATACCATGTGTTATGAGCAATCGATTCACCTCGTCCACCTTGATGATTTTGTCATTGGTTGGGGTGCGATAGGATGAGGCACTGATGATACATAAACACTTGTTTAAGACCTTAGACAGAACTATGATTGACATACTTAAATCTTATTCTATTAACAATTCTAGAATGCTTTTTGAAGGAAGTAATTGTATTTGGAGGACACTTCCATCAAATTCTACCATTTATGCAAAATGAAACAAGATGTGACATTTAAATGCATTATTAAGTTCATCTATGGTCAAAATACAAGGTTATGAGGTAATAAAGCATGAGGTTAACTATGAAAAGTTATGCCTGGAATATTGAACAAATAATAGAGTATTGGATTGGCTTTTGGAATTGGGGAAAGGAAATATTGATAATTGAATGGCTTGGAATTAATTATTGATATATTTAAGGATCTTTTGATAACTGATTCAAATGATTCTATATCCACTTTAGTTGACTTTATAAATCAAGATATTATTCGAAACTCCAAAAAAAAAACTTCTTTCAAAAGAGAGCAATACTTGCACTTACAAATGAACATGTCCAAAATATTAATGATCACTTACTGCATTAGTCTCAGGTGATAAAAAAGAGTACTTGTAGTGGCAGTCTTTGCCAGTTAGATTATGTTCATCATAATTTTGATGAAAACCCATACTAACCTAATGTTCTAAATGAGCTTAAATTATCAGGTTGCCAAATCATAAATTTATTTTTAAGGTTGGTGTTCCTAATATTATTAAGAAATAATGACCAAAAAGCTTACTTGTACTAGACTATAAGTAATTTCTTTAGGAAATTGTGCTTAAGAAGCATACATTAATTTAGGCAACAATATTGGGACACATACTTTTGTTAGACTTCTTGAAAGATTAACATTTTGTCTTTATGTGTTTTTGTCATAGTATAGGGACTTATTTGTAAATATATGTTATTTTTTTTGTGATAGTATAAATAGGATATTTTATGTAGTGTAGTAGGGAGTTGAATAGAAAAAAAAAACAACTGTAATAGAAAGATAGAGAGAATCAGTTGAATGAACCGAATCCTTACACTTTGTTTCCTGTGCATTTTCTATCAATAAAATCTATGAATTTTTTGATGTATTTGCATGTGTTGATTACGTTGCGTTTGAATTGATCATTGCTTCACAATATCATCACAGATTCGATCCTTTTGAACTGTTCAATTGGTATCAGAGCTTTCGGTTTAGTGATCAGAGCTTATCGACATTTTGATCTCTTTGAATCACTTGAAATCTGTGATTGATTGCATTTGATCGATTAATTGTTGTTTTCAGTTGTGTTTCATCCATAGAAACATGATTTGAATCACAATTCGGTGTTCAATTCGTTTAGATATGAGGAATTAATCAAACTTGTGTACGAACTGTGTTCTTCATTTTGGACTTCAATTCAATCAGAATACTAATGTTGTTGTTGTTTGATCAAATTGAAGATTGAGGATTGTCAATCGACCTAGTTACTACCTAATTGGAAGTTTTAGATCAATTGAACAAGTTTTGAAGATTTTCATAATATCTGAGTTCGTTGAAGCTGATGAATTAGGCGCATTATGGTTGAAAACTGCTGAAATTGTCTAAGTATCTAGGCGCATCACAACTATTTGGGCGTGTTAGTACTGTTTAGACGTTTCAGTTCAGGCGTTTGACCACTGTTGAGACATTTTAAGACTGTTTGGACACTTGGTGACTTTGCAGAAACAAAGTAATTCTAGGCGCATTTAAATGTTTAGCTGCATTTCAACTGTTTGGACCCCAGGCGTTTAACAACTGTTTAGGCGCATTTCAACTGTTCAGACGCATTTCAGTTGGGCATTTTATAGAATTCTACTAAGGCATTCCCTTGGGCGTTTCTACTTCAAAGTCAGGTTTTTGAGAACTGTGTAGGCGTTTCACTACTGTGTTGGCGCTTGTCAACTATTCAGGAGCATCAGCTTTCAGACTTATCAGTTTACACTTAGAAATTTTTTAGAAACTAAAATCCAAAATATTTTCATTTCATAGTTTTTAATTCAAAACTTAAAAACAACAAAAACAAGTCTTTTCTTAAATTCAAAAAATAAAAATGGTTCCAAAGCTAAAGAACAGAGCTGATTTCAAGAACTTGTCTTTAAGACTGAAGCATCATCTAAATTCTATTGACACTGACTTGTGGAAGTCAATAGAGAAAGGACCTCGTATCCCGATTACATCTGATGGTCTGATATAGAATTTGTTTACACAAAGACTCTCAAGAACCTTATCCTGAGGATGGTTTGCAAGGTGATGACTTAAGAAAGTGAAGAATGATATCAAAGCTTATTCACTGATGTGTAAGGGATTACCATTAGAAGTCTTGACTAGACTTGATGGTTATCAAACTGGGTACACTATGTACAAGGCTTTGAAAATCATTTGCGAAGGTGGTAAAGAGATACAAGATCTCAAAAAGTAGAAACTCAAGAGGCAATTAGAGTTATTTGAGCATCTTTCTGGGGAAACAATTAATCAAATGATGAACAGTTTGTGCAACTAATTACTAAGATGTCAACTTCTGGTATCAAAAATGATCTAAAAGATCTAAATTGTAGACTTCTCAATGCTCTTCCATCTTCATGGAAACAGACAGTTACACTGTTAAAGCATACTAAAAAGTTTCCTATGGATCTAGATCTTTTGATTGCCAAGATTGAATCAGTTGAGATTGATGAGAGCTCCAGAAACATTGATAGAGCTGCTTCAATGTCTCAGTATAAGTATGTTGCATCTCCATCTAACACAGTGGAGAATGTTTTCTGGTCAAAGACAATAATATTCCAGAAGAAAAGGGTGATTTGTTTGTTGGAGCTGGTTTCTTACAGATTCTTCTTACACAAGTGCCTGTTTACACAACTCAACCTCAATCTCAGTCTCCTCCTAAAACTCAAACTCCTAAACCTCAATCTGAGACTCCATCTTCTAACTCTACTAAAACTAGCAAAGTTAAAGATGTTATTAACATCCTCTTACAGGATGATGAGTCAAAATCTACTTTTACTGCTTTTATGGCAAGTTTTCAAGCTTATCAGGGTAGTCATTTAACACAATTAGATTTTGTTTTGCAGGATTTGTTTGAGATGGATCCTGATGATGTGGAAGAGATGGACTTGAACTGGCAGATGGTGATGATTGCATACAGAACACAAAAACACTCTTATGTTAACAAGAATTACAAGCCAAGTGCAAATAAGACCGTTGGCTTTGACAAATCAAAGTCAAGGTGTTTCAACTGTAACAGTTATGGTCATTTCTCAAGGGAATGCAAAGCTCCAGAAACCAAGGAGGAAATGGTCAAGCTGGTTCTAGCAATCAAAGACATCATCAACAGTCTTAGAAAAACTTCCAAAAGTCTTATCAGAGTCTTCTTATGCCAGAACTTAAAGATGAATCAAAAGCATCTAAAGAGCCAAAGAAAGCTCTTGTTGTTAGCATTAAAGATGGATATGACTGGAGTGCTTATGTTGAACAATTCACAGCTGATCTAATCTTTAGTTTATCTCTTGTTGCTGATATTCAAGATGAAGACTGGTCTGAAGATAATGATCCTAAGGCTGATGGTGATTCAGAAAATGATGATGAAGACTATGACTGGAGTGGAAATCTGACCCAAAGAGGATTCAGAAGAGATTGCACTTATGGCTCAGTCTGACCACCAAAGGTTGAGAATCCATCATTTGACTCTAAGACTTCATCTTCAAGTTATCCTGAAATTCCTGTTGAAGTCAGAGAGAAAATGTGCACAAAAGCATGTTTGATCAAGTTGAGCATTACAGAACATATTCATATAAGATTTGTGATAACTTAAACAAGAAGAATTAATGCACAACAAACTGAAAAATGATCACAAAATCTCTGATGAAAAGATCCTATCTCTACAAACTTCATGGAACAAAACTCTAAAAGAACTTGAACTTGTGAAGAAACAACTTGAGGAGATGACTAAAAATTTAAAAGAAGAAAAATAGCTCATGCTGCAACTCAGGTGGATCTAGGTAAAGTTTAAAAGTTCTAAAACAATTGTACAACAATTGGTAAGTGAGAGGAAAGACAAACAAAAAAGCAGGTCTAGGTTTCACACATGAACTAATGCCTGAATCTATTACAAACACTTTACCAGAAAACTTTAATACGCATGATCACTCACCTAAAAACAAAGCTAAGCTAAAAGCATTTCAAATTAAAAACAACAAGAACTCTAAAAGTGATGAAGAGAAAACAAATATTGAGATATTTAAGGAACAAGATTCAGAAAAGATTAAAAATGGTCATCCAATGAAAGTTAAATCTTACAAACCACGACCAAAGAATAAGAAAATGTGTTCCCAAAGAGCATGTTGTTGAAGAAGTGATGGTAAAGAATGACAAACAGAACTCAATAAAAGAGAAAGCAAAACTAGATTAAGTAAACATCTGAAGATTCATTTTCTTACGGATTAAACAATCCAGATTTCATTAAATGGCAGAAGAAAGAAAAAAAAGATAAAGAAAATGCAAAAGAGTCTTCTACTGAAGATGTTCAATCCCAAAGCAAACAAAGATTGTCAAAATCAAGAAACCAAAGAAGGAGAAATAAAAATGCTAAATCTAAATCATCTCAAGATAAAATTCAAAACAATCAAACTCAAAGAACAAATCAAACTAATCAGTTTAAACTAGTTAAGTTTGTATCTGCGGGTACTTTTGACCACAACAAATTCCTGAAATCAAATCTAACTCAAAGAACAAATCTAACTCTGATCTGAAAACAGGTTCAGGTCCTAAGTCTTCCGCTGTCAACAAAAGATTTGTATCTAAAGAGTCAAGGAATAGTGATTATGAGCAAAAGTCAAAACCGAAATTTCAAAAGAACAAACTTTCAATCAAAAAAAACAACAGATAACTTTTCAACTCCTAAATCAAAACAAGGATCAAATGTGGCCTCCATATCAAAAGTTAATCAAAAGTTGTTTAAATCACAACAAAGATACTGTGAAATATGTGATATGTACAATCATAAGACTGAAGAATGTTTTTTTAACAAGTACTGTCATATATGTGATATGAGAAACCATTCAACAGCTGATTGTTATTTCAACAAATATTGTACATATTATGATGAAATAACTCACAAAACTGAGGATTGCTACTTCAAAAAGAACTCGCCACAATTTCAAAGAAATCAAAGTGTTGGTTTTCAAAGATTGACAAAAGAACCTTCCTTAGGCTTGAGATCTTTTCGAAGAAATGATTCTGTTTATGATAATTCTTATATTGCAAAACCAAGGCAGTATAATCAAGGAAAATTCATTCCACGATCTGTGAGAATGAATGGTGGCAAGTTTGGTAAACAAAATTTTTGTCTGATGGTTTGAAATATCTTGATGATGATGTTGAAAAACGTTACAACGTTTTAAGGACAAAACAAATCAAAGATAATCAAAAATTTGTGAGAAACGAAATTGGTAAATTTGTTAACAATAAGCCTGATTTGAAAAAGCTCACTTTAAACAGTTTACCATTGTTGATAAATTTGGCAAGCCCAAGACCATCTTGGCTTGGGTTGATAACTCAACTTAATTGTTTTTGAAATACAGGTACGCCCGAGAAGACCTATTAACACCATGGTATATTGATAGTGGGTGTAGCAGGCATATGACAGGCAACCATGCCTTGCTTCAAGAATTTAAGTTAAAAGATGGTACTCATGTTGCATTTGGAGGTGATGTAGGTGGTAAGATTACAGGCGAAGGAACGGTGTCTAATGGGATTATCAGCTTTGATAAAGTCAACTATTGCTCACAGTTAACTTTAATCTTTTAAGTGTTTCCCAAATATGTGACAAATCTTACTCTGTTCTTTTTGATGATTCGTTTTGTTATATTTGAAGCCAGGTTTTTAGATCAGCAAAAAATGGGTAGTGTTAAAGCTGTTCAAGATCAAGATGTATACAAGTTATATATGTCTCAAGTTGATCCTTCTACAGAAAACAACATGCCTAATTGCTCAAGTATCAAATGACAAAATCAGCTTTGGCATAGACGTCTCGGGCATTCCAATTCAAAAATATGAACAAGCTTGTAGCAGGAAATCATGTAGTAGGTCTTCCAACAAACAAGTTTGCTACAACAGATCTCTGCTCAGCATGTTTAAAAGGAAAACAACACAAAGCGTCTTATAAGACGAAGCAGATAAACTCAAATTCCAAACCTCTCCAGATGTTGCATATGGACCTATTCGGACCAACAAATGTTCGGAGTTTGGAAAGAAATCTTATTGTTTAGTTATCATTGATGACTTTACAAGATTTTCATGGGTTTTCTTTTTGCATGCTAAATCTGAAATGACTGAATTATTAAAAGAATTCATCATAAAAGTATAAAATCAATTAGAACAAAACGTGAAAATAATTAGAAGTGATAATGGAACGGAATTTAAAAATGCTAATATTGACATGTTTTGTGCAGAAAAAGGTATTGCTCGTCAGTTCAGTGCTTCTAGAACTCCACAACAAAATGGAGTTGTTGAAAGGAAAAACAAAACTCTGATTGAAGCAACACGGTCTATGTTAGCAGATGCCAGAATTCCATCACTTTCTGGGTTGGAAGCATATCCACTACATGTTTCATGCAGAATCATACATTGCTCGTGAAAGATAAACAGAAAACTCCTTTTGAGTTGATGTTGGCAGGAAACCTAATATAGATTTTCTTAAATCTTTTGGTTGTCCAGTTTTGATTCTAAACTCTGTGATCAGCTAGGAAAATTTGATGGAAAATCTGATGATGGATTTTTTGTTGGATATTCATCGGTTTCAAAAGCTTTTAGAGTTTATAACTCTAGGACGAATGTTATCCTTGAAACATTCAATGTTTAATTTCTTGAAAATTCTTTTCCATCAGTTGCAAATGGTCCAGCTTGGTTATTTGATTTAGATTCTTTGTCAAACTCCTTTCATTCTAACTTGTTTGAATCTACAGGTGAGAAGAAGAATCAAGAAGGAGATCTAGGTTCGTTCAGCGATGATTCTGATTCTGATGATATGGATGACTCAAGCCCAGATTATCCATTTTTCTCTTTTGTGAAAGATCCTATATTTCAGTCTAAAACGTATGATCCTCCTCAACAAGCTCAAGAGCATCCCATTTTAGAAAATCCAAATGTTTCTCAACCTATTCCTAATGATGGTCCTGAAATTATACAACCTGAGTCCGGAACGTCATCGGTTTCTGGTGATGTAGTTGGTACTAATAATCTTGATTACTTTATCAACTCACCGACTCAAGTTCCTATTTCAATCCACATTCTTTGAACTTATTGCATCAGCTTTCTGACTTGAACCAATCTAATCTAGATGTTCATGTTCAAGTGAATGAGATTCCAACATCTCGAGTTCACAAGAACCATCCAACATCTCAGATTATAGGTCCATTGAATGAGAGAACTACAAGAAGTCAATTAGAACAAGCAAATCTTTGCTTATACTTGTGTTTTCTATCTCAAATTATTCCAAAAACATCACCGAAGCGTTAAAGGACAATAGTTGGATTGAAGCAATGCAAGAAGAATTATTGCAATTCCGCAAACAGGAAGTGTGGAAGCTTGTGGATTTACCTGAAGGAGAAAATGCCATAGGCACAAAATGGTTGTTAGAAACAAAACAGACGATCGGGGTATTGTTGTTCACAACAAAGCAAGACTCGTTACGCAAGGTTACACCCAAGAAGAAGGAATAGATTTGATGAAGTATTTGCTCCAGTTTCAAGACTTGAATCAATTTGTGTGTTCCTGGCTTATGCATCATTTATGAAATTCAAGGTGTATCAAATGGACGTTAAAGGTGCTTTCTTATATGGACCAATCACCGATGATGTATATGTCAAGCAACCTCCAGTTTCGAAGATTCAGAATTTCCTCATCGAGTGTACAAGCTTAGAAAGCATTGTATGGTCTGCATCAAGCTCCTAGAATCTGGTATGAAACGTTATCACAATATTTGATCCAACATGGATACATGCGAGGGAAAATAGATCCTACTTTGTTTATTTAGAAGGATGTTGATGATCTCTTATGTGTTCAAGTGTATGTTGATGATATCATATTTGGTTCTACAAGTCCAAAGTTATGCAATGAATTTGAAAAAATCATGAGTCTCGTTTTCAAATGAGTTCTATGGGAGAAATAAATTTTTTCCTTGGTCTTCAAGTGAAGCACTCTGCGGATGGAATTTTATCAATCAAGAGAAATTCATTGAAAAACTCTTGAAGAAATTTAACTGCAAGATTGTCAATCTATAAGAACTCCAGCTGACTTAAATACCAAGATTGAACCTGATCCGAAAGGAAAATCTGTTGACCAAACTTTATACAGATCTATGATTGGATCTTTGATGTTTCTTACTGCATCTAGACCTGATACAATGTATGTTATTTGTGTCTATTCCAGGTATCAATCTGACCAGAAGGAATCCTACTTAATTGCTGTTTAAACGAATATTCAGGTATCTCAAAGTAAAACTAGCTTTAGGGTTGTGGTATCCTTATGAAGGAAACTTCGAGTTACATGGATATACAGATAGTGATTATGGCGGATGTTGTCAAGATCGTAAATCTACAACATGTGGTAGTCAGTGTTTAGGTCCCAGATTAGTCTCATGGCAATGTAAGAAAAAAAAAAATGTCTCTGTTGCAACCATAGAAGCTGAGTACATAGCTGCTTCAACAGGATGTTCTCAAATCCTTTGGTTACAAAACCAACTGCTGGATTATGGGTTCAAATTTCTTAAAACTCCTATTTACATTGATAACACTGCTGTTATGTTTATTACAGCTAATCCTGTCCAACATTCAAAAAACAAAACATATCAAATTCGATATCATTTTCTCAGAGATAACTCTGAAAAAGGTTTAATCATTCTGATTCAAATCACAACTAAAGAACAGTTGGCTGACCTATTTACAAAACCTTTTTACCGGGACGATTTGAATATTTGGTCGAGTCAATTGGACTTATTAACCATGTTTAAAAATTGGTTTTGAGTTTTTAGTTATTGAGTCATAAAATGGTAAGAACCCTCCCTTTTTTGAATGAGAAAACTAAAAGAGAAACTATCAAAGTTAACTGCCTGATTGTATATATTGTGTGTGCATGTTCAATAAAAAATGAAAAAGCAAATACAAAAATAGAAAATTGCAAAATCAGAAGAGAAAAAATAAAACAAAAATACAAAAATAGAGTTTTTCTTGTTAGTTAATTGTTTAGGACTGTATTTGTCTTTGCAATTTATGAGAAATGATAGATACATTAGTTTTGATCAGTTGCATACTTCGCTCGTTACTAAAGTCTGTCATGATCAGATATGATGTGCAGGTAAGTTCATGTAATTATACTAAAAAAGTAAATTCTTGTGATCAAACTAAATCAATCATGCATTCATGTTTGTCCATTTTTGTAACACCCGTATATTTTTTAAAGACAGAAAGAAAGAAAACACAATTTAAACCAAGTTGAGGGGCTAAATGTGTCAAAAGGACAAAAAGAATAAAAGTTGGTACAAAAGTGGGCATGGCCGCCCACACTATCTGCACACCATTTCAAGTCGGTTTTAGAGAGAGAAAAGCAGAGAGCTCTCGGATTGTGAAGAAGGAAGAAGAAGAATTCGAATCCAAGTAAGAATTCTTGGTTTAAGTTGTTCTGGCCGGCTATGCCTCGGTTGTATGCTTATGTGTATGTGTGTTCGGGTTGTGTGATTTGGTGGGTTTTAGGTGGTTGAACTCATAGTACAATCGGGTTTGAAGAATTCATCCGGAAGTTTGTCAAAGGTGAGTTCAAGAACCCCTTTTTACATGTTTTAACTGATTTTGGGGCTGGAAATGCATGTATGTATGTTTTTACAAAATGGGTTTTGTACCCGTATGTATGTGTATGTGTGATGTGGGTGGGTTATGATTTGGGTGATTTATGATGTTATGATGAGTTATGTACATGTTATGATGCTTAGAATGCTATAACTAAGTTAGAACATGATGAATTGATGAATGGGGACTGATTATGATGTTATTAGTATGTGTTGGTTGCCCAGCGCGCTGGATTTGGCCCATGCGCCCAACGGTTGAATTTGCCTAAGTGTACCATGCGCCCAATAGCGCCCATGCCCCCAGACATTCCCATGCGCCTAAGTGTTCCCATGCGCCCAGAAGGCATGCGCCTGCATAGTGCCCATGCGCCTAAGACTTAGATTATTTTCTGAAATTTTGGGGAAAATGTAAAGTGTAGGATTTGACTTGGGATGTTCCCGGGGTAATGTAAGTTGACTTTATGATGTCATATGTGATGTGATGATGATGTTATGTTTGGTATGGTTATGTTTATGTTATGTTCCTTATTACGTATATATTTTCGTGGCTTTACGTGGTATGATTATGAAAGTAAATGGAAAGTAGTATGTAATGAAAAGCGGAAAGATAATGAAAAGAGGAACGTAAAAGTATGAATGAATGCATGCATTAATGAAAGAATGAATGAATGAATGGATGAGTTTTGCCCTCGTACTGGGCCAGGCTTTGTGCGCAATGAATGGGGGTCTATTTTAGACTTCGGCCGAGTACTGCTTTGTGCCTACGTTGGGGTAAACTTATGCATGGACCTTGGTTGCTTGCCCCGGTGCTGGTGCCAGGCTATGTGCATTATGGAAGTCTCTTTATCAACTTTAGCCCAGTACCCGCTTTATGCCCCGTTTGGGGTATAGCATATAGGTGGGATCTTTGTCGCTTACCCGGGCTGGTGCCAGGCTTTGTGCGCAATGAATGGGGGTCTATTATAGACTTCGGCCCAGTAACCCACTTTATGCCTACGTTTGGGGTATAGCTGATGACATTGATCCGAAAGGAATGAACGAAGGAATGGTAATGGAAGATAATAATGATATTATCTATGTGTATGTATGTTGTATGATCGCGTATGGAAGTAAAGAATGGTTTTAAATGAAAGAAAAGTATTTTATTTTATAAAAACTAGAACTCACTCAGCAACGCTGACTTTTATGTGTTTCCAGTTGGTAGGTAATGTTGCTGAGGATGGCACAGGGCAGCTACTTGGCATTTTGGGATGGCATCCGTTGTTTAAATTATAATGTTTGGTGATGTAATGCAACGAGTAATATTAATCTGTCAAACGATGTATTATTTTGCAAAAGCAATTATATATATATGAAATGGTTTGTTTAAAAGAATTCCGCTGTAATATTTTAGTAAAGTTAATGTATGTTTTATGCTTTGTGTGCATGATTGACCAGCTGTAAGCGTTCCGGGAACGTGGCCTTACAAGTTGGTATCAGAGCCAAAGTTTAAGTGAATTGGGTAAATATTTCAAAAGAAACCTAAACTTAAACTGAGAATGGGACAAAGGGAAAGGATGCCAGTCAGAGTAGCTGCGTGCTATCAGGTATTTTCTTGATGTTAACCGGTATTATGTGCGCATGTTATGTGGTTTATGTGCTTCTTAGTAGATTTAGATATTGATGTAGTCAGGATAGGAAATGCTTGGGGAATGAAGAGTAAAGTAAGTGGCTAATCACAACTGGCCACTGTAATTAGGGACTTACTATACTTGACATAAACTAAGCTATTACCTTGAATGACCGTGTTAGTGTTTGAATCTTATAGCGTGTTAGAGGATGGCCGATGGTAGATCTTCTAAGGCTTCTCGAGGTGAAGGTTGTGGTGGATGTGGTGCTGGACCGCGTGTCACGAGAAGTAGGGCTAGGGCTGCTGAAATGGAACCCGAAGAGCCCGAGACACATCACACAGTAGGCGGTGATGAGATTGCTAATCTGAGGACCGCAGTGAAAGAGGCGGTCGTCGAGGGAGTTCAACAGGTCATGCAGACGATTCTGCCGTTTGTGGTGACTCAGGTGAATAGAGCGGCGAAGGAGGATGCCGTAATTAAGGTGAACAAGAAGGGTGGTGGAGACCGGAACTGGAATGGAAAGCGGTTGGACGTGGCGGGGCCACTCCAAACAACAAGGCTGCGAGGGTGGATGACCGGCGTGTGGTCACATCCAGTGTGGGGATGAAGAGTTGCTGTAATTACGGGAAGAAGCATACAGGAGAGTGTAGGTGGGGATCAAACCTCTGTTTCAAATATGGGAGGCCTGGTCATGTGGCAAAAGAGTGTGGGGTTATAAGGTGTTATAACTGTGGTGGAAGGGGCCACATGAGTCGAGAATGCAAGAAGCCGAGGGCTGAGAATTCCGGGGCGAAGAAGATAGCCGGGACTGAAGGGCAGAAAGCTAGCGCCAGGGCTTCATGATAAACAGGGAGGAGGCTAGGACGGACCCCGATGTTGTGTCAGGTACGTTTCTAGTAAACCAAACTCTTACTTCTGTGTTATCTGATTCAGGTGGCTAGTAGGAGTTTTATTTCTGCTGCTTTCTATGCTAAGTTGCCTGTTAGTAGTAAGAGTATTGATGAGCCCTTCGATGTAGAAACTGCCATAGGTAAGTCTGCCAGGATTTTTGAGATGATAGAAGGTTGTGACATAGAATTAGAAGGTCATAAGTTTCCTATTAGACCGTTCTTGATGACCTTAGGCGGTTTCGATGTAGTCCTAGGAATAGATTGGTTGGCGGACTACGAGGCGAACTTGTGTGCCGCAAGAAGATGATTAGATTGACAGCGCCCGACGGAAGTCTAGTGACAATCTACGGTGATCGAGTTACGACTATTCCGAAGGTGATTTCGATGGCGGTGGCGGGAAAGTGCATGAGGCGTGGATGTAGTGCCTACTTGGCCTACGTGAAGGATGTAGATACGCCAACACCACAACTGTCGGATGTACCGGTTGTGTGTGAATTCTAGATGTGTTTCCCGAAGACTTACCAGGTGTGCCACCAGACCGCGAGATCGAGTTCCAGATTGACTTTATACCGGGTGCCCAACCTGTTGCTAAGGCACCGTATCGGTTGGCTCCGACCGAGATGAAAGAATTGATGGAGCAATTACAAGAGTTGCTTGATAAGGGGTCATTAGACCGAGTATTCTCCTTGGGGTGCTCCGGTTTTATTCGTGAAGAAGAAGGACGGTAGTATGAGGATGTGTATTGACTACCGTGAGTTGAATAAGTTGACGGTGAAGAATCGCTACTCGTTACCGAGGATTGATGATTTGTTTGATCAGCTCCAAGGTGCCAGTTGGTTCTCAAGGATAGACCTTCGATCTGGTTACCATCAGTTGAAGGTGAAGGAGCAAAATATTCCTAAAACAGCTTTTCGCACACGTTATGGACACTACGAGTTTCTCGTTATGTCTTTTGGTTTGACCAACGCGCTAGCTGCTTTTATGGACCTGATGAATCGAGTGTGTCGGCCGATGTTGGTAAATCAGTGATTGTGTTTATCAATGATATCTTGATTTATTCAAAGAGCGAGGCAGAGCATGCCGGACACATTCGAGAGGTGTTGGAGACGTTGAGAAAGGAGAAGTTGTATGCCAAGTTCTCCAAGTGCGCATTCTGGTTGCTCGAAGTTCAGTTCTTGGGTCTTGTAGTGAATCCCGAGGGGATTTAGGTAGACCAGGCAAAGGTGGAAGCGGTGATGCAATGGAAGTCTCCAAAGACGCCTTCCGAGAACTGTAGTTTCTGGGGTTGGCGGGATATCATAGGAGATTCATTCAAGACTTCTCTAAGATAGCTTCTCCGTTGACTAAGTTGACCCGCAAGGATGTGAAGTTTGTATGGGGTCAAGATCAAAAGAAGGCCTTTGAGGAGTTAAAAGCAAGGCTGACTCAGGCTCCTGTCTATCATTACCCGAAGGAAGCGAGGACGTAGTGGTCTATTCGGACGCTTCTTACTCGAGGTTGGGTGCGTGTTGATGCAGGGAGGAAAGGTTATAGCTTATGCATCCCGACAGTTGAAAGTTCATGAGGTTAATTACCCTACTCATGACTTGGAGCTTACAGCTGTGGTCTTTGCACTAAGATTTGGAGGCACTACTTATACGGGACAAAGAGCACCATATTCACTAACCACAAAAGCTTGAAGTACTTCCTCGAGAAGAAGATTTGAACATGAGGCAAAGGAGATGGTCGGAGCTCATAAAGGATTATGATTGCGAGATCCATTACCATCCGGGCAAGGCCAACGTAGTGGCGGATGCCCTTAGCCGAAAAGAGAGACCCGAGCCGATTCGGGTGAAGGCTTATCAGTTGATTATGACCTCTGATGTGATGAAGCAAGTCAAGGAGTTTCAAGAAGAGGCATTGAAGGAAGATCGTCTTAACTCTGAAAGGATGAGAGGTATGGTTGCGGAGTTGGGTGAAAACACTCTTGGTGTTAGAACCCGATTCGGACAGATGTGGATCCCTCGTTATGGGGATTTACATGGGAGGATTATGGATGAAGCTCATAAGACTCGATACTCCATTCATCCGGTGCTACGAAGATGTATCAAGATATGAAGAAAGATTATTGGTGGCCGGGTATGAAGCACGATGTAGCGGAGTATGTGAGTAAGTGCCTTACTTGCTTGCAAGTGAAGGCCGAGCATCAGAAGCCATATGGGAAGATCCAACCGTTGGATATACCGGAGTGGAAGTGGGAGCATATCACCATGGACTTTATCACGAAGCTACCACTTACCGCGAAAGGAATGATGCCATATGGGTGATAGTTGATCGTTTAACGAAGAGTGCTCACTTCCTACCGATCCGCGAGACATATCCATCCGAGAGTTGGCGGATTTTTTTCATTAAAGAGATTGTGATCATCATGGTGTGCCGGTGTCTATTGTTTCCGATCGTGACACCCAGTACATCTAAATTTTGGAAGAAATTCCATGATGCTATAGGGATGAGGTTACACATTAGCACGGCTTATCATCCACAGACGGATGGTCAGTCAGAGAGAACCATTCAGACGCTAGAAGATATGCTTTGGGCATGCGTCATTGACTTTGGAGGAAGTTGGGATGACCACTTACCGTTAGCTGAGTTCTCGTATAATAATAGTTATCATGCTAGTATTGGTATGCCCCTTATGAGATGCTATACGGTAGGAGGTGTAGAACACCCGTTTGTTGGGGTGATATTGGATAGAAGGAGTTGGGAAGTATGAGGGTATTGAGGCTACGACTGAGAAGCTCGAAAAGATCAAAGCCTTATGAAGGCAGCTAAAGATATGCAGAAGTCGTATGCGACACGAGACATAGATCGATTGAGTTCAAGGTGGGTGACAAAGTTATGCTGAAGGACTCACGTTGGAAGGGTATCATTTGGTTTAGAAAGCGGGGCAAGTTGAGCCTGAGGTACATAGGGCCTTTCCGAATCATTGCTCGAGTAGGAGAGGTGGCCTATAGATTGGAGTTACCGATGAGTTAAGTGGAATTCACCCTACATTCCATGTATCTTATCTGCGGAAGTGTTTAGCTGACGAAGATATGGTTGTACCACTGGAAGATATAGAAGTTGATAAAAGGCTCAATTATGTGGATCAATTAGTGGCAATCATTGATCGTAAGGAGAAACGGTTAAGGAATAAAGTGGTTCCTCTTGTACGTGTACAGTGGAAGCACAGGAAGGGATCCGAGTCTACGTGGGAGACCGAAGAAGAAATGAGACAGCATTACCTACATCTGTTTAAGGAATAATAGGTTTCGATAACGAAACCTATATAAAGGGGGTGGACTTGTAACACCCGTGTAACCTTTCGTATTTTTGTTAAATAAAAGTTAGCCTCGTTATGTTCTTGTAAGGACCATTTATGTCATTTATGAAACTTTGAGGGCTTGATTATGCTTGTTTCTTAGTTAATTTAGAAGTTAATAAATTAATTTATTAAGTAATAATAATAATAATAGTAATTACAACTTTTGTTTTTATTATAAAACTTAACATCAAGTTATAATAATAAAAATAATAATAATAGTCAAAATAAAATAAAATAGTAATAATAATAAAAATAATATTTATAAAAGTTAAACAATTAATGAGTTACAAAACATTCAAAACTTAAAGGTTAATTAAGTTCAGGGGGTATTTATGACATATGGAAACTTTAAATGGAAGTTTTAAACACAAAATAATAAAATGAAAACTGCAGGGACTAAAGGTGTAAATTTTTAAAAACTCAAACAAAACCCCCCAACCTCGTAATTCCGGCCAAGAGTCTGGCCACCCACCGGCCGACTCCGGCAAGGTTCAAAACCCAAAATTCTTCGGGTTTCAACCAAAAAAATCGGTTTCAACCATTTATGAAGAGGATTCAAACCATTTTTTGCACTTTAATTAAGTTTAGCATCGGTTACAAGAGCGTTCGAGCTCGAGTAACCGCCGATCATCAACGTTCGGGAATTAAAACCCAATATAATCCAATTAATTGAACCTAAACGACCGTATAACTATACCTAAACTATTACCAATCTCAATTTCATTCGAAAGACACGAACATAGCACATTCGATTACCATCTTCATCGCGACCTGAAACCATAGTGTTCTTCAATCCTCGGTCGTTCTTAACTGAAATTGATAAAGGGCTTTCAATCATCGAGACCAGTATAAGCTTCTGTGCAACGAATTTGATTATTAACATCATTTGCAGCCTGAACCAATCTCGACATAGCTGCGACTTGTTCTCCGTCTTGCTCATCATCGATTCGACTTCGATCCGGGTAAATATACATATTAGCATGTTCGTATGATCATTACAAACAAAAGCCCTAAGTCTAATTCGGCTGAAACATACGAATTATCGATCAATTTGATGAAATCCGAAGTTAGGGTTCATGGAATTTGGGAGTTTCGAGTAGTTAATGCTTTTAACAATTAAAAACCACTTTCTTGGTAGGCATAGGCGCCCAGCCTAATGGTAACGCACCCCTGTCAACTTGGGGTCCCGGGTTCGAACCCGGGCACCCTCAATTATTTTTTTGGGCTTTTCAG
Organism: Flaveria sonorensis; assembly: GCA_025506505.1. Taxonomy (NCBI): domain Eukaryota; kingdom Viridiplantae; phylum Streptophyta; class Magnoliopsida; order Asterales; family Asteraceae; genus Flaveria; species Flaveria sonorensis. Next base: position 18,482,346 of record CM046440.1, on the reverse strand, counting down.
CCTTTAAAAAAATTATAGAAGATTTCTAAAAAATTTTAAAAATCAGTTTTGTAAACTTTATTTATTTTTAAAGTCACCTAAATATTTTCTGTAAATTTATTACTTTAAAACCTTAATATTGTATAAAATATTTTTAACAAAGGTTATACTAAGTTTATTTTATAAAATAAACTTTAAATAATAGTTTAAATCACTAAATTTTATTGGTCAACACGTTACCTTTAATAATAGTTTAATCATGATAATTATAAAATTTATTTACATTTTATAATTAAACTTTACAAATTATTATAAATGATTTTATTTCCTCTCCATATTAAATTACCTAAATTGTATTTTTCTTTCATTGGGTTAAAATATATACATGATTTTCATAGTTAACCTTATTTGTAAAAACCCCAAACTCCACTTGAAACCCTAGTTCACATATGAATCGTTAAACTTATCTTTAAACTTAATCTTGGAATATATATGTTTAGGTATCTTATAAAAGAAATCGTTGAAGAGCCGTTTACTTGATATTACCTTTAACACCAACTTATATCATGTGAGTTTTCATGCCCCTCTTTTACTTTATTTCATACTTTTTGGGGTGAAACATGTTAACTTTATAAACTTGCACTTGTAAACATCTTGGTACTTGTAAATACACATGCCATTCATCTTTACTTTTTATCATGGTTATTGGTAATATTGTGAGTCTTATATGATGGACATTATATGTTGACAATCATTAACTATTGCTAGCCTGGCGACGTCATAGATCTATGGGCCTGACAAGCCTAGTTGGTGCTAAAGCCGAGGTTATTGCCGGCTCCTGATGACTTATGCTTGTTCATCATGAGAACCAAGTACACTTAGCTAATCGTTATAACTTGTAAATGATATTCTTGGTCAAGGTTTGATTGTAGCTATATGTATCTATAAACTTGCTTTACTTGTAACCATTGACATGAATTGCTACTTGTAAACTTTTATATATATATGTATGCTTAACCCATGGAAACTCACTAACTTTCAAAGTTGACTTTTTATTTTAACATGTTTCAGGAAATGCACAAGGTTGATGATTATCTTTTGAAGCATGCTTACACTTAGGATTTGGACCTAGGAAAAATGAATAAAATATCTTGAAACTTGGAAGTTGAACTTTGTTTACTTATTTCGTTGAGACATTTGGTTGTAATGTTTATTTCAACTTATGAATAATTATATTTACAATTTATGGTAGTGTTATGTGGCTGTGAACAATCTTAAACCTCAAATCTCGACGTTTCCGCCGTTAAGGTTGGGGTGTGACAGATTGGTATCAGAGCCCATAACTATAGGGATTTAGGTTATTAGAAATGGTGACCTAGACTATAGTTGATGCATGAACCTCATAAGAAAAATCTTTATGATCTTGTAAATATATATTGTTGCATACTACATGATGCTACCTATTTAGGAAGGTTCTTAATGTGCAACTTGATGCCTTTAGGTAGGATTGCCTTGTAATTGAGAAACTTGGTTGCCTTGTCTCCCCTAAAACTTATTCTTAATCCTTTATTCTCTCGACGATGAAATCTCTTAAACTTATTCTCGACGACACGTAGGAACGTACGCTTTATATCGAAAGGTTCAAATCTTTAGACTTTATGTCTAATCTATGAAAAATCTCATCAAGGTTTTAATTCCATGAACCTAAAAGAAATATTGTGTGACACATAGACACTGTATTCTGGATTCCTGGCAAAAAGCCTTCGGGCTAAGGTAAGCATTTCGCATAAATCCCGTGGGACTAGTTATGCTTACCTGGGGATTTCTGGGATGAGTGATAAACTATGGTCAATATACACAAGTTTCTAAGACAATTGGAGTTAACTCACCTTGACTTATCAACGTTTCCAAATGGTAATGCGTTACCAAATGGAATCATTCCATGTGTGTTTTACAAGTCTTGAATAATCTTTGTTTGATTTATTATCTTCTACCTTCGAATTTCTGTGACTAACTTACTTTGTATCCAGCATGTCTCGTCATCATGGAAAGTGTGGTAGCTCCGACCGCAAATTAGCCGCCATGATTGCCCATCAAATGGCTATTGTCATTCCAACCATGGTTGCCAAACTGAGTAGCACCTTGATGACCAACGCTAGTAACAACACTAATGGCAATGGACAAGGAGAGAATAGTGCAAATCAAGGAAGAAACAACCAAACCTGCACGTTTAAGCACTTCAACTCGTGCAAACCCACTAGCTTTAGTGGGAAGGAAGGAGCCACTGGACTTCTCGAGTGGTTTGAAAGCATGGAGAATACCTTCATCAACTGTGAGTGTCCCGAGGCACTCAAAGTCCGTTATGCCACAAGTGTTCTTCAACAAAGAGCACTTATGTGGTGGAATAGTGAGAAGAGGAATCATGGTGCTGATGCTGTGTTGGCACTAAACTGGGATGAATTCAAGAACATTGCCATCCAAAAGTTCTGCCCGAGAAGTGAGCTGCAAAAGTTGGAGGAGGAGTTTTGAAATCTCAAGCAAGATGGTGGAGATCATTTGGCCTATTCAACTAGGCATCACGAGTTGAGCATCCTGTTGCCTCACATGGTTGACACTGTTCCTAGAAACATTGAGAAGTTCATCAAAGGGGTGCCACCTCAAATCCAAGATGCCGTGGTGGGAAGTAGACCTACAACTTTGGAAGATGCCATTACCATCACCGCTCAACTTACTGAAAACCATATTTGAGCGGGCACTTTGTCTGTCAAAGGTGCTAAAAAGACTAAAAAGGCAGTCCCTAAAGCAGCTAAGGAGAGTAAGAATGAACCATCTTACAACAACAAGAAATGCAAGTTCATACCGGCTCGTAATTTCGCTGTGGCTACACCCAAGGTACCTCAAAGACAACCCGTTCTGGTGGCACAAGCACCTGTACTAGGGCCTATGCTGGTCCTCTACCCTTGTGCAATGTCTGTAGGTATCATCATGCGGGTAATACCCGTGCCGCATCTGTACACTGTGCGGTAAGTATGGACATTTGGTGGCTACTTGTCACCGTGCACCAAAAATGCCGCGTTAGTTGCTAATCGTGCTTGCTACAATTGTGGGGAACCTGGTCATTTTCGTCCACAATGCCCTCGTCTTGCGGGTAATGTTCCACAAGCCCGAGGACGTGCCTTCAACATCAATGCAAACCAAGCACAAGCAAACAACGATGTGGTGAACGGTATGTCAAATCCAACCCCAACTTTATGATCTAAGTTCTTTTGTTGCTTTACCTGTATCGTTAAACGTCTATAAAACTGAACAGATATGTTTCTTATTAATAATTCTTATGCCTACGTTCTGTTTGACTCTGGAGCCGATAAGAGTTTTGTCTCGTTAGAATTTGAGCCTATACTTGCTAAGCCACATACGAAATTAGAAAGACCTCTTACTGTCAAAGTCACCGATGGAGAACCCATCGTCGTTGATGTCGTTATTCGTGATTGCATTTTGAGCCTAAACGAGCATGATTTCTTTATCAACCTTATTCCTATGAAACTTGGAAGCTTTGACGTTATCATTGGCATGGACTGGTTAGCCAAACATCATGCTGAAATTATTTGTTTCGAGAAGTGCATTAGAATTCCTTTGCCTTCGGGGGATACATTGAAAGTATTCGGCGAAAAATCCTCAAAAGGACTCAAACTCATGTCATGTACTCAAGCCCGAAAATGCCTAAGCAAGAATTACATGGCTTTCTTGGCCTACGTGGTCAACACAAAAGTCAAAGGGAAAGACCTTAAGGATGTCCCGATTGTACGAGACTTTTCTGAAGTGTTTCTCGATGACCTTAGTGGTTTACCTCCCGTGCGTGAAGTCGAGTTTAAGATCGATTTCCGGGAGCGAACCCCGTGGCTAAGTCACCATATCGACTTGCATCGTCGGAAATGCAAGAGCTAGCTAGTCAACTTCAAGAATTGTCAGACAAGGGCTTTATCCATCCTAGCTCATCGCCTTGTGGTGCACCTGTTCTGTTCGTAAAGAAGAAAGACGGATAGTTTCGTATGTGCATCGATTATCGTGAGCTTAACAAACTTACCATCAAGAACAGCTACCCTCTTCCTCGCATCGATGATCTTTTTGACCAACTTCAAGGAGCTGCTATTTTCTCAAAGATTGACTTACGTTCTGGCTATCATCAATTACAAGTTCATGATGATGATATCCCAAAAACTGTGTTCCGTACTCGATATGGACACTATGAGTTCATGGTTATGCCCTTTGGTTTAACAAATGCTCCTGCTATCTTTATGGATCTCATGAATCGAGTATGCAAGCCGTATCTAGACAAGTTTGTGATTGTCTTTATTGACGACATACTTATCTATTCCAAGTCCAAAACCGATCACGAACTTCACTTGCGACAAGTTCTTGAACTATTGAAGAAAGAAAAACTGTACGCAAAGTTCTCAAAGTGCGAATTTTGGCTTGAGGAGGTCCAATTTATAGGACATATGGTGAATAGCCAAGGAATTCACGTTGACCCTGCAAAGGTGGAAGCTGTGAAAAATGGTGTGTTCCTACAACTCCAACCGAAGTTCGTTCTTTTCTTGGTCTGGCTGGCTATTATCGACGTTTTCATTGCCAACTTCTCTAGAATCGCGAAGCCGCTTACTTCCTTGACTCAAAAGAATAAACCATTTGAGTGGGGGTCTGAATAAGAGGAAGCCTTTGAAGCATTAAAGCACAAGTTGTGTAATGCTCCTATCTTGACCTTCCCGATGGAAACGATGATTTCACCGTGTATTGTGATGCATATAAACAAGGCCTTGGTTGTGTTCTCATGCAACGAGGAAAGGTCATAGCATATGCATCGAGGCAATTGAAGGTATATGAGGTGAATTACACGACACATGATCTTGAACTTGGTGCTGTGGTTTTTGCCCTAAAGATTTGGAGACATTACCTTTATGGCACGCAATGTATAGTCTACACCGATCACAAAAGCCTACAACACGTTTTAATCAAAAGGATCTCAATATGAGAGAACGTCGTTGGGTTGAGTTGATTAGTGATTATGACTGTGACATTCGTTACCACCCTGGAAAGGCAAATGTCGTAGCCGATGCACTAAGTCGTAAGATTCATAACAAGATGATCTCGTTTCAAGAAATTCGCGATCGACGATAATGGTTTGATACCTTGGGAGAATTTGATAGTGAGATTCGTCTAGATGTTAACGAGACTATGGTGCTGCTGCAAAATTTGAGGATTGAGAATGACATCGAGACCTGCATCTTGGAGGCTCAACAAGCGGTTCAAGGGGAAGGTAAAATGGGAGAGGAATTGGAGTACAATCTTTGAGCTCAACTGGAAACGAAACCCAATGGGTTGATGTACTTCTTGAATCGAATTTGGGTTCCAAACCATGATAATCTTCGTACCTTTATCATGAATGAAGCTCATCAAACTCGTTACTCAATTCATCCTGGTTCCAATAAGATGTATATGGATCTGCGTGGTCAATACTAGTGGCCTGGAATGAAGAAAGACATAGCAACTTACGTAGCTAAGTGTCTTACGTGTACGAAGGTTAAAGCTGAACATCAACGTCCTAGTGGATTGCTTGAACAACCCGAGATTCCTATGTGGAAATGGGAACACATATCTATGGACTTCATAACCAAACTACCTCGCACCTCTCGTGGTCATGATAGCATATGGGTGATCGTTGATCGATTGACCAAGTCGGCACATTTCATACCCATACGTGACACTTACAAAACATCAAAGTTAGCTCGTATATACATTGATGAGATTGTGAGTCGTCATGGCGTACCTTTGCATATCATATCCGACCGAGACGCTCGTTTCACTTCGCACTTTTGGTCGTCTATGCAAGAACTCTTGGGTACTCAACTGGATTTAAGCACGGCTTATCATCCTCAAACGGATGATCAAACTGAGCGAACCATTCAAACCCTAGAGATTTGCTACGTCTTTGTGTCCTTGACTTTGGTGGTGACTGGGATACGCATTTACCTCTTGCGGAATTTTCGTATCATAATAGTTACCACTCGAGTATCAAGATGGCACCTTTCGAAGCGCTTTATGGTCATAAATGTCGTTCCCCAATCTGCTGGACTGACATTGGTGAAAATTTCATCACTGGTCCTGAACTCATACAAGAAACGACTGATAAAGTCTCCATGATTCGCAAGAACCTTGAAGTGGCTAGAAGTCGACAAAAGAGTTACGCCGATAAACGACGCAAGCCGTTGGAATTCTAAGTTGGGGATATGGTTCTTCTTAAAGTCTCACCATGGAAGGGAGTCGTCCGCTTTGGGAAGAAGGGTAAATTAGCTCCACGATTTATAGGACCTTTCAAGATCCTGAAAAGGATTGGGAAAGTGGCTTATAAACTGGAACTACCTTCCGATCTTAGCGGGGTTCATCCTGTTTTCCATGTCTCAAATTTGAGAAAATGTTTGGCTGACGAAAGTCTGCATGTCCCATTAGATGACATCCAGATCGATGAGGCATTACATTTTGTTGAGAAACCCGTTAAGTCATGGATCGTATCATGAAGAAGACTAGGACCACTACCACCCCAATCGTCAAGGTTCGTTGGGAGAATAAACATGGACCTGAGTGTACTTGGGAGCGTGAGGAGCATATGAAGAAGAAATACCCGTACTTGTTCGTTTAGTTTCATCCTTAATTTCGGGACGAAATTCTTAAAAGTTGGGAGACTGTAACCTTTTGTATTTTTGTTAAATAAAAGTTAGCCTCGTTTGTTCTTGTAAGGACCATTTATGTCATTTATGAAACTTTGAGGGCTTGATTATGCTTGTTTCTTAGTTAATTTAGAAGTTAATAAATTAATTTATTAAGTAATAATAATAATAGTAATTACAACTTTTGTTTATTATTATAAAACTTAACATCAAGTTATAATAATAAAAATAATAATAATAGTCAAAATAAAATAAAAATAGTAATAATAATAAAAATTAATAATTTATAAAAGTTAAACAATTAATGAGTTATAAAAACATTCAAAACTTAAAGGTTAATTAAGTTCAGGGGGTATTTATGACATATTGGAAACTTTAAATGGAAGTTTTAAACAAAAAATAATAAAATGAAAACTGCAGGGACTAAAGGTGTAAATTTTTAAAAACTCAAACCAAAACCCCCCCAACCCCGTAATTCCGGCCAAGAGTCCGGCCACCCTCCGGCCGACTCCGGCAAGGTTCAAAACCCCAAAATTCTTCGGGTTTCAACCAAAAAATCGGTTTCCAACCGTTTATGAAGAGGATTCGAACCATTTGTTGCACTTTAATTAAGTTTAGCATCGGTTACAAGAGCGTTCGAGCTCGAGTAACCGCCTATCATCAAACACCCAACGTTCGGGAATTAAAACCCAATAATAATCCAATTAATTGAACCTAAATGACCGTATAACTATACCTAAACTATTACCAATCTCAATTTCATTCGAAAGACACGAACATAGCACATTCGATTACCATCTTCATCGAGACCTGAAACCGTAGTGTTCTTCAATCCGTAGTGTTCTTCATTTGATTACCTCCTCCCCCTTTGCGATTCAACTTCAAACAAACACACAATCACTCAATTTTTCCTTGGATAGATCATTACAACATGTTAGCAAGTTTGTTTATTGATAAACGACACGTAATAAGTAAGAATCATCAACTATTTATCATTGGTTTTCATAGAAGTTGATTATAAACAAACCTTTGTTCAATCTTGCAAAATAACTTGAAATTGATGAAACTGAATGTTGTAGTTGTGTTAGTTTGATGTTCTTGTTGATGATTTACGTGGGTTATGAAAGAAAATCATGATTTTAACGTCTAGTTCTTAACTTAAAGTGAAAACTTTTATTTTCAAGAACTTTGTATTTTCTGATTTTATGTTGTTTTTTGTGTTCTAATGATTGTTATGAACTAGAATTACAATGATAAATGATGATTCAATGATTAATTTTGATGAAACTTGGGTTACAAGATTATAGTTTACTAAAGAGGAAACTTAATGAATGTCTTTAGTGGAATTTAATGTTTTGAGTATGCATGTTGTATTAGGATCATTTTAGATTGATTGTTGGGAACCTTGAATGATAAGTATGCAATAGTTAGGTCATGTTTATGATACTTTAGGAAAATTGAATATTCAAGTGCTTGTGTAATTAATTGTTGTTATGATGATATATCTTGTTGGATTAATGTTAGAAAACCCTATATGTGATTGGGTATATTTGGTACATTTGAAGTACATTGATAACATCTGATTGTAAAGTACATGTTTGTTACTTGTTGAGATTTGTATGTGTTGTGTGATAAATTATGCTAACATAATGGTCCAATTAGAGTTTAGGATCCATTATATGCAATACGTGAATGATTTGAGTTAAAGTTATGAACATTTGGTTCGTTAAATATGAACAAACATGATTTCACATTAATATCACCAATGGGTCAACGAACTAGGTTAAACGGGTCAATGTTTTCAAAATCACATAAATCAATGAAAATGATTTAACGCGTAGGGTTTGTTAAACTGTCATGTCTTACATGTAGTTATGTACTCACATATTCTAGGTAACCTGTGACGGGTTGTCTTTTCTATCCTAGCTTTTGATATACATTAGTCTTGGTATACGCTTCAGCTGAGTTCACTACCACTCTTTTACAGTTTTGGGGGGGAATGCATACTTTCAAAAACTTTACATTTATAAGTTTTGTATGGCATATGCATAGTGTAGATTATCATTGAAAAGTCCTTACTTTTTCAGATCGTTAATTAAGGAAATTAATGGGAAATATTGGGTAGTACTACTGGGTCTGACAAGCCCCACCCGTAGGACTGGAGGCCAAGCGGGTGCAACATTATCCTATACGACTAACACATTGTCACAATTAGTAAGTTGTGGCGAAAGGCAAACAAACAAACACTGTCAGCTTTGATCGTGAAAACACTATTTTTATTGCTTATGATATAGACTAGCTATCTATTTAAGTACATATTATACAAACGACATTTGTTTTTGCTTACTTACAAATGCATGAACTCACCAACCATGTGTTGACACTTTAGTATGTCTTTCTCAGGTTGCTAGTCTGTAGTTGCATGTAGGAGCACAACACAAGTCATGCATCATATAACCATTTTTAAAAGCTTTGGTTATATATTACATTTTAACTGTGGGTTAGGCGCGCGTTTTGTGCATTTACATTCGTATTATGGTTTTGGATGTTTAACTTATAATAAAAAACTTATAAACTCTAAGGTTTATTTTGAAAATTCATTTAGAGGTCATTTAGATTAACTAATGACTTGGATCCTGGTTTGATCACATGGCTCGTGCTAAAACCCCACACGTGGAATTTAAGGGTATGACATATTAGTATTAGAGCCATTAGTTATATTAAAATAGGTTGCATACACATTAGTCTATAATAACACATAGTTAGTTAGTTATTCGTTTACTCATCCCTACCATGTACTCATCTATATGGGCATTACATACACTGAAATTATGGCATCATCATCTATATCACGGCACACATCAGGAAAGGAATCAAGGTTCCTAACGCCCCATTACATTCTGTGGAAATTCGATTTTGCTGGATGGATCGAATATTGCAATCGTATTGTTGCCGTTTATCAGATCTGTGATGCGGAATCTCACAGACCTGTTGATAATTTCAAGTGAAGATCTATTGCAAGATATATTGTTTGATGATGAATGAATGATGAACAATTCAAGAACATATATTCATAAAATATATCATTTATTCATATGTATGATGATGCTAGGAGATTACAAAGGGAGTTTGCAAGAGGTTTCTCTCTCACACATACTCAACCTAATGTTTCTCTCACTAGACTAAATCTGTATGTCCTGCCTAGAGAATGCTTGGTAATGGTTTCTAATGGTTCTAATGGTTGATTAGAGTATAAATGACTACACTTAGTTAATTTATACTCTTTACAAAAATGAATAAAATTACATTTAAGCCCTAATGATTACACAAATATTCTTTAACGTATCATAAATTCTCTATTGCTGATGCGTGACTGCCGGGTGCTGTCGTCACTCGGGAGGTCCGCTGATGTTGACTGTTGACTTTGACCACGGTTGACCAAGTTTGACCAAGTTTGACTTTGGTCAATTTTCTTCATTTTGATCATATTTTCAACATAGCTTCACCGTGTCAGTTTTGGTAACCAACATGAGATTCGACACTTAGGTTTTGGTAAGTATCATATTTAAATAGTCCAACAATACTCCCCCTAAGATGATGCTGCCAAAACCTCATGATTATCAAAACCTTGGATGTTGATTGATGTGCAGTCTTGGAGTGCAGTCTTCTCTCCCTTTTTGGTAGCATCTTCTTAGAAGCTTTAGAAAAAGGCATTGAGAAATAGACTTTGTTTTAGCACATAAAGACTTTGGTTTGGCACTTGATGGATGTTTCATCAGCTTGATCTTCTAGTCTCATTTTGAAGACTTGAAAATACATCTATTTGCATACACTGTGGATTGCACAGGTAGCAATATTAGCAGCTCTATCTCAACTGCAGAAGTGAAAGAGAAGCATCAGACAATCTTAAGACTTGACATATACTCTCCCTCAATAAAAGCTTTGGATGGTGAGGAACTTTTGTGTATGAGACACCAAGAGAAGGATTCTTAGTTCTCATCAACTGGCAGGAGATCTTTGAAGGAAGCAGGAGTGTTCACTTAACATCTTGAACTGAATGAGAAACTTAGGCATGTTGTGCAATTCATCACCTGCAAAAGTCTAAATCCTCTTGGTAGAGGTATTGCATGGAAGTTTCACTCCTAAATCAATAACACATGTAAATCTGCCAAAACTAAGAAAAATACTAAAAAAGATAAATCTTTTTGGAATTTTAGATTTTTTTTTAAATTATGATATTTACAAGCATGAATCCTTCACCTGCAATGAGATCATACTAATCTGAAATCCTCTACATCTAAAAAAGTTTAAAGTTGGAATAGACATAGACAAAGAACAAAGTTGATTGTAAGTATGTTTATCCATTTAAACTCATGCAAGGATCTATTTTAACACTTTATGATATTTATCATGTTTAGGTTTAATTAGATATGCTAATTGAGTACCCCACACTCAGAAGTATGGAAGAATAACCCTCCTCATGAAATGCAAGGTGGCACTTTATTACAACTTGAACCAGGCTACTTAGAGTATAAATTCTCATGATATGACCCATATTGGGATTCTTTTACACTTCACCTTAGAAGTTGATCCTTATTGGGATTCTTTTAGCTTTGATCCACATTGGGATTCTTTTCTTTGCCTTTTTGGCATGCATCAACACTTTACTAGGTCTGTGTTCAGCACAACAGAAGTTGTCCTTATGTTTACTCTAGGTCTGTATTTACATACACAAAGGAGAAACAGAGGCTTTTATCAATGAGAAATTTATAAACCATTTTCGCATGGTGTGTTTAGGTAGCCACACAGGTAAACACTTGGAAAAGTCATTGCTTACCAATACCTAAAGATGGTTTTCGTCCACAATGCATATTGATTTAGTTCATCACAAATATGCTTATCTTGAATCCAAGCTGAGCCTGCTGACATATCAAACAGAGTCTTGTCGGTCTTTATTGATTTTGAAAAATAGATGCAGAAGATAGTAGATGAGTGTACTATCATTTCTCATGTAAATGCAGGAAGATTCAAAAGAAATATTTTTTAGACTTTCTTGATTTTCTAATTTTTAGGATTTTTGTTTTTGAGAAAATAAAGAAATGGCATATGTGTTACCAATTCAATAGAGATCATCAACAGTTAGTCCATGTAGCAATGTAATCAGACTAAGTAGATGGAAAGAAACATCAATTGTTTCTTGCATTGCCATCATAGTTTCTGTGAATGATTGATGTCTTGCATTGAATCATGGTTAATTTCTGCTCCATTTGGCTCAGTTGCATCATAAACATCATTAGCAGGAAGAACGTTCCTGTCATGGAAAGGGATCAGTCACTGCTAACTTTTCTTGGGTTGGCAGGCCTCCATAACTGTCCCTATCACACTAGCAAATCAGTTAGATATTTTAACCCAGGCCATTACTGTCCTAGGCTATCCATTAGCATTTTTATATGTGACTTGCTCATATGTGTATGATTTTGCTTTATCTGATGATATATCAGATTCACCTCCTGAAATTGTTTTCTTTCTCCAACATTGTTTTATTTTTAAACCAACTGACTCAACTTTGGTTTGTTTAACAAAAAAAGTTTGTTTGGCTTTTGAAAATCTTTTGGTTGGTTTAGAAAATCTAGTTTGCTTTTGAAAGTTTTGTGGAGGTGTAGCAAAGGATCTTTGTCCTTGATCATGTTTGTTTCTTCTGGGCATGTGATCATATTCATTATAAGAATTATAATCATGATTATAATAATTTGATGGATGTGATCTTCTATGATATCCATTATGCCAAGTATTATTCCTATATCTGTCATACTTATGTTATGTGTATGAATTAGGATAATGTCTTGGTGCCCAATAATCATGAATATCATAATGTTTAAAATCATACCCATGCTGATATGATCTAGGAGAAGAGTAGCTATACCGGCTGGTGTAGTACTCATGCTCCAATCTTGGTGAGTATGAATCTTATGGATGATAAGATCTTTAGCCTCTTCTGTGTTATAATGTTGGAGAGTTGTTGTATGAACACTCTAAAGTGGTATGATTCTCCATGTCAAAATTTAAATGGTAAGGATAAGGTTTGGATCTTGTTCCCTTAGGCTTGGATGATGAAGTTGGATTTGATTGGAACTTCACAGCCTTGTGCCTTGGTTGTTTTTGTTGCTATCTCTTGTGAGGACATATATATGTATCACTCTTAGTGTTTTTACACTCAGACGTGTTGTGTGAATATGAATTGCATGTCTCGTAGAGAATTGGTTGTTGTTTTGGAGTTTCTAATGTAGCCTTTGAGGTTGATGGTTGGTTTGGATCAGGTGTAGAAGACTTGGTCCGACTTTTCTTCTTTCTTTTAGATCTAGTCTTCTTCCTCTTGACTTGTTCTTTGATTTCTTGTACCTCAAGCTTCTGTTTGTTCTTTAACTCTATCTTAATATTTGCCTTTAGTTTAGCCTTAGGCAATTCTGGTTCAAGGAATCCTGCTGGTTTGTATTTCTCATAGAGAACCATTGCCTTTTGTTTGTTGTCAGGCTTTGCTGCTTTGGATTTCTATGGTTGTGTTTGTTTTGGATTGATTTCTTCAATGACTTGATTAGTACATGTCAATGTTGCTTTGTTTGGTTGGTTGGTTTCTTTATCACTGTCATCACTTGTAGGATCTCCATCTTGACCATCACTAGAATGAAAGGTTTCATTTTGTGGTGATTCTGGTTTGAGGTACAGCTTTGGTGCTGTTTCAGGAGAAGTGATTTGAGTGACAGTGGATGGTTTGTTTGTTGGATGATGATCATGCATATTTGAATCTTCTTTGACTAGACTTGTCATTGAAGTTGGCATTTCTGTGTAGTTATCATTGTAAGGAGGAGGAACAACATGGTATGTAGTTCCAGCACTCTTCTTTTGATCTCTTTGTGCATTAAGTAGTTCTTCCAACTTGCTGGCAGTCAGCTTTAAATTCTCAAGTTCAACTTCTATTGATGCATGATCAGTTTTTGTCTTTGTTAGAGACTCAGTGAGTCTTGTAACTTGAGCTTGAAGACTAAATCTTTCTCTATGGAGTTTGTCTGCATCCTTGAGAAGAGAATTTATTTTATCTTCAAAGGCTTTGTGTTGTATCTTCAATTCTGCATTTGTAGCCTTTTTTGTTGTGATTGCTTGATTTAGACGCTCAATGTAATGTTGCAAGTTATTGATTGTTTTGGTTGTACTTGCTTCTGATATTTTGGCTTCAACTTCAGCCTTTGTGTTTGTTAACTTCATATAGAGTTCAGTTGATTGAGCATTCAGCTTGTGATTTTCTTTAAGCAATTTATCAACTTCTTTCTCTAGCAAACTGATTTGATTTGCAGAAGTCTGTAGTTCCTCTGCATGTGAAGCTCTTTCCTCCTTTATCATGTACGATATATTGTTGCAATATTTCCGATATGCCTGAACTTCATCTATGCATGCTGATGAACATAGATTGATCTTTCCGTCTTCAAGAATTTCAGGCAATAGAGGAATGTTTATGTTGTTGATATTTGTGGCTTTTGCAAGCTCGGTAGTTAACTCTTCAAGTTTGATTTGTTGTTGAACCATTTGGTCTTGCAACTGGTTCATCTTTTGAGCTAAACTGATGTTTTGTTGATTAAATGTCTTGATTTGTGCTTGATCATTTCTTTGAGATTGTTCTATCTCCGACCTGCATTTTATCAAATCATTAGACAATGTGTTGTTTGAGTTTGCAAGATCACATAAATGTAAGTGCATCAGTTCTTTTTCAATGTTACTGATGTACAACTGAATATTTGTCTTGTCAAACAATGAATTGTTGTTATTGTTTGATATGCTGCTGATGTTTGGTTGTTTGTAACTTTTGTTTGATTTCCTGCTATTGTTTGAGTGGTTGCAGCTTGATTTGCTTGGTTTGAATTCTTGAAACCTCTTTCTACCTGCAGCAAGAAAGATAGCTCAATTTCTCGAAACACGTGTGTTAGTGAAAGTTGTTAAATTTTCCATTTTGTTTAAAAAACAAAAATTATTTGAAAATTTGTTTTGTGTTTAAATCAAAATCAACATAAACTTTAATTGAATCCAAAGAACGTTGAAACTCAATTTAATTAGAATTACCTGGTTCAATTAAAATTTAGTTAAGCTGGACTAAAATTAATCTAGCTTAATTAAAAGTAATAAAATTTGGATCGAATTAATTAAAATTTAAATGATTTTTTGACACAATTCTTCCAAAGAATATATTTCTTGATCGAAAGGAAGTCAAAATGAATTTTTTAAATCTTCAGAAAAAAAACTTTAAAAATTAGTTAAGTTGAAAACTTCCAAACAATCAAAATCTTCCAAGACAAAATTTATGAGTTGAACAAAATTAACACTTCCGAGAGCAAATTTTAAAAAGTTTGTCAAATGAAAAACTTTCTGGAATTAAAAGAAAAACTTCCAAAGCTTTGATTTGTTTGTTAAAAATTATTTAAAAAGTATTTATATTTTGTTGGTCAACACAAAAATAAAAGTCAAAATTGGAAATCCATTTCACCCAAACTCTCCCGATGCTTCTCTGCTCTCACTCTCAATCTCTCTACCAACCGGTGACCTGAATCAACAATTGCCGACCCAAATCGATTGGTGATCACACCGATGGAATCAATTGATGGTTTGGTTGCGGTCGGTGGATATAGATGAGCAGTAATCAATTGTAGAATTGTGGTGTTGGTTCGAAGTCCGACTTGTGTTTGGGGTTGGCTGAATCGAAGATTGTAGGGTGACGATTGGGGGTTCTTCGATGATGATGGTTGATTGTGTAGCTTCAGTGGATTGGTGACGACAGTGGTGATGGTTTGCGATGGAGTGGTGGTCGTCCGCTGTATGACTCAAGTTTGTGATGTAGTGATTGATTGGTGTCCGCTGGAGGCTTTCACAAATCATCCGCTATGTGTGATGTAATCGAATGGATCTGAATCAATTCATCCGCTGTGTGAACAAAGGTGTTGATGAATCGTCCGCTGTGTATGTGTTATTTGCTGATTAGTGATGATGGTCGTCTGCTGTATGTTCAAAGTCTGCTGTGGATGTAGTGTTTGCACATCCGCTGTGAGTTCAACACTTGTCCGTTGTGGAGTTAAAGTCTTCTATGGAATTAACACATCCCCTGTGGATGTGTTTTTCAGCAGTGTGTGTGGTTTGCTATGGTAACAACACGTCCGCTGTGAGACTAATTTTGCTCGTGCGCTGTGTGTTGATGATGTAGTGGTTTAAATGTTGTTTGAAAATGATGAATGAGTGAATGTTTGCTGACAGCTTTGAATCAAAGTGTAAGCTAGAAACTTAACACCTCATATGTAGATAATTTTGTTCATCAGCTATGAATTAGTTGTTCATCAGCTGTGAACACTTGGATAATTGGATGTTTATCAGCTGTATAACTTGTACATCAGTTGTGGATGTAATACATCAGCTGTGGACACTTGATTGCAAATGTTACAAAGATTTTCAGCTTTAGAATTAGAACATCAGCCGTAGGATTAGAACACTTAATCAAAAATCAAATTCAAGTGTAATTTGTATACTTTGTAAAATTCGATTATGAATGGACTTCACTTGCAAATTCACAAATTGATGTTTGATTGACTTTTGAATGATTGTATGATTAACAAATGTATAAAATCTGAATCAAATCAAAGATTTGGCTGATTTTTAGATTTCAAAGCAGTTTGACTTTGAAAAAGTCAAACTTCATATTCTTGAATGAATAAACTTTTGATTCTTGGGTTTTTGATGGAATTTGATAAAATCAAAAGTTATAATAGCTGTAGATAAGTGATTCTAAACTAAAACAACAATCAATTTCATATAATCATCACTTAAACTCAGATTTAGATGATAAACACATGAAGAACATAATGAAGAACAAAAACCCAGATTTGAGAATCAATGTTCAAAAATGAATGATTTGGATGTTGAAAATGATAAACAAACCTTAGATCTGATGTTTTTAAGCTAAAATCACTATCAATTTCAGCTAAACAACATCAGATTCGTGATTTTTGATGATTTTCCTCAAGAACAGTGAACTTTTCTCAAGAACACAAAATTTTCAAAAATCTTCAAATTCAAGAGTTGTGGATGTTAAATTGATATGAAACTTTGCAGATGTGTTAGATATCACAAACTAAAGCTATTAGAAGCTTAAATTCGATCAAACAACAACAAAATCAAAATTTCATGTTCATGAGCATTTGAAGACTTGAAGAACAAGTTTGCTTAAATCTTCAAATTAAAGGCTGAACTTCAATTGATGTGAAAACTTGCAGATCTTCACGAAATAACAAATCTAAGCTAATGGTAGCTTGATTTCATCAAAAACAACAACAATTTGCAGATCAAACTTGTGGTTCAAATTTTTGAGAAAAATTTGAAGAACAAGGAGCCAAGGCTTGGATACCAATTATGGAAATTCAATTCTACTGGATGGATTGAATATTGAAATCGTATTGTTGCCGTTTATCAGATCTGTGATGCGGAATCTCACAGACCTATTGATGATTTCAAGTGAAGATCTATTGCAAGATATATTGTTTGATGATGAATGAATGATGAACAATTCAAGAACACATATTCATAAAATATATCATTCATTCATATGTATGATGATGCTAGGGGATTACAAAGGGAGTTTGCAAAAGGTTTCTCTCTCACACACACTCAACATAATATTTCTCTCACTAGACTAAATCTGTATGCTTGCCTAGAGAATGCTTGGTAATGGTTTCTAATGGTTCTAATAGTTGATTAGAGTATAAATGACTACACCTAGTCAGTTTAAACTCTTTACAAAAATGAATAAAATTACATTTAAGCCCTAATGATTACACAAATATTCTTCAACGTCTGATAAATTCTCTATTGCTGATGCGTGACTGCCGGGTGCTGACGTCACTCGGGACATCCGCTGATGTTGACCGTTGAATTTGACCACGGTTGACCAAGTTTGACCAAGTTTGACTTTGGTCAATTTTCTTCGTTTTGATCATATTATCAGCATAGCTTCACCGTGTCAGTTTTGGTAATCATCATGAGATTCGGCACTTAGGTTTTGATAAGTATCATCTTCAAGTAGTCCAACACATTCTATGGGTTCCGATTCTTGCCCCATTCAGTCTTCATCTAGTATGTCTTATGCTGATGACCCTATGATTGATCGCAACATGTGTGATCCCCAAAACTGGGCATGGTACTGTAATAACTTAGTTAAGATGATCCGTAAAGAGTGTGTCTCACTGTTATCCCTTGGAATCCTTAGTGGATCCACTCCCTCTTTGCTTCACTTACCCTATAATACCCAGACGACCATTGCAGCATTAATAACCTCACATGACCATGTGTGTCATGGATTAGGGGATGACCTCGTTCGGATACATGACAGACAGAAACTTAATAGCAAGGCATTTGATGGTTTGGAGGATGCATGGTATGATTTGTTAGGATGCAGATACATAACAGACATGAACTCAACAGGAAGGTATTTATGTTTCATATCATAATGATGATGTTTAATCAATATGGAAAATTTTTATAAGGCCCCAATCCTGAGAAACCTTACAGTTGGTCATTCATAGCACAATATATATAAAATATAGTGAAATAAGAAAAACAATGCAGCGGAATAATTTAAGACATCCATTTCATCTTTTATTAGTAATAATTTTTGCCAAGAAATACATCATTGTCGTTAAGTACAAAAAGACATTTTTGTTGTATTGCAAGACAAAAACATTGTTTCTACAAAAACATAGATGCCAGTCTTTATAAGCCAAGTAGCTCCATCCTCGTGCCATCCGCAACAACCTCATTACCTGCCAACTGATATGCATATTAAAAGTCAGCATTACTGAGTGAGTTCTAGTTTTGATAATATATAAAATATACATTTTGTAAACTTCCTTTAGTGATCACCCTCATTATAAATAACAGTCAAATTGACTGATAACATTCGTTAAGACGTTCATTATCTTTCTTTCATTATCTTTCTTTTTCACTAACTAGGATTGCACAAAGCAAGAGCCTACATCATATGGTTGGCAACAAATGCCGAACCCCTGCCAGAACACGTTTATTATGGTAGCTAACCCCTAACAGTTGACCCACACTGCTAGGCACGAAGCCTGCTCATGAATACAGGTCCCATTCATTCATTCATTGGTCAATCACAAGGATTAGACCCTAGATATGCATCCTCATGTGCTGAAACAACTGCACATCAGTTGAGCTAACGACAACATGGTCGTGCACCTCCATTCATTTTGCTTGCAAGGCTTTTCATACATCATAAAGGCTCGAGGGTAACATTCATTAAGTTTCACTATCTTTCTTGTATTCCTTTATGTCCACTTGATTATGAATAATACTTTTAAGATATCCATTGTTGTATAAACACATAACATGAAGTATTAGTTATTCATAACAACAGCCTGTAACAAGAATATAACATTAAAAACATTAGACAAACATATCATCCATTAAAAGCTAAGTATTAATCGCCTTAAACTCTATCTCCGAAAATTCATAATAATTCTAAGTGTTCCCAGCGCATGCATATAATCCTACAGCGGATGGCCTAAATATAAGTGTCCACAGCGGACAGCCAAAGCCCACAGCGGACGACTAAAGTCCACGGCGGACGACTAAAGTCCACAGCGGATGATTTAAACACTTAGGTATCCACATCGAACAGTCAATGTCCACCGCGGATGACTAAGGTTCACAGCAGATGACTTTAACATTTAAGTGTCCACAATGGACATACATGAACATTAAAGTGTCCTCAGTGGACATGCATGAATATTAAAGTGTCCACAACGGACATGCATGCATCTTAAGTGTCCACAACGGACATGCATGAATTCTTCCCAAATGTCCATAGCAGACGTCCAAGCCCACAGCAGACGATTGCATTAATACTTATGTCCTGCTTATGTGAATTCTAGTCCTATACAACATATTAAAACATAACCTTGTCTTAGATCTACCAGAAGCACACTTAGAACATCATGAACATCAGTTATCAACACTGAAATCTTTAAAAACACACATATTTTCATAAAAAGTCATCTTTACCATGTAAAAACATAATTTGACAAGAAACATAACGTTAATACACATATCAGCCCTAAGCAAGTAGAAAACATGTAAAAGAGGGGCTCTAGAACTCACCTTAACCAGCTTTCAAGCAAATCACTACAAACCCAAGAGCAACCTGGAGTTCTAACACCTAAACACATGTAAACAACAAACTAAACATATAGAAAAACAAAAATACCTGTCTAGAAGCTTAAACCCGACCAAATCTGAGAAGCAAACACCGTAAAATCTTACCTTCTAGAAGAATCTTCCACTTTCTCTCTCTAAAACCGGATGGGAGCTTCTTTCTCTCACTAGCCGTAAGTTTGAGTGCATGGAAGAAAGGGTGTGGGTGGCCATTCTTGTTTTTAAACCCCATTATAGGCTGGTTGGCCCTTGTAAACTTTTACCCCCTTGCTTTTAAATAAATAGCCCATTTGCTCAACTTTTCTTTCCTTTTTTTGAATTTTTTGATTGTTACAATTTTGATGGTTTTGCTAGTATAAGTCATGTCTGGAATATAATGGTGAACATCATACATGCATGCAGATCTAAGGCCTCTATTTAGTAGGATTGGCAGGGTTTAGGATGTGAAGTAGCAAGTTACTTCACATGGCATGTAGTGAATGGTTAAAACCCTGTATTTGATTAGGTATATCTGGAGGTAGTGCATTGATAATTTCTGACTATAAAGTACATGTTTGTTACTTGTTGAGATTCATAAATGTTGTATGATAGGTTATGCTAGCATAATAGTTGTTGGATCGGATTTGAACTAAATAACACTTTTCTAATAATCGGCACTTAACAAATGCTGAATCTAAATTAACAGTCTACTAACAAGCATAACACTTTGAATAAATAATTACACAAGAAGTTCTTTCAAAGTATTCACTTGACAAATTTTTTAATTACAAAGATTAATAACAGCAGATAACAAGTGGGAAAGCAAGCTAACCCCATAACTTTTCAGCCATTGATCTACACACTATGGCATACCACGAATATGAATTTCTATTGGTAACAAAGATATGTACAACAAAAGATAGTAATCAATACTCTAGAAGATCACTAGTTGTAGAGGTATGTTGTCACCACTACTCTTTAGTACTGATAGTCTTGTCTAATGCAGGAGTGAATTAACAGATAATCAACATATACATAAATGCAGATAATCTATATATCATCATATGTAGATCAACATATATAGATTAGTATTAAACTTAGAGTTTAGGTAGGTTTATCCTTTTTATGGATCAAAAAATTCTCCCTAGGATAGTCTGAGTAAGTCATTTCTGACTTTAGTTTTTTAAGCACTAGCAAAAGTTAGATAGAAAGAATTTGTAAAGGAATTATACCTCCAATGAGTAATAGGATCATGAATGCTCAGAGGAGTCACCTATAGAACATATTCTTCTTTATCTCCCATTGGTTCCTCTTCAACACCAACATTCACCTTAAGAATATATGCCATTGATTTTACTTGTCTGGCATACCCTCATATTCTTTGATCAAGGAGAACATTCTTTTTAGGTCTTTAGAGTTGATATTCAGAACTCTAACCTAGTCAGAAAGAAAGTCTTTGATCTATCATTTCTTTCAATGAAGTACCTCTCACCTTTCAAGTCATATCCCTAGTTAATAATGTATGCGCCATCATCTTTTGAGGGTTCATCTTGTTTGGAGATTCAGTTGTTTGGTTGCTTGTTGGACTGGTGGAGAAATGTGCTTAGTGATTTGAGTAGTTGATTAGTAGGAAGAGGAGATTATAATTATGAGCTACTTTCTTGTGTAGGCTACCTTTCCAGTTGCTGATCTGGTGATGAAATATGCATCTTTACTTTGATCATATTCCCACTCCAATATTGATCATATGATGACAAGGGAGTTTTAGGAATCTCTTCACCAGACTTAGCTTTGACTAAGGTCAGCATCTTTTGGAGTAGAAGCTTAGTCTCTTTATTTCTACATCCAAAGATACTTAAGCGCTCAACCTAAGATGTCAAGAGAAAATCGAGTATTTCATTCTCATGATCATGATAACTAATCACTCCATTTTCTCTATTTACTGCAAACTTCTTCATTTTAGTTATTTACCCAACTCCCAATACCTTTGTACCTTTTATATTTTCTCTTCCACTTTAGGATAAAACAACCTTTCCTATATAATTCTTTTTGGTTTAGATTGTTTTATGGTAATGACTGATGATAGAGACTGGTCATCATTTGATCAAGTAATTTTAGAAAGAGGAGATGTTGTTTGCTCAGTCGGTAGATGGGAAGACCTTTGAACAGTTTTCTTTATCTTTCCTTGTTGTCATTCCCATTGCTCTTTTGCTTCTTCATATATTGGGAGCTCTCCGGCTGCAACCCTTTTCTTGATTTCTCAGATGTTCAGATCAAGAGTAGATATACTCATTGGTCCTACTTGTTTGCCAGAGAAACCATAGTACCTTAGATGCATCTACATCTGTTGCTTATCTCTTGACTCCTGTCTGATTCTTTCAACTTTTCCTCTTTCAGATTCAACTCTTCTTTTTATAGCCAACTCAACTGATTTCTCCATCTAAGCATGAGTTGTAGCTATCAGCTTTGTTCTTAACTTAGCAAGGCCCCACTTAATGACCTCATCAAAATTGAATCCTTTTAATTCAAGTTGAGCTGCTAGGATGTATTTTTCTTTGTCCTAGTCCTTCTTCTTTTAAGAGGGGGTCATTGGCCTAAATTCAGCAGTTTATGATGAAGTGACTTGCAGAGTGCTTGTCATTGGAGGAGTGCTTTTGGCAATTGGCCTCGATGGCTTTGATAGCACTTTATTGACAACTTTGGCTTTTGGTTTCGATGGAGTTGTTGATTTTGATCTGCTTGTTACTCCAACAGGGTTGATTCTTCTTCTTACAACTTTAGACTCTTTTGCACTTCAAATTAGTGCAATGGTGTTCTTCTTTACAAAAGTTTCTTGAGATATACCAGCATGAAATTCTATGAGCTCTTCATCAACTTTATATGGGTACAAATCCATCCTTTTAGTCATCAGGAATTCAGTCTTTCTTTGTCTTATAAGTAGATTATTAAGTTTGAGTTTAGCTTTAGAAAGAGGTTTATAATCTTCATTCCAACTTGAAGAAAATGGAATTGGCTGTGAGCTGCTTACAACTTGTTCAGCCATATATAAGAAGATATCATCAGCTTCTTTGGCCTCATATTCCCTTTTTTTGGTAGCATCATTTGAGATTATAGATGACACTAAGAGGGTTGAGGAAGGCACATCCAAAGGTTCTTGTGATGCTGAAGATACTTAAAGGCTCAGGATGATTGACTGCTGAAGCTTAATTGTTTCTTAAAGGGATTAAACCTTAGATTCAAGGTTGATTGACCTAGAAGCTGACTGCTAAACAGTGCTTAATTAGATTCTAATGCAGCAACTCTTGTAGTATGATCTTGTACAGTCTTGAGATGAGTTTCAACCTCAAGAACTCTATCTGTCAAAGCTTTAAGCCGACAATTCTAAAATTTGAGAACTGTAGCCCTTTCACCATATCCTTACAACTTGATTTTCTTCTTGTAAGGTAGACAGTCTTTGGGCAAGATTAAGGTTATGTGCCATCAATTCATGAATTTGCTCTCGACTCCCTCATCCACAAGTGTGGAATCCTTGGAACTAGATGAGGTCCAAGGTCGAGCCTTTACACCCTCACCACCATGTATGGTTTCCTGGCGCCCTAGATTCCTCTCTTCAAGGAATGACTCCGTACATACATGCTTAAAGTGAGTTTCCATGGTTTAGGTCCTAATTATGTTTTCTCTATCCTATTGATCAATTGATGCAGCAGCAGTAGAGACAGCCATTTCCATATTGACCCTTTCTCTTAGGATAAAGGATGTCGGTAAAATGTTTCTGCCTACACATCAGTCTCCACTGTCTATAAGATATAAGAAGGGGAGGACAGTGGATCATGCTGAATGGTAGTAGAGACATGCTCATCCGGGGTACGAGACATGTTAATGGGAAGTTGAGGAGATATGTCTAATGGTCCATGATGTGAACTAGTTCCTAATTAGATTTCTTTCTTGGTAGTTGTCTCAATGATGTGGGTATCCCTTTAGGTTGCTTAATAAAGTGTTGGGACTTTAATTGAGGGCTAATTGGCCTGGTTTGGGTCTGCTTAGAAGAAGAAAGAGAAACCTTCTTCTGTAAGCTTGATTTAGGTGGGGCTAACACCTTTGGCTTAGCTAGGAACCTTGTTTCCAGTGTTTCCTTCTTTGGTGGAGGAGATCTAGGATCCTGCATCTTCTCAGCAGAGGATGCATGAGTTTGCTTTTTTGTAAGTTCATTTTATGCTTTGAATAAGAGGGTGTGGGATCAGAAATGGAGGGTGTAGCCACTCTATCACCCTGAGGCTCAGTGACCTCTAGCATGTGAGCAAATAAATCAATTACTTTGCCCTAAAATATTTTGGTGTTGCCTTGAAATTTATAAACATGGCTTTGTTTAAACCAAGGCTTACACATCACCTTCAAATTTCAATTTATTACCCAATTCCTCATTTAAAGTTTGTTGAAAAAAACGTGCGTACATAATAAATTTAAATTTTATAAGCAACAGTTACATTTTTGCATAGATTTTGAAATATAAAGTAAAATTGTAACTCTTCTATTTTACAAGTCCATGGATAGTCCCTGCTAAGTCTAGTGGAACTTGATCCCACCCTCTCGATTTGTTTGAAAGATGTAAAAAAATAATAAGGAATAGAAGATGTGTTCTAGAATTGCTGAATGTGTGAAGCACATATCACTGGTTCGACTGATATGGCAAAAGAATAGTTGCTATTGTGAAGAAATTTCAGTACGGGGTCATTTACAAAATCACCAAGTGGTACAACAATGTTGTGATTAGGTCGTAGTTCTAGGTTTTGAGTGGCCATTTGGAAAGATTTAGATTTGTATTAGGGTTTAAATGAGATGGAGGTTTTTGGATGATAACAGATGAATCTAGAAGATAAATTATTCAGTAAAAAGAAGAGTCGATTTACAGATACAGGATAATATATAATAGTGTAGTTTTAAAATTATTACCACCGTAGCTGTAATTCTGACAGTTCTATGATGATGGAACAATCTTTTTAGTGAAAAGTAAGACACCACTACTTATTGGAAGATAGAAGTGGGCCTTACCGGATCTTTACAGTTCAAGTGCTGAAATTCACTTATCAGCCTTAAGTTAAAGATCGGCATATGCAAAGATGTGTTATCAAGGAGACATGTTTTTCACAATCTTTATCAATTAACATTTCAACACAATGTTGAATGGATAATAAATTATTCAAAGTTCATCATACTAATAGCAGATATAAGACATTTAAACCTTGTTTCATTTCATGTGTATGTACATTGACTAATTTAAATATCTTCTTCTCTGCACAGTCACGAATGAAATGATACCTGATATCAATGTGTTTAGTCTTTGATTGCTGAACTGGATTGTTGGTGATTGAGATGGCATTCTTGTTTTCTATGTGGATGGAAGTATTCATGAAGGTTACCGCATGATCTCTGAGTTGAGTTTGAATCCATAGCACCTGAGCACAACAACTAGAAGCAACAATGTATTCTGCTTCGGCAGTTGATGTAGACATATAGGTTTGCTTCTTGCATTGCCATGAAACCAATCTCCCCTTAGAAATTGACATCCTCCTGATGTGGATTTCTTATTGATGTTGCATTCTCTATGGTCACTATTCGTATACCCATAGAGATTAAAGTCAACGCTCTTAGGATACCATAGTCCTAACTTAGGTTCCCCTTTAAGATACTTCAAAATTCTATTGGAAGCAACCAAGTGTGACACTTTTGGAGTAGCTTAACATTTTTAGCAGAGGCATGTGGCAAACATAATATCTGGTCTGCTGGTAGTGAGGTATAGGAGAGATCTAATGATGGCTCAATATTGCTGCTAATCTACTACTTTCCTCTCAAGATCAGGAGTTAAAGAGCATACCCTAGACATTCGTGCTTTTACAGTTTTAGCATCAGTAGCTATCTATTTTAATACACATTACTTATGTTATACAAACACATATGTTTTTATTTACTTACAAACCCATGAACTCACCAACCTTATATTGACACTTTAGTATATCTTTCTCAGGTCTCTAGCCCATAGGTGCATCTGGTAGTATAACAAGAGTCATGCATCATACATATATTTTTCTAAACTTTGGTTATACATTGTGATTTAACTATAGTTTGGGCACGTGTTTTTGGCATTTACATTTATGCGTTCTGGTTTTGAATATTTAACTTACGCTTCACAGTAATTTAAAACTTATAAACTCTAAGGTTTATTTTGAAAATTCATTTAGAGGTTGTTTGGAATAACTAATGACTTGGATCTTTGTTTGTTCACACGCCTTGTGGTAAAACCCCGCACGTGGTATTTGAGGATGTGACATATTAAGTTTAGGATATCATTTGAAATGACAAAATACTAAACTATACGTTATATGTAATGTGAACACCATAGATATGTTATAAATACAATTGATACAATTACACTTTACGTTTGAGCACTAAACAATTAAGTTGTAAGTAATATAAACAAAGTCTAAAGATAAGAGGTTCCTAAGAGGTAATAGCTAGGAAAGGTTGTCACGCCAAAACAACGAATATGAAATGTTCTTTTTACATCATCACAACCTTGACGTTATAAGTTTCTTTCTGTAGACGAAACTGATTTCATTAAGGTAGAAAAATATGTGTGGCATATTAAGAGCCATGTTGAAGTGACACAACTAAGACTAGTAAATTGTACTTGGTGGTTAAAATTGAAAGAATAAAAAGTTCACTATTTATCATCATATTAAAATCATGAGCCACAATATCAAACACATGGAAATATCTTGTTTGTTATCATTCATAATAGTTTGCAATGTATATGAAGTTTAGATGTTAGAAGGATCAGAAGTTACAGCTCATTATAGTGGCGAATATCACGATCGCCATGTCATAACAATGACAATTGACAAACTTTGTTTCATCATCATTGCGAGTTAACCATTAGGTTTGTTGTTAATATGCGTAAAGGCTAGTCATCACTATCAATAATGGCTAAAAACATATGTTTTACAATCATCATTAGCTAACCCATATGTATCACAGTACATAATCAATAAGATCTCAAATGAGGCTATGCTTGACATCATGGAACTAATAATTGACTAGATGTGACTTTGAAATGCTGAGGGTAACTTTATATGATTTTAAATAATGAAAATAGTGACGTTTCTTGGCTGGGTGAGTTCCTTGATTCACTGACACAACATGCAAACCCCCGTTAAAAAGTAGGTTTTACACCAAAAGAAATTAGAGTTTAAATTCATTAGCATCAAGTTACAAATTCAAGACATCACAAATAAACCAAGCCTCATCATCATTAACCCAACATCATCACCATCACTGTAGGAACCTCTGAGGTTAAGAGGCTGATGCAACCAAAGGATCAATCAAAAGATGCCAAAACAACAAGGTCTTCCAACATGCACTAAGGAACAAAGAAGAACTAACTTCGGAAGCTATGCCAAGTGTGAAATCTTCCGAAGGATAAGTTCTGAAGAAAATGATAAGGAAGCTTTACACTAAGTGTCAAGTCTTTCGAAGCCAAAGACTCAACTCTTCCAAAATTTAAAGATGAAGTCTTCCGAAGCTCTCAAGACAAAGTCTTCCGAAGCTGAATAAATACAAGACTGATTTACCTTTAGAAGAGAGAGAAAAGTCATCTTTTCCATCAACTTTATCATAAAGCAACCATCTATCCGCTACCCACTCTGGTGGTTCACCAACTATCATCAGTTGGTGAAACTCCCATGCTTTATGATAAAGTAGATAAGGTCTTTGTCTGCAAGTTTTTGTATTTGTTTCTTTTTGGACTTTTGTAGTAGAAAAGTCAAGTGAGCTATGGCCTGTCATTGTCACTAGTCAAAAGGCAATCTGTCTTTTGACTTTAGGCTGATCTTGTTGTCTAGATTAGTCACTTTCCAACTGTCTTTTGTAAATTGACGGTTGTAGGATTAGTATAAAGAGTCTAAGGTTCTTGTATTTAAAATGAGTGCAAACACTTATAATAGAACTTGAGAAGCAATATACTACTTCCTTGAAAACTTATATCTTGTGTTCTTGTTCTTTACTTACTTGTGTTATGCATTGCATCATCTGCTAAAGTTCTCAGTTCCCTATTTGAACTGTTAAGTGATATTAATATCCTCCTAAGTGTGTTAACTAAGTGTTAAGAACCCTCTAACAGTCCTGCATTTGGTATCAGAGCATTCAGGCTCTTGATTGCAAGATCTCACCATCTTCAAAACCTCTTAGTGACACACATCACTTAACTCTTCAAATGGCAGCTATCTCAAAAGCTGATATGGAAACTGGAACCATGACAAAATCCCCACTGATCACTCTGAGGATTTTGACACTTGGTGTCAAAGAATGGAAGGCTTTATCAAGTCTCAAGATTCCAGGATGTGGGAGTCTGTTGTCAACGGACCTCATGTACCATGCACCACTTCAGCTGCTGCTGGGGGTGGCATGATACCAAAGGAGAAGGCTGATTTTTCTGATGAAGACTGGAAAAGCAATGACAACCCTCCAAACTGCTCTTCCAAACTCCATCTACAGAGGTTTCAAGAAGTGCAAGACCACCAAACAGCTATGGGATGCACTGAAACTCATGTATGAGGGTTCAAATGAAGCCAAGGAGAACAAGAAAGATCTCCTGAAGCAGCAGTTTGAAAATTTCACCTTCAAAATAGGTGAGACCATGACTCAACAATACTTCAGGTATGTTGAGATTGTGGATACTCTGGCTGATGTTGGAGTGACCATTGAAAACAAGGATATTGTAAGAAAGTTCATGTCCTCTCTTCCAAGACAATGGACACACTATTGTGTGGTCATTAAAAGGACTAAAAATCTCAAGACCCTCACTCTCACTGAGCTATATGGGATACTCAGTGGATACCAGATGGAGATGAACATGCAAAATTCATCTGGTAACTCTAACACTCACTAGAGTTCTGCCCTTCATGTGGTTGAAAGGGATAGCAGAGAACCACAACATCATCTTATCTGCTACCCTGAGACTTCACAAAAGGGACCTTTCATCACCTTCCCGGAGACACCCAAAGAGAGCTACATCCAAGGAAGTCCCTTCCAAGAGACAAGCTCTTCTCAAGCTTTTGTTTCCACTGATGAAAGTTCAGGTAACTTTTTCTTTACTCTTGAAGACCTAGACTGTATCCATCCAGATGATCTGGAATATATGGAGATAGTTCAGCAGATGGCTCTTCTTACTCACAGAGCCCAGAAGTTCTACAAGAGGACTGGGAGAAGGTTTCCTAGCAATGCTGCCAGTAGCAAGTTCGGGCTGGACAAGAGCAAAGTCAAGTGTTACAACTATAACCAGATGGGACACTTTGCTAGAGAATGCAAGGCACCCAAGTCTAATGGTGGCCAAGCTTCTTCCAGGCCAAACTACACTGAAGGTGGGCACCAGAATAAGAAGCTAAGACAGCAAGCTGCAGTTGCTGTTGAAGAAGGAGGCTTTGACTGGAGCTTTCAAGCTGAAGATGCATCTCCAAACCAAGCACTCATGGTTGATCATGATGAAGCTAAGGTACTTGAACATCTTTGCTCTCCTGAATGTATTTCTAAAGTTAATAGATACAGGTCCTACAACTTGGAAATGAGATCTGACATTGAGTCTTTGAATATTTTAAAAGCTGATTTTAAAAGAGCTGAAAATGACTATAAACTTAAAATAGAAGATCTAGAGAAAACAGTTTCAACTCTTAAACATAGCAAACAAATTACAGGACTCAAATTAAGGATCTCATTACCAAGTTGACTGAATGCCAGGCTGAGCTTGTGATCAGCAAAGCCAGGGCAGAAAAATGTGTTCTTGAAGAGGAAACCTTCAAGAACATGATATCCTTATCTCTACATGCAAAAGTGTGTTATCAGAACAAGCAGGGACTGGGCTCTAGTGAGATAGCTCCTCCACACTCTCTACTATCAGTTAGATCTCCAAGGTGTGGAACTGGTCAAGATGAGCTTCCATCCATAGACCCCAGTGATGAAGAGGATGAAGAGGAGAAGGTGAGGGATGACTCTGAGGTGAGTGAAGAGAGTCAATCCAAAAAGGGCACCATGCTCCTAAGGAGGAAAAAGAAGCTGGTTTGAGCAAGACCAAGAGAAAGAACTTAATCAGAAGAGCAAAAAGAAGATCAAGAAAAGCTCAAGAGGTCAAGACCACCTTTGATCCCAAACAAAAACAAGTATTTGTCTCTGCAGGGTTCAAGGTGATAAAAGTTGAAGATCTTGTTAAGAATTTAAGTTCCAAGAGTTCTACTTCAACTTCAACTCACTCCAGCAACAAGAAGAAGACTGATAAACTGTGTGTCACTGCTGCACAGCCTGAATCACCCATCTCTAATAGCAAGCCTATCCCTAAAAAGTTTGATGTATCATTGAAAAGATGAAAAAGGAGAAGGGAAGTGTTCAATATCAGTCCTCTTCAGACAAGAAGATTCCCAGAAAGAAGCAAATGATCTGTGTCATGTGTGGTGGTATCTCTCATTTGGCTAAAGATTGTATCTACAATCCCAAAGGTACTATCCACTTGATAAAAGAGAAGACTTCTGGGAAGAAGAAAGAACAACAAGCTTCGGAAGGAAAATCTGTTTCCTTCGAAAGCTCCAAAATAAAGAAGAAGGCAAAGAAGAAATTGCCTTCAGAAGAAAAGTTGGTCTCGAAAGAAAGGAATGCTTTCGAAGCACTAAAGCTTGCTGCAGTGAAAGCAAAATCTTCGAAGGATCTGTCTCAAAAGCTTCCAAGCCACAAAAGCTTCCGAAGCAGTTAAGGTCAAGCCCAATCTTCCAAAGGTGGTGTGGAAGATGAAGGAAGATCTTGAGATTGGAAGTTCTTCTGCAGCAACAGCAAATGATCCTTTAAGCTTGAACATTGGATCATTTACTGTTCCATTGCCTTCATCTGAACTTAATAAGCCCAAGACCAAAGAGGCTTGGTTTCCAAATGTAACTAAATCATCTCTTTTTGTGCAGGGACTACTAAAGACCAGCAGAAATGTCTGGATTATTGATAGCGGCTGCTCCAGGCACATGACTGGCAATGAGTCCTTGCTTCAACACTTTGAAAGATTTGATGGAGGACCAGTTGCTTTTGGTGGTGATGCAGGAGGTTACATTACTGGCCGGGGCAAGGTTACAAATGGTAAGCTCAGCATTGAGAAGGTAAACTTTGTCAAGGAGCTGGGATACAATCTTCTGATTGTGTCCCAATTTTGTGACCAAAAACATCACATGCTCTTTACTGAGCATGAGTGCATTGTTCTCAAGCCCGGGGTTGACATTCCTCAGGAGCATATTTTGCTTAGAGCTCCCAGGAGAGGGAACATGTACAAGATGGATTTGCATGAAACCACTCCCTCTGGAGAAGTGTCTTGCTTTCTGTCTAAAGCAAATAGTGATGTGTCTTTCCTTTGGCATAAAAGAATGTGCCATGTAAACTTTAAAAACATGAATAAACTGATTAAGAATGATTTGGTAACTGGAATGCCAAAGAAAGAGTTTACAAGTGATGACCACTGTGTTGCATGCCTGAAAGGTAAACAACACAAAGTGTCTCACAAGCCAAAGGAAATGAACTCTATCACTACTCCCCTACACTTGTTACATATGGATCTGTTTTGCCCCACCAGTGTAATGAGTCTAGGAAGGACCTCATACTGTTTGGTGATCACAGATGACTTCATAAGATTTACTTGGGTATTCTTCCTTAGAACTAAGGATGAGACCCCTGAAATCTTGAAAAGTTTCATTCTGAGAATTGAGAATCAATCTGATCACAAGGTCAAGATCATAAGATGTGATCAAGGAACAGAATTTAAAAACCAAATCCTTGATGCATTTTGTGATGAAAAGGGTTATCAAGACAATATAGTGCCCCTAGGACTCCTCAGCAAAACGGTGTTGCTGAGAGAAGAAACAGGACACTTATGAAGCTGCAAGAACCATGTTGTCTGACTCTAAACTGCCCATCACCTTCTGGGCAGAGGCTGTTAACACAACTGCTATGTGCAGAATAGAGTTTTGGTAGTTAAGACACATAGTAAGACTCCTTATGAACTATGGCACAAAAGGAGACCATTTATTGGTTTTCTCAGAACATTTGGATGTCCTTGCACCATCTTGAATACCAAAGATCAAATAGCTAAGTTTGCTGAGAAATCAGATGATGGACATTTTGTTGGATACTCTTCTCAAGCTAAGGCTTACAAGTATACAATCTCAGAACTAGAATCATTGAAGAGTCAGCCAATGTAACTTTCAATGAACACACACCCTGTGTGAAAGGTTCTGGTCCGGATTGGCTATTTGATCTTGATTTAGTTACCAACTGTTTTAACAAATCTTGTGAGAATGTTTCAGGATCTATGGATAACAGGTCAACAGAAGATCCTGACCCAAGATTTGAGCTGAGAAGACCAAACAAGAAGACTACTTCAGCTCCAATGGTGACTAACCCTGTCATAGAGGCTCCAATCAGCACAAGCATGAAAATACTGATGATTCAACTGAATTACCCTCAAAGTCCAGTTCAGAGGCTCAAATTCAGGAGAAGGAACCTCCAATGCAGGAAGAACTGGTGGTGGTGATAGTGATCAAGAATTTCTTGATGCTGATAACCACTCCATTGAAGACAACATCAATGATGTCACACACTCATTGGATCAAGTTTCTCTTAATAAGTGTGCTGATGTGGTGGGGGACTCTTCTTTGCCAGATCAAAATTTCTCTAATCTTGATCTGTCCAACCAACTTGCTGTGATCCCTCAACTCAGGATCCACAAGTCACATCCCACCACAAATATCATTGGAAATGTTGACTCAGGGGTGAGAACAAGAGCACAAACTCATGACAGTCATGTTTGTCTACATTCTTGTTTCTTATCCAAATTGAGCCAAAGAAAGTTGATGAGGCTTTAAAGGATGGAAGCTGGATTGAAGCAATGCAAGAAAATTGCTTCAAATAAAAGATAGAAGGTTTGGAACTTATGCCCTCTTCCTCAAGGGAAGACTGTTATAGGTACCAAGTGGGTTTTTAGGAATAAGAAAGATGATAGAGGGATTATCATCAAGAACAAGGCAAGACTAGTTGTCCAAGGATACATCAAGAAGAAGGAATTGACTACACTGATGTCTTTGCTCCAGTAGCTAGACTCGAAGCTGTAAGAATATTTCTGGCTTATGCTGCATCTAAGGACTTCAAGGTCTACCAGCTTGATGTGAAGTGTGCCTTTCTCTATGGGGTGATTGATAAGAAGTCTATATTAGACAACCACCTGGCTTTGCAGACCCGGATCATCCTGATTATGTCTGCAAGCTTGATAAAGCTCTATATGGGCTACATCAGGCTCCAAGAAAGTGGTATGAGACACTATCAACATACCTCTGTCAGCATGGATACAAAAGTGATACTATTGATGGGACTCTCTTCATCAAAGAAACATGAAACGACACATTGCTAGTTCAAATATATGTGATGACATCATCTTTGGTTCAACTAATCCAAAGCTCTGCATAGACTTTGAGATGCTGATGAAGAACAGATTTGAAATGAGTGCCATGGGGGAACTCAATTTCTTTCTGGGTATTCAAGTGAAGCAAGTTGAAGATGGCATCTTCATAAGTCAGTCAAAGTATGTTCAGGACATACTCATAAGATTCAAGATGACTGACTGTAAGGTTTCAAAGACACCTATAGCCAGAAATCACTCCCTTGGTCCTGATCTTGAGGGAGAGTCTGTTGATGAACATCTCTACAGGGCCATGATTGGGTCACTCATGTACCTTACTGCTAGCAGGCCTGATATTATGTTTGCTACATGCATATGTGCCAGATATCAAGCCAACCCCAAGATGTCACACCTTATCACTGTCAAAAGGATTCTTAGGTATCTCAAAGGTGCTCCAAACTTAGGCCTTTGGTATCCAAAGAATTTTGACTTTAGTTTGTATGCATATACAGACAGTGATTATGGTGGTTGCAATATGACTGCAAAGTCAACCTCTGGGGGATGTCAATTTCTTGGTGGAAGGATAGTCTCCTGGCAATGCAAGAACAATCCTGTGTGTCTGCATCAACTGCTGAAGCTGAATACATTGCTGCTGCAAGCTGCTGTGCTCAAGTGCTTTGGATTCAGAATCAGATGCTTGACTATGGATTCAACTTCAAGGAGACTCCCATCCACATAGACAACAACAGTGCTATCTCTATTACAGATAATCATGTGCAGCACTCAAGGACCAAACACATCAACATCAGGTATCATTTGATTAGGGATAACTTTGAAAAGGGTTTGATAAAACTAATCAAAGTTAACATAAATAAACAATATGCTGATCTGTTCACAAAGGCTTTGATGAACAGAGATTTAAATATCTTGTATCAGCTATTGGGATGATTAACTTTGAATAGATTTTCTAAAATAACTTAATCAAATTTTCTCCTAAAAATTATGTGTCCTAAGTTGTCTATTAGCTCACCTTATAAGCCCAGTTCTCTTTGGAAGAAAATAAAATTTTAAACTGATATTCCTTAGAATGATAAAAAATTTTACTTTCGGAAGAAGTGAAATTGTCTTCGGAAGAAATTTATGTCCTAAAAATCCTTCAACTTGTTTATCTAAGATTTACCTTCGGAAGAAATTCTTGAAGTATCTTCCGAAGCTTAAGTCTCTTATAAAAATTTAATGTATTTTAAGAACAAATTTCTTCCGAAAGCAATTTAGTCTCGGAAGACTTACTCATTTCTTCCGAAGTCAAAATTTTCAAAATTCTTGGGGATATCTTCAGAAGCATAATTTACCTTCGGAAGCTTTGTTTCAATCTTCCAAGCCACAATTGTCTTTGGAAGTTATTTTCTACTTCCAAGAAAACTAATTTTTTGGGCACTTTTTTTTGAAAGTAGGACCCACATCTGGATTTCAAAGTTTATCTTTTCAATTAACTTTGTCTCAAATCCAGTGTATATCTTTCCAAACGGTTCTCTTTCATCTCACCTCTCTCATTGATCTTTAACCTAACTTACCCCCAAATTTCATCTTCTTCTACCTTCCTTCACTACAAAGCTTCCAAATGGCCAACCCTGATCATAGTAACGACCAGGATTTCTCCATGCACCTGCATAGGCAACACAACCAAGTTGCTCTGTTAGACCCTGAGAAGGATCCAAGCTTCTCAGACGTTTGTAGGTTTCTTTCTTTGTCTCATTACTACACCTCCCTTACAATCGATCCTCCTCTCTATGAGGATCAATTGCTTGAGTTTGGCGGACCTGTCAAGAGGTTACCATGGACGGGGAGAAGGCACTGTCTGCCACAGTGCAGGGGAGGACACTGTTCATCACTCCAGCCATCATAAACACCCATCTTCAGCTGGATGATGAGGAAGGTGAAATGTCCTTCCCAAAGACTGCTATAAACCATTCCTTTGAGCAGATGGGATATGAAGGAGACTTCACAGTCAAGACCTTCAAGAAGGGGAGGGTCTCATACCAATGGAAATACCTCCTCCATGTTGTTATCCACAGCCTATCCAACAAACATGGAGGATGGGACCAGATTCCAGAAGACCTTTCCTTCATTGTCCATGGGATGGTTCAAGGGGTCAAATTTAGGTACTCTCAGTTTGTTTTTACAAATTTACTTGCAAATTTGGACTCCTTAGAATATTACATGTTCCCCAGGTATGTTCAACACATTCTCAACTGTGAATTGGGACCACAGTTGAGGGGAACAGGAAATGTTCTTAAACTTGCACATATGAGGCCTGGCATTTTCAAAACAATGAAAAAGCCATCTGTTGGGTTCTCAGGGGTAGAAACAGCCCTAGTTCTGAAAATGTTTGAGCTCATTGCTCAGGGTGACATCCTAGCAGCACCAGCTAGTAATGAACCAACACCCTCCACTTCTCAACCACCATCAAGGCCAAACATTACCATCACTTACACCAGAAAATCCAAACGAACCCCTGCACCTGCTATTGAGCATGTGCAGGCCCTCATATCACAACCTACATAGGAGGAAGTGGACACTAGAGCTCCCACTTCCCCTGAGGAGCAAACCACTCCCATCTTTGCAACTATCAGTGCTGAGGTTCCTCATGCTCAGCCTGATGAGCTCACACTCTCTCAAATAGCCTTAAGCCATCACTCTGAGTCTCAACACTCTAGTGATCAACCTTTAGGGGAAAGTTACCATCCCCAGCCTCTTGATTTAAATCAACCACTTCCTAGCCTTGACTTCTACTCTGATGAAGATTTGGGTTTCAGTGAGTACCATGAGTCTCTCCTCTCTTCCCACACTCAAGGAGCGATGAGTGCTCCTGCCTCACCCATCTCTAGCCCACATCAGATGCCCCAAACTGAGGTGGATCTTCAGATTGTCCAGGAGATCCATCAGATTGTCCAGGATCCATGTGCAGAGGCTATCACTGTTGCCAGTGATAACATCACTAGGACCTCTACCATGGCAACCCAGCCTCTTGACACTTCTCTTGAAGATGTCATTGGGCAGGGGAAATCCAGCAGCCAAGAAACCTATGCTGGTGATGAGGGAGAAGACTCAGGTCCAATCCTCTCATCCCCCTATGATTCTTCATCTGAAGATGAGGGGAGTCTGCAACAAAAGGTGCACAAACTTTCAAACATGTGCACCTACTTTGTGTCAAAGATAGCTCACCTGGAATCTCAGGTGACTATCTTGCAAAAAGGGTCAATGACCAGCAACTTGAGATCACCGATCTCAAGGGTAAGCTCACTGAGAGACCAATGAGATCAACTCATCCAGGTCCACAAGAACCTGTGGATGTCATGGATCAATCTCCTAGCTCACCTATGCAAGAGGGTGATGCTACCAAAAAGGGGGAGAAATCCTAACAATCACAGAACTTGGGAGTTCCTCTCAGAGTATAGACATAGAGGACTCACCATCCTCTCTTACAGTTGTCCATACTCAGCAACCTCCTCTAGACAGTGATCTACATTTGTTAATACTACAACTATTTGAGGAGGGAGTACCAAGAGCAATGTCTGCCCCTTCTGAGAACCCAATCTGGGTTGGGGGTATGACAATGAAAGGAAAGCTCTTGTACTTCTAGAGCTCAGGGTCAACTAGAAATCTTAAACATTTCAAACCTGAGTTTCTATGAGGGTATAAATCTGGTAGATCTGGCACTTGTCAACCCAAGCAATAATAGACAACTGCCAGACTAGCCAGTAAAATTCAAGATTGGGTGCTAGAAGAATTCAAAAGGAGATCAGCACTATATAGACAGAGGCTAGCAGTGGAAGCCTTTGGTCAACTGGATGTTGAGGTGGACCCTAAGATTAGCTTCAAAGGGAAAGCCTTGACTGAAGGCCCAGAGGCTGAAACTGTGAACCTTGAGACAACATCTCCTCCAGCACCCCATACCCTCAGTGAGGCACCAGTGGTGATGGTGCATCACAACCTCTCTCTGGCCAGAGCTTGTTTGCTGAACCAAGCAATGAAGGCCAAAGCTCTCCTCAGCCTATGGCAGACAAAGGCAAAAGAAAACTCACTGCTGAGGAGATTGAAGAAGAAAAAAGAGAGAGGAAGAGGAAGCTAAGGGGAAGAGTTCTAGTGGTTTCCCAGGATTTATGCAAGCTGCAATCAGGGCTGCCCCTATTCTAAACACTCAAGAAGATGAACTAAGGGCAGCCAGACTCAATTATCTGGGGACCAGGAACTACAATGTTGATGAACTCATCTCTCTCCTCTTGGATGAGTTAAATGAACTGGCAGACACAGAGCTGTCAAAGGAGAGAAAGTAAGCTGAGGATGCAGCCTTAAACCTCAAACACAAAGAAGAATTAGGAGGAAAAGGCTTTATAAGGACATTCCTATTCTCTCCCCAGTTCAAGAAAGTCCTGAGGAAGAGACTGTGGCTGCTGAACAACCTCAAGTAGTTGATAAAGAAGAAAGATTAAAGATGATCAACTACTTGAGTGCCACAGGTCTCTATCAGCACCAGCACTTCTTCCCTTGCCATATGACTACATCTTATTTGAATATAACAAGCAGCTAGAAGAGAGAGCTAAAAGAGAAAAACAAGCTGCTAGAAAGAGGCAAAGGGAAGAGACTGCTAAATCAAGAGCCATCATCCAGAAAAGTCTGAAAAAGTCTGCAGATAGGCAGAAGATGATGAGCTTCTTGAAGCTTTATGGGTTCTACGGAAGGAGGCTTGGTCCCATGTCTCTATCTACAATGGATGAGCATATAAGGATGATCAAGCAGAAGATTAAAAGGGGAGAGCTTGTGGATCTTCATTCATCATCAAGTCAAGCTCAACCTAAAGTTGAGGTAAAGGTGGAACCTACAGAGACAACACCACCTGCACCTAAAGCTACACAACAGCCAACTTCATCTTCTGACCCACAGCAGGGTTCTCCTCCCTCTCCTTCTGAACCTGGGAGAAAGGAGATCCCAACTGAGAGGGAATCCACTGAAGAACCTGGTAGAGAAAACCAACCCTCTCAGTTAAAATCATCTGGGAGAAGAAAGAGGATGGCCAGAAGAAGATCTTCAAAGAAGAAAACAAGAAAGGCATCCACCTCCCAACCTCAGGATGATTCAGAACATCCTGAGAGAGTACATGTAGAGGGCTCTCAACCAACTCCCATCATAGTAGAGCCTCTCTCTGTTGGAAGACCAATTCTATCCTGGGCATTCAATGAAAACCCAGATAGATGGTATGTCACTAGAGATCAGGGAGAATAACATATCTACTTCACTAGTGACATGCTTGAACTCCTTCTGCATGATCACTATGACATGAGACGGTACTTCACGAGTCTGAAGAATCCTGATCTACTGATGAAGAAAGGAGTTCTGAAGATTCTCATGTGGACTATCCCAATCTAAAGACCTCTCTGTTTTGGTAGCATCAGCCTAGGGGGAGTTTGTAGGAACCTCTGAGGTTAAGAGGCTGATGCAACCAAAGGATCAATCAAAAGATGCCAAAACAACCAGGTCTTCCAACATGCACTAAGGAACAAAGAAGAACTAACTTCGGAAGCTTTACACATACAAAGAAGAATGCCAAGTGTGAAATCTTCAGAAGGATAAGTTCTGAATAAAATGATAAGGAAGCTTTACACTAAGTGTCAAGTCTTCCAAAGCCAAAGACTCAACTCTTCCGAAGTATAAAGATGAAGTCTTCCAAAGCTCTCAAGACAAAGTCTTCCGAAGCTGAATAAATACAAGACTGATTTACCTTTAGAAGAGAGAGAAAAGTCACATTTTCCATCAACGTTATCATAAAGTAACCATCTGTCCGCTTCCCACTATGGTGGTTCACCAAGTATCATCAGTTGGTGAAACTCCTATGCTTTATGATAAAGTAGATAAGGTCTTTGTCTGCAAGTTTCTGTATTTGTTTCTTTTTGGACTTTTGTAGTAGAAAAGTCAAGTGAGCTATGGCCTGTCATAGTCACTAGTCAAAAGGCAATCTGTCTTTTGACTTTAGGTTGATCTTGTTGTCTAGATTAGTCACTTTCCAACTGTCTTTTGTAAATTGACAGTTGTAGGATTAGTATAAAGAGTCTAAGGTTTTTGTATTTAAAATGAGTGCAAACACTTGTAATAGAACTTGAGAAGCAATATACTACTTCCTTGAAAAGTTATATCTTGTGTTCTTGTTCTTTACTTACTTGTGTTGTGCATTGCATCAACTGTTAAAGTTCTCAGTTCCCTATGTGAACTGTTAAGTGATATTAATATCCTCCTAAGTGTGTTAACTAAGTGTTAAGAACCCTCTAATGGTCCTGCAATCACTGACTAAACATAAACGTAATCAAGGTTCACATTCATCACCTTAACCTTCTTGTGCTGCACCTTGCCCGATTTGCTCAACATCCAGGGCAATAGTGGAAAGAAGGTTCCCCTATAGAAATTTCTTGGATACCTTTCCTTAATATAGATATGTGACTTAGCATTGTAGTGAGACAAATTCAACATATACTTAGCATAGATCTACCAGTCACACGCTTAACATCACAAACAACCACACACAACATCACATAAATCATTTAAAACATACATCTTTCATAAACAGTTGTACTTTAGTGGAAAACCATAGTATGTTTTATAAAACAACAACTTGATATACATATCAGCCCCAAAAAAGTAGAAAACATGTAAAAGAGGGGATCTAGAACTCACCTCTAACAACTTTCGAGTAAAACACCACCAACCCGAGAGTAACCTGGAGTTCTAGCATCAAAACACACAAAAACAGGCAACCAAACATACAGAAACACATAAAGATCGGTCCAAAAGCTTAAACCCAATTGAAACCGAGAAGAAACATGATTAAATCTTACCTTTTTGAAGATTTCTTCTACTTTCTCCCTCTAGAACCGGTGGGAGTCCTTTTTCTCTCTCTAAAGTCATACGTTGAGTGTATGGGAGAGTACGTATGGGCGGTCATATCTTCTTTTTGAACCCATTATGGGCATGTTTGACCTTTGTACACCTTTAACCCCTTGCTTTGAAATAATTCTCTTTTCTCCCTTATCTTTTGTTTTCGTTTTCTTTTCTTTTACTGAAATTTTCTGGGTGTTAGATCAGACAATTCAGCACTGCCCGAACACCTCAGCAGAACGGTGTTGCAGAAAGAAAGAATTGCATTCTTATTGAAGCTACATAGACTATGCTCATAGAATCTAAACTTCCTATTATTTCCTGGGTAGAAGCAGTCAACTGTGCCTCTTATATTCTAAATAGAGTTCTGATTGTGAAAGACAAGATGAAGACTCCATATGAACTGTTTCACAAGCAAAAACCGTTGATTGAATTTTTCCGTCCTTTCGGTTGCTCTTGCATGTTGTTAAATACAAAAGCTCAAAATGCCAAGTTTGGAGCAGTGTCAGATGAATGTTACTTCATCGGATACTATTCAACTCAAAAGGCTTACAGAGTATACAACAAACGAACACGAATAATGCAAGAATCTTTCTATGTTGATTGGTAAGAGTCCAATGTTTCCAACATTGGTTCTAATCCAGATTGGTTCTATGATTCAAACACTGTTTTTAATTCATTCAATCTGCCATTCTTCCCTGACGATGACGTTCCTTCATCAAGTGGTCAACCTTTCATTCCCGCTCAACCACAACCTCAACCACAACAAGAACCACTACCTCAACCTCAACCTAACCTACAACCTCATCTTCAAGCAGAACTCCTACCTTAACATCAACCTGAACCTGAAAACCAAATTCCTTCCACACCATCACAAATTCCACAAAGTCCTATTTCCAATCAACCATCCACTTTACCATCATCCACTTCGCAACCATCTTCCCCACAACTCGCTTCATCCAATTCCTCAACCCTCAACACTAACTTTAAAACTCTAAAAGATCACCGACATGATTATGTCATTGGTTCAATATCTGATGGTGTTAGGACTTGAAGCCAATCATGGCTAATCAAGGAATGTCTCTTTGCTTGCTTTCTATCTCAAATTGTCCCAAAAAATATGACCATGGCTCTTCAAGACCCAAGCTGGGTAGAGTCAATGCAATTAGAGCTTCAACAATTTAGAAAATTGAAGGTTTGGCAATTCGTTGATCTACCTCCAAATAAGTATCCAATTGGTACAAAGTGGGTATTCAAGAACAAAGCAGATGATCATGGAGTTGTGATTAGAAACAAATCAAGGTTGGTTGTTTGAGGTTTTGCTCAGGAGGAGGGGATTGATTATACAGAGGTGTTTGCCCCCGTGGCCCGGATTGAAGCCATTCGGACTTTCCTAGCTCATGTTGCTCACAAAAACTTCAAAGTCTTCCAGATGGATGTCAAGTGTGCATTCTTATATGGAGCTATTGACGAAAAGATCTATGCCTATCAACCACTAGGTTTTGAAGATCCAGATTTTCCTAAAAAAGCCTACAAACTGGATAAACCCTTGTATGGATTACATCAAGCTCCTAGAATCTGGTACAAAACCCTAACACAGTATCTCCTTGGAAAAGGCTTCACTCGTGGAACTATAGACGTGACTTTGTTTAAGAAGGAGGTTAATGGAAAGGTGCTTATTGTTCAAGTATATGTCGACGACATCATTTTTGGCTCAACGAATGAGAAGTGAGAATTTGAAGAAGTAATGAAGGAACGCTTTGAAATAAGCATGACGGGGGAGATGTGCTACTTCTTAGGACTACAGGTCAAACAAAAGCCAGATGGAATTCTCATTCATCAAGAGAAATACATTCTAGAAATCCTATCGAAGTACAACATGAATGATGCTTCTCCCGAGCTTACTCTTTTTTCTACACAA
This sequence comes from Flaveria sonorensis, assembly GCA_025506505.1. Lineage (NCBI taxonomy): Eukaryota > Viridiplantae > Streptophyta > Magnoliopsida > Asterales > Asteraceae > Flaveria > Flaveria sonorensis. Next base: position 18,440,096 of record CM046440.1, on the reverse strand, counting down.
ACATGATTAACCCCTGATGACAACGGAAAGCCAGTTGATGCTCACAATTATCGCTCTATGATCGGATCCCTAATGTATCTCACCACGAGTCATCTAGATATTACATTTGTTGTCTGTTACTGCACTCGATATCAAGCCAATCCAAAGGAATCTCCTGAAAAAGCTGTTAAACGTATCTTTCACTACTTGAAGGGCGCTCCTCGTTTGGGTCTTTGGTATCCAAAGGGAGAAAATTTTGATCTTCATGCATACTCTGACAGCGACTATGGAGGTTGTAAGCTTGATAGAAAGTCTGTAACCGATGGATGTCAATATCTTGGGAATTGTTTGGTTTCATGGCAAAGTAAGAAGCAAACAACAGTTTCTCTATCCACAGGCGAGGCTGAGTATATTGCTGCTTCAAGTTGTTGCTATCAAGTGCTATGGATTCAACATCAAATAATGGATTACGGGATTAATTTTCTTCACATGCCGCTCTTCTGGGACAATGAAGCGGCCTTTGTAATTGCCAAAAATCCAATTCATCATACTCGCACCAAGCATATTGAAACAAGAATTCATACAATCCGAGATACACAAGATAAGGGTTTTATAGATATTATTCCTATTGAAACCAAAAGTCAAAAGGCTGATCTTTTCACAAAAACTTTTGATAAACCTTGTTTTTATGAATTGATTAACATGTTGGGTCTAATATCTTTTTAAAGACAAATTCTGGCTGTCATCTATAAATATTTAATATCTGATTTGTGTTTGAGTTCATTCAAAACCCTAAGATTTTATAATTCATGTGCTAAGAAGCTTCAAAACCTTCTCTTCCCAAAGTATATCCTGGAAATTTCTTTTGTTGGTCTTTAATAGAAATTTTGGGGGAGAATAGACTTTGACTATTTTATATTTTTTTTTTGCATTTTAAGTTGTTTTGTATATAATCTTATCTTATCGTTGGTGTGGGATTTAGGAAGCTTCGATAGTGTCTGAAGGAGGTCAGAGGCGTTGGGTTGGGATATGTCGGTAGGCCCGGTGGCTTAAAACGAAGTAAACGGTGACTATGTGACTTAACTAAGAATCAACCTCAGTGATAAGGCTTATTCCCATGTCATCTCGGCTTGCACAAACTTACAAATCTCGTCAAAATCTGTGTTGAGAGTGGCTGATTTCTGTGTTTGATCTTGTATTACCAAAATTCCCATATCCTTTAGCCCTGTATAAATTGCATGTCCAACTCCTTTGCTATGTGTAAGCATTAACCTGGAGTGATGATCTTCTCTGTTATATGTGAGTATAGACCTTTAGCTCTCATCAACACGCTTAAATGATGATCTTCTCTGTTATATGTGAGTATAGACCTAAAGTTATCATCATTTTGCTTAAATAATTATCTTCTCTGTTATACGTCAGTATAGACCTGGAGCTCTGATCATCCACCCTTCATCCATCCTTATGTATATCATATGATCTGCATTACGTCCATTCCAGAAAATTTCAAGCAGAATGACTGTGGGAAACCAAGTTTCTTGAGCGTTCTTAAGCAAACCCAAAACATGATAAAACTATGTTACAAGTCTTCGTTGAAAAGAATATGGCATGAGTTTAAATGGACAAGCATAATGGCAATCCCATCAATCCTCGACTCTCTAGACGATTTCTTGCAAAAGCGGGTCCGATATCCTTGCCTCTGTGCTTTATCTTTCATTTTTCTTTGTCAAGTCTCATGGGTTGAGAAGTCTTCTTTTTACACAAAAAAAAAAAATTCATGCGAAATTGTTATTTTGCAGTGCGAAACTATTGTTTCGGTTTGCGAAAGTACAATTTCACTGACCTGGTTCTGCAAGCGAAACTACAGTTTCGTAGGGCGGGCGAAATTGTTAATTTGCCTGGCGAAACTATAGTTTCGGCACATGCAAAACTGTGGTGTATAAATACTAGTTTCGACATTTGTTTCGTCAGTTGGGAAATTGTACTTTTATTTAAAAAAACGAACTGACCCACCCTTTTAGCCAAGGATTCAAAATCGTTTTTAGAAGTATTATTGTGCCAAACTAACCGGTAAACCTCGTTTCTGAACAGGTTTCGAATCGTGGTGCATTTTTTTTTGCTTTTTAGTGTAAAAACGATTCGGTGATTTTTGGGTTTCGCACATTCAATGTGCGAAACTAAGGTGTCATGGTGCAAAATTGAACTAAAGTTCACTGATCCGTGTGAAACTATCTAGTCATGCTGCCCGTATGCACTGAATAGTTTCGCCCGGATCTTGCAAATCTATAGTTTCGGAGTCCGTACGAAACTATAGTTTCCAATGTGAAACTACAGTTTCTCATTTTGAAACTATAGTTTCTCATATCAAGCGAATCTATTGAGTATTGGTTGCAAAACTATAAATTCTCACGTGTACTTTCTTCAGTTTCGTCAGTTCTTGCGAATCTATATTTCTTCATGCGAAAGTATAGTTTCACATACGAAACTATATACGAAACTGAATTTTAAAAATAATAATAATAATAATAATTAATAATAATAATAATAAAATAAAATAAAAATAATTAAATTTTTTTAAAATGTTTTGTAACCTCCGGTGATCTAACGAACTTTTGGTTTCACCTGCAGTTATCATGGGGAGCTTAAAGTTTGATCCTAGATCAAACGTGGTGGCATATCTAAACGATCAGGATCCTAAGTCTGCTGGATAAAGAGATGCCATTGATTGGCTGAGGAGATCTCCTATTTTTTATGTCATTTCTCACTCTCCTACCATAGACGAGAAGCAGATTAGAGAGTTTTAGAGAACGGCTGAGTATGAAGCCAGGAAAAGGATTATTAGAGCATCTGTTCAGGGAGAGCTAGTTGACATCTTGGTCGAGATAGTGGCTATGGCCCTGCATCTGGAGGATGACGTGGGGAGAGCGTAGAGATGACTGATTCAGAGGCGATCAGAGCATTTAAGGATATTGGTTATGAGGGAACCGACTTCGAGAAGCAGAAGGAGATAATGAAGTCATTTCTCTTGAAGGAGTAGAGGTTTATAGCTCACATCTTCATTAGTTGTTTGGATCATAGGAAGGGAGGATCTGATAGGCTAAATCTGATATGGTTCACAGCTATGATTATGTTCTATAAAGGTGGAAAGACAAATATAGCCCAGATCATTCATAACTACCTGTTGGAGAACATCATGGCTCTGAAGAAGGATAAGTGGCTGCTCTATCCAAGATTTATTCAGATCATTCTAGACTATCTAAAGCCAAACTTACCTAAGCTCGGAGATGAATTGAGACTGACTCTGATGAACCAGAGGATCTTTGCTGACTGTGCTGCTTCCAGACATGATTTTTCAGGAAAGATCACATATCTGCTGGAGAGCATGTACACCGAAGAAAGGTGGAACTATATCAAGAATCTGATCCCTCTTGGTGAAAGAAGAGAAACAGAGACCGGAGGAAATGTGGAGGAGATTAGAAAGAGAAAGAATTACACGAAGGAGACTGATTTGACCTTCGAAGAGCAATTGGATGAGATTAAGGATGAACTAAGAAAGAAGAGTAAGAAGAAGAGTGCTGAGAAAACAATTAAAGCTGATTCTCCGATACGAGAAAGGAGGAGTAAGAGCAAACAGCAGGTCATCCCTGAGACCAGGCCTACAGGAGAAGGGAGAGGCTAAGGAGAAATACGAGATCAGAGCTTGATGAGGATGTTATCAGAAATGTTAACACATCTTTATCAAATGAGCTAAGTATGATTAAGACCAAACTAATCAACTCAAAGGAGAGGGAAAAGCTAAGAGACTTGGAGATTGAGGAGATGAAGAAGATGATTTTGAGCCAACATGATCTAATCAAAAGGTTATTAGAGGAGGTGAGTGATTTGAGGAGAGCGATAGGTACTGATGATGTACTAAGTGCTGAGCAAATCAGGGACATCACTGACACATCAAAGATCCCTTTTATTCATGAAACATCTAGTGTTGGTGCTAGTGGTGCTGGAACCTCTGGAGCTGGTAGAGGTGGTGCAGAAGGTAATGAAGTTGGTGGTGGTGTTGCAAGAGTGAGTGGTGAAGGAGTAGGTGCTAGAGAAGATGCTGAACAGGTATTTGAAGCTAGTTTCATTAATATGGGATTTGACATAGATACTGATCTTATAGGAGATGGGGTGATAAGGAGTGAGGTTCAAGTAGGAGAGAAAGGGCAAACTGAATTAAATTTAGTTGATGAGGAGGAAGAAGTGGATTAGTAGTTGGTGGACTATGATTCTGAGCATGAGTTTACATAGTTGATGAGAGACCAATGACTTATGTGGTTTAGAGAAGTTCAATCAAAGGAGATGTGGTTAAGTTGAACAAGGAAGACTGGTTCACTAAGCAGGAGGAACCAGAGAAGCTAACCCCTTTGTTTTAGAACATTAAAGAACCAGGGAGGAAGGAGTCAGATAAAAGGATTATAAGTTGGAAGTACAACTCAAAGCTAAAAATGTTTATGATTAAAAGATGAGGAGGGGGGATCTCTTATTTGCACAAAAGGAAGGCGTTTAAGACCTTCCTAAGTTGGATTTAAGGAGGTTGGCAGAGATTCCCCTCCTAGATTCAGCTTTAGTGAACATGCTTCATTGTTGGAGAATGAGATCTATCAGGGCGTGAAGGACAACTTTGAAGCTTTTGGATATATGAAGCCAGAGAGGAGAAGATCAAAGAAGGATCTAGATTGGGTGACTGGGAAAGGAAAGATTGTGTTGAAGCTAAAGCCTGTGAAGACCGTCAACCGAGTGAGGATACCTGATCAACAGCCATCAAGACTGTAGAAATTTGAGAAATGGCCCCATGACAACCAAACTAGAGAAGGAGTAGTGCGGGTAAAGAACGGAGATGAGATAAGGTTGTTCGATCCAATGGAGGTATTCTCATTCAGTGACGAGGATCTGAAAGTTTTGTGTGAATGCCAGATCAAATGTGGAGCTGGGGAAGAGACAAAGACGGAAGCAAGCCTGTTTGAGCAGGTAGCAAACAAGGCTAGGGGCGTGAGATAGGAAATTAGGAAGCTCGAGAAGAGCGTGCAAGAACAAGAGGATCTAGAAGTGGAAGTTGGGGATTCGTCTCGACAGTTGGAGAGAGCAAAGGCTGGAACTGATCCAGAAGACCCGGTAGGTGAATACCCCCCTAGGGGGAGTATAGATGATCAAGAATAGGGTGGTATTCACCTTGTTGTTTGTTTTTTATTATGGTTTATGATAACTTAGATATTAATGTAATAGGATCTAGTTTAGTTTTGTCTTCTTTGGTATTCTGTGGCATGCGAAACTGCAGTTTCACCCTGTAGTCTCGCATGCCATGGTGCATATAGTTTCGCAGTATGCGAAACTGTATGTGAAACTAGGTCTTGTATATATTTGAATCTTTGTTCTTCATTATGTAACTCTTGTAACTTTATTGATATTACAGATTTGAGTTCATTCTTCGTTTGTGTATTGCTAGGAGCTTATATTTCTTACATTTGAGCATTATTCTTCCTAATCTTCACAAATCATCTTACAAATGGGTCTTATGTTTGATTTGTGTTTATGTTCTATCATTACTTGGTCCATAAGCTATTAGACTTAGTGATATCTTGTGGATTTAGTGTTAAGTCTTCATCAAAAGCATGTTCTAATGATCATTTGGACTAACACTATCTTCTTCTTTGAACACATAAGTAGACATATTGAATGGTCTGTTAGTGTAATTGGTACATTTAGCAAATGATGTGGTGATAGGAATGTCATAACATCCAGCCTTCCTCATAAATAAGCAATGCTGAAAGATGTGAAGTAGAAATCTCCATTACAGATCTAGTACTCCTTTCATAATCTTTTTTCCTTCAAATCCACCTTCGTAAGAAATATTGGCAAAGAAAGTCAATATCTCATCTTTTTCCAGCTCATGTAGTTGCCACCATCATTCCCAAACTGTAGACATTGTCTCACACTCTGTTCAGTAATCACCAACTCATGTTGATCATATATTATTCCTATTATTCTAGGAACATCATCTATTATGGCAATTTCCACTATTCCCCAAAATGATCTAATGAAAAGTCCAAAGATGACTAGCCTAATAGTGATGGCATAGGCAACATTGGTGTTCTGTATAAACCTTACCATATCTCTTAAATCTATTGCTTCAGCAACATCAGGGTCAAGAAAACCATTAATGTTATGAAGCTTACTCTAAGTTAGATTTACTATAATCTACACAAGAGACATATGTGTAAGATGATTTAAAAATGAAATTGAACAAATCAGATTGACTTTTGATGATATAGGTCAAAATTTAACTTGATGAAGGTTAAAATTGCATTGTGACCTACTGTTCAATTTGATTTTCTCAAAATCAGATAAAAACTTATCATGTTATATTTGATTGTTGATACAAACACCAATAATATGATTAATGAAGATCACTTAATTCTCATTTTATTAATTGATTTTTGCAAGAACAATTTGAATCTTTATGCATTGTTCATTGGGGTTTCATTTCATTTTGGGATCTTGATTTAATAGTGGTTAATAAACATGATTACAAGTTAATTTTAGTCTGAATCAATGATATTAACTTCTTAATGTTCATGATTTTTTGATTTTGAACGTAAGGTTCTTGATTTTTGTATCGACATCATCGGTTCATTTCTTAGATTTGAAATAGGCTTAACATTCACCTTATGATCGATACTACTCTGTCAAAGGATCGACATAAGATGGAATATAGGTTCTGAATCGATTCGAATGGAGTCTGAAATTGATTTGGTTGATGATAGCAAGAAGACACTTTGATGATAGCAAGAAGACACTGGTTGTACTATAGAATACACACACCGCATTTGAAAATTATAAATGTGTGTCTGATTTTAGTTAAAATAGACAGACGATGTTGTTTTCAAATTCTATAAGTGTTCCAGAAAAATGCAGATGTAAATTTTTTAATTTTACTAAGAGTACTGTAGCACGTATTTGTTTACTATTCATCGCATTAACAAATAAAGATGAACAAATAAGACATTCACATTTCTATTGTTACCCCCATTAGTTAATGTGGATATATACTTAGAATTGTTTCTGTTGTACGCATTGAACAAATGTAGTGAACAATGCACTAGCATTTGCTTTGCCTAACACTATCCGCATTAAGTAATGCTCACATAGCGGATTAACACTTAGTACTGAGTACTGTGCTTCGTATTAGTTCATTCGCATTGACTAAGTCTTAACTATTGAAACTTTAAACATCATAGCCTAGTAACACTCTTACCTACATTAACTATGTTCATCGCATTAAAGAAATACTAATGAACACCACTTATCTGCATAAGTGTTTGGTCATTCGCATTTGGGTAGAACACTATTACTAGCATTTGTTTTACACTTGAAATATTTTTATTAAATGACTACCCATATTGGTTAATTTTCTTGGGTTACCTTCACCTGCATTAACCTATACTATTACCCACATTAAGATTTGACTTGTTAAAATTTAATATTATGGATATTTGGCATATGTGATTTTTGCACTGTAGCTTTTTTGTTGACTTTGACTTTCCTTGATTCTAACTATGCTATTGCTGTCAATTCTTACTTGTTTTGATTTGTTCATCGGTGTGATACAAACTTCCAATTCTAACACGTCTTAGGCATTTTGTGCATTCAAACCTGCATAGACTGTGACACTATGATAATTTCTTTAATTTTCACATCAACACAAATATATTTTATATTATTTATATTTTTGATATTTGAAACTAATGAACAAATGTACAAACATGAAAGTCAAATATCTTTTATTTTTAATTATTTCTCAATGTTTTTAAGATTTTTCATGATATTTTTAATTATTCCCCCCTAAAGTTTAAATTCATTAAAGATAAAAAATTTAAAGGATTAAAAAATTAAAAAAAATTCAAGACACCATCAAAAATATTTAAGAAACAAATATGCTTCTATTTTTAATACCTTTTCTGTAAATGCAAATAGAATAATACCTCTCATGAGATCATATCAATCTTACCCTTCACAAATGCAAGCACAGTTAATAAAATAGACATGTTCACATACACATATTGATTGCAGGTATGTTTGTCATTTTAAACTCATGCATTGGCTTATATTATTAATACTTTGAGATATTTATCATGTTTTGAGTTGATTAAATATTAATTATGTACCTCACACTCGGAAGCATAGAAAAATCAACCACCCGTATGAAATGCATTGCAGAACTTTACAACATCATACATGATCAAATTATTTAGATTATGAATTCTCATTTATTTATGGATTAGGGGATCCACTTTGGGATTTTTATACTTTGATCCTTATATATGTGATCCACATTGGGATTCTTTTTCACTCTATTTTGGAGGTGATCCACTTTAGGATTCTTTTGATTCATTCTCTTTGGAATGTAGTCCAAGATGGACTTTATTAAATCATCCACTTTGAGATGTGTTTCACATTGAGAATCTTTTTGGATCATGAATATCAGCACTTTGTGCTTTGTTTAATCTAGGTCTTTGCTCAACAAAACAAAGGAGAAACTGATGTAGGTGAATGAGATTCATAGTGTGTCATTACCCGGTGTATTTAGATTACTACAAACACACCCACATGGATAAGCTAATACTTACCCATATACCCCAAGATGATGGCTTCATAATGGAATATGAACTTTAGTTCATCACAAAAACATATATCTTCAATTCCAAGCTAAGCCTATCCACACATCAAATAAGGTATGTCAGTCTTTAAACATTTTAAAAAATACATTGCGAATGATATACCAACTAAAGTAATATCATATCTCATGTGATATTTGGCATATTTTATATTATTCAAAGTAAGCACTTTTTTTGTAATTTGTTTTGATTTTTTGCGTTTTGACTTTTTTATATTTGCAAAAGAAAGACATCTTTTTGTGATTTTGCATAATATTTAATTTTTTTTTAGAATTTTGATATTTTTAAAATTGATGGGTCAATAAAATAAACAAAATATTTTATTTTTGAGTTTTTATTCAAGATTAATCATGCCAATTGATTGTACTGTGAATTCAAACCTGCAAGGGTCAAAAATCTTAGTAACTAAATCAGCAACTTGATTGTCAGTTTGTAATTAAATCAACTTAATTAATCCCCTTTTAATACAATCTCTTAAAAAAATCTTATCTTAATATGTTTTGTTTTGAGTGTTGTACTGGGTTATTTGTAATTAACATGGAAACTGTATTATCAAAGTGAATTGGTGTGTGTAAGAAATTAAACCCACAGTCAAGAATCTAGTTTTGAATCCAGAGTACTTGAGAACAACAAGCAGATGTTGCAATATACTTAGCTTCTGCGATTGAAACTGACACGTTTGTTTGCTTCTTGCACCGCCATGACACAAGTCTTGAACCAAGGAATTAACAACCTCTAGATGTGGACTTTCGATTGAAGTTGCATCCCCCATAGTCACTGTCAGTGTATACATAGAGGTTGAAGTTGCCCTATTTTGGATACCACAAACAAAGACTAGGGTTTTCCTTTGAGGTATCTGAATATGCTTTTGAGTTCATCACATGTAATTCTTTGGAATATACCTAATATCTGGCACACAAACAAACTCCAAACATGATGTTAGGCTTACTAGCAGTGAGATACATAAGAGATCCTATCATCAATCGATAGTGGGTTTGATTAATAGATTTTCCATCTGGTTCTAGTCCAATCTTCATCTTTGTATCCACTGGAGATCTAATAGATTAACAGTCTATAAAGTGAAACTTCTTTAGCATGGTATCCACATATTTAGATTGATTAATAAGGATTCCATCTGCTATTGTTTGTACTTGCAATCCCAAGAAAAAAAAAGTTTACCCATACCACTCATTTAGAACTTGAATGCATGAGATATTTAAAATCTTTGCAGAGTTGTTTGTTTATTGAGCCAAAGGTGATATCATCCACATATATTTAAATTAGCGAAAGCCCATGCCCTTTCTTCTTTCTAAGCAAAGGCTGGTCTATCTTCCCTCTCTCGTACCCATGTTTAATGAAAAAGATACCAATGTTTCATACCACTTTTGGGGGCTTTATGTAGACTATATTAAGATTTGTCAAGCTTGTACACCAGTGAGGGACATCCAAATTTTCAAAGCCTATTCGCTAACTAACATAGAATTCTTCAGCTCTTCCAGTATATAAATGCACACTTGACATCCATTTGGTACACAATGAACTTCATAGATATAGAATAAGCAAGAAACAGTCTGATGACTTCCAGTCCAGCTACTGGTACAGACACCTCATCATAATCTATCCCTTCTCCTTGATTTTAACCTTGGGCTAACAATCTCGCTTTAATTATGATGACAATTCCTCTATCATCAATCTTGTTCCTATATAGCTACCTAGTTATGATAGGATACATTCCTTTAGAAAGGTCAACCGGTTCCCATACTTCTTGTTTTTTGAATTAAAGCGAGTCTTCCCGCATTGCCTCTATCCAACTGTTATCCTGAAGAGCTTATTTGATATTCTTTGGGACTGTCTGACAGAAGAAGCATCGGAACCAATAGATGTTTGCAACACCTAATTTGCTCTTTGTCACCTTTTCATCTAAAGCATTAATAATGTTAGACAGCGGATAATCTTTATGTATCCATGATGTAGGAATGACATCAACTTGAATGGATATATCAAGATTGGAGGCATTCAAGTTTGGTTGGTGTGAAGCATCTTCTAGATTGAAGTGCATGTGAGAATCAAGAAAATAATTATAAGCTTCTTAATGTTGAACATCCAAATCAGAAGCACTCTAATAATTATCATCTGGTGAATTCACTGTAATATCAACATGCGCTTGAGATGAGAAGATGTAGAAATTCTGGAGAATTATCTAGAGAGGATGTTGGCACTTTGCTTGGACCCGCATCTGTTGATGCACTTTGAACGTCTATTTGTCGGATTGGATCAGGTGTTAATAGAACATTTGTAGATTGAGGAGATGAAGATGATGATGGTATCAATAGAAAGTCATCTTTATCAACTATAATTGCTCAAGAGGATCCAACAGCTTGATAATCACCTGCAATGGACAAAATAAAAGGATTAAACGAATTGTAAGAGAGTCAATATCAAAAAACCAGGTAGGACCATTTGATGATTTGGGAAAGGAATATTTATTAAAACATTTATGGATTTATTAATTAAGTTTAATCATGGATTAAACACTTTAAATGCTTTAGAGACTAATGAATATCCAACAAAGAATCCTTCATCTGATTTAGGAGCAAACTATCCAAAAGGATCTCTCTTTTACTATTAATGTTTTATTTTGTACAAAACAAGCTTTGTTAACTAGTTCTGCCCAAAAACTTATTGGCGGTTTAGCATTAGTTAACATCGTGCTTTTTACTTCAATTAGTGTTCAATTCCTTCTTTCAGCTACCCATTTTCTTGAGGAGTTCTAGCTACACGAAGTTGATGCGCAATACCCTTGTTACTACAAAATGAACTCATATCATCAGTTTTGAATTCAGTTCCATTATCACTTCTAATTGACTTTAATTTAAAATCCAATTGATTTTCAAATTTGGCGATAAAGCCTTTGATGATTTGTGCTAATTTAATTTTATGAGGTATGAAAAGGACCCAAGTAAACCTTGAAAAGTCATTAATGATCACCAAACATACTATCTTTTTCTATGCTCATGATATGAGTTAGGCCAAAAAGATCCATATGAAGAAGCTTCAATGGAGTATTGTTTGAGTTCACAAGCTTAGGCTTATGGGAAGTTTTATGTTGCTTCCATTTGAGACATGCTGAATAATGGTCAAGTAAATGAAACACTTTCTAAGGTAAGCCAATGACATGGTTACCCTTAACTAATTTGTTCATGTTTTTAAAGTTTGTATGTCCCTATCGCCTATGCCATAGTTATGATTCACTAATTGATGATTTGGAAAGTAAACATGTTTCTTCTTTTGGTTGGACAAAATTGCGATTTAGAACATGTGTTATTCTTCCTCGGTGTTTTCAAGACAACCCATTCTTTGGGAATGTAAAATCCTGGTTTTAAGATGTAGTAATGAGTGTCTGTGAATTGAGTAGAATATTATTTATCACAAATTTATGACACACTCAACAAGTTGAACTTCAAATGTTCGTACTAGTTAACTTTGTCAAAGTTGACCTAGCCATTCATCAATATTCCTTCACCACTAATTCTTCCACCTTGTGAATCTCCCCAAAATGCCATCATAATTCCTTGAATAAGCTTTAAGTCATGTAGAAGGGAACTATCTCCTATCATGTAGAAGGGAACTATCTCCTGTCATGTGTCAAGAACATCCACTGTCCACATACCATATATTATTAGACCTTCTCGGATGACGTTACAAGCACAAACAAATTAGTTAGAATGTTGAACCCAAGCCATGATGGTCTTGGGTTTCCTATTTTTATCAACCACTGTGACTTTTTGGTATGTTCCTTTGAATTTTCCTTTGGTTTGAAATTCATCAGATTCATCAAAATCAGGCTTTGAAAATCATGCTTGAAGTTCATAAGCAAAGGACCTCGCCTTTTTGTTTTTAACGAATCTTGATGATAATGGTCTTTGTTTCACATACTCAATCTCATTAGAACAATCTAAATTGTAATCAAAATAATGATCACTTTTTTTGTAACACCCGAAATTTTTGTCAAAATAAAATAAAAGAAAAGCAATAGGAAGAAGAAAATAAAAGTATATTGAAAGATAGGAAAAGGAGCCAAAGTGGAGGGGGCCAAAGTGCAAAGAGTACAAAAATCAAATATTTTAATATATTTTGAGCATGGCCGCCCCCATATCACCTTTTTGCATCTACTTTTAGACTGGAAGAAGAAAGAAGAAAGAGAGCAGATTTTTCTCTCGGTTTTTTAAGGAAGAAGAGGCTGATTTTCGCATATTGGTGAGTGTTCTTTGTGTTTTTGGTTCGGTTTTGTTGGGTTTCGACCTTAGAACCGATTTTTATGTGATCTTTGTGTTCGGTTGTTTGTTTTTGTGGTGTTTTTTAGGTGTTTGAACTCTTGTGCACGCAAGTTTGGAGGAGTTTTACTTGCTGGCTGCATAGGTGAGCTCTAGACCCCGATTTTTATGTGTTTTAAACTTCTTGGGGCTGAAAATGCATGTTTAAAAAGGTTTTACAATTGTTTTATGTTTACCCGTATGTTTATGTGTGTTTATGTTTGTGTTTTATGGTTGATTATGTGTTGTTGATGCTTAGAATGATAGGAATAAGTTTCAAACAGGTTAATATGCAGATTGGGTTTGAATATAAGTCTGAAATATGCATAACTGTTGGTCATGCGCCCAAATAGGGCTCATGCGCCTAAAATTCTGACTTAGAAAACTTAAGTGAAGGTCATGCGCCCCAATAGTTCCCATGCGCCTAGAATTTTTGCCAAATAGCCTAAGTACCAGCCCATGCGCCCAAACAGTACCTCATGCACCTATTGACCAAATGACTAAGTGTAGTTCATGCGCAAATAGTCTTCATGCGCCTAAGTGTTGGTGCGCCTGCATAGTGCTCATGCGCCTAGAACACTTAGAAAATTTTCTGAAATTTTGGAAATTAGAAATTTTAAGACTTAACCCTGGGATGTTTTGGTGGCTATGTTTATTGATTTTTTGCATGTTTGTTGCCTGTTGTTATGTTCCATATTATGTATTTATTATGTGACTTTACATGGTGTGTTTATGCTTGTAAACATAAAGTATTATCATAATGAAAGTGAAAGATTAATGAAAATGAAAAGTGGAACATAAAGAATGAATGAAAAGTCTTGCAAGCAAAATGAAAGGAGGTTCACAGCCACGGGTTGTCATCTCAACTGTGTGCGGGTTAGCTACCCAATGAGGATGCACGCAGGGTCAATCTTTGAGATTGACGTGGACCTTTGTTACTTACCTCAGGTGACTGGGTCAGCTTCGTGCACAATGTTTGGGGTCTGTTTATAGACCTCAGGCCCAGCACTAGCTTCATGCACAATGTCGGCGTATTGCACATTGGTCCAGTAGAAAGTGAAAGATAATAATGAAAGTGCGGAATGAATGAGAAGAATGATGAATGATAATAATGAATATTATCTTTTTGTACGTATGACGTGTGAACACGTACGAAAGTAGTGAATTTTATGAAAAGGAAGTATTTAAAGAAAATGATATTTTCGTATATAAATAAAGGTATTTTAATGTTTTAAAACTAGAACTCACTCAGCAACGCTGATTTTTCTGCATCTTTCAGTTGGCAGGTAAATGTTGCTGAGGGTGGCACGCGGGGGAAGCTACTCGTCATGGCAAGACTGGCATCCATTCAATCTTTATGATATTATTGTGTTGTAATGCAACTAATTGATTGTTTTGTAAGCCTAACTTACAACGATGTATTATTTGGCAATAATAGTTATAAGCATGAATGGTTTTTGTTAACTTAATCCGCTGCTTAATCTTGTGAAATGTATAATGTTTTATATGTATAATGCTATGATTGACTAACTATGAGGTCTCCGGGAACGGGGCCTTACAAGTTGGCATCAGAGCCAAGGTTTAAGAGAAATGGGTAAATATTTTCAAAAACCTAAACTTAAACTGAGAATGGGACCGAGTGGAGGGATGCCAACCCGAGTAGCTACGTGCCATCAGGTATATCCTTTCTTAATGTTAACCGGTATTATGTGTGTGTGCTATCTGATTTATGTGCTTTTAGTAGATTTGAATACTGATGTAGTCAGGATAGGAAATGCTCGGGGAATGAAGAGTAAAGTAAGTGGCTAATCACAACTGGCCACTGTAATTAGGGACTTACTATACTTGATATAAACTGAGCTATTACCTTGAATGACCATGTTAGTGTTTCAATCTTATAGTGATTAGAGGATGGCTGGAGGAAGATCGTCTAAGCCTTTTAGAGGAGGAGTATGAGGTGGTCGTGGTGCTGGGCCACATGCCACAAGGAACAAGACAAGGACTGTAGAGACGGCTCTTGCTGAGCCTGGGCTTCATCATCCGAAGGGTGTGGATGAGAGTGCTAACTTAAGAGCCTAAGTAAAGGAGGCAGTTATGGAAGAAGTGTATCATGTCATGCAGACGATCCTACCATCTGTGGTAACCGAGGTCATCCGTGCTGTGAGAGAGGATGAGAGGAAGGAGGAGGAGAGAAGGAAGACAACTGAGAGAAGGGGAAATAAGGGAGATCATGGTGAAGAGGAAGAACTGAACACTGGGATGGTGGCTTCCAGTGATGAAGAGGAGGTGGAAGTATGGGAAACCACAAAGGGCTGTAGTTTTGGGGCATTCCAACGATGCAAACCCCCAACTTTCGATGGCAACAGTAATGCTGCCGCTGCTCACCGCTGGGTAACAGAGATGGAGTCAGTGTTAGAGATTAGTGAGTGCAGGGAAGGCCAGAAGGTGAAGTTCGCAACTCACTCGTTCGTTGACTCGGCTCTGGGTTGGTGGGAAAATATTGTCCAAGCTGAGGGCAGCAGGGCCATCGGGAGGATGAGGTGGGGAGAGTTGAAGAAAATGGTGATTGAGGAATTCTGTCCTCACCGAGAGCTCGACAAGATAGATAAAGAGTTCCTACAGCTTGAGGCTGGAACCATGACCCACCAGCAATACACCACCAAGTTTAACAAAATGGCGAGGCTGGTGCCAGATCAGGTGACGCCAGTATTAAGAAAGATTAAGAGATATATTCAGGGATTGCCGGCTGATATCCGCAGGCATTTGATTGCTGCCCGGCCGGGTACCTTTCGATCGGTGGTAGACCTGGCGGGTAGGTTGTATGATGAGAGGGAGGAGACCGTGGTGGAAGCAAATAAGAAGGGTGGTGGTGGTAAGAACTGGAATTGGAAGAGGTTTGGACATGGTGGTTTCACTCCAAACAATAAGAGGATGAGGATGGATGACCCAAGAGTGGGGTCATCAAGCTCGGGGATTAAGAAGTGTGGCAAATGTGGGAAGGAGCACACTGGTAAGTGCAAGTGGGGATCGAATGTATGCTTCAAGTCTGGAAAGCCTGGTCACATTATGAAGTATTGTAGGGTGTTGAGGTGCTATAACTGTGGTGAGGAGGGGCATGTGAGCAGGGATTGCAAGAAGTCAAGGGCGGAGAATTCTGGGGTGAAAAAGAGGACGGAGAGTGAAGGGCAAAGGGCAAGCGCTAGAGCATTAATGATGACCTGAGAGGAGGCCAGAGTGGACCCTGATGTCATGTCAGGTATGTTTCTAGTAAACCAAACTTGTGCTTCTGTATTATTTGATTCTGGTGCTAGTAGGAGTTTCATTTCTGCTGCTTTCTGTGCTAAGTTGCCTATTAGTAGTAGGAGTATTGATGAGCCCTTTGATGTAGAGACTTCTATTGGTAAGTCTACCAGAATTTTTGATATGATAGAAGATTGTGACATAGAACTAGAGGGCCATAGGTTCTCTGCTAAACTATTTGTGATGCCCCTAGGCGGATTTGATGTAGTTCTAGGGATGGATTGGTTAACAACCTATGAGGAAAATATTATGTGTTACAAGAAGATGATTCGATTAATTGCGCCCCGATGGAAGTTCAGTGACGGTCTACGGTGATCGAGTGACAACGGTTCCTAAGGTGATCTCGATGGCGGTGGCAGAGAAGTGCATGAAATACGGATGTAGTGCCTACCTGGCTTATGTGAAGGAAGTGGACGCGTCAGTACCACAATTTTCTGGTGTACCAGTTATGTGTGACTTTCCGGACGTGTTCCCGGAAGATTTACCAAGTGTGCCACCGGACCGTGAGATCTAGTTTCAGATTGATTTGATACCCGGTGCTCAACCTGTTGCCAAGGCACCATACCGATTAGCTCCGACTGAGATGAAGGAACTAATGGTTCAACTACAGGAGTTGATGGACAAAGGGTTCATCCGACCGAGCATCTCTCCTTGGGGTGCTCCGGTCTTGTTTGTTAAGAAGAAAGATGGTAGTATGAGGATGTGTATAGACTACCGGGAGTTAAACAAGCTAACGGTGAAGAATCGATATCCCCCACCGAGAGTTGATGACTTGTTCGATCAGTTCCAAGGTGCCAATTGGTTCTCAAGGATTTGATCTCCGATCTGGCTGCCATCAATTGAAGGTGAAGGAGCAAGATATTCCTAAGACAGCTTTTCGCAAACGATATGGACACTACAAGTTCCTCGTTATGCCTTTCGGTCTAACTAACACACCGGCTGCCTTTATGGATTTGATGAACCGAGTGTGTCGGCCAATGTTAGATAAATTAGTGATTGTGTTTATTGATGATATCCTGATTTATTCAAAAAATGAGGAAAAACATGCCGGCCATATATGCGAAGTATTGGAGACACTTAGAAGAGAGAAGTTGTATGCTAAATTCTCTAAGTGTGCTTTTTGGTTGCGTGAAGTTCAATTTTTGGGTCACGTGGTGAATTCTGAAGGAATTATGGTAGATCCGGCGAAGGTTGAGGCAGTGATGCAATGGAAGTCTCTAAAGTTGCCATTCGAGATTCGTAGTTTCTTGGGTTTGGCAGGCTACTACAGAAGATTTATTCAAGACTTTTCCAAGATAGCCTCACCTTTGAAATTGACTCGCAAGGAGGTGAAGTTTGTGTCGGGTCGAGAACAAGAGGATGCTTTTGAGGAGTTAAAAGCAAGATTAACTCAAGCTCCTGTCTTGACATTACCCGAAGGGAGTGAAGATTTAGTGGTATATTCGGATGCCTCTTATTCGGGACTGGGCTGCATGTTGATGCAACATGGAACGGTAATAGCCTACGCGTCCCGATAGCTGAAAATCCACGAGGTCAATTATCCCACTTATGATTTGGAGCTAGCAACTGTGGTCTTTGCGTTGAAGATTTGGAGACATTACTTGTACGGGATGAAGTGCACAATCTTCATGGGTCACAAAAGCCTAAAGTATTTCTTTGGGCAGAAGGACCTCAACATGAGGCAGCGGAGGTGGCTGGAATTGATCAAAGATTATGATTGTGAGATCCATTACCACCCGGGTAAAGCCAATGTAGTGGCCGATGCCCACAGCCGGAAGGAGAGACCTGAGCCAATCCGGGTGAAAGCTTATCAATTGGTGATGACCTCTGACGTGATGACACAGGTCAAAGAATTTCAGAATGAGGCGTTGAAAGAAGATCTCCTTAACTCTGAAAGGATGAGAGGTCTAGTCACGGAGTTGGGAGAAAATACCCATGGAGTTAGAACCCGCTTCGGGGGGATGTGGATCCCTCGTTATGGAGGTTTACGGGAGCGGATTATGGATGAAGCTCATAAAACTCGATACTCTATTCATCTTGGTGCTACCAAGATGTATCAAGACATGAAGAAAGATTACTGGTGGCTGGGAATGAAGCGCAATGTAGTGAAGTATGTGAGTAAGTGCCTTACTTGCTTGCAAGTGAAGGCAGAACATCAGAAGCCATACGGAAAGATCCAACCGTTGGATATACCCGAGTGGAAGTGGGAGCACATCACCATGGACTTCATAACGAAGTTACCTCGTACGGCAAGGGGTACGATACCATATGGGTGATAGTTGATCGTCTGACCAAAAGTGCTCACTTCTACCGATCCACGAGATGTATTCATCCGAGAGACTGGCGAATCTGTTCATTAAAGAGATTGTAGCTCATCATGGTGTGCCGGTGTCAATCGTGTTAGACCATGACACCAGGTTCACATCAAAGTTTTGGAAAAGATTCCATGATGTGATGGGGACGAGGCTACACATTACCACGGCTTACCATCCCCAGACAAATGGTGATGCGGGCCCAAGTGTTGAAGACCGGACCTTAATGTTTTTGGAGGCCCAAGACCGCGCTGCAGGAAAATAGGCTTAACCTGGGCTACGAGCCTTCGTTTCTGATGTGCTACCAGTCAAAACGACCGTGGAAACGAGGGATACATCATGGTAACCTGCAATACGGGTTATCCCTTTATTTTTCCAAAATAAGGCCTCTAAATGGGTTTTTGGGCCACTTTTATGTTTTTTTTAGTTTTTCGGTTTTGTTTTGGGCTTTTGTTTGGCCCATGGTGCCCATTCGAATTTGGCTTGTTATTTAAGTTGTCTTGATGTAATTTGGATGGTCACTTGATCATTTCTGCAATTAAAAGTTTGTCTTTTCAAATTCGGGACTTTTGGGGTCGAATTTGGGGTTTGGGTGAAGATCATCACGGGTATTCGCAGAATCAACGTTTTTGAGCTTTGATTTCATTCCGTACGCTACATCAGATGGTCAATCTGAAAGGACGATTCAGATGCTCGAGGATATGCTCAGAGCATGCGTGATCGACTTTGGAGGAAGTTGGGATGATCACTTACCATTAGTGGAATTCTCATACAACAACAATTATCATGCCAGCATTGGTATGCCACCATATGAGATGCTATATGGTAGAAGGTGTAGAATGCTGTGTGTTGGGGAGACATCGAGCAGAAGGAGTTGGGATGTTTTGAGGTGATTGAGGCTACGACGGAGAAGTTGGAGAAGATCAAAGCCTTTATGAAGGCGGCGAAAGATAGATAAAAGTCGTATGCCGACAAAAGGCGTAGACCGATTGAATTCAACGTGGGTGGTAGAGTCATGTTGAAGGTCTCACCTTGGAAGGGGATCATCCGTTTCAGAAAAAGGGGCAAGCTGAGCCCGAGATACATAGGGCCTTTCCGAATTATTACACGAGTAGGAGAGGTGGCCTATCGATTAGAGCTACCCGATGAGTTAAGTGGAATTCACCCAACATCCCATGTATCTCATCTGAGGAAGTGCCTAGCTGATGAAGATATGATTGTACCACTGGACGACATCGAGGTGGATGAACGGCTCAATTATGTAGAGCAACCAGTGGCAATCATCGACCGGAAGGAGAAGAGACTGCGGAATAAAGTGGTTCCACTTGTGCGTGTGCAGTGGAAACACCGAAAGGGTTCTGAGTCTATGTGGGACACTGAGGAAGAAATGATACAACATTACCCATAGTTGCTCGAAGAGTGATAGGTTTCGGGGACGAAACCTCTTTAAGGGTGGTAGACTTGTACACCCGAAATTTTTGTCAAAATAAAAGGAAAGAAAAGCAATAGGAAGAAGAAAATAAAAGTATCTTGAAAGAAAGGAAAAAGAGCCAAAGTGGAGGTGGCCAAAGTGTAAAGAGTACAAAACTCAAATATTTTAATATATTTTGAGTATGGCCGCCCCCATATCACCTTTTTGCATCTGCTTTTCGACTAGAACAAGAAAGAAGAAAGAGAATAATTTTTCTCTCGGTTTTTCAAGGAAGAAGAGGCTGATTTTCGCATATTGGTGAGTGTTCTTTGTGTTTTTGGTTCGGTTTTGTTGGGTTTCGACCTTAGAACCGATTTTTATGTGATCTTTGTGTTCGGTTGTTTGTTTTTGTGGTGTTTTTTAGGTGTTTGAACTCTTGTGCACGCAAGTTTAGAGGAGTTTTACTTGCTGGCTGCATAGGTGAGCTCTAGACCCGATTTTTATGTGTTTTAAACTTCTTGGGGCTGAAAATGCATGTTTAAAAAGGTTTTACAACTGTTTTATGTTTACCTGTATGTTTATGTGTGTTTATGTTTGTGTTTTATGGTTGATTATGTGTTGTTGATGCTTAGAATGATAGGAATAAGCTTCGAACAGGTTAATATGCAGATTGGGTTTGAAAATAAGTCTGAAATATGCATAACTGTTGGTCATGCGCCCAAATAGGGTCATGTGCCTAAAATTCTGACTTAGAAAACTTAAATGAAGCTCATGCGCCCCAATAGTTCCCATGCGCCTGGAATTTTTGCCAAATCGCCTAAGTACCAGCCCATGCGCCCAAACAGTACCTCATGCGCCTACTGACCAAATGACTAAGTGTAGTTCATACGCCCAATTAGTCTTCATGCGCCTAAGTTTCTCATGCGCCTAAGTGTTGGTGCGCCCGCATAGTGCTTATGCACCTAGAACACTTAGAAAATTTTCTAAAATTTTGGAAATTAGAAATTTTAAGACTTAACCCTGGGATGTTTTGGTGGTTATGTTTATTGATTTTATGCATGTTTGTGGCCTGTTGTTATGTTCCATATTATGTATTTATTATGTGACTTTACGTGGTGTGTTTATGCTCGTAAATGTAAAGTATTATCATAATATAAGTGAAAGATTAATGATAATGAAAAGTGGAATATAAAGAAGGAATGAAAAGTCTTGCAAGCAAAATGAAAGGAGGTTCACAGCCACGGGTTGTCAGCTCAACTGTGTGCGGATTAGCTACCCCATGAGGATGCACGCAGGGTCAATCTTTGAGATTGACAGGGACCTTTGTTACTTGCCTCAGGTGACTGGGTCTGCTTCGTGCATAATGTCGGGGGTCTATTTATAGACCTCAGGCCCAGCACCAGCTTCATGCACAATGTCGGTGTATTGCACATTGGTCTGGTAGAAAGTGAAAGGTAATAATGAAAGTGCGGAACGAATGAGAAGAATGATGAATGATAATAATGAATATTATCTTGTTGTACGTATGACGTGTGAACACGTACGAAAGTAATGAATTTTATGAAAAGGAAGTATTTTAAGAAAAATGATATTTCCCTATATAAATAAAGGTATTTTAATGTTTTAAAACTAGAACTCACTTAGCAACGCTGACTTTTATGCATCTTTCAGTTGGCAGGTAAATGTTGTTGAGGGTGGCAAGCGGGGGAAGCTACTCGTCATGGCAAGACTGGCATCCATTCAATCTTAATGATATTGTTGTGTTGTAATGCAACTAATTGATTGTTTTGTAACCCTAACTTACAACGATGTATTATTTGGCGACAATAGTTATAAGCATGAATGGTTTTTGTTAACTTAATCCGTTGCTTAATCTTATGAAATGTATAATATTTTATATGTATAATGCTATGATTGACCAACTGTGAGGTCTCCGGGAACGGGGCCTTACATTTTTATGAAGAAATTTTGCATGTTGTTGATTACCAGATTTCATTTTTATTAGATCCTATGATTAGGATTTACTCTTTTGATTTTCTCATTGTTTTCATGATTAATTCTGACAGACCTTGGATGCCAAGTGTCATAAAATTCATCATCATCTTTAAAGACTTTAACATGATTACTGAATAAGAGACTAGTATGATTGGCATAATGTGGTGAGATTAGAGAAACAAGTTTGTTTTGTGGTGATCTCAAACTCTTCAGGTTGAAGAAATAATCAGCTATCTTGTAATTTGTCATATCATACAATGCATAGTATTTGTTAAAATAGTATTATGCTATTTGATGATTGTGCATGTCGTATATTGAACAATAGTCTTTAAAGTAGCATTCAACAGTGTTGTCATTTGACATATCACACACTTCATAGTATGTTTCTTGGTGTTTGATTTTGAAGCTTTAGATGACTAGACCTATTGTTTTAACTCATGTTTGGTCTTTGAACTTGAAGCAATATTAGTTCTTTTAATCTCTTTAACTGATTTTACAAATTGTTTTATTATTGCATCATAAATTGCTTTTGATTTTCTTTTTTTTTCTTCTCTTCCTTTCAAACTTTTCACAATTAGATTTTGAAAAGATGTCAAAATCAACTTGTGGTTTTGTTTTTGAGAAAGCTTTGCTCTTAAGTTATTAGCTCATTTGACCTTTTCCTTTTAATGATGAGGAAGCTTGAGGTTTGCCTTTGAAACTAGATGAAACATTATCTGATTTGTTTGAATTTTTATGAGTTTTGACCTCATTATCAAATTTATTTTCAGCAATTTGTTTCATCTTAGGCTTGGTTCCTCATCAATGATGATTCCTACAAGTTTAAATCACAGAAAAGAATAATGGTCTTGATAGGACTTTTAGGATTTTGAACATACACTGGCATATCTAAGTACTCTTTAATCGTAATTGGATTCCCATATTTTATCTTTTCTGCATCAGTTTCCACATACACGTGAGGTTTGTTATGTGGATTGTGGTTTGACAAAACTTATCAGATTTGGTGTCAATAGTTTTAATCTCATTTAAATATATTTTTGTTAGAGACTCAAGCATGATAGTGTAGTTGCCATTGTAAAGTAGGGGACAAGCCTTGTAACCTATGCCAGTCATGTTTTTTGGTTCTTTTTGGTAATCAAGTAACTCTTAAAGCTTTGTTGATGAAAATTGAAACTTTTCAAGTTACTTCAGTTACTGAGTGTTTAGCTTTTGATTTAGTTAACAGTCTTTTTAAATTTTCAATCTAAGCATTAAGAATGTATTCTCACCATGCAATTTCTCAATACCTATAAGCAATGATTTGATTTTTGTCTCAAAACTTCTCTTTTCATGCTTGAGCATTTGAAACTTAACTTATTCATCTTTTATCATGCTATCCAACCTATGATTATGTTCTTTGTAGCCTTACATCTCGTTGATGCATTTTTTACTACAAAGATTGACTTTTACCTTAGATGGCATTGGTGTAGGAACATTGTTGATGTGAGCGATGATAAGTGCATGATTATAAAAGGTTGGCTTTAACTCTTCTACATTTGGCTCCAGTCACACACACCATCTTGTCTGATGACAAGAGCATTAGATGATGTTTGAGGTGTTGATTGAGATTGGTGAGTGAGTTGAGGCTGGTTGTACTGATAAGATGGACGATTGCTTTGATGATGATAAGATCTTTGACTTCCTTGACTTGAAGATTAACCATATGTACTTCTAGAGAATTTGCTAGTGTTGTTTCTTGTAGCATTACATTCTCAGGAGAAGTGGCCATTTACACCACAGTTGCATTTTACCTTGGTTTTATCATAACAAAATTTAGTATTCTCATTCAAAGTTAGTTTCTTCCTTTTTCTAAAGAGCTTCTTGGCTCTCATAGCAATCATGGACATTTTCTATTGTAGATCCATCTCCTCTACATCATTAGGATCCATTTCTTCAAGGTCTTCCTGAATCAAATGTGCAGAGGTCAATCTCTAACCTAGGTATTTTTCAAAACTTGATACAAAAGCATTTTAAGTTCCCTTTTTTTCTTCATTGAAATGCTCAGCATATGCTTGATTTACGGCTTGAGGTGTAGAGGATAGCATTTTTTTGGTCTTTTGATATTGAGCAGACATGAACGTATTTGATTTTGGACTTTTCAGAGGTGCTATAAAATCATCTTCTTTAGTAATGAAGGCATTTTCAATAGAATTTCAGATGGAAACTTATATTCCGTAATCACTTATGGACCCCTAATATCTCTTGATTTTTCATCTAGTTCAAGTGCTTCAACCTTTTCAACCATTGTGTCAAGGCTGGTACTGTCAGGATCAAGAGTGTTTTTTAGCATTATAATACTCTGCTTCCAACTCTCAGATAATGATTGAAGCATCTTCTCGTTCAACTCTTTCTTTTATTCACCAGTTGCACAAATATATAAAGTTGCTTTGATATGGATTCACCTTTGATATGGTGAAAGGTTTCATACTAGTTCACCAACTTATCCTTGTTTATCATAGTGGCATCATCACTTTCTTCACACATAATGTGCAAAGCATCCCACACCCCTTTGGATGTACTTTATTTCTCAACCCTCTTCAGCACATCCATTTTCAAAGCCTGAGAAATAAGTGAGTATGCCTTCAAGTCTATCTTGATCCTTTTACAGTATTTAGGATCAAGAATCAAATGAGGATCTTCAACAGGAATTTGTATGGTTCTGTACTGATTAGCATCAAGAGCAGTAGGGATGTATGGACCTCTACAGACACAAATCCAATAATCAACATCAAGTCTCTCACGTGATTCTTGAATATGATTTTCCATTGCTTAAACTCTGACTTATGTTTTAGCATTGGTGGTTTTGGATTGTGTCCAAGTACCAAAGAACTTATAGTATCCATGATTAAGATTGCTTGATTTTAACTTGGTTGAATATGATTAGATGATTTTATCTTAGGTGAATTAATTTTAGGTTGATTTTAATGTCCAATCTGTACAATAAGTTAAACAATCCACAATCTGGTCAAATTCAACAAGTTCTAGAACAAATGCAAGGAACAGTTCACTAAGACAAATGCGGTTAGGAAAAATAAAATGAATAGTACAACTCATAAATACGGTAAATAGTAAAGTACTTGCATTATTTTGTACTAAACAAATGTATTGAACAGTACTTAGAAATAATGTGATGAACAATTTAATACTTAGTAAATATGATGAATAGTGTTTGTTAAGGAAAATGCGATGAATAGTTAAGTACTGAGCAAATGCGATGAACAGTAGTTCAAGCAAATGCGATGAGCAGTACTTGAATCTATTCTTCAAATTTTAGTGAAATTTGTTGTGTTTTTGCTCAAATTGGATGTAATATTATTTGATTAGGAACCCGAGCAATTGGATGTAATATTATTTGATTAGGAACCCTTACTAATATCAGGTCATGTTTCTCACTTATACTCTTGGATTTGAGGTTTTTGGTAGATTTTAATATTCCTCGGTCAATTGAACAGTAATATTTAACTCATGATGAAATTAATAATTGATTGTTGGTTTGATTTGAGTATTACCAGTTTGATTACAAATCAAAGGTGTAGAACACTATAATTTGCAAACTAATCAGCAGATCAATCGATAATAAAATCAGAACAATGGGTTTTAATCTGATAGCCGAGGCTCTGATACTAATTGACCGGGTGTGAAACTAATGGATCAAATATTTAAATTGATTTCAGTGAATCATTGCAAAAGAATTACAACAATCACAGATCAAACAAGACATAATACTCATAGAATTCTTTTTATATTAATGATTTTTTTTATCAAAATACAATCGTAGGCTCTGGGTTCTATTTGGATGAAGGGTTACAAAAATTGTAAAAAAAACATATATTTATAGCTCTTACACATGAACTGTACATTGACTAACCTACCCTGACTATAATATTACATCAAAAATATTAAGTCAAAAAATACAAAACAGTCTTCGTATTTCTTTCTGTTCACCGCATTACTTTGGGTTCATCCACATTACTAATGCGGATGACCTAAACCCTTGGCCGCATTTCTAGCTTGAGGAGTCGTATTTGTTTCTTTAGTCTTCATAGTATTTGTTTGTTCATACGTATTTGACATATGCAGATGACAAAATACTTAAGCTGCATTTGTTGGTTCATCCAAATAAGACAAATGCGGATGACCAACACGTGGTCTTTTCTGCTCTATCTGCATTACTTACTCAGCTGCATTCCTTTCTACACTCGTAATAGTTTCCAAATAGAACAACGATCCAACCACTACTTGAATTTGTATGCCTGATCCTTTCAGGATTCAACAACCCGACAACATCAACATCACTGACTAAACACAAAAATAAAAAGAAATCCCTAAACTTAAAAAATAGAAGCCAAAAAGACAAATAAGTGGATCTATACACCTACTATCCATGTGATATCTAAATCAAGCATAAAGAGGTATGAACACCTGGATTCGTTCAACAACCACCCATATAAGAGATGGACAAAAATGATAAACACACAGATATCACTATCGTTGGGCCAAAAGGACGTAAGAAACGATACATCCTGACCTTCCCTTTATGTTAAACTTCACTTTCTCTCTCTATATATCCGCCTCTCTCTACATGAAACCATCTTAGTCCAAAACAAGAATTTTGTGCATGGAATATAAAGAGCCACAGAAGTGACCCAAATAAAAGACCAAGAAAGAATAGCAGTCAAATGAAAGGAACAAAAAGTTTACTATTCTTTATCATTTCAAAATCATAAAGACTTAATAACACTAAGGTATAAAAAGTTTAGAGCATATACAAGAAGAAACATAATATATAATATTATTATCTTATTGAAAAATATATTTAATAAAATAATTAAGTTTCAATCTTATATTTTTTTATATGAGTACTACGTTAGTGACGGGTGTGCTACACGAGTTGAATAACTAATAAAATATGGATAATATGATCTAATTCACTGGTTTAATGGTTGCGCCCGATGGATGTTCGGTGACGGTCTACGGTGATCATGTGACAACGGTTTCTAAGGTGATTTCGATGGCGGCGGCAGAAAAGTGCATGAAACGCGGATGTAGTGCCTACCTGGCTTATGTGAAGGAAGTGGACGCGTCAGTACCACAATTGTCTGATGTACCAGTTGTGTGTGACTTTTCGGACATGTTCCCAGAAGACTTGCCGGGTGTGCCACCGGACCGTGAGATCAAGTTTCAGAATGATTTGATACCTGGTGCTCAACCCTTTGCCAAGGCACCGTACCGATTAGCTCCAACTAAGATGAAGGAACTGATGGTTCAACTACAGGAGTTGATGGACAAAAGGTTCATCCGACCGAGCATCTCTCCTTGGGGTGCTCTGGTCTTGTTTGTTAAGAAGAAAGAAGGTAGTATGAGGATGTGTATAGACTACCGGGAGTTGAATAAGTTAACGGTGAAGAACCAATATCCATTACCTAGAATTGATGACTTGTTTGACCAGCTCTAAGGTGCCAGTTGGTTCTTGAGAATAGATCTCCGATGTGGCTATCATCAATTGAAGGTGAAGGAGCAGGATATTCCTAAGACAGCTTTTCGCACACGTTATGGACACTACGAGTTTCTTGTTATGTCTTTTGGTCTAACTAACATGCCAGCTGCCTTTATGGATTTGATGAATCGAGTGTGTCGGCCAATGTTAGATAAATCAGTGATTGTGTTTATTGATGATATCCTGATTTATTCGAAAAATGAGGAAGAACATGCCGGCCATATACGCGAAGTATTGGAGACACTTAGAAGACAGAAGTTGTATGCTAAATTCTCTAAGTGTGCTTTTTGGTTGCGCGAAGTTCAATTTTTGGGTCACGTGGTAAATTCTGAAGGAATCATGGTGGACCCGGTGAAGGTCGAGGCAGTGATGCAATGGAAAACTCCAAAGACACCATCCGAGATCCGCAGTTTCTTGGGTCTGGCGGGCTACTACAGAAGATTTATCCAAGACTTTTCCAAGATAGCCTCACCTTTGACTAAATTGACTCACAAGGATGTAAAGTTTGTGTGGGGTCTAGAACAGGAGGATGCTTTCGAGGAATTAAAGGCGAGATTGACTCAAGCTCCTATCTTGACATTGCCCGAAGGGAATGAAGACTTGGTAGTTTATTCGGACGCTTCTTATTCGGGGTTGGGTTGCGTGCTAATGCAACATGGAAGATTAATAGCCTACGCGTCCCGACAGTTAAAAATCCACGAGGTCAATTACCCCACCATGATTTAGAGCTCGCGGTTGTGGTCTTTGCATTAAAGATTTGGAGGCACTACCAGTATGGAACGAAGTGCACAATTTTCACGGACCACAAGAGCTTAAAATATTTCTTTGAGTAAAAGGACCTTAATATGAGGCAGAGGAGGTGGTTAGACTTGATCAAAGATTATGATTATGAGATCCATTACCACCCGGGCAAAGCCAATGTAGTGGCCGATGCCCTCAGTCGAAAGGAGAGACCTGAGCCGATCCGGGTGAAAGCTTATCAACTGGTGATGAACTCTGATGTGATGATCCAGGTCAAAGAATTTCAAAATGAGGCGTTGAAAGAAGATCGCCTTAACTCTGAAGGGATGAGAGGTCTAGTCATGGAGTTGGGAGAAAACACTCACGGAGTTAGAACCCGCTTCGGGCGGATGTGGATCCCTCGTTACGGGGACCTACGGGGACGAATTATGGATGAAGCTCATAAGAATTGATACTCCATTCATTCCGGTGCTACCAAGATGTATCAAGATATGAAGAAGGATTACTGGTGGCCAGGTATGAAGCGCGATGTAGTGAAGTATGTGACTAAGTGCCTTGCTTGCAAGTGAAGGTAGAACATCAGAAGCCATACGGGAAAATCCAACCTTTGGATATACCCGAGTGGAAGTGGGAGCACATCACCGTGGACATCATTACAAAGTTACCTCATACGGTAAGGGGGTACGATACCATATGGGTGATAGTTGATCGTCTAACAAAGAGTGCTCACTTCCTACCGATCCGCTAGACATATTCATCTGAGAGGTTGGCGGATCTATTCATTAAAGAGATTGTAGCTAGTCATGGTGTGCCGGTGTCTATCGTGTCGGACCATGACACCCGGTTCACATCGAAATTTTGGAGCAGATTTCATGATGTGATGGGGACGAGGCTACACATTAGCACAGCTTACCATCCTCAGACAGATGGTCAGTCTGAAAGGACGATTCAGACGCTCGAGGATATGCTCCGAGCATGCGTGATCGACTTTGGAGGAAGTTAGGATGATCACCTACCATTAGCGGAATTCTCATACAACAACAGTTATCATGCCAACATTGGCATGCCCCCGTATGAGATGCTATACGGTAGGAGGTGTAGGACGCCCGTGTGTTGGGGTGACATCGGGTAGAAAGAATTGGGAGGCGTGGAAGTGATTGAGGCTACGACTAAGAAGTTAGAGAAGATCAAAGCCTTTATGAAGGCGGTGAAAGACAGACAAAAGTCGTATGCCGACAAGAGACGTAGACCGATTGAATTCAAGGTGGGTGATAAAGTTATGCTAAAAGTTTCACCTTGGAAGGGAATCATTCGGTTTAGAAAAAAGGGTAAGCTGAGCCCAAGATACATAGGGCCTTTCCGAATTATTGCACCAGTAGGAGAGGTGGCCTATCGATTGGAACTACCCGATGAGTTAAGTGGAATTCATCTGACATTCCATATATCTCATCTGAGAAAGTGCCTAGCTGATGAAGATATGATTGTACCACTGGAGGACATCAAGGTGGATGAGAGGCTCAATTATGTAGAGCAACCAGTGGCAATCATCGACCGGAAATAGAAGAGGCTACGGAATAAAGTGGTTCCACTTGTGCGTGTGCAGTGGAAACACAGAAAGGGTTCTGAGTCTACGTG
The DNA here is from genome assembly GCA_025506505.1 of Flaveria sonorensis. Taxonomy (NCBI): domain Eukaryota; kingdom Viridiplantae; phylum Streptophyta; class Magnoliopsida; order Asterales; family Asteraceae; genus Flaveria; species Flaveria sonorensis. The sequence continues at coordinate 18,410,163 of CM046440.1, read as the reverse complement.
GGAGACTAGGAAGAAATGAGACAGCACAACCCACAGTTGTTTGAAGAGTGACAGATTTCGGGGACGAAACCTCTTTAAGGGGGTAGACTTGTAACACCCGAAATTTTGTTAAAAAAATAAAAAAAGAAGAAAGTATCTTGAAAGAAAGAAAACGGACAAAATTGGAGGGGGGCTGAGTGTAAAAAGTACAAAAACCCAATATTTTATTATATTTTGGGCATGGCCACCCACTACTTATTTCCACAACCTACTTTTCAACTGAAAAAGAAGAAAGAAGAAGAAGAAGCTTGTCTCTCTCGGTTTTTCAAGAAGAAAAGGCTGAAATTCGCAAATTCGTGAGTGTTTTATGTGTTCTTGGTTCGGTTTTGTTGGGTTTTCATCCTTAAAACTGGGTTTTATGTGTTCTATGTGTTTGGTTATTTATTTTGGTGTGTTTTTAGGTGTTTGAACTCTTGTACACTCAAGTTTGGAGGAGTTTTACTTGTTGGCTGCATAGGTGAGTTCTAAACCCTGGTTTTTATGCGTTTTAAACTTCTTGGGGATGAAAATGCATGTTTTAAAATGTTTTACAACTGTTATATATGTACCCGTATGTATTTGTGTATGTATGCTTGTGTTTTATGGTTGTATATGTGTTGTTGACACTTAGAATGATAGGAATAAGCTTCGAACAGGTTAATATGCAAATTGGGTTTGAAAATAAGTCTGAAATATGCATAACTATTGGTCATGCGCCCAAATAGGGCTCAAACGCCTGAAACTTTGACTTAGATAAATTAAGTGAAGCTCATGCGCCCCAATAGTTCCCATGCGCCTGGAATTTTTGCCAAAATAGCCTAAGTATTAGCTCATGCGCCCCAATAGTATCCATGCGCCTAAGTGCTCATGCGCCTAAGGAAGGTTCATGCGCCTGCATAGTGCTAATGCGCCTAGTTTTGCTCATGCGCCTAAGTGTTGATACGCCCGCATAGTACTGATGCGCCCACATAGTGCTCATGCGCCTAAAAGACTTACAAAAAATTCTAAAATTTGGAAAATTAGAAATTTTAGGGTTTGACCCTGGATTTATTTGATGGCTATATTTGTTATGTTATGTATGATTATGGCCTGTTCTTGTGTTCCATATTACGTATTAATATGTGACTTTACGTGGTGTGATTATGCTCGTATACGTAAAGTATTATCATAAATGAAGTGAAAGATTAATGATAATGAAAGGAGGAACATAAGAAAGGAATGAAAGTCTTGCAAGCAAAATGATTAAGGAGGTTCACAACTCATTGAGAGTTGCTAGCTCAACTGTGTGTAATATCGCGTGCTATTTTGGCTAATCCCTTGAGGGTTCACACACAGGGGGATCAGTCTTGGTGATTGATCCATACGTACGAAATGGGGTCCTTGTCACTTAACCCTGAGAATGAGGTGGCTTTGTGCCCACGATGGGGTAAAGTCATGACAGGATCTAGAAATAGTGAAAGATAATGAAAAAGTACGAAACGAACGAATACGTGAGATAATGAAAGATAATCAAGTTTATACCTATATGTATGTATGGTGAATGCTCACGCGTGAAAGTAAAAGAAGTATTTTAAAGAAAAGGTTATTTTCATATATATATATATATATATATATATATATATATATATATATATATATATATATATATATATATATATATATATATATATATACACAAAGGTATCTTAATGTTTTAAAACTAGAACTCACTCGGCAACGCTGACTTTTATGCATTTTCAGTTGGCAGGTAAATGTTGCTGAGGGTGGCAAGCGGGGGAAGCTACTCATCGGGGCAAGACTGGCATCCATTCATGCTTAATGATATTGTTGATTTGTAATGCAATTAAAAAGTGGGTCTTTTGTAACTTAAGAAACAATGATGTATTGCTTAGCAACGGTAATTATTAATGAAATGAACGGTTTTTGGTATTATTTCCGCTGTGTTATTTATGAAATGTAAGTTGTTTTATATATATTATGCTATGATTGACCAACTGTGAGGTCTCCGGGAACGGGACCTTACAGAGTTCTTATGGATTGACAATCTTGCAGTTTATCAACGAATTTCTCTTGATTGATAAAAATTCCATCTGCAGACTGCTTCACTTGAAGACCAAGGAAAAAATTTATTTCTCCCATAGAACTCATTTGAAAATGAGACTTCATGATTTCTTTAAATTCATTGCATAAATTTGGACTTGTAGAACCAAATATGATATCATCAACATACACTTGAACACATAAGAAATCATCAACATCCTTCTTAATAAACAAAGTAGGATCAATTTTCCCTCGCGTGTATCCATGTTTGATCAAATGTTATGATAACGTTTCGTACCAGATTTTAGGAGCTTGATGCAGACCATACAATGCTTTGCTAAGCTTGTTCACTCGATGAGGAAATTCTGAATCTTCGAAACCTGGAGGTTTCTTGACATATGCATCATCGGTGATTGGTCCATATAAGAAAGCACCTTTAACGTCCATTTGATACACCTTGAATTTTATGAATGATGCATAAGCTAGGAAGACACCAATTGATTCAAGTCTTGCAATTGGAGCAAATACTTCATCATATTCTATTCCTTCTTCTTGGGTATAACCTTATGCAACGAGTCTCGCTTTGTTGCGAACAACAATTCCCCTATCGTCTGTTTTGTTTCTAAACAACCATTTTCTGCCTATGGCATTTTCTCCTTCAGGTAAATCCACAAGCTTCCACACTTCCTATTTGCAGAATTGCAATAATTCTTCTTGCATTGCTTCAATCCAGCTATTGTCCTTTAACGCTTCTCGTAGTTCTCTCATTCAATGGACCGATAATCTGAGATGTTGGATGGTTCTTGTGAACACGAGATGTTGGAATCTCATTCACTTGAACATGAACATCTAGATTAGATTGGTTCAAGTTAGAATGCTGATGCAATAAGTTCAAAGAATGTGGATTGAAATTAGGAACTTGAGTTGGTGAGTTGATAAAATAATCAAGATTATTAGTACCAACTACATCACCAGAAACCGATGACGTTCCGGACTCAGGTTGTATAATTTCAGGACCATCAGATGTAATTAGGATATGTGGTCCTTTCTTTATTGACTTCCACAAGTCAGTGTCAACAGAGTTCAGATGATGCTTCAATTTAAGTGACCAGTTCTTTAAATCAGCTCTATTTTTGAGCTTGGGAACCCTGTTCTCAGAATCTTCAGACTTAACCATTTTGTATTTTTTTGAATTTAAGAAAATGACTTGTTTTTTTTGTTTTTAAGTTTTGAAATAAAATTATAAAAATGAAAATAATTTTGGATATTAGTTTTTGAAAAAAAAATTTAAGTGTTTACTGATAAGTCTGAGTGTTCAAGTGCCTAAATAGTTATCAAGCGTCCAAACAGTGGTGAAGTGTCTAAATAGTTCTGAAATGCCTGACTTTGAAGTAGAAACGCCTAAGGGAATGCCTTAGTTGAATTCTGAAAAACGCCCAACTGGTGATGCGCTCAAACAGTTCTAAAACGCCTAAATAGTTGTCAAGCGCTTAAACAGTTGTTATGCTGAACAGTTGTAATGCGCCTAGAATTACTTTGTTCCAGAAAAGTCACAATGTGTCCACACAGTTACAAAACTCCTCAACAGTGGTCAAACACCTGAACTGAAAATGCCTAAACAGTGTTAAAATGCCTCAACAGTTGTCATGCATCTAGACACTTGGACAATTTTCAGCAGTTTTCAACCAAATGCACCTAATTCATCAGCTTCAACAAACTCAGATCTTATGAAAATCTTCAAAACTTGTTCAATTGATCTAAAAACTTCCAATTAGGTAGTAATTAGGTCAATTAACAATCCTCAATCTTCAATTTGATCAAACAACAACAACAAATCAGTATTCTGATTGAACTGAAATCTGAAATGAAGAACACTGTTCGAACACTAATTTGATCAATTTCTCAGATTTGAACAAATTGAACACCTAATTGTGATTCAAATCATGTTTCTATGGATGAAACACAACTGAAAACAACAATTAATTGATCAAATTGCAATCAATCATAGATTTCAAGTGATTCAAAGAGCTCAAAATGTTGATAGGCTCTAATCACTGAACCAACAGCTCTGATCCCATTTGATAGGTTCAAAATGGATCAAATCTATGATGATATTGTGATGCAATGATCAATTCTAACATAAAGTAATCAACACATGAAAATACATCAAAAAATTCATAGATTCTATTGATAGTAAATGCACAGGATACAAAGTGTAAGGATTCGGTTCATTCAACTGATTCTCTCTATCTTTCTATTATAGTTGTTGTTAGTCTACACTACATAAAGTATCCTATTTATACTATCAACAAAACAAAGGAACATATATTTACAAATAAGTCCCTACACTATGACAAAAACACATAAAGACAAAATGTTAATCTTCTAGAGGCTTCAACATTCTTCTTTGATCTTGAGGAGCAATTCTGCATCCTCACCTACCTTCCTCTCTTTTGACACTTCCATATCAACAAGTTTATTCAATTCCTCCAAAGGGAGAGAGATGAGTTCATTAATGTTGTAGTTCCTAGACCCCAAATAGTTTAATCTAGCTATCCTTAACTCATCATCTTGAGTGCTTGGCCTGGGGGCAGCCTTAATTGATGCTTCCATGAAGCCATGGGTCCCACTTGAACTCTCTCCCTTTGCCTTCCTCTTCCTCTCTCTCTTCTCCTCCTCTATCTCCTTAGTAGTCATCTTCCTTTTACCTTTGTCACTCACAGGCCTTGATGACTTAGGTTGAAAAAATCTTTGGCCTTTATTGCTTGGTTCTTCACTTAAGCTCTGGCCAGAGAGAGGTTGTGAGACACCTTCACCAGCTGGTGCCTCACTAAGGGTAGTAGGTGCTAAGGTGATGAAGCAACTTCTATCTCAAGGTTCACGGACTCAATTGTGGGCCTTCAGCTAAGGTTTCCTCTTCGAAGCTAATATTAGGGTCCACCTCAGCATCCAGTTGACCAATAGTCTTGCCTGCTAGCCTATGTCTATATAGTCTAGTTCTCAGCTTGAACTCTTCAAGCACCCTTTGCTCAATCCTATCAACTAACCTTGCAGCTTGCCTATTTTGACTTGGGTTGGAATGTGGGAGGTCAACTAGATAGGTTCTCTCATAGTATCTCAGGTTTTAGAAGTTGAAAATCTCTTGTTGACCCTAAGACCTTAAGATTACCAGGGCTCTCCTTTGATCATCATACCTCCATCCTATTATTGGGTTTTCAGTAGGGTGAGATAGAGTAGGCATAGCCCTTGGTATACCCTCCTTAAACAAGTTTTGAATAAGAGAGTCCATATTAATGTGAACTTGAGGAGGTTGTTGAGCATGGACAACTGCAAGTGAGGGTGGTGAATCCTCCATGTCCATACTCTGAGAGGAACTCCCAGGTTCTATGATTGTAAGTAGGACTTTCTCTCCCTTTTTGGTAGCATCACCCTCTTGCACAGGGAACTAGGAGTTAGGTCCACCACATCTATAGGTTCTTGTGGGCCTGGTTGAGTCCTCTGGATGGGTCTCTCAGCTAACTTGCCTTGAGATCAGTGATCTCAAGTTGCAGATCATTGACCCTTCTTTGTAAGGTAATCACTTGAGATTCTAGGTGACTAACCTTAGAGACTAAATAGGTGCAGAGTTGAGTTAGTTTGTGCACCTTTAGTTGCATACTCCCCTCATCTTCATCAGAAGAATCATAGGGGGGTGAGAGAATAGGACAAAAGTCTTCTTCCTTATCACCAGGTTCAGTTTCTTGGCTGCTGGTTTTCCCCTACACATTGATAACTTCAAAAGAAGTGTCAATGTGTTGGGTTGCCATGGTTGAGGTCTGAATGATGTAATCACTTGCAAAAGTGAGAGCCTCTTTTATATGGGCCTCCTAAACAGGTTCAGGAAGGTCCACCTCAGTTGTAGGTAGATGATGTGGGCTAGATATTGGAGATGCAGGAGCACTCATCTCTCCTTGAGCAGTGGTGGAGAAGAGAGACTCATGGTACTCACTGAATCCTATATATTCATCATCATAGAATTCAAGGTTAGGAATTGGTTGGTTGAGTTCAAGTGGTTAGGGATGGTATCTTTCCCTTGAAGGTTGATCACTAGAGTTTTGAGACTCTGAGTGAACGCTTAAGGCTGGAGTTGTGAGCTCATCAGGCCGGGCATGAGGAACCTCAGCACTGATCATAGAAAGAATGGGAGTGGTTTGCTCCTCAAGAGAAATGGGAGCTCCAATGTCCACTTCTACCTGCGTGGTTGGTGATTTAGGGGCCTGCTCAACCTGAATAGATTGAGCAGGAGTTTGTTTGAATTTTCTTTGGTAAGTGATGGTGATTTGTGGCTGTGTGGGGGTTGTAGATATAGAAGGTGTGGGTTCAACATTGGCTGGTGCTACCAAGTTGTCACCTTGAGCAATGAGCTCAAACATTTTTTAGATGAAGGCTATTTCTACCACTGAGAAGCCAAAAGTTGGCTTTCTCATTGTCTTGAAGATGTTGGGGTTCATCTGTCCTAATTTAAGAACAATACTTGTTCCACGTAACTGTGAGCCCAGTTTACAATTAAGAATGTATTGAACATATCTAGGGAACCTGTAATATTCTAAGGAGTCCAAATTTGCAAGCAGATTTGTATATACAAATTAAGAATACCTGAACTTGACCCCTTGAATCATTCCATAGACTATGTATGAAAGGTCTCCAAGAATTTGGTCCTATCCTCCATACTTGTGTGAAAGGGAGTGGATGACCACATGGTGGAGGTACTTCTACTTGTATGAGACCTTTCCTTTTTTGAAGGTTCTTATAGAGTAATCCCCTTCATAGTCCATCTACCGGAATGAGTCATTAACAACAGACTTAGTGAAGGACAAGTCACCCTCTTCATCGTCCAGCCTTAGATGGGTGTTGATGGTAGTTGGAGTGATGAATACTGTCCCCCATGCACTGTGGCAAACAGTTCCTTCCCACCATCCAAGATGACTTCTTGGCAGGTCCTCCAGAACTTTAAAGTTGAACTTCATATAATGGAGGGTCAATTGTGAGTGCGGTGAGGTAGTTGGTTTGAGAAAAGAAGCGGCAAACATCACACGACAACAGAGCAACTTGATTATGTTGCCTGTGTAACTACATGGCAAAATCTGGATGGTTTTGGGATCAGGGTTGGCCATTTTGAGTAGATTTGTGATGAAGGAATGTAAGAACAAAGTCGGTTTGTGGGTGAATTTAGGGTTTGAATCTTGCAGATAAAGGAGAATAGTGAAAGAGGGGGAACCGTTGTACAAATATATAGGATATGGATTTGAGACAAAGATAATGTAAACGGATAAACTTTGAAATCCGATTGTCTGACCCACCCCTAAAAAAGTTCCTATAAAAGTAGTTTTCTTAGACGTCTGAATCTTCCGAAGGTAATTTGACTTCGAAAGGCTTTAGAAAAACATCCGAAGCCAAAGTTGGCTTCGGATGATATTCCTTAGCTTTTCAAGAATTTTCTTTGGAAGAAAAGTACTTAGAGTATTTTTCTTCCTAGATGATTTTGCTTCGGAAGATATCAAATATCAGAAATCTTATTCAAAAATAGAATAAGTTTTCCGAGACTTAATTGCTTTCGGAAGAAAATAGTCCTTCAATACATATAAATACTTAGTGACAAATATAAGCTTCGGAAGATATATTCAATTTTTTTCCGAAGGTTAATTTCTCAGAAATAGTTATTTGTTTTGAAGACATAATTTTCTATCAAAGACAACTTAATGTCTTCCGAAGGAAAATATATCCAAAATTCTCAAAATTCTAAGGGATATCATTTTGAAAAGTTCCTTCCAAAGTAAACTGGGCTTATATGGTGATGATACAGACAACTTAAGACACACATAAAAAATAATCTTAAGTTTAGTTTAAGAAAAATCTACTCAAAGTTAATCATCCCAATTACTGATACAAGATACTTAAATCTTTGCTCATCAAAAGATTTTGTGAACAGATCACTATATTGTTTATTTGTGTTAACTTTGACTAGCTTTATCAATCCTTTTTCAAAATTATCTCTAATTAATTGATACCTGATCTTGATATGCTTTGTCTTAGAATGCTGAACTGGATTCTCTGTGATAGAGATAGCACTGTTGTTGTCTATGTGGATGGGAGTCTCCTTACAGTTGAATCCATAGTCTAGCATCTGATTCTGAATCCAAATCACTTGAGCACAGTAGCTTGCAGCAGCAATGTATTCAGCTTTAGCAATTGATGCAGATACACAGGATTGTCTCTTGTATTACCATGAGACTATCCTTCTACCAAGAAATTAACATCCCCTAAAAGTTGACATTGCAGTCATATTATAGCCACCATAGTCACTATCTGTATATACATATAGATTGAAGTCAAAATTCTTTGGATACCAAAGGCCCAATTTGTGAGCACCCTTAAGATATCTAAGAATTCTCTTGATGGTAACCAGGTGTGACATCCTGGGGTTGGCTTGATATCTTGCACAAATACATGTAGCAAATATGATATCATGCCTGCTGGCAGTGAGGTATATAAGAGACCTAATCATATCCCTATAGAGATGTTCATCGACAAACTCCTCCTCAAGATCTGGTCCAAGAGAGTGGTTTTTGGCTATGGGTGTCTTAGCAAACTTGCACTTAGTCATGTGAAACCTAGTAAGTATGTCTTGCACATACTTTGACTGATTTATGAAGATGCCATTGTCAACCTGCTTCACTTGAATTCCTAAAAAGAAACTGAGTTCTCCCATGGCACTCATTTCAAATCCATTCTTCATCAGCTTCTTAAAGTCTTTGCAGAGCTTCGGATTAGTTGACCCAAAGATAATATCATCTACATAAACTTGAACCAGTATCAAGTCGTTTCTTGTTCTTTTAATGAAGAGTGTTCCATCAATAGTACCTCTCTTGTATCCATGTTGAAAGAGATACTGTGATAGTGTCTCATACCACTTCCTTGGAGCCTAATACAACCCATAAAGAGCTTTGTCAAGCTTGTTGACATAATCAGATGATCTGGGTCTGCAAAGCTAGGTTGTTGTTTGACATACACCTCTTCAACAATTTACCCCATATAAGAAGGCACACTTGACATCAGGTTGGTAGACCTTGAAATCCTTGGATGCAGCAAAAGCCAGGAATATCCTAACAACTTCAAGTCTTGTTACAGGAGGAAAAACACTTGTGTAGTTAATCCCTTCTTCTTGTGTGTGTCCTTGAACAACCAGTCTTGCCTTGTTCTTGATGACAAGTCCTCTATCAACCTTCTTGTTCCTAAAAACCCACTTGGTACCTATGGTAGTCTTCCTTTAAGAAAGAGGACATAGATTTCAAACCTTCTGTCTCTTGAATTGAAGCAGCTCCTCATGCATTGCTTCAACCTAACTTCCATCTTTCAAAGCCTCTTCAATCTTCTTAGGCTCTATCTGGGACATGAAACAAGAATGCAGACAAGCATTTTTATCATGGATTTGTCCTCTTGTTCTCACCCCAGTCTTAACATTTCCAATGATGTTGGTGGTTGGATGGGACTTACGGATTCTCAGTTAAGGAATCACAGTAAGTTGTTTGGAGAGATCTAAATTGGTAAAATTCAGTTCTAGTGCTTGGGAATCATCTACCACATCAACTCACTTATCAAGTGAGACTTGATCCAATGAGTGTGTTGCATCATTGATGTTATCTTCTATGGAGTGGTTATCAGCATCAAGAAATTCTTGATCAGTATCACCACCTCTATCTCCTCTTACATTGGAAATTATTTCATCCAAGTTCTATGCCTCTGTGCTGGAATTTATAGGCACCTTAGATGTATCAGCTGAAGAATTTGTCATGGTTGTGCAACAGGATTTCCAACTGCAAGGCTAGTTACCACTGGAGCTGAAGTATTTGTATACTTGCTCTTCTCAGCTCAAATCTTGGATCAGAATCTCTTGTTGAAAAGGTACCTGTAGATCCTGAAACATTCTCACAAGATTTGTTAAAACAGTTGGTAACTAAATCAAGATCAAATAGCCAATCAGGACCAGAACCTTTCACACTGGGTGTGTGCTCATTGAAGGTCACATTGGCAGACTCCTCAATTACACTAGTTCTAAGATTGTATACTCTATAAGCCTTGGCTTGGGAAGAGTATCCAATGACGTGTCCATCATTTGATTTTTCAGCAAATTTGACTATTTGATCTTTGGTATTAAAGATGGTGCAAGGACATCCAAATGATCTGAGGAAACAAATGAAAGGTCTCCTTTTGTTCCATAGTTCATAAGGAGTCTTGTCATGAGTCTTAACCACTAAAACTCTGTTCTGCACATAGCAGGCAGTGTTATCTGCCTCTGCCTAGAAGGTGATGGGCGTTTAGAGTCAGACAACATGGTTCTTGCAGCTTCAATAAGTATCATGTTTCTCCTCTCAGTAACACCGTTTTACTGAGGACTCCTGGGAGTACTATATTGTCTTGTAATAAACTTTTCATCACAAAATGTATCAAGGATTTGGTTTTTAAATTTGGTTCATTAATCATATCTTATGATCTTGACCCTGTGATCATATTGATTCTTTATTTTCAGAATGAAGCTCTTTAAGATATCAGGGGTCTCATCCTTAGTTCTAAGAAAGAAGACCCAAGTATATCTTGTGAAGTCACCTGTGATCACCAAGCAATAAGAGGTCCTTCCTCAACTCATTACACTGGTGGGGCCAAAGAGATCCATATGTAATAAGTGTAGGGGTGTAGTGATGGAGTTTATTTCCTTCGGCTTGTGCTGCTTTCCTTTCAGGCATGCAACACAATGATCACCACTTTTAAACTCTTTCTTTGGCATTCTAGTTACCAAATCATTCTTAATTGATTTATTCATGTTTTTAACTTTACATGGCATATTCTTTTATACCAAAGGAAAGACTCATCTCTATTGGCCTTTGATAGATAGCAAGAAACTTCTCCTAAAGGGGATGTTTCTTGCAAATCCATCTTGTTCATGTTCCTTTTCTTGGGGCTCTGAGCAGGATATACTCTTAAGGAATGACCACCCCGGGTTTGAGAACAATACACTCATGCTCAGTAAAGAGCATGTTGTGTCTCTGATCACAAAATTAGGATACATTTAGAAGATTGTACCCAAGCTCCTTGACAAATTTTACCTTTTCATTGCTGAGCTTACCATTTGTGACCCTGCCCCTTTCAATAATATAACCACCAGATTCTCTTCCAAAAGCAACTAGCCCTCCATCAAATTTTCAAAGTTTTGAGCGCAAAGAGCCATTGCATGTCATATGCCTAGAATAGCCACTATCAATGATCCATACATTTCCTTTAGTTAGATTTGGAAACCCAAGTCTCATTGGTCTTGGGCTTGTCAAAATGAACAGAAGATAATGCAACAGTAATTGATCCTATATGCAAGTTCTAAGGATCATTTTCTATTGTTCATGAAGAACTTTCAGTCACATGGCCTTCCTTTATCTTCCAGACCATCTTGGAAGACGAGACATGGCCTTCAACACTTTGAAAGTTTTGATAACTTCGAAAGTTTTGGAGACTGGAAATTCAGAAGCTTTTGCATCCACTGCAGCAGACTTCAGTACTTCAGAAGCATTCCTTTCTTCAGAGAACAAAATTTCTTCACTTTGGAGCTTCTGAAAGGAAGAGGTTTTCCTTTTGAAGTTGTTTTCTTCATCTTCTTGGAAGTTTTCTTCTTGTTCATATGGATAGTACTGTTGGGATTTTAGATGCAATCCTTGGCAAAGTGAGAAGTACTGCCACATATGATGCATTCAGTTGGCATACTTCTAAGAATCTTCTTTTGAGAGGGAGGCTAAGCCTGATCACTCTCTACTTCCTTCTTCATCTTCACAAATGATGCAGTAGGCTTCTTGGGATGAGGGTTGCTCTTGGACCTAGATGGTTCAAGCTGTGCAGCAATGGTGCACACATTTTATCAGCCTACTTCTTTGAATCGGGATAACTTGGACATGAAATAGAACTCTTGGTACTAGAGCCCATGGGCTTTCTTGGACTCTCTTTTGGCTGCCCTAATTAAGTTCTTCCTTGCAGACTTTGTCATCATGGATTCTTTATTCTCTCCAGGAGAATAATGTCCCTTCTTAGGATAACTCTTTTCACCCACCTCAAGTTCATCCTTCACTACCTCCTCTTCATCTTCATCCTCTTCTTGAATAGGATCTATAGAGGGCAGCTCATCTTGACTAGTTCCATACCTTGGAGATCTTATAGATAACAATGTGTGTGAAGGAGCTATCTCATATGAACCCAATCCTTGCCTGTTCTGATAAAAAAAACTTTGCATGCATGGATGAGGATATTATGTTCTTGAAGATTTCCTCTTCAAGAACACATTTTTTTGCCTTAGGTTTGCTGATCACAAGCTCAGCTTGGAATTCAGTTAATTTGGTAATGAGATCCTTGATCTGAGATCTTTAATTTGTGTGCTCATGCTTAAGAATTGTAATGATTTTCTCTAAATCTTCTATTTTAAGTTTATAATCATTTTTGGCTCCTTTAATATTAGCCTTTAAAATGTTCAAGGACTCAAGGTCAGATCTCACTTCCAAATTATAAGACCTATACATGCTAACTTTTGCAATGCATTCAGGGGTACAAAGATGTTCCAATACCTTAGCTTCTTTATAATCAGCCATCAGTGCTTGGTTTGGAGAAGCATCTTCCACCTGAAAGCTCCAGTCAAAGCCTCCTTCTTCAATAGCAACAGAAGCATATTGTTTAGGCTAGCTTGGCTTCTCGGTTCTTGGAGCTGCATCAGTGTAGTTTGGCCTGGGTTATGCTTGGCCACCATTTGTCCTTGGTGCTTTGCACTCTCTAGCAAAGTGGCCCATTTGGTTACAGTTGTAACACTTCACTTTGCTTCTGTCCAGTCTAAACTTTCCACTTGCTACATTGCTAAGAAACTTTCTACCTGTCCTCTTGTAGAACTTCTTGGCCCTGTGAGAGAGAAAAGCCATCTGTTGGACTATCTTCATGTACTCTAGATCATCTGGATGGGTACAGTCCAAGTCTTCAAGAGTAAAAAGAAAGTTTCCACAACTTTCATCAGTAGACACAAAGGCTTGTGCAGAGCTTGTCTCTTGGAATGGGCTTCCTTGGATGTAGCTCTCCTTGATATCTCGGGGAAGGTGATGAAAGGACCCTTTTATGAGATTTTAGGGAAGCATATAAGATGATGTTGTGGTTCTATGCTATCTCTTTTAACCATATGATGGGCTGAACTCTCTTGGTTGTTGGAAGAGCTACTGGATGGATTTTGCAAGTTCATCTCCATCTGGTACCCACTAATGATACCATACAGCTCTGTGATAGTAAGAGTAGAGAGGTTTTCAGTTCTCTTAATGGTCACATAGTAGTAAGTCCATTGTATGGGGAAAGAGAACATTGAATTCCTTACTATGTCCCTGTTCTTAAGCTTTACTCCAACTTCAGTTAGAGTATCCATAATCTCAACATACCTGGAGTATCGCTGAGTCATGGTTTCACCTGTCTTGTAGGTAAAGTTTTTAAACTGCTGCTTCATGATATCCTTCTTGTTCTCTTTGGCTTCATCAGACCCTCATCCATCATCTTTAGTGCATCCCAGAGCTGTTTAGTAGTCTTGCACTTCTTAAAGCCTCTTTATATGTAGTTAGGAAGAGCAGTTTGAAGAGCGGTCATGGCCTTTGATCTACATCTATTCTTTTCCATTCTTCTTCAGAGTAGTTAGCCATTTTCTTTGGTATCATGCCACCTCCAGCAGTGGCTGAAGAGGTGCATGGGATGTGAGATCCTTTGAAAACAGATCTCCACATCCTGCTATCTTGAGACTTGAGGAACCCTTCCATATATTGGCACCAAGTATCAAAGTCATTAGGAGTGATCAGTGGAGACTTTTTCATAGTGTTGGTTTCCATATCAGCCTTAGCAAGAGCTGTCATTTGAGTTGTTAGGTGTTTTGTGAAACTGAAATGATCAAAGATGGTGAGATCTTACAATCAAGAGCCTGAAAGCTCTGATACCAATTGCAGGACCAGAGAAGGGTGGTCAATGCAATAGTTTCATAGGATGGATAGATATGAAATACTTAACAGATCAAATAGGGAACCAGTTAGTGACGATACAAATAACACAAGTAGATAACAAGAACAAGAACAAGAACACTCAAATATGGTTTTTAAAAATGATGTATATTGCTCTCAAGTTCTTACTAGTGTTACAAAGCATGAAGAAAAGATACAAGTACTTGATACATTTTATACTACATCCTACAACCGGCCATACTTTGAAGGCCAGCTGGAAACACTAATCTAGACAACAAGATCAATGTAGAGTCAAAAGGAAAATTTCCTTTTGACTTGTGACTATAACATGCCATAGCTCACATCCTAATATATTACAAAAAGGATAAAAGTACATAGTTGGAAGGTTATAGACAAAAAACCTTAATCTATAGTTGACAAAAGTATGGACTTTTCACCAACTCATATATGTTGGTGAGTCTTCAGAATGGCAGCGGAAAGTGGTTCAGCTTTTATCAAAAGGTGATTCATAGAAAGCATGTATTCTCTATCTTTGGAAGAAATTAGTCTTTGGCTTCGGAAGACTTTGTTCTTGAAGCTTCGGAAGACTTCATCTTTGGCTTTGGAAGATATGGTCTTTTGGCTTTGGAAGATTTGACACTTAGTATAATTCACTGAGTTGTATCAAATCATCCGAAGTAACTTCCTTGTACTTCATTTTTGCATGCTGAGAGCTCTTGGTTGTTCTTTGGTTGCATCAGCCTCTAACTGTATTCCTTACAATAATATATGTCAAAACCATTTATGAGATTAATAAGAAAGCTCATGACATTGTTTATGTTCGTTTACTATGTGATTGGTTTAAGCATTATAAGCTATCGACCATCAAGAAATTTGTAATATATATCTATTTGTTACATTTTCTCGTATGCGATAGGATAATATACAGGGTTATTGGATTTTAATAATCCCAACTTTCATTTATTGGCCGAGATTAATCCCAACTCAGAAAATGTTTACAGACACTTTTAACTTTGAGCTTATTTTCC
Organism: Flaveria sonorensis; assembly: GCA_025506505.1. Classification (NCBI taxonomy): domain Eukaryota; kingdom Viridiplantae; phylum Streptophyta; class Magnoliopsida; order Asterales; family Asteraceae; genus Flaveria; species Flaveria sonorensis. The sequence goes on along the minus strand of CM046440.1, from coordinate 18,395,033 downwards.
TTCAACAATCCCTTACTAACTGAGAGTTAATACCCATTAGTTTTTTTGATGAAATGAAGCTAACTTTGAGCCATTTTTCAACTCCGCCACCGCCCAACCTCTATTAGGTCCTTCTTTCAGTGTCTATCATCCATCGTCACTTGAAATCTACCTTTAACGAGTCAAGTGGTTCCAATCGGAAGGTGAAGATTGGCGGGTTTTAGATTGTAGAAATTTCAGAATGACGGAGCCGACAGTTGATTTTAATTTTCTGCTTAGTGTTTTGGCCATATAAGTAGTCCACATCATAAAAAAACTAACGGTGTTAATTCTCAGTTGGTAAGGGATCGTTGCAGGAAAATAAGCTTAAAGTTGGGAGTGACCGTAAACATTTGCTGAGTTGGGATTAATCTCAGCCAATATATAAAAGTTGTAATTATTAAAATCCAATAACCCTAATATATACGAAAGCAATTTGTAATTTATATTTATTGAATAGTATATTTTCAATGAATTTCATATTACATGTTTAGAGTATAAATTAGTTAAAAAGGAAATTTTCGTAATCGGGTCAATCAAACTAAAATATTATCATATTTTGAAGTTTTTAAAACTATATATGTCTAGACAATCTATTTAGAATTTTTAATTTGGAGAATCATTATTAAGAGTAAATTACTGTTTTAGTCCGTGTGGTTTGGTCATTTTAACCATTTGAGTCTAAAGAATAATTTTTTAACAAATCAAGTACTAAGGTTTATATTCTATAACTTTTTCAGTCCAACATATTAATAGAATTAGATTTGTCAGTTAGTTTCTAATAAAATGAACATTTTATCCTTGGACTGAAATTATTATTTTTAATAACCTCGAGGACAAAAAACGTAATTTACTTTCTCACACAAACATACATACATACATACACACATACATATATATATATATATATATATATATATATATATATATATATATATATATACACACACACACACACACGAAATGTTTTTATTTTTTTTCAAAGTTTTTGAAAATTTTATTTTTAAATCGCTCGATTTTAAATTTCGTATTTAAACCATTAATATTATTTAACAGAAAATTAAAGCCATTTGGCTTATTAAACTTATTATTTAAATTGTTAGGCTAACTTAAATGTCCTTTTTAATCTATTTGTTTTTTGTAAACCGTAAAAGTCTTTTTAACTATTATTTTATTTAAACGTCTTTTTTTAATCGTTCAATTTTATTAAGCGTCTTTTTTATTTTTGTTTTATTTATACATGTTTTTTAACCATTTGGCTCATTTAAACGTAATTTTTGTCGTTTTTTTATTTGAACGTATTTTTACCATTCGTTTATTAAAAAGCTTCTTTTTAAACCATTCATTTTATGAAAACATATTTTCACTTTCGATTTTTTTATCGTCTTCTATTCAAGTTGATTTGAAAGTGATTTCTACTTTTACATCATTTGTATTTTTTTAGGATTAACTTGAGCTTTGATTATTACAAGTAGGGCTTCTACGATATTAAAATTACTTGTGTTTAGTTTATTTAAATTTTTTAAGTCATTCGTTCGTTTGAATAACCAATCGATTTGAAAAATACGTTTAAATAAGGCAAACAAATTAGGAAAGAAGTTTAATTAGTTGAACGGTTAAAAGTCCATTTTAAATAAAGTATTTAAAACACGTAAAAATTTTAAAAGACATTTAAGTAAGACTAACGATTAGAAAAATAAGTTTAAAAAGCCGAACGATTATAAACAATAAGTTTAAAAGGCTGAAAAATTTTAAAGCCGAGTTGTTTAAAGATGAATGATTTTAAAAATTGTTTAGAAAACCAACCTTTTAAAAACCATTTTAAAAACCAATTGTTTAAAAAATGATGTTTACAAAATCAAATGGTTTTAAAACACCTAAAAACGTTTTTAGTAATTAGTTATCGGTTTAAAATCCAAACAGTTTAAAAAATATTTTAAAAAACTGTAAAATATAAAAATAAAAATCTTTTATACATACATAAATATAATATATATATATATATATATATATATATATATATATATATATATATATATATATATTTGTGTGAGAGAGTGAATTACGTTTTTAATCCTCAGGTTATTAAAAAAACCATTTCAGTCCAAGGGCATTTTAATTGTTTCATAGAAACTAACTCTGTTAGTGTATTGACTAAAAAAGTTATATAATACAAACCATAGGGCTTGATTTGTTAATAAATTCATTTTTGAACTCAAATGGTTAAAATGATCAAACCATACGGATCAAAATAGTAATTTACTCTTATTGTAATGATATGAATCGTAAAAATCAAGCATCCAATAGTGATTGTAAAATTTTTATAAAAAATGGATAAGGAAGACTGAAAATCTATACTTATTAATAAACAATATGTTTAGTGTCACGTGTCTTTTTCTTAGGCATTGATCAAGTGGGAATAATTCAGTGTTTAATTAACCTAAATGCATGATTTTACATCGTGATAAGTGTAGAACAAGTTCACGTTGTTTATCTTTGTTCGTAGGTGTTTGGAGCTAAAGAAGGTCTATTTTGAGAGAAAAAGGAGCAAAATACAGAACTACAAGGGTTGAAGTTGAAAATAAAGAAAGTTAAAAAAATGCCCCAGAAAACCCTAAACCGGCGTATGATACGCCGGGTATGGGCGTATCATACGCCGGGCAGCGTATTGGTGGGCGTATCTGTGGCCGTATTTGACAAAAATTACAGAAGGGGGGCGTATGATATGCCGCCCCCGGGCCTATCATACGCCCGTATGCAACTAACTTCCGGATTTTGTGGAATTTCAAGTTACTTAAGCGTAATTCAACCCTAATTCGAGGAGGACTTTTCCAAGCTCGAATCTTGACAATTCTAAGGCGATTTTTGGTGTTCCAAGGCTCCCAAAGTCATCCACAAACATTCTCCAAATCAAGATTGAAGATTCAATGAAGACCATGAGTGGCTAAGTTCTTGTTGATTGCTTTCGGGAGTAGTTAAGTGAAACAATAGGTATCTTTTATTAGGGTTTTTTGTATTGAACAATGGATTAGTGAATGAATTTTTATGTTTCGATTAAATTAAAAGGTTTTCTTTTAAATAAAGTTGTGTGCTTGATTATCAGTTTTCGGTTTTCTTGCATCGTGAGCTCATTAAGAAAAGTAGACAACGTGATATAGGTGAATTGGTAACTTTGTGAATGAACGAGTCTTAAAAGATTGTTCCTTTGTTACCACTATAATCAAAAGCTAAAATCTTGAAGTATTAATTCTTACAAACCCTAATTTACAAGTATAACTTGTGGATCTTGCGGAATTAGAAACCCGGAAGTAATTGTTTTTCATTATTTAAGTAAATTTGTTTCAAAGTTTTTGCTTTATGCACGTTCGTTCATTCATTAATCCAAAGTTTTAATCTTAAATTATAAGGTTTGTGTCTTTAAGTTAATTGAGTCATATTCGTTAAACACTTTCCACATATTCCCTGTGGAGATGACCTTACTTAACTTACCCTTACACAATAAAGGTAGCTAAGACCTATATAATAAATTCTGTTTGATCGAGTCTCGACAACCAGATCAAAAATGGCGCCGTTTCCAGGGAATTAGTGCGCTTAGTGTTTAATAGTTTTTATTTTCTTTTCTTAAAAATTTTATAAAAAAACCCAAAAAGATTTTATTTTTCTGTTTTCCTTTTTAATTTGTTTTTATTGTTCAGTATTACGCTAGGTATTTTGTGTTTTCTTGTTTGCAGGTAACCATTACTTTAATGCATACGAAATTTTCAGGAAGGACCTCAGCACTACAATTTGACCCAGAAATCAAGAAGACTGCAAGAGAGAATCGTGTGTTTCAAAAAGCATCAACTTCAAAACTTCTCAAATTCATGGTCAAACAAGATCGGAAGAAGGTACATCATTAGCAACAGCTCATCGGATATTAATCAGACTTTCAAGAACACCTGAAAGTAACCAGTCAAGAATGATGAACAATCCAGAAAACCAAGGAGTACCACAACCCAACCAACCTTTAGAAGATATCCTCCACCTCAACCACATCCAGTACAACATCAACCTCAAGGGCCGATCCCTGTAAATCAAGATGTGCAAAACCAACCTTCGCCCAAGAACTTCCAACCAATGCCAAATTTATGGGTTCGTAATCCAAGTTTTCAGCATGACATGGAAGGAAGCCATCATAGCAATGAGGACAAGTTTTCAGTCGAAGGAAGTCATCACACTAATTATGTGAAAGAGTGGATTGAAGATCAAGTCGACATGGACGGACCAAACCAACATGATTTTAGAGATTATGGGAACTAACTGGGCTATCAAAACCATCAACCAAATCGGGATCAGGGTGGTTATGCTCAACTACCCATTCGCAACAATGTTGAAGGTCAACCATTTAATGGCATACCTACCAATCTAGGAGCGCAACACTACGTACCAACACATGGTGTGGATAGTCACTTCCGTCCCGCCATTACCATCATTTCATCTCCTATAGTTTCACCAGCACAAATGGGACGCGCTTTTGAAGTCCGACCATAATGCTTGGGAATTCTTCCTCACTTCCATGGTATGGCAACCGAAGAACCCTATTTGCATATATCCGAATTTGAGGCATCATGTAGCACCATTGGTGGCCAAGGCTTTTCACCGGATGAAGTTAAATTGGTCCTATTCTAATTTACCCTTAAAGACAAGGCCAAACAATGGTTCTTATCTCTACCATCTGCAAGTATTCACACATGGGTACAAATGCAACAACAATTCTTGGATGAATACTATACTTCCCAAAGGACAAGTGATGCAAGGCGAGGCATTCGAGGATTTACACAACAATCAGGTGAACAATTTTATGAAGCTTTTCACCGATTCAAAGAGATGCTAAGAATTTGTCCACATCATGGCATAGCTAAGTGGGAGTTGATTTTGGCATTCTATGATGGGTTATCATCAGAGGATGCTAGAGATGTAAATTCCACAAGTGCAGGAACGTTCACCTTAAACCACGAGGATGATGATTGGGATATTCTTGAAAGGATGAGTGTAATCTCCAAGAAGCGTGCACAATCAAGCCGAAGGTCAAGGGGTGCAAACATAAAGATGGTGAATGATCATGTGGCCATGGATAGAACTACGGTTCTAGAACGAGAAATTGCAAGCCTTAAAGTTGGAAAGAGTGGCATGGTGAACATATCTAGTGAGTAGGAAGTGTCTGACATGTGCAATGACATCAACCATACATCGGTCACATGCTACTTGAATTTGGGGAAAATGAAAGTGTACATCAATTACAAGGCCAAGGAGAAAGGAAGACATACGACATGAATTCCAACACTTATCATCCCGGTCTTAGAAATCACCTAAATCTTTGATATGGTAACAATACTAATCAATTGAATCCTCCTTTTCAGGTACCAAATCAAGGAAGCAACCAATATTAGGGCCAATAATAAGAATACAATCAAGGAGGTTATCAAAGGAACAACTACAATCAAAGAAACTACCAATAAGGAGGTCAATATAATCAAAGGAATCAACAACATCAACAAGGTGCTTCTACTAACAATGGCAATGGCAATACAATTTTGTCAGTGATTCAAGATCTTGCAAAGGAGATGAAAAAGTTTAAGAAATTAGAGAGGTACAAGAAAAGACCAATGAGGCCATTGCAAAGCAACTAGGACAATTAGTTGAACAACTGTCTGGACGAGAACTAGGCAAGCTTCCAAGTGACATAACCAAAAACCCTCAATATCAAGCCTCAAGTTCAAAGAATATGCACATCAATTCAGTTAGTCTCCTTCCTAAATCTGAATATATTGATTATGATTTAACCTCCACTCCTCAAGTAGTAGTAGGTAACGATAAGGAAGTAGATAAAGAAGAAGGAAGTGACCCGGGAGCACCAATTATTCCCATTCAAGTTGGGAAATTTAAAATCAAGTGGTCAATTTTGGATTATGGAGCCGGTGTGAGCATCCTTCCAAGGAGTTTGTATGACCAATATGACCTTGGTCCATTACATGAAATTGACAAAACAATGGTGCTTGCTGATTTAAGATGGAAACAACCCTGGGGGATGGTTAAGGATATGATAATCAAGTTAGGAGAGTTCTACTACCCTGTAGACTTTATGGTGCTTGATTATGCACCAGTAAGGACGAATGAGCAACCAAAGGTAATTTTAGAACGACCATTCTTGGCAACAACCAAAACTCAAATCAATTGCCGAGATGGAATCATCGACATGACATTCAAAAACCGTAAGTTCCTCTTTAACGTGTTTTCAAAATCAATTACATATGTAGTCAATAATGATTGTTCTATATCAGATGCTACTATCGAGTGTACTCCTCCTTACATTTCACATGTAAGCGAGGTTATCACTAAGAAGAGTGGTTTTGATCCTTATAGGTTTGAGCTTGATAATGTGAGAAAGGAGGAGAATGTGAAGGTGGAGCCACCAAGGAAGGAGAATCCGAGATGAAAGGTAAAGATGGGTAAACCACCGGATCAAGTGCAATCAAGGGTCAAAGAAGATGATGTTTGACCAATGCGGGCGGGGACAAGAAAAACTATCATGTTGGGATAAGCGGCTCTTTAAAGAGAAGTTTAGAGAGAAGCACCCAATTCGACCACCATAAGTGGTCTCAGGTAAGGTCCGGCTGAAGACCTAAAACTTAGCGCTTACGGGAGGTAACCCGAGAACTTTATGGGTGTGTTCACTAGAAACCCTCACGAGACTACAACTCATCCACTCGAGTATACCGAGGGGTTTAAAGGCTTGTTGCATACGCTAAATGCAATCATGATTCCTACGAAAGTGAGTTTCAACTCTTTTATTAGTTTTTTGTTTTTTTTCTTCTTTGGTTTGCTTTGTTTTGTTTTGATAGTCAATCACGAGACGTAAGAACTCAAGTGTTGGGAGGCATAAGTTGGTTAATAAAGGCTCTCACTAACGATCAGGTTCATGTGCTCTTTCCACTACTTTGGTTTTGAACAATATTCTTTTCATGCTTTCGTTGAAATTGATTGATAATATGTTAGGATGTGGCATACAAGTCTTCATATGCAATGAATTGTCTTGATTAGAAATAATAGGAATGAAGTTAAGAATCTACATCCCTATGTTATGAAAATACCAATTATGACCACCATACATTGAGGACCTATCTCAAGTGTGGGGATAAGGGAAGAATTGGAAAAAAAATGAACCTTTTTGAAAAATAAATCTTCTAATAAGCTTAATTGTGCATGAGACCTATAAAATTTTTCATACATGGTTAATTATCACTTGTTTATGCATGTATAGATCCATTGGCAAGCTTGTATTGAAATTATAGTAAGCCACTCCCATCATGACTTTTTATAAAAATTTAGGTAGAATTCTTAGAAGGCATAACGAACCGGATTGTAGATGACATATGTGCTTCAAATTTTTAACCCTTTCCCATCGTTTCCGTGCGAATTTGAGCCTAATTAAGCAATTCATAGCATATGTTGATTTGCTTTATATTTCTGCATAATGAGGGAAACCATAATGTGCATTTAAGTTAGAACTCATGATGCGTGTCAAGATCATGAACCAATATGTGCATAAGTGTGATAGAGGCATTAGGAATGAACCATTTGCTTAAACCTTTTCTTTTGAATCTCTTACCTTGATAATCTTCCTTTAGATACCATGTTGAGACCCAACTTGTCGTTTGAATAACCCAACACAATAAGCCTATAAAGCCTTAGCCTTTTTATGAAACATAGGGTGATGAAGTCCAATTCATGATATGTTTAGAAGTGTTGTTTCAGTAACAGTTCAATAATAGTATGATTGGTTGTGAATATGAGAAAAAAAAATGAAAGAAAAAAAAGAAGAAAAAGCTAAATATGATGTCCAAATGACCAAGATATGAAACAACAAAAATAGTGTGAGAATTCTGTGATATGATTGCTATTAGAGGATAGAAATTGATACATATCACATCTAGCATATTTAAATTGGATTTCATTCACCTTTAGCCACTCTAAAATTCCTATTCTATCCCACCTTAAACCTTAGCCTAACATTACAACCCATGAAAGACCTCTTGATTTATATATTATATTGTGTTAATTGATGGCAATCTGATTAATACACGAGCTTATGATGAAGATGTACAGTCTTGGTTTGAGAGTTCCAGATATAGTATTTTATAATCACTAGTCCACAAAACAAACCGAGAGGAGTGTTCATTGTAAGGAATATGAATGCATGCATGTTTGAAGCAAAAGGTGAAATTATGCCAACTAAGGTGATTCTAAGTTTAAAACATGAATGATATTACATGTTGGGTTGTGAATCTTACATGATAAAGTTTAAAAGTAAGTATGCCTTGTGACCTCAACTTATACAAAGTTGTGATAACTTAGCATGTTTGATTAAATAAGAGGAATTGCACAAGTAAGTTTGTTTGAGGACAAACAAAAGGTTAAGTGTCGAGATGTGATGGCATGAGAATAATTCAGTGTTTAATTAACCTAAATGCAATATTTTACATCATGATAAGTGTAGAACAAGTTAACGTTGTTTATGTTTTGATTCATATGTGTTTGGAGCTAAAGAAGGTCTATTTTGAGAGAAAAAGGAGCAATATACGGAACTACAAGGGTTGAAGCTGAAAATAAAGAAAGTTACAAAAATGGCCCAGAAAACCCTAAACCGGCGTATGATATGCCGGGTATGGGCATATCATACGCCGGGCAGCGTATTGGTGGGCGTATGTGTGGCCGTATTTGACAAAAATTACAAAAGGGGGGCGTATGATACGCCGCCCCCGGGCGTATCATACGCCTGTATGCAACTAACTTCCGAATTTTGTGGAACTTCAAGCTACTTAAGCATAATTCAACCCTAATTTGAGGAGGACTTTTCCAAGCTCGAATCTTGACAATTCTAAGGTGATTTTTGGTGTTCCAAGGCTCCCAAAGTCATCCACAAACATTCTCCAAATCAAGATTGAAGATTCAAGAAGACCATGAGTGGCTAAGTTCTTGTTGATTGCTTTCGGGAGTACAATTCATGTTAAGTGAAACAATTGTTACGTTTGACTAGGGTTTTTTGTATTTAAAAATGGATTAATGAATGAATTTTTATGTTTCGATTAAGTTAAAAGGTTTACTTATAAATAAAGTTGTGTGCTTGATTATCAGTTTTCGGTTTCCTTGCATCGTGAGCTCATTAAGAAAAGTAGACAACTTGATATAGGTGAATTGGTAACTTTGTGAATGAATGAGTCTAAAAAGATTGTTTCTTTGTTACCACTTTAATCAAAAGCTAAAATCTTGAAGTATTGTTTCTTACAAACCCTAATTTACAAGTATCACTTATGGATCTTGCGGAATTGGAAACCTGGAAGTAATTGTTTGTCATTATCTAAGTAAATTTGTTTCAAAGTTCTTTGCTTTATGCACATTCATTCATTCATATAAAGTTTTAATCTTTAATTATAAGGTTTGTGTCTTTAAGTTAACTGAGTCATATTCAATAAACACTTTTCACATATTCTCTGTAGATACGACCTTACTTACCCTTACACATTAAAGGTAATTAAAACCGATATAATAAATTGTTTTTGATCGAGTCTCGACAACCAGATCAGGCCTCTATTCCTTTACTTTCCCGCCTAAAAATGTACCTGCCCTTATTATTAGTCATAGGTCATTTTAATAAAATCAACTATTGCTATAATTACAAAGAGAGTTTTTGTTTCTTAAATGGTGTACATAAAAAATTTATTTACTAAAATAGTTGTTTAAGGAAGTGTTTCTTTTTCTGAATATAATTTTATTGGTTAAATTTATTTCAAAATAATATTATTTAAAAAAAGTCAAGTACAAAGATTAATAAAATTGTAAAACCATTTAGTTCATATGTCAATAATTAAAAATAGAAAGTTTTTTCCAAAACTTATTTTTGTTTTTTTTATTCACTCAGAAATAATTTTAAATTGTCTTTTCATATAGAAAAGTTGATTTTTTTCACTATAATTTTGTTTCAATTTCACATAAAAGTAGACACATTCTTTTTTATTCTTTTTAAAAATATATGTTTTTTGAAAATATTTTTAAGTAGCTTAAAAGATGTAATAAGAAAAACTATTTTTAAACAAAAAATGCATTCTTTAAAGATGTTTTATATAAATATCACGAAGAAACAGAAAAAAGTTAATGGTTTATTTTTTTATTTTATGAGATAAATGTAATCTTCAATTACCGAGGGCATTCATGTTGCTAATAGACTCCTAACAACAATTAGGGCAGAAACGAGTCACGCCGTCACGTGAGCCACTTGGGACCAACTTGCTAAAAACTCTAACTAAGCTAAGCTTAAACAAGCTCGAACTCATTTTACGACTCATTTAATAAATGGTTTTGAGGCTGAGCTTCATATGTCGAGATCGAGTTGGCTCGCATGACGAAACTAGCGTTGTATGTATATGATGTTTATTTTAACTTTTATGTATATACTTATATAAATGATTATTGTTAGGTCTAGATCTTTTGTATAGGTTTAGATGATTTGTAATCTCTTGTAATAATATCTGTAATTCTTTATCATTATGTAATGCAAGATATATATGTTAACCCAAACATCATTTGTGTTGATTTTATGTAATTGCAGAAAAATCATACTTGGTCAATTTGGAAATTTGACCAAGTGCAAGAACTATCTGTGGATGAAAAAGTTTGTTCTTTCGTAGATGTTCTACGGAGCATAAATGAACAAGTCAATGTGCATCAGTGGATCTCCTGCGGAAGCACAAGCACATCGACTGAAGAACAAGTTCAGAGATCAAAGTGCTGCTGCTGCGGAAGAAGTAAGTTTTCCCCTGAGGATGATGTTCAAGAACAAAGAACCAACTCCTATGGAAGTTCAACTCCTACGGAAGAACAAAATACTTGTATGATCTCATATCATCAAGTACTTAACACAAAGTCAACAAGTCAATCTGTTAGAAGCGAATATTCCACGTCACATCGGAATAACTTTGTAGTTTTTAAAGTGAATCCCTCTGCCTATAAATATAAGGCATGGGTTCACTCATTTAGAGTGGGATTGAGAGATATCGATACATAAATAGAGATTCATATATTCATAGAAACGATATCGATCAATCAATCGATCAAGATAGCAACACAGCAATCACAAGAACACAAAGAACATCATAGGAGATCATCATATCGTCCAAGCATCAATATCAATTGTAATCGATTTATTATGAATGAAAATCAATTGAAACAATCTTTTTGTTGCATTATTTTGTTCTATTTCAATTTGTTTCATCTGTTCTTCGTCGATTTCAATTTCATAAAAAATTAATTAAACAACAAGTATTGATAATTCTGCGATCTTTATTTGCTAAATCAAACTGATAATTCCTGTTTCGATCCTTAGATTCACAGGTGGTATCAGAGCCTCATGCTCATTGATCTAGATCAATTGATCTATCAGTTTGATTTTTTTAATTGGTTGTTTGTTTCATTAAATCATCAAAACCTTGTTATATCGATCATTAATCACTGTTGCATTGCTCGATTAATTTAAATTTGCATCATAATCCCTTTCGATTCGTGGATTTGTGTTATTGTGCGATATCCCAAGGCTGTTCAAACAAGTTTGAACAAAACCCATCATCATCTAACATCTTAATTTCAAATTAACTAAGAATATATTGAGCGATTTGACTAATTTTGACCACCACTTCTTATTTAATTAAGAGTGTGTTATTAATTAGTCCATTCTCAATAGAAGTCATTAATTCAAAGGGATTTTTGTCTTAGTTGATTTGAATATCAATATTATCAGTGATTTGTTATTGCTGTGTTAGTGTGTATGCATTGTCTTTTCATATTCATAGGATATTAGATCAATTGATAATTTTGATAATTAACAAAGTTAATTAATATGAGGAATTGAGCGGTTGGAGCTTATCAACCTCCAAAGTTAGAGAACAAATATGATTTTTAAACATGGAAAATCAGATTCAGGAACCACATAAACTACACAGATTCTAACTTATGGGTGTCCATCACCGAAGGTCCTTACATTCCACCTTTGTTAGGACCTGATTATAATGAAAACAATCAACCCATAAGTTTGAAAAATCTGTCTCTTGATGATGCCAAGAAAGTCAAAATCGACATTAAGGACTATAGTATGCTTACTATGGCTTTACCTGAAGACCTCTTGATCAGGTGTGAAGCATACAAAACAGCAAACTCATTATGGAAATTCTTCACACTTTGTGTGAAGGAAGTGATGAGATCAGAAGCATCAGAAAGGATACTCTTCGTTCACAGTATGAGACTTTTCATCATATTGTGGGTGAATCTGTTCCTTAACAACTCCATAGATTTATGCAGCTTGTTAATGAGATGAACATTCTTGAGTTGAAGTACATTAATGAGGAACTAAACAAAAAGATGTTTCATACTTTGCCAGAGAGTTGGACTCAAACTGTGTCTATGTTCAAGAATACTCTTGATCTAAAGGCAATTGGGTTAGACACTTTGGTTGCAAAGGTGGAAGCTTTGGAGTTAGATGAGAAAACTATAAACAAGAGTGTAAAAGCACCAATAGCACCATATCAATTCAAAGAAACAAAGGGTGCTAGAAGTGCATTCATCTCCAATGATGATGATGAAAGCTCTTGTGTTGAGAGTGATAATGAAGAGGAAACTGGTTTCTATGCTGCAAAGTCCTCTAAATTAAACTCTTAAAACACTGCAAACAGGAAAGCAAAATGGAAATGTAATGATTCGAAAAGTCCAGCAACAAAAGGATCATCAACCAACAAAAGCAATACCCAATCTGAACCAATTACTGTGGTTCTAGAATCAAAAGAACAGAAGGCAGCCTTTGCAGACTTCTGTTCAAGCTTTCAAGCTTACTTGGGTAGTACCTTGACTCCTGCCCACATCTGTCAACAAGACCTTGAAGAACTTCATCCTGATGAAGTAGAAAAAATGGATCTACAATGGCAAATAGCCATGATTGCTTATAGAGCCAAGATGTATATAAGAAGGAACAAGGGACTATTTGGTTGTAGGAAGAAAAAACTAAAATCGGTGTTGACAAATCAAAAGTGAGGTGTTACAAATGCAATTTGTATAGTCACTTTTCAAGGGAGTGCAATAGCAATCAACAATCAACAATAGACACAAGACAAGCAAATCAGAGAAGCTTCAAGCAACCTCAACTAACAATCTCATCCCCACCAGCCACAAGCTCTTCAGCAGGTACCAGTAACACTAAAGAAACTAGTTTGATTATTTTGTAGGGTGGTACTTGTGACTAGAGCATGTATGAGAAGGAAGTGCAGGAGGAAAATCAAGCCCTGATGGCAAACATGGAGAACAAAATTCCACCCATGGCCACAGAGGTAAGGGATAGATCATGTTCACCTGTTTGTGTTGAAGAGGTTGAAAGATACAGAGTCCATGCTCAATAATTGGCTGATAAAGTCAAAGAAACAATGATTTTAAATGAATCTCATTTGAGAGAACATAAATTATATCAGGTCAAAATCACCTCCTTACAAAAGGATTTGGATAAACTTGTATCTGAAAATTATAATTTAAAAGCACTAGTTGAGCATCTGACAACCTCTTTAACAAAATCAGTGTCTGATCATGCATCTACTGAAGTGAAACTTTAGAAGTTTCAATTATCATCTCAGCAATATGAAAAACTCTTGAACTCTCATATTGAATCAAAGAACAGGTATGGGTTGGGTTTTAATGCTGTTGCACCTCCTATAAATGATAACTACGCCACTTTACTTGAGTCAATGATAAACAGTCCATCAAACCATTTTGTATCAAGTACCAAAATTGAACCAGAAATTAAAACTAAAATTTGGTAAATGGTGATGATACTGAGATGAGTGAAATTGAGATTTGGTCATCTGAATCAGAATGTTTAAAACAAACTGATTCAGAATTTGACTTTGATGAGTGTGATGACTTGAATGAATTGATGAGCCTAATGCCGGGTTGGGTAAGGGAAAGAATATGGTAATTGAACCTTTAATTCCTAAAGTTCTTGATGAGATCAAGCTGCCTTATCCCCCAAAACATAGAAATTTGTTGAAGACCATCTATACCAGAAGGATTCAGGAGCTTAACAAAAGGCAAAAACATTAGTCATCAAAAAGAACTATGGAAGAAAAGAAAATCACTTCCGTAGAACACCTGTGGAAGAAAAAGGTTGATTTAGAACCAACCGTAGAAAAGCAAAGGAAGAAAACTGTTCTTCCAAAACATTCAACTTCCATAGAAAAACTACAGAAGTAGCAAGCATCTACTTCCATAGAAGATCTACGGAAGAAGAAATCATCTGCGGAATCACCCAGTGACAACAAAGTCAAGAAACAACAGAGAATGGTGAATCCTCAGAAACAAGAACCATTTGACATCATGTCAGGAAAAGGTAAAGACTCATCAGTTGCAAAGTTTGAAAAAGAATTGAGGCAGTAGAAGGCGACAATTATGAAGAAGCAGAAAAAGACAGTAGTGGAGTCTGACAGTGAAGCTGAAGAAAAGTACTGCAAGTGGTGTGATATGCACAAACATAATACCGAAGATTGTTATTTCAGCAGCTATTGCTCCATATGCAATATGAACAATCATATGACTTCTGACTATTACTTCAACAAACACTGTGCCATCTGCAACAAAAGCAATCATTCTACTCAAGAATGCTTCTTCAATAAAAAGAACAAATCAAAGGTTCCAAAGAAGCAAAAAGCTGAGAATGTTGAATCAGATTCACAATCTTCGAGAATGATGAATCAAAGGCCTCAAAGCAAAAGTAGCAGCAACTAAAGCAGACGATATCAAAGACAAAGAAACCAACATCTACTAATGATAAATCAAAGAAGAAGAAGGAGAAGCAACAATCTCAAAGCAAGACTCCTCACAAGAAGGTAGTGTTGCAGGAAGATGAAGCCTTCTTTGATCACTTTGAAAAGGTAATCATGTACCTCAATCAAAGACAAAAGATGCAGAAACCTTTTCAAGTCAAGTATCAGGATCAAGTTTAAAGAAAAAGACACTGAAAGAAGAGGTGACAAGGAAGTGATCAAGAATCAAGATCAAAGTGCTTCAAGTTCATCTTCAACAGAATCATCCTCACCCCAAACAGAACATAATGAATCAATTGAGTGTAAAAACAATATTGAGACATCTAGGCTCGTTCATGATAGAGTAACAATCCTAGATAACAATGGCACGCCCAAGACCATCAATGCTTGGGCTCCACTTTCTAATTGATTTCATTATATGTGCAGGAACATCCATGGAGGACTGACAACAAGTGGTATGTTGACAGTGGTTGTTCCAAGAATATGACAGGAAACTGTTCTCTCCTCCATGATTTCAAACATAAAAATGCCTCATATGTGGCATTTGGTGGCGCTAAGAAGGGAGGTAAAATTATTGGTGAATGAATGGTAACAAATGGTGTACTCAAATTTGAGAAAGTAAACTTCTGTGAAAATTTGCAATTCAACTTGTTAAGTGTATCTCAAATTTGTGATCAAAATTATACTACTTTATTTGATAACACTTATTGTTACTTCTTAAGCCAGGTTTCAAATTCCAGTAGACTGGATCCTTCTTAAAGCACCAAGAAAAGGCAACACATATGTTTTGGACATGAACAATGTAGATGCTTCTTTAAAGATTATGTACATATGTTCCTTTGTTTTCTTGATAGTATAAATAGCATAGGTATGTATGGTGTAGGTAAGTTTTTAGCATTTAGGCATATTGTAACTGTTTCCTACACTTTGTATTCTTCTATATGCTAATCAATGAAAACTCTATGAATTTTTGTTGATTTGCTTGTGTTGAATTGAATACTTGTGTGTTTTAGATTGAATTGTGTCATATATCATCACAGATCGATCCATTTTGAGCTCATCAAATGGTATCAGAACTCTCGGTTCAATGATTGAAGTTCTTCAACTGTCGAACTCTCAAAATCACTTGAATCTGTGATTGATAAACAATTCAGTCGTATAATTGTTGAATTCAGTTGTGTTTCATCATCAAGAACATGATTTGATTCACAATTAGCAGTACAATTCATTCAAATCAGTGAATTTGAGCAAAAAGCTCTTCGAACCTGTTCTTCATTTGTCGAACCTGTTCTTGAATCAAAAGATCAATTTTGGTTGTTAATTGAAGAAATTGAAGTTGAAGGATTGATTATTGATCAATTTCCTACATAATTTGAGGATTTCAGATCAATTAATCAAGTTTTGAAGGAATCCAGAAAATTTAAGTTCGTATGAAACTGATGAATGTGGCGCATTATGTCAAAAACACTGCTGAAAATTGCCTAAGTGTTAGGCGCATAACAACTGTTTAGGCGTATTTCAACTGTTTGGGCGTTTTTCAGTTAGGTGTTTTTCTACTGTTGTGACACAACTTGACTGTTGGGACACTTTGAAAGTTAGAATCCAAGGAATTCCAGGCGTTTTACAACCGTTGAGGTGTTTTTGAACTATTTGGGCGTTTTACCAACCTGGCGTCTGACTACTATTCAGGCGTTTTACTACTGTTCAGACGCTTTTCAACTTGGGTTTTTTGGAATTATTCTAAGGCAATCCCTTAGACGTTTCAAAGTCAAAGGAAGTACCACAACTGTTTGGGCGTTTTACCACTATTTGGACGTATCAGATTCAACACTTAGAAAATTTTTGAAATTTTTCAGAAACTTAAAAAAAAAAAAAAAATATTCAAAATATTTTCAATTCATTGTTTTAATTCAAAACATTAAAAACAACAAAAACAAATTTCTTTTAAAATCAAAAACTAAAAATGGTAAAATCAGAAGACTCGGAGAACAGAGTTCCCAAGCTTAAGAATAGAGCAGATTTCAAGAATTGGTCACTGAGATTAAAACATCACTTGAATTCTATTGATACTGATATATGAAAATCAATAGAAAAAGGACCTCATATTCCTATAAGTTCAGATGGTCCTGATAGAGGTTTTGTTTACACCAAAGAATCTCAAGAACCATATCCTGAAGATGGATTACATGGTGATGATCTCAGGAAAGTTAAAAATGATATAACAGCTTATTCTTTGATGTGCAAAGGACTGCCACTTGAAGTCCTTACAACGTTTGATGTTTATCAGACGGGATACACCATGTATAAGGCATTGAAAATAATATGTGAAGGTGGAAAGGAGATCCAGGATCTGAAAAAGCAAAAGTTAAAGAGACAATTAGAACTTTTGAACATTTATCTGGTGAAACAATAAATCAGATGATGAACAGATTTGTTCAACTAACTACTGAGATGTCAACTGCAGGCATCAAGAATGATTTAAAAGATCTTAACTTCAGGCTTCTCAATGCTCTTCCATCTTCATGGAAGCAAACAGTGACTCTGTTAAAGCATACTGAGAAATTCCCAATGATCTTGATCTCCTGATTGCTAAAATAGAATCTATTGAAATTGATGAAAGTTCTAGAAACAATGACAGAGCAGCTTCGATGTCACAATATAAATATGTTGCTTCTCCAGCAAGTACTGTGGAGAATGCTTTGCTGGCTAAGAATGAAACTTCACCAGAAGATGAGGGTGATCTATTTGTTAGCGCAGGGTTCTTCACTGATTCTACTTACACAAGTGCTCCTGCCTATACAACTCAGAATCAACCTCAATCTCCTCCTATGCCTAAAAGTTCTAAATCTCAAGCAGAGACTCCATCTGCTAACTCTGCTAAAACTAGCAAAGTTAACGATGTAATAAACATCCTATTACAGGATGAAGAGTCTAAAACTGCTTTTACTGCATTTATGGCAAGCTTTCAAGCTTATCAAGGTAGTCATCTAACTCAAGTTGATTTTGTTTTGTAGGATTTGTTTGAAATGGATCCAGACGATGTTGAAGAAATGGATCTCAATTGGCAAATGGTTATGATAGCTTACAGGACTCAGAAACACTCGTATGTCAACAGAAACTACAAGCCGAGTGCAAACAAGTTTGTTGGATTTGATAAGTCAAATCTAGGTGTTTCAACTGTAATAGCTATGGTCACTTCTCTAGAGAGTGCAAAGCTCCAAGGAATAAAGGAGGAAATGGCCAATCAAGCTCAAGTAATCAAAGGTTTCAACAATCTTCACAGAAGACATTTCAGAAACCTTATCAAAGCCTACCAATGCCAGAATTGAAAGATGATTCTAACTCATCAGAGGAGCCCAAGAAAGCTCTTGTTGTTAATATTAAAGATGGTTATGATTGGAGTGCATACGCTGAACAATTTACTGCTGATTTAACCTCCAATTCATCTCTTGTTGCAGAAATACAAAATGAAGATTGGTCTGAATTTAATGATCCAAAAGATGATAGAAACTCTGAGAACGAGGAAGAGGATTATGACTGCAGTGATAAGTCTGATCCCAAGGAAGATTCAGAGGAAGTTGCATTGATGGCAAAATCTGATCAACCAAAGGTTGAAAGCTCTAACTCTGAAACGTCTCCTCCTAAATATTCTAAAATTCCATCAGAAGTCAGAGAAAAGTCATGCACAAAGTCTTGCTTCAAGCATGTAGAATACTACAGAAATTATTCTTACAAGATTTGTGAAAAACTTAAGCAAGAAGAACTAATGCATACCAAACTTAAAAATGATCATAAAGTATCTGACGAAAAGATTATCTCTCTTCAAAGTTCTTGGAACAAAACTCTAAGAGAACTTGAAATTGTATCAAAACAACTTGAAGAGATGACAAAAAATCTTGAACTGGAGAAGATAGCTCATGCATCAACTCAAGTTGATCTCGCCAAAGTTAAAAGTTCTAAAACCATTATGGAAAAGCTGGTAAATGAACAAAAAGATAAACAAAAGGCAGGATTGGGTTTCACTCACGAACCGATGCCAGAATCAATAACAAATACCTTACCAGAAAATTTTAACACTCATGATCACTCACCAGAAAACAAGGCAAAATTAAAAGCTTTTCAAAACAAGACCAAGATGTCTGATGCTGAAGACGAGAAAACAAATGTGGAAATTTTTAAAGAAAAAGATAACGAAAAGATAAAAAATGGTCATCCTGTTAAAGTAAAATCTTATGAACCGAAGCCAAAACAAAGAAAGTTTTTGTTTCTAAAGAGTCAGTTTTGGAGGAAGTGAATATTATAACTAATAACCAAAACTCAGATTTTCAAAACAAAAATGATGAGAAACATCAGAAGATTCAAATTCATTTGGTCTAAATAACCAGAATTCATTAAATGGTAAAAAGACCAGAAAAAGAAAGAATGTGAAAAAGAATCTTCAACTGAGGATGTTCAATCTAAACCAAAAACTGAATCTACAAAATCAAGGAACCAGAGAAGAAGAAGAACGATAAATAAAGCTAAAAATGAACAAATAAAAATTCAGGAAAATCAGACAAAAGAAACAAATCAAGTTAAAGCCAATTAAATTTGTATCTGCTGGTTTGTTGAATGTGAACTCATTCAAGATGTTAAAGAAAATCCTAAGAACAAATCAACCTCTGATCTAAAACGGGTTTAGATTCTAAGACTTCCGATGTAGCTAAAAGATTTGTATCTAAGGAAAACAAGAATGAAATTCATGTTTAAAACACAAAAACAAATTGTGCAAAAGAAAAGTGGTTTAAATCAAAAGCATAATTCTTCAAATCAAAAACAACAAATTAACTCTTTGACACCTAAAAGTAACCAAGTTTCTAATGTTGCGTCAACGTCAAAGGTTAATAAGCAATTATTCAAGACTCCACAGAGGTATTGTAACATATGTGACATGTATAATCACAAACGTCTGAATGTTTTTTTAACAAATACTGTCACTTTGCGATATGAGAAATCACTCAACTTCAGAGTGTTATTTTAACAAATACTATACTTATTGTGATGAGCAAACTCATAACACTAAAGATTGTTACTTTAGAAAGAATTCATAGAGGAGAGGATTTGCCACCTCAACAGTAAGCAAAGGTTATGTTAATCCGCAATATAAAAGAAACCAAAATGTTGATTTTCAAAGATTAACATACCAACCTTCCTTAGGTTTGAACTCTTTCAAAAGAAATAATTCAGTGAGACCTAAACAATACTTCAATGATAATTTCATTCCAAGGTCAGTGAGAATTAATAACAAAAGTTTTGAAATAAAAGATTTTCAAACAATGGTCAGTCAAAAAGCATGAATTTTCCAAACAAGCATAATTTTGTTACAAATAACAGAATTGGTAAATTCATAAAGAATAAACCTGATGTCAACAAACTTCACTTTAAACAATTTACTATTGTTGACAAGTTTGGAAAACCCAAGACCATTTCGGCTTGGGTAGATAATTCACCTTAAATTGTTTTGTTTTGCAGGTACGCCCGAGAAGACCAATCAATACTTGGTATGTGGATAGCGGGTGTAGCCGGCATATGACAGGCAATCAGGCCTTATTACAAGATTTTAATTAAAAGATGGAACGCATGTCGCCTTTGGTGGTGATGCGGGAGGAAAAATAACCGGAGAAGGAACAGTATCCAACGGGATTATAAGCTTTGATAAAGTCAACTTCTGTTCACAGTTGAACTTTAATTTGTTAAGCGTATCCCAAATTTGTGATAAATCCTACTCTGTACTTTTTGATGATTCTTTCTGTTATATCTTGAAGCTAGGATTTCAGATAAGCAAGGATTGCGTGGTTGTTAAAGCTGTCAGAGACCGAGACGTATACAAAGTGGATATGTCTCAAGTGGACTCTTTACAGAAACAACTTGTCTCTTTGCTAAAGCATCAAATGATGAAAGCCAGCTTTGGCATAGACGTCTCGGACATTCCAACTTCAAGAATATGAACAAGCTTGTAGCGGGAAATCATGTTATTGGCCTTCCATCAAAGAAGTTTGCCACAACTGATTTATGCTCAGCATGTTTAAAAGGGAAACAACACAGAGCGTCTTATAAGTCCAAGCTGATAAACTCAAATTCCAAACCCCTTCAGTTGTTGCATATGGACCTTTTTGGACCAAAGTGAAGAGTATTGGAAGAAAATCTTACTGTTTAGTTATCACTGATGACTATACAAGATTTTCATGGGTTTTCTTTCTAAATGCTAAATCTAAAATCTGAATTAATAAAAGAATTCATCATAAAAGTAGAAAATCAACTTGATCAAAAAGTAAAAATAATTAGAAGTGATAATGGGATGGAATTCAAAAATCTAACTCTTGACATGTTTTGTGCAGAGAAAGGAATAACTCATCAGTTCAGTGCTCCCAGAACTCCTCAACAAAACGGAATTGCTGAAAGGAAGAACCGAACATTGATTGAAGCAGCACGATCCATGTTAGCCGATGCTAAAATTCCAATCACATTCTGGGATGAAGCAATATCAATGTGAAAAGAAAATTGAAGGAGATCTCGGTTCATTCAGGACAATTCGAATTTTGACGATGCAGATGATTCAAGCTCAGACTATCCTTCTTTTCTTTTGTTAGAGATTCTATTATTCAGTAATAATGATGATCAGTCTCATCAAGATAATGATCATTCTGATTCAAAAAACCAAGATGTGTCACAACCAATTCCTAATGATGGTACAGAAATTGTACAACCTGAGTCTGGAACATCATCTATCTCTGGTGATGTAGTTGATTTCGGTAATCTTGATTACTTTATCAACTCACCGACTCAAGTTCCAAATTTCAATCCACATTCTTCAAGCCTATTGCATCAGCTTTCCAACTTGAATCAAACTAATCTAGATGTTCATGTTCAAGGAGATGAGATTCTGACATCTCGTATTCACAAGAACCATCCAACATCTCAGATTATTGGTCCTTTGAGTGAGAGAATGATGAGAAGTAAATTAGAACAAGCAAACGTCTACTTATACTCTTGCTTTCTTTCTCAAATTGTTCCTAAAAATGTTTCCAAAGCGTTAAAGGACAATGGTTGGATCAAGGCTATGCATGAAGAATTATTACAGTTCGCAAACAAGAAGTGTAGAATCTGGTGGATTTACCTAAAGGAGAAAATGCTATAGGCACAAAATGGTTATTCAAAAATAAAATGATGATCGAGGAATTGTTATCCGATATAAAGCGAGATTAGTTGCACAAGGATACACTCAAGAAGGAGGTATTGATTATGATGAAGTATTTGCTCCAGTTGCAAGACTTGAATCTATTCGTGTCTTCCTGGCTTATGCCTCATTCATGAAATTTAAAGTGTATCAAATGGACATAAAGGGTGCATTTTTGTATGGTTCTATCACCGATGATGTGTATGTGAAGCAACCTCCAGGTTTTGAAGATGCTACATATCCATATCGTGTGTACAAATTGAGCAAAGCATTATATGGACTGCATCAAGCCCCTAGAATCTGGTATGAGACATTGTCTCAACACTTAATCCAACATGGATACACGCGAGGGAAAATCGATCCAACTTTATTCATAAGGTAGGATGCTGATGATCTTTTATGTGTACAAGTGTATGTTGATGATATCATATTTGGTTCTACAAGTCCAAAAATGTGCAATGAATTCGAAGAAATCATGAAATCTCGATTTCAGATGAGTTCTATGGGAGAGATAAATTTCTTTCTTGGACTACAAGTTAAGCAATCTGCGGATGGTATTTTATCAACCAAGAGAAGTTCGTCGACAAATCTTGAAGAAATTTAAGCTGCAAGATTGTCAGTCAATTAGAACTCCAACTGATGTGAACACCAAGATTGAGCCTGGTCCGAAAGGAAAATCAGTAGACCAAACATTATACAGATCGATGATTGGTTCTTTGATGTATCTCCTGCATCTAGACCAGACATTATGTATGCTGTTTGTGTCTGTGCAAGGTATCAATCAGACCTGAAAGAATCCCACTTAGGGCTATGGTATCCTTACGAAGGAAACTTCGAGTTACATGGGTATACTGATAGTGATTACGGCGGATGTTGTCAAGATAGAAAATCAACAACGGGTGGGTGTCAATTTCTAGGACCCAGATTAGTCTCGTGGCAATGCAAGAAACAAACAAATGTCTCTGTTTCTACCGTAGAAGCTGAGTACATTGCTGCTTCAGCAGGGTGTTCTCAAATCCTTTGGTTACAAAAACAACTGCTGGATTACGGGTTCAACTTTCTTAAAACACCTATTTACATTGATAACACAACTGCTATGTTCAATACAGCGAATCCTGTCCAACATTCTAAAACAAAACTTATCGAAATTCTATATTTTCTCAGAGATAACTCTGAAAAAGGTTTAATCATTCTGATTCAAATTGCTACTGAAAAACAGTTGGCCGACCTTTATACTAAAGCCTTCTTACTAGGATGGTTTGAGTATTTGGTAGAGTCAATTAGTCTTATTAACCACATGTAACAATTGGTTTTTGAGTATTTAAGTTAATTGAGTCTAAATATGATCTGTACCCTCCCTTATATGAATAGGACACAGTCAGAGAACCTGTTAAAGTTAATTGCCTGATTTTATTTTATGTGTGCATGTTTATTAAAAAAAAAACCAAATACAAAAATAGAAAATTGAAAAACAAAAGATAAAAATATAAAACCAAAAATCACAAAAATAGTGTTTTCTTATTAATTATATAGGAATGAATTTGTTTTGCAATACGTGAGAAATGATAGTACATTAGTATGATCAGTTGCATACTTCGCTTTCGACTAAAGTCTGACATGATCAGATATGATGTGCAGGTAAGCTCATGCAATTAGAATGAAAAAGTAAATTCTTGTGATTAAACTAAATCACTCATGCATTCATGTATGTCTATCTTAGCACTAATGAGTAGTGTTGATTTCTCAAATTGATTGCTTGTTAAGACATAATCTCACACCTGATGGTGATATGAATAACCATTGAGCTCTAATTATTTAATGCATCTAACACTTCTATGTTATGAGTCATCATAGACCTGAAGTGATGAGATATCCTTTGTTGTAAGTGATTACAGACCTGGATATTCTCACTGATGCAACAAGATGCCAATATGTAGAAAACACAAAATGAGATCTGGTTATAGTATATGTCAGGTTAACAAGTTGAGAATAGTGACTTCTTGCATATCTTTATGAGAATTAACCTCTCTAAGTCTAAGTGTGACTCATATAATGTCATATCTAATCGTACCTTAAGAAATCCAAGAGTTGAAAAAGTAAGTGTGAGGTAGTACCTTGCCAAAAGCACTCATTTTCTGTCCTTAGATCCCGTGTCTCCTTTGCGCAGAAATGCTGACCTGGAACACACTTGATCAGGATTTAATCACTGTCTGTGACTATCAATCATTTTTTATTTCAATGTGTGATCTTATCTAATATGATCTTACTGCAGACATGATTCATTGTGAATATTAGATTTTATTCTGCTTTAATTTGATTTTTGCATGTTTTCTATGTGCAGGGATATTAACAATGATTAGTGTACTCTTCATGTGACTTCAAGAAACTTCTAAGTTTTATGAACTTAAAGTTTAGGGGAGTAAAAAGAGTTAAAATAGTGTCTAAGAAAACTGATTGACAAATTTCAAGATATGAAAAATCATGAAAAATCAAAATCTAATGTTTTGGATGGAAAGGATGATGCTACATATGTTTAAGCATGTGTGTGTAACAAAATGTAAAAATGAACCTGAAAAACATTTTAATGGAAAAGCTTCTTGCAAAAGTTAAATGAGATTTTTTGTTAAAAATTAGAGACTAAAATGACGGGAAATTATTTTGAAAAATTAAATCAAAAATAAAAAGGTCAAAAATAAAAATTAAAAATTTCAAAATAAAATTAAAAATTTAAAAGTCAAATGTTCAAAATTGAGGGTATATTGTGAACATTTGGGTGAAAGTCAAAATTTGACTAATTAAAGTCAAAACTTGATTAACAGTTTTAATATTAGTATGTGAACAGTGCTAATATGTCTAAACAGTGTACAGGTGGAAGATCTAAAAATTACAAGTGTGGGACACATGAAAGTCATCTCATGCGCCTAAGCAATGTTCATAAGTCTAGGATTAGGAGCATGATGATTTTTCAAGATTTGTACAAGTGTTGGACGTTTCAGACAACTCATGCGTTTAAACAGTTGTCATGTGTCTAAACAGTTGTCTTAAGTCTGAAAATGTGGTTAAGTGTTGGGCGTTTTATCCTTCCCATACGCCTAAACAGTTCCCATGCTTCCAAGTGTAAACAAGTGTCAAGTATTGGGCGTTTCAGCTAAGCTCATGCGCCTGAACAGTGTAAAAGCACCTACACAGTGCTATGCGTCTGAATAGTGATCATGCGCCTAAGCCCATGCGCACAAACAGTGCTCATGCGCCTAAATACTTGGTGTAAAAATCAACTCCATGCGCACAAATAGTGTTCATGCGCCTGACCTCATGCGCATAAACAGTGCTCATGCGCCTAAAATTTTTCACAGTATATAAACAACACTTTGGTTTTCAGATTTCATTTTCAAAATTCCCCTGAACTCTTAAACTTCGAAACCAGTGTGCTTCCTATAAACCCTTATTCTCATTTTGATTGATTTCTGAGTTACTCTTGTATTCAAAGGTCTTTGTGCTTAATTCTAAGTGTAAGTTCATGATCAAAATCACTGATATCGTTGATTTACAGGTTGATTTAAGCTAGGCGTTTCGACCCTATTCGGGCGTTTGAAACCTAAAATGTTTGCAAATCTGTAAATTGATGGTTAAAATGACTAAATGAACTGAAATTGATTTGAATGATAATATGGACTTGATTTCGACTCAGTTTGTTCATTCAAATCGAAGTTTCATCATTGTTGATTGTGTGTTGATTTTCATCTCTGATGATGAAGATGAACAGTCACAGAATATTTTTTAATAAAAAAATTAACAAAAATTCATATTGAAAATAGGTTTTAAATCAAATTGAAATCTAAAATGTGTTAAAAATCAAAGAAATCAAATTGTTAAATATTTGATTTTCAGCAGAATGAATTAAAAAAAAAATATATTGATTTTAATTGTTAAAACTTCAAATTTTAAATGTCTTGTGTTTAATTTTGAAGATGGCTGATTTAAAGTTTGAGCCGAAACACAACGTTGCTGCTCATTAAACAAGGATATTCAAATGCTGTAGGATACAAAGATATGATCAGATTTCTATTACGGACTAGTATGTATATGCCATGTGCTACCAACTGGTATCTATGCACGTCTGATTAAGAAGTTCTGGAGCACGGCACATGTTGATGTTGATGATAATGGAGCTAAAGTGGTCCGAGGCTTTATAACGAATTTAGAATGATTGAAGTCTCTGAAGACTCAATTAGACAAGCCTTGAGGTTAGGACCTAATGATCCAAAAGATTATCCGAGCTAACGTTTGATGAATGTAGACAAACAATCATGGAAATGGGACATCCTGACCATTTTCTTAAGAAACAATTCTTTCGTGCGCGTGTGTATAACCATTGGAAGCTTATATGTTACATATTCCAACATTGCATGTCAAAACAAAGTACAGGATGGAATTCTTTTCTGTTGACATTGCATCACCCATTGTAGCACTGATACAAATAGACGATTTAATATGTCAAAGTGGAATTTGAATGGTTTATTTTTAATCTGGAAAAGGGCATAAGGAACAAATACTTAATGTATCCACATTTCCTTCAGATGATATAAATGAAGAACATCCAGACATTCATATGATGGTGTAAGTGGTGATACATTGATATTGGAGCATATGTCTGATGTATCTTATAAGAGACTAGCAATGTTACTGGAGCTCAGAATGTTCCATTATTTGATTATATTCTTAATGTTGCTAATGATGAAGTGGATATCACTATTGATCATTATCATTTAACTGAGGACGAGCCTATTGACCCAGCTGATTTGATTGAGGAAGTACCAGCTGAAGAGGATGAAGAAGATGATGATGATAATGAAAACATTGATGATGAGAAGATAGTTCTAGCTCATCTAATTTCTGATGATGATGATGATGATGATGATGGTCATGATGGTGATGGAATGGGAATAGATCATGATGATGATATACAAGAAGCTGAGCAAGTTATTGAAGAAGATCATGAAGATATACATGATGATGTAGATGAAACTGAGCAAGTTATTGAAGAAATTCATGATGAAAGTGAGGAAGATGTACAAGAAATTGATCAAGCCACTGAAGAGATTCATGATGAGGATACTGAAGAAATTAATCAAGGTGAAGAACAATCTATGAAGAAATTTCAAGTATGATTGAAGAAATGGTAGAGCATAATGATCAGTTTGTATAACTGAAGAAGAAAATTTACAAAAGAAGATGGATGAATTGAATGAAGAAAAGTTGAATCAATTAAAGATAATTGAAGAGTTAAGCTGTCAATGAATGTTTGATTGAAGATATGAAAAAGAAAGACAAGGTAATTGATGAGTTGAGAAAAAGTCAAGATGATAATATGAAGACATTTTAGGTAATGATGATAGATTTTGATTCAATGGAAGAAAGATTAAAGAAAGTAAATGAAGAAAATGAAGCATTGAAAGAAGAAGAAAGTTGAAAGAAAAGCACAAGTCTCCATCTCCTGAAGTGATGATTATTTCTGAAGTTACTCCTATTGATGTTGAAAGAATACCTGTTTTAGATAAAGGAAAGAGGAAATTAGATAATTTAATGTTTCAGTACTACCTGAATCATCATTCAAAGTTCAAAAAGTAATTGATGAATATGCAAGTATAGATGAAGAAGATTCGGATATACAAGAAACCATTGGAGCTTTAGATGATATAGAAGCTGAATTTGATGATGAATGGGATAATGAAGTTCTAGATGATGAAGATCTGGTTGAAGCCAATGTAGATGAACATTATTCTCCAAATGACATAAGTCATGATGATGCACCTGCAAATGTGGAAGAAAGATACAATTATCTCATAAGAATGAAGTACAATAGAGTGTTCTTGATGGGTTGACCGTATCACAAATAAATGAAGAATTGAGAAATGTATAACGGCTGAATCGCTTGCTCCATTGATCCAAATGAGATCAAAGTAGAACATGGGGAGTGGAAACCATTACAAGAAAGCATTACATTGAAGAACTGTCTACATCTGAGTTGCATCATCCTAACCCTGATGATATGAGCATTACTGCACTCAGAATGTGGTTACAGTCGTGTAATTATCCACGAAAGAATTGAATAGGTTGCAAGGTGAATCATTAAGGAACTTAGTAAGAAGTTTCCAAGAAACTGAAATACAAACAAACAAGATGATAGTGCTTGATATGGATAATCCTCAATACTGGAGATAACAAAGAGGATGAGGATTTTGAAGCTCAAGAGATCAAAGCAATGGAGAAGAAAAGTTCTGCTTATGAGAGAAGAAGAGAACTGATGAAGATGTTTCCAGAAACAGAAAGACAAGGATATCAAGTATCAATGGAATAGAAGCAATTGTGGAACAAAGCACGATCTGCTGGTGACCTTGTGCATAATGTATTACAGAAAGGAAAATCTATTTCAGATTTGTTGAATGCCATGATTGTTCCTGATACCACTAAGGAGGTCAAGATCGTAGCTTGGAAGTATGATGAAGTGTTTGATGCATTCTTGATTAAAAGAGTCAATGCAATTTGTGATGTTATCATTTCTTTTCAAGTATATTAAGCTGCCAGTTCAAGACTTGAAAGAATTAGACAGATTGCCTTTGATCAATCATTCAAAAGCTAAACATGGAGAGTATTTGTTGAGTTACTTCATAGAGGGATAAACAGAATGAGTTCATTCTTACAAATAAGGTGTGATCAAGAAGATAAGCAGTATTTTCAATCATTAAAGAAGAAGAGAAAAGGAGATGATAAAGATGTTGGTGAAGAAAAGTTTTTGGATGCTTTCAGTGATGAGTATTTGAGAAAGTCACAAATCCTGGATTGAAAGTGATAGATGGATCTCAACAATCAAAACATTCTTAATATGGTTTTATAATTTTGAAACGTATGAATTGAAGTTGGTCAGAATGTGAATGATTGGGATAAAGATATGATTACATTGTTTGGTGTGTTTGAATAAGCTACTCCATCCTAGTTACATTTCTTTCTTATCAATTCAAAAGTTTGAGAAAGTGAGTCCAGAAACTGCTGAGAATGACAAAAAGTATTTTATGTCTATAATTAAGGTGATGAATGCAGCAATGGAGAGGATATCATTGAGGAAAGCATTAGCATACGCTAATATTGTGAAGAAAGATATCAAAGACATTGAGTTCATGAGAATTTCTAGTAAAGGTGTTTTGGAGATACATTGTAAAGATAGTTTAATCTAATCGAATGCTATGCAAATTGGATATAACAGGGCTTTCAAAGCAAACATTGGAATTAATGAACTCCATGGAAATCAAAACAAATGAAGCTAAGCTGAACAAGGGATTTTAGCAGGAAAATTCAAGTCAGCTATGCCAAAGCTCTAAGGGAACAAGAGCTATATAAGAAAAGCCAGTTTCAAGATAAAAGAAGAACCAGAAGACTTCTTTGCCTTGTGAAGATGAAGATCAAAGCTGGAGATAGAGAAGGAGATTGAAGAAAGAGATAAAGAAGAAGACTGAAGTTTAAAGAATAAAGATCAAAGAAGATTGAGAGACAAAGTCAGAAGAAAGAAGACTGAAGAAAAAGATTAAAGATTGAAGACAAAGATTGAAGAAAGAGATTTGAAGACTGAAGATTTGAAGACCGAAGACATGTAAATCTTAGGGGGAGTATTGTAGATACTTCTTTAAAGATACATTTGTCTTTGTGTGTCTTTACATTTTTGTCATAGTATAGGGACTTTTTATGTAAATATGTCCTTGTTTTCTTGATTAGTATAAATAGCATAGATATGTATGGTGTAGGTAAGTTTTAGCATTAGGCGTATTGTAACTGTTCCTACACTTTGTATTCTTCATATGCTAATCAATGAAACTCTATGAATTTTGTTGATTTGCTTGTGTTGAATTTAATACTAAGTGTTTTGATGAATTGTGTTCATATATCATCACAGATCGATCCATTTTGAGCTCATCAAACAAACACATCTAACAAGCAATAAAACTTTCCTGATTTCTAAGTCATCAGAAGATGAAAGCTAACTATGGCATAGAAGAATGGTCATTAAACATGAAGAAATGAACAAGTTGGTCAAAAATGACTTAGTCATTAGCCTTCCCAAAAAATATTTTACTGTTAAATAATGTTCATCATCTTATAAAGGGAAAACAACATAGGGGTCCATAAGTACACAAACAATCAACACAAACACACACCAAATTAAACTGCTGTACATGGATCTTTTTGGTTAACCAATGTGTTGAGCATTGGTAAAAGGCAATATGTTTGGTGATTGTTGATGATTTCACTAGATTCACATGGGTCTTTTCTTAAAACATAAAAGTGGAACATCAAAAATAGTAATGGAGTTTATCATAAGATTGAAAATCAACTTGATTTAAAGATCAAAATCTTAAGAAGTGATAATGGATCTAAATTTGTTAATCATATTTAGATTCCTTTTGCAGGAACAAAGGCATTGCTAGACAATTCAATTCACCAAGAACTCCACAACAAAATGGAGTTGCTGAAAGAAGAAATAGGACTCTAATTGAAGCAGCAAGAACAATGCTAGCTGATTCACAGTTGCCTATCACATTTTGGGCAGAAGCAGTGAACACAGCATGCAATGTTCAAAACAGAACTTTAATTGTCAAAGAACATAATAAACACCTTATGAACTTTTATTTAAAAGAAAACCTTTTATAGGTTATCTTAGAGCTGTTGGGTGTCATGTGTCTATTACAAACACCAAAGATCAATTAGGAAAGTTTGATGAAATAGCCTATGATGGTTTCTTTGTTGGTTACTCATCAACATCTAAATCATATAGAGTCTACATTCCACATCACAACTTATGGAGGAAACATAAATGTATCATTTGATGATCCTTATTTCCAAAAAATTAGTAAAAGCATCATCCTTGTTTTTGATATTGATGCATTAACAAATTCATTTAACTCTGGTTATTTGAATATTATAGGTCCTACAAATAGATGTTATCTTATGTACCTCCAAGTTTGAGTGAAGTGCCACTGACTGCTGATCCTCCAAATTATTTCATTCCACACTTCAAGTGTTGCTGATCCAGGCCCTCATCTCAAACAAGCAATGACAATTTTGGTGGAAATAGAAAATTCAACTTCAGAAGAGGTAACTAAGCATCAGCAGAAGTTAACAATGCATCCACAGAAATTAACAATGCATCCGCAGAAGTTCCTTCTACATCCGTAGATGTCTACTTACGGAAATGATTCTTTTCCTTCATCTGAAGTTCCCAATTCATCAGAAAACATTCCAACAATATTCACATCTGCAGATCAACAAACTACAACATCCGTAGTTATCATGTAACTGCTACGGAAGTTATACTATCTGCGGAAACACAAAATCATGAAGATGGATTTCATTCAGCACCAAAAGACCAAAATGATGAGAATTTTGACCACTTTGTGATTCCCGTCTCAGCTGGACCATCTCCATCAACCAACATCACCAACTTGGAATCATTCATTCTAGTTGAATCAATACCAATAACAAGAATTCATAAGTATCATCCAATAGAAAACATTATTGGTGATCTTAATGAAAAACCATAAGAAGTCAAGGGGAAGCTGCCAATATTTGTCTATTCTCTGTTTTCTTTCATAAGTGGTTCCACCCAACACAACTGTGGCATTGAAGACAACAGCTGGATTGAAGCAATGCAAGAAGAGCATCAGCAAATTAGAAAGCAGAAAGTTT
The DNA here is from genome assembly GCA_025506505.1 of Flaveria sonorensis. NCBI lineage: Eukaryota > Viridiplantae > Streptophyta > Magnoliopsida > Asterales > Asteraceae > Flaveria > Flaveria sonorensis. The sequence continues at coordinate 18,363,176 of CM046440.1, read as the reverse complement.
GGACTCTAGTTGATCTTCCTAAAGGCCAATATTCCTATTAGTACAAGGTGGCTTTTCAAGAAACAACTAGATGACAGAGGTATCATCATCAAAGCAAAGCAAGGCTGATAGCACAAGGCTATACTCAAGAGGAAGGGATAGACTATGATGAAGTTTTTACCCTAGTTGCAGGATTGAAGCCATTAGAGTCTTTCTAGCCTATGCTTCACATAAGAAGTTCATAGTTTACCAAATTGATTAAAATGTGCCTTCTTCTATGGTAAAATAATGAAGAAGTCTATGTTACCTAACCATTCAGCTTTAAAGATCCTGATATCCACACTGGGTATAAAGCTGGACCAAGTTTGTATGGTCTTCATCAGCACCAAAAAAAATGGTATGAAACATTGCATTTTTCTTGCTCAAGCATGGTTACAAAAGGGGAATAATTGATAGACTCTCTTCCTTCAAACATGAACATCAAGACTCTTGGGTGCCAAATCTCGTGGGATGATATCATATTTGGATCAACAAAAGAAGAGATTGTGTGATGACTTTGAATCTTTGATGAAATCTGAGTTCCAAATGAGTTCCATGGGAGAATTAACATTCTTCCTGGTTTGCAAATTCATCAGAAATCAGATGGCATTTCATCAATCAGGAAAAGTTTGTGAATCAAATCTTGAAGAAGTACAACCTTGCTGAAGTCTTCTTCATGCAAAACACCAGCTTCAACAATAGATAAGATTGTACCTGATCCTAAAGGGAAGTCAGTTAGGTCAAAGATTATATAGATCTATGATAGGATCATTAATGTACTAACTGCCAGCAGACCTGACATAATGTTTGTGTGTGTGTTGTGCTAGGTACCAATCAGACCCCAAGGAGTCACATATGAATGCAGTAAAGAGGAATTTTCAGATACCTCAAAGGGAAGCAAGCTCTTGAGCTTTGGTATCCCAAAGAAGGTGATTTCACTGTACTCATATTCTGATAGTGACTTTGGAGGCTGAAACAACAATAGAAAATCAACAACTGGTGGTTGTCAATTCATAGGACCAAGACTAGTTTCTTTGCAGTGCAAAAAGCAAACAAATGTTCAGTATCACAGCTAAGGCTAACTACATAGCTGCTTAGCTAGTTGCTATAAGTTTTATGGTTACAAAACCAATTACTTGATTATGGTTACATTTTATTCAAACAACAATTCACATAGATAACTTAGCTGTTATGTTCATCACATGCTAATCCAGTGCAACATAGTAAAACAAAACATATTGAATCAGATACATTTTCTGAGTGACTGCTCAGAAAAGGTGTTAATCAAGTTGATCAAAGTGGATACAACAAATCAGCTTGTTGATTTATTCACTAAAGCTTTGATTTAGTTAGATTTAATTTCTTGATTGAGTCTTTAGGCATGATCAACTTAGATTAAGTCTTCATCACAAAGAAAAGCATGTTCTGTCTGTCAAATCATTATATGAAAAAGCCAAAACCTCTATAAAACAAATAAAAATCCAAAAATATTGTCTTATTAATATGATTTTCGTGAAAAAAGCTTCATATTGGGAAATGATAGTACACTTTGCCTTTGCTTACTGTTCATGAATTTTATCACACAATAAAGACTGGTTAGATATGCTTTGATATGTGAGTGTTAGGACTAGATCAAATGTATAGGTTTAGTGACTTGTCAACTCTTGTAATTAATCATATAATTCTCTTTTTGATAATATAATGTAATGCAGAATTATATGGTAACCCATATTATTGTGTTTGTTAGTTTATATTATAACAGGAAACATCAAACTTGGTCAATTTGAAAAATTGAGTAAGTGTTAGAACAACCTACAGATGAATAAGTATTCTTCCGTAGATGTTCTACGGAGTAAACTGAAGTTTGTGCTTCCGTAGATCTCTTACGGAAGAACAACAACTGCTGAACAAGACCAAAGATCAAGTAGAGAGCTGCTGAAGAACAAGTACACAGAATCCTGCGGAAGTAAAACACTGAAGAACAAATGCTGAAGACAAAGTGTTGTTATGGAAGACTAATTGTTGCGAAAGAAGAACATCTACGGAAGACCATTCCTACGAAGATTAACAAACTTGTATTGTTTTAATCATCAAGTACATAACACAAAGTCAACAAGTCAATATGTCAGAGCAATATCATCAAATCACTGACGGTGAAGGATAATTAAGTCAACGGAATATTCCACGTCCACATCAACAACCTTATTTATGTAATTTACAATTCTATATAAATTGTGAACTCCTAGTCCATAAACAAGGCAAGGATTTGCGCAGATATAGAACAGAATAGCGATATATTAGCTAGAAAATAGGAACAGAATAGGAAGATGTCTATACACAATTAGGTGTATATATTGATCGATGAACATTGATCAATAGAAGATTAAAATGTAACAATATCAAGCATCAAGAACATATAGCATTATAATCAATTGTAATCGATTGATTGTGAATGAAGAGCAATTGAAAACAATCTTTGTATTCATTATTACATTTAGTTTTTCTAGTTGTTCTACTTTGTTCATTGATTTCAACTTTTGATAAACAATCCGTTAAATAGCAGGTATTGATAATCCGTGATCAATACTTGTTAAAATCAAATTGATAAATCCTGCAACGATCCTTGATTATCAGGTGGTATCATAGCCACATGCTCATTGATCTAGATCAATTGATCTATCAGTTGATTTGTTTAATTGGTGTTTATTTAATCAAGTTAATTAACATGAGCAATTCAGTGGTTGGCGCTTATTAACCACCGAAGTTGGAAAGTAAATCTGATTTTAAAACTTTGAAAATCAGATTTAGGAATCTTGTTAATTATACAGATTCTGATTTATGGGTGTTGATTACTGAAGGTCCTTATATTCCACCTGCTTTAGGACCGGATTATAAAGACAACAATCAACCCGTAAGTTTAAAAAATCTGTCACCTGATGATGCCAAGAGAGTCAAGATTGACATCAAAGCATATAGTATGCTTACTATGGCTTTGCCTGAAGATCTCTTGATCAGGTGTAAATCATATAAAACAGCAAAGTCATTATGGAAAATCCTGCACACTTTGTGTGAAGGAAGTGACGAGATAAGGAACATAAAAAAGGATACACTTCGCTCACAGTATGAGACTTTTCATCATATTATGGGTGAGTCTGTCCTCACAACTCCACAAGTTTATGCAACTTGTTACAGAGATGAATATCTTTGAACTGAAGTACAGTAACGAAGAGTTAAACAAGAAGATGCTTCATTTATTACCAGAAAGCTGGACCCACACTGTGTCCATGTTCAAGAATACTATTGATCTTAAGGCAATTAGGTTGGACACTCTGGTTGCAAAGGTAGAAGCTTTGGAGTTTAGATGAGAAAACCAGAAAAAGAGTGTTAAAGCACCTATAGCACCGTACCAATTCAAAGAAACTAAGGGTGTTGGAAGTGCCTTCATCTCTAATGATGATGAAGATAACTCTTGTGTTGAAAGTGATACTGAAGAGGAAACTGGCTTCTATGCTGCCAAGCCCTCCAAATTGAACTCTTAAAACAATAAAAACAGAAAAGCAAAAGGAAAGTCAGATGATGTGACACCCGAAATCTTGTCAAAATAAAGAAAAGAAAGTATCAAGAAGAAAGCAAAAAGAAGCCAAAGATGAGGGGTGTTTTGTGTAAAAGTACACAATAGTCAAAAGTGCACTTTATATGGGCATGGCTGCCCATATCACTCCTGCTGCTACTGTGTTCAATCGAATCAGAAGAAGAAGAAGAAGAAATCGAAGTTCTCTCAGTTCTAGAGAGAGAGAGAGGCTGTTTTTGATCTTGGTATGTATTTTTGCATAATTGGCTCGTTTATGTTGGGTTTTGACCATGAAACTGATTTATATGTGTTTTATGTGTTCGGTTGTTGTTTTGCTTATTTAGGCGTTTGAACTCTTGTGCACACGAGTTTGGAGGAGGTTTGCTTGTTTGCTGCACTAGGTGAGTTCTAGACCCGGGTTTTATGTGTTTTAAACTTCTTTGGGGCTGAAAATGAATGTTACTAAAGGTTTTACAGTTGTTTTATGCTTTACCGACACGATGTATGTGGCTTGAGTTGTTTGTGTTTATGGTTGGTTTATGTTGCTTTGTTGTGCATTCTAGGATGCTCCGCCCTGTATAACTTTTCGACCGATGGTATACGCATGACGTGCGTTAGGATTTGTTGTGTTTTTTTGTGTTTTTCGTTGTGTATGCATTCTCTAGATGTTAGCTGTTGAAATCGATGATAAGGATGTGTTAGAAGAGGATTGGGAACCTGAATTAATTGCATAAGTGCCATTTGCAGGTCGGTTAGTTATTCCCGCATTTAAGAGTGAACCCTTAAGGTATTTTGACTTATGCGCATTTGTTGTTTGTTCATCCGTATTTGTAGTGTCATGCGCCCAAGTGTTTCCGCATTTCTTTTATAATGCGCATTTGCTACAGTGTTCACGGCATTTTGTTTCCGTCATTGCATTTTCTGCCAATGTAGATCTTGAATAATAGGTCTAGATCATTTTGTATAGGCTTAGAACTTTAATCAATACATGTAATGAATATTTGTAATTCATTATATATATATATATATATAGTTAACCCATATGTGCGTTGATTTATGTGTATGATTACAGGTACAAACATTATACTTGGTCAATTTCTGAAATTGACTAAGTGTAAGAAACATCTACGGATGAACATTTTTGTTCTTCCGTAGATATCTTTCTTACAAGACTTTCATCAGAAGATCTTCTACGGATGAATATGGGTATTCACTGATGAACAAACCCCACACATGAAGAAACTAAGTACCTCGGAAGAACAAAGTAGCTGCGGAAGAACAAAATAGTTGTGGAAGAACAAAGTAGCTGCGGAAGAACAGACACGTATGTCATACAAGTGTTTCAAGTCAACAAGTCAATCACAGATCCAAGAGATTCGTGTTTCCTTAACAGAAACACATGTGTCTATAAATATGAGTCCTAGGTTTCAAATCAAGGAGGAGGAAGAGACGGCGACAAAAATACCATCACATCGTTTCGCACGATCAACACAAACCCTAGCAGCCGTCACATCAACACACCAAAAATCATAAACACAATCATAGCATAAAATTTTGTTAGCAATTATTATTTGATTCTTTGTAATCATTAATCAGTTTTAATGAATTACGTTTGATTCAAAACATTATTCTTTGCATATTGTTGATATCGTTTGATCATTTATTGTTTATTTCTCTGGCATCAATATTTATTTGTTAATCAATTAAACAACGATTAATGGTAATTCCGCGATCATTAATTCGAAACCAATCTAACACTGATAATTCCTGATTGCGATCCTTGGATTCACAAGTGGTATCAGAGCCAAGTGCTCATTGATCTAGATCGATTGATCTATCGGTGTTAGAATTGTTTAATTGAATAGATCTATCAGTTTTCTGACTAGATCTATAGTTTTTTTAAGCAAAAGTAATTTGGTGTGAAGATTTAAAATTCAATAAATCAATGATTTGTCTTTCAGCGAGTATTGTTACATTGCTCGGTAACATTGATCTATATTCAAATTAATTGAAACATAGATCTGTGTTATTGGCTGACATTCATTAACTGTTCATAAGAAACTTTGTTTTAGTTAAAACTTCAATAATTGACTAAAATGAGTAGCTTTGTCGGTGGATCATCGTACCAGCCTCCAAAGTTGGAAACAAAAGACTTTAAGTCCTGGAAGATCAAGTTCAGAAATCATGTGAACTACACTGATTCTGACTTATGGGTATCAATAACTGAAGGTCCTTATATTCCACCCACCCTTGGGCGGATATTATAAAAAAATCAACCCATAAGTACAAAAGATCTGTCACCTGATGATGTTAAAGAGGTTAAAGTTGATATTAGAGCATACAGTTTGCTCAGTATGGCTTTGCCTGAAGAAAATACTAATCAGGTGTGAGAATTATAAAACAGCAAATTCCTTGTGGAAGATACTTCATACTCTTTGTGAAGGGAGTGATGAAATCAGAAGCATTAGGAAGGACACACTTCGCTCACAATATGAAACATTTCATCATATTGAGGGAGAATCAATTCCTCAACAACTCCATAGGTTTATGCAATTGGTAACCGAGATGAACATCATGGAGTTGAAGTATACAAATGAGGAATTGAACAAAAAGATGCTCCATACATTGCCTGAAAGTTGGAAGCAAACTGTGTCCATGTTCAAGAACACCATTGATCTCAAAGCAACTGGCTTAGATACTTTGGTAGCTAAAGTTGAGGCTCTTGAAATGGATGAAAAATCAAGAAACAAGAGTGTGAGAACACATGTCACACCTTATCATTTTAAAGAAAATAAAAGTGCTGGAAGTGCTTTTATCTCTAACAATGATAGTGACAACTCTTGTACTTTGAGTGAAGATGAAGAAGAAGAAGTGAGTTTTTATGCATCAAAGCCTTCAAAGAAATCTTCTCAAAGTAAATCGAAAAGAAAAAGGAAGACCTGATGATAGAAAGATGCATCTACATCAGCAGCAAAGTCTTCAACAAACAACAACCAAGCAGAGCCCATTACTGTGATTCTGGATTCTGAAGAACAAAAAGCAGCATTTGTAGCCTTTAGTTCAAGTTTTCAAGCCTACTTAGGAAGCACCTTAACACCTACAAATATCTGCCAACAAGACTTGGAAGAACTACATCCAGATGTAGTAGAGGAGATGGATCTTCAATGGCAAATGGCAATGATTGCTTATAGAGCCAAACAATACTTGAGAAGAAACAAAAATTTGGCTGCAGCAAGCAAAACATCAAAGATTGGTGTAGATAAGTCAAAGGTAAGATGTTCAAATGCAATCTCTATGGGGACTTCTCAAGAGAATGTAATCAACAATCAAATCCTGACATGAGACAACAGCAGCAACATCAGTCTCATCAGCATCAATCTCATCAAACAACAACATCTCAGAGATCTTATAGACCACAGCTAACCAACTCATCCCACCAGCCACAAATGCATCAGCAGGACCTAGTAATTCTAAAGAAACTGGGCTGATCATTCTCCAAGATGGAACCTGTGACTGGAGCATGTATGAGAAGGAAGTTTTGGAAGAAAATCAAGCTTTAATGGCCCACATGGAGAACAAAGTTCCACCTATGGCTAGAGAGGTAAGAGATAGATTGTGTTCATCAGTGTGTGTTGAGGAGGAAGTTGAAAGATATAGAGTCCATGCTCAACAACTGGCTGATAAAGTAAAAGAAATAATGATTTTGAATGAATCTCATGTAGAGAACATAAATTATATCAATTCAAAATTAACTCTTTACAAAAAGATTTAGATAAATTTGTTTCAGAAAATTACAGCTTAAAAGCCCAAGTTGAGCATCTGACCACTTCCTTAACTAAATCCATGGCTGATCATGCATCAACTGAAGTGAAACTTCAGAAGTTTCAACTTTCATCTCAGCAATATGAGAAATTATTGAATTCTCATATTGAATCAAAGAACAGGTATGGGTTGGGATATAATGCTGTTGCACCTCCTTGAATGATAACTATACAACTTTACCTGAATCAATGACAAATAGCTTGTCAAATCATTTTGTGCCATGCACCAAGTTTGAAACAAAATGTACTGAACAAGTTAATAACAATGAATCTGAGGTGAGTGAAACTGAGTCTTCTGAATCAGATAAAATCAAACAAAATGAATCAGAATTTGACTTTGATGGATGTGATGACTTGGATGATTCTGATGAACATGATGATAACTCTGCGGATCAACTGAACATTGGTAAGAATGTTTCAGTTGAAACAATCATTCCCAAAGTACTTGAGCAAACAAAGTTTCCATATCCTCCAAAGCAAAGAAACATGTTGAAGACTATTTGCAAGAGAATAGCTCAGCTAAATGAAGGTCTTCAAGTACTTCATCAGCAACAAAAACCTTCAACTGAAGTGATTGAGAAGTGTACATCTACTGAAGTACACAAATCTTCCTTAGAAACTGAAAAGAAGCAAGTATCAGCAGAACTTCTCTGGAAGAAGAAACATCCTTCAGTAGCAGATCTGCGGAAAAACAAACTACTGAATCAGTAGATGATCTGGAAGGCAAAAGAAATGACCAAAAAGAAAAAAACTCAAAAAGGTGTGAGCTCAAAGCAACAAACTTCAGCTGATAAACATGAACCTTTTGACATCATGTCAGGAAAAGGAAAGGAGTCAGCTTCAGTAAAGTTTGAGAAGGAATTGAAGACTCAAAGACAGCAAAAGAAGAAGAAATTGATTGAGTCTGATAATGAGTCAGAAGAAAAGTATTGCAAATGGTGTGACATGAAAAATCACAACACTGAAGACTGTTACTTCAGCAGCTATTGCTCCATCTGCAATATGAACAATCACATGACTTCAGACTGTTACTTCAACAAACATTGTGCTATTTGTAACAAAAATAACCATTCCACTCAGGAATGTTATTTTAACAAAAAGAACAAGACAAAGAGCACAAAGAAGAAACAACCTGAGAAGGATGAATCAGAATCTCAATCAAGTGAAGATCAAAAAGATTCAAGATTAAAGAAACAACAAAAACAAAAACAAAAGGTGACAAAACCACAAGAGAAATCATCAGTTGATAGTGAACCTTTGAAGAAAAGACAACCTGAACAGAAATCAAAGACTCCTCAACAATCAAAGACACCTCACAAAAAGGTGGATTTGAACAATAAGAAGTCAAATGCTAATGATACTTTCTTTGATAATTTTGAAAAAGGAACTCATGTTTCACATTCAAAATCAAAGGATGATGAAACTTTCAACAATCAAGGATCATCATCAAAGTCAAAACAGCAAACAAAGAAAGAGAAGATCCTTGAGGAAGAGTTTGAAAAATCAGAACAAAATTCCACAAGTTCATCATCAACAGAATCATCCTCATCACAAACAACACACAATGAATCAATTGAATCTAAAATTAATACTGAATCTTCAAGACTCATTCATGAGGAAGTTAAAATTTTAGACTCCACAGGATCACCCAAGATCATTAAGACTTGGGTTTCCAAATCTAATTGATTTCTTTAATTGTGCAGGAACAATCTTGGAGAGCTGACAACAAGTGGTATGTTGACAGTGGTTGTTCCAGACATATGACAGGAAACTGTTCTCTTCTCCATGACTTCAAACATAAAAATGCTTCTTATGTGGCATTTGGTGGGGATAAGAAGGGAGGTAAAATAGTTGGTGAAGGAATGGTAACTAATGGTGTGCTCAAATTTGAGAAAGTAAATTATTGTGAAAATTTGCAATATAATTTATTGAGTGTGTCTCAAATTTGTGATCAAAATTATACCACATTATTTGATAACACTAATTGTTACATTCTTAAGCCAGGTTTTGCAGTTCCAGAAGATTGGATCCTTCTTAAAGCATCAAGAAAAGGAAACACATATGTTTTGGATATGAATAATACAGCACTCACAAACAATGAAACATGCCTGCTATCTAAGTCATCAGAAGATGAATCTCAGTTGTGGCATAGAAGGCTTGTTCATTCCAACTTGAAGAACATGAATAAATTGGTGAAAAATGACTTAGTCATTGGATTGCCAAAGAAAGAATTTTCTTGTTCAAACCATTGTCCTTCATGTTATAAAGGAAAACAATATAGAGTGTCACATAAATCCAAAATAATAAATACAAACACTACACCACTCAAATTGCTTCACATGGATCTTTTTGGTCCAACTAATGTGATGAGCATTGGAAAAGGCAATATTGTTTAGTGGTTGTGGATGATTTCACTAGATTCACATGGGTCTTTTTCTTAAAACAAAAGAGTGAAACATCAGAAACATTAATGGAGTTTGTCACAAAGATTGAGAATCAACTTGATTTAAAAGTTAAAATTTTTAGGAGTGACAATGGGACTGAATTTGTTAATACTGTCTTAGATTCATTTTGCAGGAATAAAGGCATAGCAAGGCAATTCAGTGCACCAAGAACTCCACAACAAAATGGAGTTGCTGAAAGAAGAAACAGAACTCTCATTGAAGCAGCAAGAACAATGCTAGCTGATTCACAATTGCCAATCACCTTTTGGGCTGAAGCAGTGAACACAGCATGCAATGTTCAAAACAGGACATTAATTGTCAAAGAACACAATAAAACACCTTATGAGCTTTTATTTAAAAGAAAACCTTACATAGGATATCTTAGAGCTTTGGGTGTCATGTATCTGTTTTAAACACAAAGAACAATTGGGAAAATTTCAGAGAAAGCCTATGATGGTTTCTTTGTTGGATATTCTTCAACATCTAAATCATATAGAATTACATTCCATAACAAAACATTGTGGAAGAAACTCCTAATGTGTCTTTTGATGAATCCTTATTTCCTAAATCTGTAAAAGGATCATCATGGTTGTTTGATATAGATGCACTCACAAACTCATTTAACTCTGGTTATTTGAATGCTGCAGGTACTGAGGATACATGCTATCCATTTGTTCCTCCAAACATGAATGAAGTGTCATTATCTGCTGATCCTCCAAGAATACAAACTTCAAGTATCATGGAACAAGGAACACAAATAATGTCAATAATGCAGCACAAGACCAAGCAAATGGATCTACATCCTCAGATGCAAACACTTCATCAGAAGCTGCTGACTCTGCATCCGCAGATGAGTGTCCTACATCCGGAGATGTGAATATTGGATCAGCTGATGTTCCATTCACATCAGTAGATGTTCCACATATTGGAGATGGTCCATTGCATTCCAAAGAGTCATTGTCAGCAGTAAAAAAATACATCCGTAGATGTTCCTGTAACCTGCGGAAGCACAAAAACATCCGTAGATGTTTTGTAACTCCTGCGGATGGCACTCACAATGCAGCTGATGTACAAAATGAAAATCATTCAGCTTCCAATGATGATCAATTTGATTACTTCATAAATTCATCATCTCAGCTGGATATATCTGCATCAATGCATATGACTAACTTGGAATCATCTATTCCAGTTGAGTCCATTCCAACAACAAGAATTCATAAGACTCATCCAATAAACAACATCATTGGAGATCTCAATGAAAGAACCACAAGAAGCCAGGGGGAGCTGCAAACATCTGTCTTTTCACTTGTTTTCTTTCACAAGTGGTTCCTCCAAACATTACAGCTGCACTAAAAGATAATAGCTGGATTGAAGCCATGCAAGAAGAACTTCAACAATTCAGAAAGCAAAAGGTCTGGAATCTAGTTGATCTTCCTGAAGGACATCCAATTGGCACAAGGTGGTTATTCAAAAATAAACTAGATGACAGAGGTATGTTGTGAGAAACAAAGCTAGGCTGATTGCTCAAGGATATACTCAAGAAGAAGGGATAGACTATGATGAAGTTTTTGCACCAGTTGCAAGAATTGAAGCCATTAGAGTATTCCTAGCCTATGCATCATATAAGAAGTTCACTGTTTATCAAATGGATGTGAAGTGTGCCTTTTTATATGGGAAAATTGATGAAGAAGTCTATGTAGCTCAACCTCCAGGTTTTGAAGATCCTGATTACCCACATAGAGTATACAAGCTTGACAAAGCTTTGTATGGTCTTCATCAGGCCAAGAAAGTGGTATGAAACATTATCATCTTTCTTGTTCAAGCATGGATACAAAGGGGAACTATTGATCAGACTCTCTTTCTCAAACATGAACATCAAGACCTCTTAGTTGTTCAAATATATGTAGATGACATTATATTTGGATCAACAAACAAGAGACTGTGTGAAAGCTTTGAAGAGTTGATGAAATCTCAGTTTCAAATGAGCTCAATGGGAGAATTAACTTTCTTTCTTGGACTACAAGTTCATCAGAAAACAGATGGCATATTCATCAATCAAGAAAAGTATATTCATCAAATATTGAAGAAGTACAATCTTGCTAATACATCTTCATGCAAAACACCTGCTTCAACAATTGACAAAATTGTACCTGATCCTACAGGAAAATCTATTGATCAAAGATTATATAGATCAATGATAGGATCTCTTATGTATTTAACTGCCAGCAGACCTGACATAATGTTTGTTGTATGTGTTTGTGCTAGGTACCAATCAGATCCAAAAGAGTCCCATCTGAATGCTGTGAAGAGGATTTTCAGATATCTCAAAGGGAAACCAGCCCTTGGTCTATGGTATCCAAAAGATGGAGACTTCTCTCTCTACTCTTATTCAGACAGTGACTATGGAGGATGCAACAACAATAGAAAATCCACAACTGGTGGATGTCAATTTTTAGGACCAAGACTTGTTTCATGGCAGTGCAAAAAGCAAACAAATGTATCTGTATCCACAGCTGAGGCTGAGTTCATAGCTGCAGCTGGTTGCTCTCAAGTCCTTTGGTTGCAAAACCAATTACTTGATTATGGTTACAATTTCCTTCAAACTCCAATTTATTGACATTCAGCTGCTATGTTTATCACTGCTAATCCAGTTCAACATAGTAAAACAAAGCATATTGAAATCAGATATATTTTCTGAGAGATTGCTCAGAAAAGGTTTAATCAAGTTAGTCAAAGTGGATACAACAAATCAGCTTGCTGATCTATTCACTAAGGCCTTTGATTCAGTTAGATTTAATTTTCTAATTGAGTTTTGGGCATGATTAACTTAGATTAATCATCATTAACAAAGAAAAGCATGTTTCGTCCTTGTCTTTATTTATTGTGTTTCTATTTCTGCATGACATATGTTTGGGAAATGATAGTACACTGTGCCTTTGCTTGCTTCCTGAGTTCTTAAATTTCTTTAAAACTGATCAAAAGTTCTTTGATATGTAAGTAGATTCAACTGAGTGAAGATTATACTAAGAGCATGCTTAACATAATGAAAAGGTGACTGTTTATGAGAAACTTCATTTTGAGGATCAAGCAAGTAAGTCTTATCCTGATGTGATCAATTCATTCACCTAAGCACACTATGTAAAACACTTTATAACTTCTATCTTTGCATCATATTCCCTTTTTGTTGTGAACAAAGACCTGGGTTTATGAACACCATGAATACATATGTTTCAACTGGTGAAAAGATCATGATCCTCATCATCCCTCTATTTGTGTAAACAAAGACCTGGGTTAAAGGCACCTCTGTTTTACATAAGTAAAGACCTGGTGACCTGATGATGATCATATCTAAGCTCTCAAAAGAATCCATAGTGATCAACTGTATATTTACATAAGAGCTTTTGTAGCAAAGCATTTATGAGACAACTCATATGTCTCAAGATAGAATTTATAACTTAATGTACATAGTTTTTAAGTGTGAAAAAGTGATGAATGACTCACAACGGAGGACAAACTCTAATGTGAATTGAATGTGGAGCCCATAACAGTTTATCTCTATAAACATGAAAACATGATAAAAGCATGTCTAGTGATTCCAACTCTTGTTTGGATTTAAGTGGACAAAATACTTGCAATCAGGACTAGAATCAGGTCAATTCAACAATCAACTCATCAGGAAGAAGTTTAGTGTCATAGTATGATCCATTATATGTGTTTATATGCATGTACATATATTAATTCAATTTTGTTATTTAGTTTATTATTGTGTGTAATCTTTGGACTGTCATGTGCCTTTCATGCTATTTACTTCATAAATTTATGATGAATGCAACACTTTATCATTAATCACAATTTAGGGGAGTAGTTATTACATGAAATACATGAAACATAAAAGCTGAATTCAATGATCCAAATTCAATGAAGGATTAGGAAACTTGAGCACAAAACTTGGCTGAAGGATATATGAAGTTTTTTCAAATTAATTCTGTGCACAAATTGTCATGAAAACAAATAGTCAACAAGTCCAATAGCAATAAATGGTTTTATCAGTTGATTAGACCATACAATCAAAGAAGTTTCAACTTCTGCCATCATTTTAGCCTCAGCAGAAGACTAACACTACATTTTCCTGTTCAGTAGATGCTACAGTGCGACCAAAAGGGATATGACCATCCGTAGATGGTAACCTACGGATGTGGTAGTATTTAAAAGTATAATAGTTCCATAGACTGGTA